>JAEOAD010000154.1:5815000-6415000 GCA_036365145.1 Orientallactaga sibirica
GAGATAAACTACCCCTCACACTTCAGCCAAGCCACAGCTGAAACCACAGAGGAATTGGAGAGATGAGCAAGAGTGCTGTTTCCATGCTGAACCTGATAGTCAGTGACAGGGTGTAAAAGACAGACCCTGAGGATACTCAACACCTGCCAAAGCAGAGATCCAGAGACTCCCAAGAGCTCATCACTGAGGTAGACTTAAAACTCATCTACCATGGCTCGGAGAATTTTGTGGAAGAGGGGTTGGAAAGATTGTAAGAGCCATAGGTTGAGACATCATGCCCAGAAGCATTCTGTCCCCCCCAAAATAACTGGCTGTGGCTCCCACAATGCATATACAACAACCCGTGGGAAATACCTGTAACCCTCCTGAGGAGCATCTCCAATAGAATGGGGACAGGCATGGGGGAAAAGAGGGTACCAACACATGATGTATCCATATAAAATATGCCAATAATAATAATAATAAAACATTAAAAAATTTAATATTCAAAAATACTTCTTTCAAGTCCATCTATATATTGCTAGATAAGTTACCACAATCCTAATGACATTTGTTTTCCTTCATTTGCTTATCTTACATAGATATTAATCATTAAAATTGTTAACATTGTTAATTGTGTGTTAGTACTTGGAAAATTAGTCAAGTACCTTCATGTTATACATTTTTGAAAATGTATTTAATATACCCTGCATATATTTTTAGTATACATACTTTTGAATTTGATAGTAAAATGTTAATAACCTTATTTTTTCTGTTTGAGAATATCAAATACATCAATTTATTTGAGAACATATTAATATTAATATTAATAGTATTAATACAAGACCAAAATGGATTTTAAAGTACTTTAGTAAAATATATGGTGCTATCTGTCTTCTATTTTGTTTCATTTTGAGATAGAGTCTGGCTGTACAGCCCAGGATGTCTTGGAATTCATGATCCCCTTGCTTCAGACTTATAAGTCCTGGGATGTTTGTAACTTTTAACTAGAATTATCCCTGTGTGTCTTGTAGGAATAAATTACAACTGAGATTATAAGTACTATCTCTTGTGTATTAAATGGCTGATGGCTACATTAGTTACCCCTAGAGTGCTCCTGGATCTAGAGAAATGCCCTAATACCACATTCCTCAAACCTTTGAAATGAAGGCAATACTGCTGCCCAGCACTGGTATTTTGTGGGTTTCAGTACTGATTAAAACATCCTGTAGGCTGATATGATTTTTTTCCCCATTACCTACCCAGATCTATAGCAACTTTCAACTTCATCTATCTTCTCGGACCCTTTCCACTTTCTTCCTTGGCTGATCCATTATTAAAATACCTTCTATATTCCAATTACAGGAGCTATCATTAGGGTACATGCTGTATTTTTACATGACCCCTCATGCTGTTACAAAGATATAATGATGACATTATATTGCTCTTTCTGGTGTCATTAATGCCTCATAGTTATCATAATAATCATCAATTACCACAAACTTCATATAATTTTACACCTACCAGAGACAACTAATTCAATCACTACAGCTTTAATTGGGAACTAGAACAATGAAGAGATCAAAGTGGAGGTTAAGACCTAAAGAGCTATAAGTATGAACTAGGAGTTTAGGGTCATGGATTCAGATGACTCTTTTAGTTCCTGTTATTCAGAGTAACCCAGAATCTATGTACATAGATTCAGCCTGGATCCTTCTGATAATAATGTTCTTTTGCCTCAACAGTGCTCACTAGCTCCTGACACTGAATCTCCACATGTAGACCCCAGTTCCCTTCTACAATCTTTCCTCTGCTTTTAACCCCTTCTCTACATCTATCACCCCCTGCCCCTACAAAAACCTTGCCTATTCCTAGCATTACAGCTTCACACATTCTGCCCACATCTCCGCTATCTATTTTGAGTCTCCAAGTCACCACAGGTTTGTGTTCTATAAGATATCAAAAACCACACTGCTCCTCAAATCATATGAGGAGCTCTCCATTGACTGAAAGAAAACACTCCTTACCTCTCCATTTATTGTTGGTTCTGGAAGGCTTGCATGCCCTGAGACCATGCATCAGTCTTGTATTGTTCACATGAGTTACCACAGTTCATAATTAAAACCACATAAAACAGCATATGTAACACTTGGATGAAGCAGGATTGGAATGATGGCCCAGTAGTTAAAGTGTTTGCTGCACAAACATGAGGATCTGAGTTTAGATCCTCAGAACCCAAGTAAAAACTGGATATGGTGTGCATGCCTATAATTCTAGCACTGGAGAGGCAAAGATGGGAGAATCTTTTGGGTATGCTATGCCAGCTGGTTTACCCCATTGAATCATTGAGACCCAAATTTAGTGAGGGACCCTATATCCAAAAAGTAGGGTACAAAGCAATTTAGGAAGACACTGGCTGTCAATCTCCAAATGCACCCACACACATGTACAGCCACATGCATTCAAACATTCACACAAGAGCACTACACACATGCAAAAAAAAAAAAAAAAAGAAAATCTTTTCATAGATACTTATTCTAATGGAGACTAGTAACTAAAGGTGAAAAAGAGAATCTTGTCATAGACACTTATTCTAATGGAGACATAGTAACTAATGTTATGAATACTTACTAAATAAAAGAGCACTGTAGGTGTGCTGTGCTTAATTCAACCAACAAATAACAATTGAGAATCTTCTGTATACTAGATAAAGTTTCTAAACATTGTTCAAACCAGAGAAACAATACCTACTCTTGTGAAGTTAACATTGCACTGTTCCTAATGATGATATTATATACCACATCTTCTTTATGTATTAATCTCCTGATGAACACAATAGATAAATAAAATGGAATACAAATACATAATTGAATTTTACCCAGCTATAAAAAAGAGGGAAATTATGGCATTCTGGGAAAAAAATGATGGATCTGGAAATTGTTATGTTAAGCAAAATAATCCAGGCTCAGGCAAATATTACATATTTCCCTTCATATGCAGGACATGAGAGAGTAGAAAGTAGTTTAAAGGCAGGAGTGTGGAGAACATAACACAGTAATGAGAATGTGTGTGTGTCGTGAATACAGAAGGTGGGACTATATTAGGGTGGAGGAAGGAGACCAGTAAGTGGAAGAGAGAAGAGGAGTGGAGCAATGTCGCAAGTCACTGGGGTGGAATAAGAACAAAGAATAACAATGTGTGTGTATGAGAATGTCTCCATGAAACCCATTTATGTCAAAGATTCATAAAAATAAGTGAATAAATGTAACAAGAATGATGCCTATAGATAGGTAGATTATATTGATAAGAATACTAAAAATAAGGCTCCCTATAGTTTCCATGCAGTGTCTAAACAGGTCACAAAAACCTTAGGATGTGATTGCTTCTATTGTGTTCTAGAGCAATCTGAAGTTTGAAATGGGAAAACTGCTACCCCGTGGTTATTCCTTTATCACTTATTTGATAAATATTATGTCACTTCCTAGACATTAGTTGGCATCTAACTTAATGTACTCCTTGCTAAAATATTACAGTCTTCATGGTAGCCTTAACAACTCCTTTTTCATTGCTCTGGGTTTAGACTTAAAGGATACACAAGTGTTATAGATCCCAGGGACTTAACTAAAAGTGTCTGTGCTTGTTTTTGCAAGATTGAGAGATTATGAAGTGGAAATAGTGAGGCTGTAGCACATCCCTAATCAGTGATGAATGTAGGCAGTGGGAGGGGGGAGTCTCAGCCATGGCATTTTTCAAGGCTCCTCCAATAAAACAGGGAATCCATGTTTCTAGCCCTTGTCCTAGTCTGGACTTTTAAGTTGTACTTTTTCAACTCCGTGGGGGTGAAATGACCTGGTTGAGTTCTGGAACTTGAAAAATAAGTGAGGGAACCTCCCACTTTTTCCCTCTGGGAAAGCTGTTATCCCTGGCTAGAGAGTTAAGCCTGGATCTGTGAATGATAAGAGGCCCATGGGGATAAATGTCACCCATGCTAAAGTCTCAGAAATGAGAGTGATGTCATCATGGGGATTCCTACCATGCCAATTACCATATTTCTGGCTCCAGCAAATGCATATGTGAGTCCATGTGTTGGTTATTAGTGGTTGTATTACATTTGAGGTAGGACTGGCCTTGAACACAAAATATTTCTACCACTCCTGAGTGTTGGGATTATTTAGTTAGAAAAAGGTTTAATCAAAATTAATTCTAATTTTAAAAATATATTTAAAAATAAAACACCAAAGAAAGTAAAACATGTATCTCCCTCTAGACTATTAGACATATACACACATAGGAAGCTGATGCAGACTTTCAAACATGAAGTCTTAGAGTAATTTATTATAAAGCAATAGACAAATAAAAGCAGAGTGACTCTTACATCCAGGTGATCTGAGTACTGGTCCACATTTTCTATTTATTCATGTACTCTATACCTTTCTTCTTTCCATAGGATCTCTGCCCCACTGATCCCAAGCAGACAAAATTGCTCTGAATAAAAACTAAACTATAAGATGAAACAGTAACACAGTAAATTCTATTATTTTATTATTATAAGATGTCCCTCTCTTACTTTGGTTAAAATTTAAGATTTGCTGTGGGTTTCTGAAAATTAGCATGAAGTGAGTCTTAGTTAACTCTGGAATCTAAAAATAAAAAATAAGAAGGAGGAGGAGGAAGAGGAGGAAAGGAGAAGGAGAAGGAGAAGAAGAAAAGGCCACCATTTGGTCATTCTTATAGTGGTCCCAGTATCTGGATATTCACTGGGCATCCTACAATGTTCAGAAATGTAGCTTGACAAAATTATATAAAGAAAGAATTTGCTTATATTCCCCCAGGAATATTTTTTGAGCCTTACAACATATTACTGGCATCAGGGTCCAAGGCCAGGCCCCAGTGCCTTTTAGAAGCAGTTTTGTGAAATAGCTCCTGCTCTGTTTCAGTCCTTGTTGTGACTGTCAACCACAGCTCTGCCTTCATGTACATTTCCTGCACACTCCTCCTCCCTTGACACATGCTGCCTCTTCCCTCATTTTCCTCTCCTGGACCTCATTTTCTGCTGCTTTAACTTCCACACTTACTTCTACACATGCGTCATCAATAAATAGCTCCCACTCATTTATCTCCCTGAGTATTTCCAATCCCCTTTCCATCATTCTCCATCATTCTCCATCTTGAGAAAGCTCCTCTTTCACAAAGTGCTTTGGTGTCCCACAGAGACTGTTTTCAGGGTATCTGCTTTTTGCTAATGGTGCAATCCTTCTGCCCTACCTGTCCCCATGACTCTCTCTCACTTCCAAGTTAACTGTTTTCCAACCCTGAGTGGCAGAAAGCTTTTCATGTGGTCTCTTTGCTGTGTATATATAGTTCATTCTGTTGAGCCCAGGGTTCCATCAGTATCTCCTACAAAGGAAGAAAATAATTGGAAAAAAAGTAGTGATAAACTCCAATATTGATACACCTAGACTTTGGGAAAGAGTTATCTTTAAAACTTCTTTCAGATTTGGTCTTCAGGGTACTTATTAGGAATGACAGCATCTTGGGTGGATTCAGGTTAGGAGCCACAGATGAATGAGACCATGCGATGTTTATCTTTTTGTGATTGGACGATCTCACTGAGAATTATTTGTTCCATATTCGACCATTTTTTCAAATTTCATTGTTTCATTTTTTCTTACTGCTGCATAGAATTCCATAGTATAGATATACCACATCTTTGTTATCCATTCATCTAATGATGGACATCTGGGTTGATTCAGCTCTTAGCTATTATGAATTTAGCAGCTATAAACATAGTTGAGCAAGTGTCTTTGATCTGAGACTTGGAGCTTTTAGGGTAAATGCCCAGTAAGGGGATAACTGGATCCATTGGTAGGTCTATAGTCATCCTTTTCAGGAGTCTCCATATTGCTTTCCATAATGGTTGAACCATTTACATTCCCACCAACAGTGAAAGAGTGTTCCTATTTCTCCACAGCCTGGCCAGCATTTGTTTTCATTAGTTTTTTTAGTGTTAGCCATCTGTATTAGCCAGAGTTCTCTAGAGGAACAGAACGAATAGAATGAATTGTATTAAAAGGGAATTTATTGGATTGGCTTACAATAGTCCAGCAATAGCAGGTTGCAGGCCCAAGAGTCAAGGAACCCAGTAGCTGTTCAGTCCAAGAGGCTGGATGCCTCAGCAGTGCTAGTCCAGAACTGAAGTCCTGAAGGCGTCCTGGAGAGACACTGCTCTTCAGTCCATCCTGGAAAGCAGCAAGCACCAAGCAGAGAACAGCGAGCAGCATAGGAAGCCAAGTGGGAGGAGAGAGAGAGAGAGAGAGAGAGAGAGAGAGAGAGAGAGAGAGAGAGGCCACAAGCCAAAGCCACACAGAATAGTATACCCCAGGAACTCCAACTAGGCAACTTTGCATATCTTTAGATTGAAATCCTAAACCCACCACCACACCTTAAGATCTGTCCAGTGACATTGCCTCCAGCCAGGTGGCTGCAAATGTAAACAACAAACTAATAAAACACTGAATATATTGGGGGCCATATATTCAAACTACCACACCATCCTTACTGGGGTAAGGTGGAATCTCATAGTTGTTTTAATTTGCATTTCCCTGATAATTAGGGACATTGAACAGATTTAATTTATCTGACAAAGTGTAATTGTCAAGTATCAGATTTTGGTTGAGTAATTTTATGTGTAAATGTACTGTTATGAGGGCTGGGGAGATGAGCTCACTTATAAGAGTGCTTGCCTTGCAAGCCTAGAGACACAAGTTTGATCCCTAGAACCACATTAACAAGCTGGTATGATGATGCACTTGTAATCTCAGAGCTGGGAATGTGGAGGAAAGACAAATCCTGGGGCTTGCCAGCCAGTCAGTCTAGCCTGCTTGGCAAGTTCCAGGTTAGTAGGAGATAATGCCTCAAAAAAGGTTGGCAGTGCCAGAGAAAAATGACACCTGAGGTTGTCCTCTGACTTCCTCATGCATGTGAGCCCACATAAACTTGTGTGCATATGCATACACACACACACACACACACACACACATTCACACACATACACACACACACACACTCACACACTTTTGTGTGCTGGGGAAGATATACAAGGAGTGTGCATGCCCTTCAGGCATTATCAAACAGCTAAAGGGGCAAGACAGATACATGACAATTGGGCTGAAAATAGCTGGACCATATATATGCTCTTTATTTTCTTTTTTAAAAATTATTTATTTATTTATTATTTGAGAGGGTAGGGGAAGGAAGAGAGATAAAGAGGAAGAGGCAGAAAGAGAGAGAAAATGGGTACAGCAGGGCTAACAGCCACTGCAAAAAAAAAAAAAAAAAAACTCCAGACACATGAGCCACTTTTTGCATCTGGCTTATGTGGGTAATGGGGAATAGAACTTGGTCCTTAGCCTTTGCAGGCAAGCTCCTTAACTGCTAAGCAATCTCTCCAACCCCATATATGCTCTTTCTAATAACATACCTATTGACAGTGAAGCCACAGCACGAATGATTAAACAAACTATGAAGATGTTCTATAGCAAGAAGTCTAACCTGGGTTTGCCACTGTCATATGAAATATGAAAATGTGTGATCTTTGGGTAGCTATGTTAGGAAAAGGCTACACTTTGTTCTTTCAATGCAGTTGCTGGCTAGCCCCCAGTATGGTGAGTGGGAATGCAATGGAGCTTGTGACTCTCCTTTCTTTCCAAACAAGGATGCTTCTTAAAGGACACAACAGGTGCTATACTCCACGCCCCCACCCACACGCACATTGTAAGGCCTCTTTTCTAGGATCAGGGAAGAAGAGTGTTCACAAATAGAATTTCAGGAGTCTAGAACTTACTGAATTAAAGTCAAATTGTGGTGCTTTGTATGACTAACCTTTTTCTCTGTAGACCACAGTTTGCTATGAATTTCTAAGAACAGAGCATTAGAAGCATTCATCAAAGTAAGGATGGTAAGTGGGATGCTATAATCACCTGGGCCCTCCTGTGTCCTGGTGCATGCATGCTCTCCTCCCTTTCTTTTCTCCTATTGCACAATATGGTGCAAAAGCCCTGACCAGATGTCAGCGTCATGCTTTTCAATATGAGCAGTACGGCTCTCTCTTTATAAATTGCCCAGTCTCAGGTATTCTGCTACAGCAGCAGAAGTGGAGTGACACCTTGGGCAAAGCTTTAATCTAGCCAAACCTATCTCTGTTACCCATGTAGTATACCTAAGCCACTGCCAGAAACCATTTAGGGGAAGGAGTATAAATTTTTGCCACCAATTTGAGAAACAATTTGGCATTATCTTTAAACTTGTCTCTTCTCAATGAGCCTGCAATTTCATTCTTAGGTGAATAACTCAGAGAAATTGTATATATCCAAAAAGAGGCATGCATGAGACTGGCCATACAGCATTTTTGTAATAGCAAAGACAATGAAAATGTGAACAGTGAGTAGAAATAAATGAATTACATCTCTAAGCAACAATATGGATATGGTGAATAAATACAGTACAGAACAAAATTAAAGTCAGAGAAGAACACATTCAAAATATTGTAAAGCTTAAAGCCAGGCATACTAGGCAGTATTTTGTTTAAGGCTACATAAGTATGTGGTGACAATATATGGACAGCACTTACACACACACACACACACACACACACACACACACACACACACACACACCAGACAGACATAGAAGCCTGAAAGATAATTATATTTTAAAGAAAGGAGTAAAGAAATGGGGGAATATTGTTTAATTCCTGGGAATATTCATATAAACTTCTTCACTGGTTCTAATTCAATGTATAGTGACATACTTTAGATGCATCTTCAGTACTGGGTGAGGACCCAATCATATTTAGCTAGCCTACTTTTTCTTAATTTTAATTTTTGATGCTTTTATACATGTGCATGGTGTATATTTATCTTATTGCCCTCTAATTACCTTCTTTTATCCCCTTCCCCTTTCCATTAAACCCTTTTTCTTAATTAATCCCAATCCTACATTCATGTCTGGTTTGTGTTGTTTGTTTATTTTTTTGTATTTTTTTTTTTTTGTTGTTGTTTTGATCCACACACTGGGAGAAAGGCAGTCATGTTCTTCAGTGATTTAGCTATTGGTAAGTTGCCATAATCCAGTAAATAATCTTGCCTCATACTCCAGTAAATAGTATACCCTCATGATACAGTAAATAAACTCCCCCATAATACAGTCAATATTACCCCTCATGATCATGTCTCACTTTTAAGGTGAATACAGAATAACCTTCCAATTCTTTTCCATCAAACCAAAGGACTAAAGCCCTTTTACCCCACCTTCAGCTTTAAGTGACAGAAAGTTAAAGTACATATAAACTGATTTTGAAATTTTTCTTTTAGAAAGTGTTATTTTTTCTTCAATAAATCAATTCCTCTTTACATCCCTAGCACAGTAAAAATAAAATAAAATAAAAGCAATAAAGTTAACTTTCAAAATGATTAATTCAGAAATGACTATACTCAAAAGTCAACCCTGGAAAAGAAAAAATGCACCATTTCCCCCCCTTCCTTTTGTTTTTTCAAGGTAGGGTCTCACTCTAGCTCAGGCTGACCTGGGATTCACTATGTAGTCTCAGGCTGGCCTCAAACTCATGGTGATCCTCCTACCTCTGCCTCCCAAGTGCTGGAATTAAAGGGGTGCACCACCATGCCTGGCCCCCCTTCCATTTTTTAAGTTTCCTATTAACAATTTTCATACATATAGATGATGTATTTTGAATATATTCTCTCAAAATCTTTGATCTCCCATTCCCCTTTCACTGAACCCAGTAGAAGTGGAAGATTTCTAACTAATTGGTATTCTATTTTTAAAAATATTTTACTTATGGGCTGGAGAAACTTATTTATTATTTTGCCACAGGATCGGTTCGATTCTCCAGGACAAGCCAGATGAGGGGCACATGCAGAGAGAGTGGCTAGAGAGATGCCCATTCTCTCTGTGTCTGCCTCTCTTCTATCCCTCTTTCTCTCTCTGCTTGCAAATAAATAAATAAAATATATTAAAAAAATTAAAAAAAATATTTTACTTATTTACTTATTTATTCCAGATGTCTGTCACCACTGCAAGTGAACTCCAGATGTCTGCACCTCCTTTCATTTTATTTTATTTTATTTTATTTTATTTTATTTTATTTTATTTTATTTTATTTTATTTTATTTTATTTTTGGTCTTTCAAGGTAGGGTCTCACTCTAGCCCAGGCTGACCTGGAATTCACTATGTAGTCTCAGGGTGGCCTTGAACTCATAGTGATCCTCCTACTTTTGCCTCCAGAGTGCTCCACCACGCCCAGAATCCTGCACCTCCTTGTACAACTGGTATCACATCTGTACCAGGGAATTGAACTTGGGTCCTTAGGCTTTGCAAATAAGTGCCTTGGGCGCTGAGCAATATCTCCAGCCCCATCATTCTATTTTGATATATTTTTTGTTCTTCTCTATCAGTTATGATGAAATGTTGATGAGCCCAATATTGTAGAGGTTTTTAAGGACAGACGTGGTGGAGTCATGAGGGCAATGACGACTTCAATTCTGGAAGGAGAACATAGGCACAGGAACAGCTAGCCAAAGCAAAATTAAAAGTCAGCTTTTTAAATCATTTCAAAATGTGTCTATGGAAATGTTCATGTGGTTTTTATGTTTAAGCTTATTTATGTGGTTTATTACATTGACAGATTTCCTTATGTTGAACCATCCCTGTGTTCCTGGGATGAAGCCTACTTCATCCATGTGGATAATGCTTTTGATGTGCTGTTGAATTCGGTTTGGGAGGATTTTGTTCAGGATCTTTGCATCTAACTTCATCAGGGAACTAGGCCTGTAGTTTTCTTTTCTTGTGGCATCTCTGCCTGGTTTTGGTATTAGGGTGATACTAGCTTCATAGAAGGAGTTGGGGAGCTTTCCCAGTTCTCTGATTGTGTGGTACAACCTGAGAAAACTTGGTTTCAGTTCTTCCATGAAGGTTTGATAGAATTCAGCTGAGAAGCCATCTGGTCCTGGACTCTTCTTTTTAGGGAGGTTTTTGATTACCCTTTCAATTTCGATGGTTGTGATAGGTTTGTTTAATTTCTGGTAAACTCTGCATAAAGAAACTGCTGAGGTTTGAGAAGCCAAATAGGGCATCCATCATGTCTGATAAACAATGGTGACAAGCAAAGTCCTCAGGAATATGTGGAGCATGGATCCTACTTAGTCACCAATCAAGAAAGGGGAGGCCCCAGCAGACTCTTCCCTGCAATGGAGGAGACCATCAAAATGGAAAAGGGAATAGAATGGAGGATAGCACCTTAATGGATAGCCAAGAGTCAGGAGGCTGCATCAGCATCTGACTCCCCACCCTGGTCCAGTTGCTCCTCTTTCCATGCATAGAAGCCAAGGAAAAGAACAACAGGAGGATAATAGTGACCTCTGAAGTCATTCAAGAAGAAAGGGCAGTTGTACAACAGCCCCTCACCTGTGGCCTAGATTATAGCATCTCATCTCTGGTACAAAGAAAATGGCCTTTGGCAAACCACACCTGACATCAAGGACTTTTATATGTTACTGATACTGTTCTGTTTTTCATATGTTCTTTGAACACTTCTCAAGAATATTTTAGCTTTTAAGCTCTGACCCTTAGGTTGTTACCTGTTTGTTTTTTTTTAAATGAATTACTTGTATATTGGTGTCTATAGTAATAAAAACAATCACAGTTTTTATTGTTCTTGCCCAGAACAGAATATAAAGCTATATATAATGTTGGAGACAAAGTTTATCCTACCAACAACCTATCGGTTTGGAGCAGGTTGATTTCATGACTTCCTGTTTCCCCACCTTCTTGCTGTGAGCATGTTTTCTGTTCTTTGTTTCTTCCTTATGGAGAATGAGCAACTCTGATAAGGATTTTGCTTCATTTCTTTCTGGTTAACTGAGTCTGTCCTGGAGTGTGAGCAGTACCCCACTCTCCCTCAAGACACAAGGGTTATTCCCTACACCGGCCTTCCCTGGCTCTTGACCAGAGTGTGGTATTCATCCAGCAAGACTCATCTCCAGTTGGCCACTAGTCATTTTATCTGTCAGTATAAACTCACCCCCATGATCCCATCCCTTTCAAAGAGACTCAGAAATAAATCCATGTTTAACTTAAATTACAGCTATGCAATGGGACCATGCTGAACTGTTGTAGTTCAAGAAATAGGCAGGCAAAGTTAAGGTGAGGTGGTATATACAAGGCCAATCTGGAATACATAGCCAGACCCTGTATCCAAAGAAGAAGGAGGAGGAGGAAGAAGAGGAGGAGGAGGAGGAGGAGGAGGAGGGTGTGGTAGCTCACACCTTAAATCCCAGCACTCTCACTCCCTCAGAGATAGGATGTGTGTATTTTCTTCTCAGAGTTACAGTTGTAAACTTAAAGGCAAATTTGTGAATGTAATTGGATTTTCAGTTATAGATGGGGGCAAGGGGCACCTCAGGTGGGCTGGGATAATGAGCGGGATTTGTGATTCTGGGAAGGCAGGTGCTCTTGATGGGTGAGGTTTAGTGAATGCACACGCTCACTTGTTCATAGCCAATTAGAAACAAGAAATAAAGCTTGATTGTCAACTTCTTTGTGTCCAATTAGAATTGAAAGATTAGAATGTATTGGGGTGCTACTAACACTGATGTTCTTTGAAAAAAATTAGTATAAACTTTGGTCAGATTTCTTTTCTTTGGTTGTAAAAAATAACAAGCTAAGAAAAGAAAAAAAATCTCAAACTTAAATATTGTTTCCTCTTTATCAAGAATTCATAGAACTCTTTTCCATAACAGGAGACCCTAGGATAGCATGGCTGACTAGCATAGGTTCCTCACATTTGTTAATGACTAACCCAAACACAGGAACAGCATCAAGAATTACCCAGTTGTATCTTTCACAGTATCTCTATGTGCCTGAGAGAGTCTGTGATTTATATAAAAAGTAAGGAGAATCTAAATAGAATAGAGATATGTAAAGAGGAAGAGATTCAGTGGAGGAGGCATCAGGGAGGGGAACTGATCATGGTGGGAGGGGTCTATGATAATAATATATTGTCTATATGTGTGCAAATTGTCAATAAATATTTTTTAAAAAGAGAAGTAGGCAGAAAAAGAAGGTGTTCTGCAGTGATAAGTGATAAGGTGAAAAAAAAATGTTTATTTACAATATAACTTAAACAAGGGTGTGGTCCATTGGAAAGTAGAACCCCACCCCCTACTCAGGGCATAAGACACAGGTCTCTTTTATTTTGAAATGTCTGCAAGTGGTTTACAGAGTCAGTAAAAGCTTATCACTGCTATCCTTGACTTGGCTCCAGTCATCCAAAACACTAGGCATTGAAGTACCTTTCCTTTTATGGGTGTCCAACCCTTGTTCATTGAGAGACTGCATGAGTGAGCATATGAATGAATAATAACAAGTAAAGTACTGGGACCTAACCAAGCAGGTAATAAGGCTACATGAGGACTGCATTTGTTTATGGTCTATTTCTTGTGAAAGAATCTCCTTCTCCTGCCACGAACTCAGAAAAGGAACATGAACTCACCTGCTTCTACTCCTATCCCCTTCCTCAAAGAAAGAACTTAGTAAGTTCAGATGATTTGTAGATGTACAAGAAGTAAAAGAGAGAGAGCCATTTTTTTGTTTTTGAAATTTCCTTTTCCTATTCTTGTGGAGTTCTTCATGAAGTCTCTGTAAGGTACAGTTAGTCTGAAGTTAGAGTTTCAATAGTATAATGAAAATAGAAGTAAGCTCAATTTTCAGTTCAATGAGGGTAGGATTAGGAATGCCTTTTCAGGTTGATATTCTCAAAATCTAGCAGGATTCTGTGTTAGCTGAATACTTTACAAAAAGCAGGAAATATAAAAAGTAAGAAAAGGACAGATGTTTTATCTTTGGATTAACTTAGCTAAGCATTTATCAATCTTTTTATTATATATTAATTTTTATTATGATTGAGTGTAGGTATATGTGAGTAGAATGTGTATATATGGGCACACATTATGCACAGCCTACCTGTGGAGGTCAGGAGACAACTTCAGCATGTTGATCTTCTCCTGCTGGCTTGTTTGAAACAGAATCTTTCTTTTTGGTTGTTTTGCTGCTGGGAAGGCCAAACTGTCCAACCCTTGAGCTTCAGGACTCTGCCGATCAGGCCTTACACTGCCATGGACAACCAGGGTTTACAGATACACGCACTACTTTGCTCCAGACTTTACATGAGTGATGGAGATCCAAACTCTGGCAGGCAAGCTTAGGCAGCATGGATACTTCTCCCCAGACCTAAGAGAACAGTTCTTAGACCTATCCTAAGCAAAACAAATGGATCTATATAACCAAAACACTTCATAGCATCCTCTCTCTTTCTCTAAGTACACCCTTTCTTTGAAATTCTTGATAATTTATGGAATATATAGGTTAGAATAGAACTGTGTCAAGTGATGTGCAGAATCAGTACTAACTCAAGTGGACTCTTTTTGTGGGTTAGGATCTTCTTTGTTGTCAGGATACTCACATACACCCAACCTCTACTAGGGGGAGAATGTGCTATGCCTAGAACTGCTCCAGATCTGCTCCAGCACTGTTCCAAACAGCTCGCTCTAAAGCCAAGTATAGATGGAGATAACTGCCTCTTGTTTGCCACTGCTACTGTTAGAGCAACCTCTTACAAGCCTTCAGAGAAGATCTAGTCTCTGTTCACTTTACTCATCACTGTGATCAAATGCATGACAAGAAGCTACTTAAGACAGAACCAATCTATTTTAGTTCATGGTTGGAGTGGATGTTGTCCATCATGGCCATAGGAGGGCACAAAGGCAGGGATCTCCCTGGAGGCTGGAGAATGCAACAGCTGCATGTGCACACAGCAGAAATGGAAGCCAGGCCGTTCTATAAACCCAAAGACCACTCCTCTCCCACTTAGTGTTCCCTTTCTTCCAACAAGAGCCATCCTTCCTAAGAGTCCACAACCTCCCATAACTATAAAAGCAGCTGAGAACCAAATGTTCAAGAACACCAGTCTATGGGAGACAGAACATATTAAAATTAAGACAGCATCAAAATGGCAATGAAGGTAAACTTCATTTTCAGTCTCTAAGCCTAAACATGGACAATGGATGGATAATTGAAAGACATTGAGAACTCTATTCTCTGATGCTTTCCACAACACTACTATTAAGTCACAGGAGCCAGTTGCCTGCAGCTTCTGTTTCATCTTCATTCTATAGTAATACCTTAGTAAGAATTCAAGGTGAGTGGATCTCCTAACCAATAAGAAAGTCATTGGTCTAGTAAATAGAAGATCTGCCTGCAGGAGGCTGGCATCACTGATGACATGCTACACTCCACCATGAAAGCATTCAAGCATGGGAAGTCAGCCTTTTATTTAGGTACCAAGGATCCTTTTGCCCCGAAATCCTTGACGTACATTGTTATGTTATTCCCCAATGCCAAATTTCAGATGGCCTGGTGACAGTACATTCAATGATTTCTAGCAAGTTAGCATACCTGAATTTAACCTTAACAGCTACAAGAACTGTTTGACCAAGTGGAACTATGCCATAGCGACCATACAACCAGTGAATAAAGGTTGGTTATAAAAATGCATGTTGATGCACTATAAGCAGTTCATATTATATCCTGAACAGTGAAGAGGACACTTTGAAACTTCTTCATGTTCCCTGGAACCATTTGGGGTTGTTTTATAAAGTAATGATTGGAAAAGTTTGGGGAAAGTCTTCATCAAAAGTGGAGAGATCAACAAATCAGGTCATCAAGCCTGTCGGCTTGGGGGCTCTACCAAAGCAGGTTGGGAAGATCCCTCCAGAGATTTTGCAGGACATTGTGGAGATCAATTGATCATACCTATACTTGCCAAGCTTGAATGTAACCCATATGCAAATCCCCCTAACTATGGAAAACCACACCCCAAGATCCTTGAAAATACCAGAAGGATCTATAAAGGAGAATTTCAATTACTGCACTTTCTTAAAGAAAAACCCCAAAGGAAGAGTGCTGCTGTCCCCTGCTGCAAGCAATGGGGTGTCCAAAAGAGGTCAAGCCAGGTCTTCTATCCTTTCACCAGTCTCCTTATACTAAGGGAGGGGCTGTCATATACATCAGGACCTCTGCTAAGTGATATTCTTCTGGTCCCAAGGACAGCCATAGCCTGAGCAAAAGCCCAGAAGGAATGATTGCTTTTGTTAGAACTGTTCCTGTATTTTCTTACCAGATTCCAAACTTAGATTTCAAAGGAAGGGTTAAAAATAAAAAGATATATCTGATACTCTATGGAAACAGAGGAAATACAACACACTTTGACAATGTAATCCCCAAAACAATTTTTGGAAAAATTATTTGTTTTAAACACATTTGCACACTCTTTGGTAAATGCTATTTAACAGATACACATTCAGATATGCAAACATAAATTTAACATATGTTTCCATAATAGAGGTCTTAATAATTTATGATATAAGATGGGTGTAATGTGTGTATTTATTATAATACCTTTCTGTATTTTGCTTAAAATTATCAATTTCTCCTAAGTTCCTAGGCTCAGTTTCACATAAATGCTTTCTATATATCCATTCTTGACTTTATCCCAAGTCCTCATTCATTTTCACTGTGCTCCCATCCCTTCGGTTGCTAGTAAATATTGACAAAGATAAAACAAATCTAGCTATTTCACTAATTACCTCTTCATCTATCCAAGTTGTTAATGGTGGCTATTCAAAGCAGAACATGTCATCACAGGATGAGGATGAAAACACAATAGCACTGCTAGTCCAGAGGCCATGAAAGATTTCAGGTGAGCAGATCCTGGTGGGATTTGGAATTTTCTGTGATTAGGCGAATAAAGAAAAGTATCAGGCCATCCCTCGGGGAGGCAGGCAAGATGCAATTACACTGCACTGCACAGAGCAGGAGTTGGAAGAATGTGGAGTTAGAAGTCAAAGTGTCATAAGATAGTTCTTAAGATAAAGCAACACTTAAAGAAAGGGAGGGGTTGTCTATAGCACCCCTGGGCAGTAAACACTTTGGTCTGTGGGTTATTAGAAAGGTGAGGAATATGCCATAAAGTTATTGACAAAAACATATCATGTATCTTATGAGCTTCTACCATACAACCTAAAGTACATATCTGGTAAATAAACGCTATCCACACCATCCTCTCTTGCCTAAGGACACAATTTGAAGGAATAGTTTGCCATGGCTGAGATCATTCTAAAGGCTCAGGAGAAGATCAAATGGAGCCAATATTTGGGGGCATCCCTTTCTCAAGATTAGGACCTTCTGCCTTATCCATACCCCCAAAACTGCAAGAATATTATGAGATCCAAAAGTGACTTTGATATATGGAATTAACTGGTCCTGAGATAGCAGCAGTATTTTTCCCTTAAGGGCATGCAAGGCACTCTGAAACCTGCTATTGGATAGAATGGGTTAGCTGATTCTGGAGAATGGACCGATTCTATATTTTGGTCATGACTCCTTGCCATTGTACGGAGAAAGCCTAGATTAAAAGCTTGCTGCAACAGACTGTGTATGACAGTGTGCTTAACTGCAGAATTTTAGATTGAGACAGTGAAGCCTTCTTCCTACTTTCACTTTTTTCTGTTCAGATACCAATTCATAGGGACAGACTTGACTTATGCCAAGTCCATTGTAGATGTTCCTCCATTGTGTTCTCAGATCATCACACTAGTTGATCCATCATCTTATAACTGACAACATGCTTGCCATTAACTGTATCCTCTACTAAGTATAAATTTATTTGGAGTAGAAACATAATCTTATACAACACTATATTCTCAGATCCTAAGGCATGTAATAAATATTTGTTGAGTGAATATATATATATATATATATATATATATATATATATATATATATATATATAATCTGAATCATTTCATGTTTGTTCTCTCTACACACCTGGACAACTGCCATGCCCCTGGTTCTGTCACTAAGACTGTAGCTGATGACACATTACTATCCATGTGTTATCAACCACAGTGTTCTCATGGACCTGTTACCTTCTTATTTCTGGGACAAACCACAAGACCAGAAGCAGCTTATTGAAGAAAAGGATTTATTACTGGCACATAGTTTCAAGGAGAAGTTTCATCATGGTAAGGAAAGCCTGGAAAGAGCAGAACGCTGACTCACATCCTCACATATCAGCAGAAAGACAGTACAGAGTTAGTTTAGCTAACACTGGCAAGGGGGACTGGATTATAAAATCCCAAAGCCCAGCCCCAGTGACACACCCCCTCCAGCAAGGCTCCCCCCAACAAAGGTTCCACCAGCTGGGGATCAAGTATAAGGCTTAATCACAAAGACATGGAGCTTATGGAGGGTCAGCTTACTTTCAAGACACCATGGCTCTCAACCTACCACTTCTTCAATCAGCATCTGACCATGCTTCAGAGCTTTAGAACAAAAGATATGTGCCTTTTCCAGCCTTCAACACTCAGTGTCCAAACTTTATGCACTAGCACCTCATCACACTTCTTCCAGTGTACGGTCTGTGGGTTGTTCTCTGTGGGCACCTGATATCTTTATTTCTCCCTTTTGTTCCATCTGTTTATCTGAACTCAGAACTAGGAACACAAGTACCTACCTAAGACAGATTGGTATGGATTTATCCTTACCAAGATGGACATATAAGGGCAACCTTTGTGTCCACAGAGCGCTTTGGCTGATTCTAGTGAGGATAAAGCCACTAGGCACTGGATACAGAAGGAGACAGAAAAGTAATTGGCAGAGGCAGAACTGTCCTTTTCTTATTCTGTTATAAATAAACTCCCACAGTAGAAACTTGTTAACCTCAGTCCTTGCCTTCACATCTACTTATATGCAAGACCTCCCTCGACAAATCAATCTTTACACTGCAGCAGCACTCTCTTGACAAGATATGTTTGGCTTAGCTACTGTTGATATTTGTTCTTGAAATCTCAGTTGTGTGGCGTGGCACACTCTGAGAGCTGGATGGAGATGCTTAGTTTATATGCACAGAGGACAGCCAGGATGCAAACACAAAGAGACGGTCCACAGCAGGGCAGCTGAAGTGGCGGGAGCTGAACAGCACTTAATATGTTGTGATGTATTGAATCTATGAAACGCCTGTTCAATAGCTAGTCAAAGTAAATTTAGAAGGACACAGGAAAGGGATTTATTTTTTCATCATTGTAAAAATGTTCATTATTTCTTATGCTGTTGGTCATGCTTGAGTGGTGTCCCAGTGCCCTTAGACTCCCCATCAGCACCATCGACAGAATCAGGTGAGGTTTGCTCAATATATTGAAGTCCCCAGAGAGTCCAGGCTTTATTGTTACTTTGGGATTAGGCTCTTTTTTCTGGATTTTATTCGCTGAAAAGAATGAGCTAGTAAGCTTGATACTCCCCCAAGGTAAATTACTTGATCCCTTCTGTTCTCCTCTAGTGCATAATGTGATTGGAGCTTTTCCCAAATTTGAGTGAGATGATTCACATCCATGTCTGTTTTGCTCATCACACTCTTTGTGCTGCAGAGTCTGTATCTCTCTCTTCTATGTTTCCCAGCAGAGTGGCCCAAGGCTGAGCAATAGGAAATCCTCACAAAAATGTTTGCTGAATAAGAAATCTTCATATCCCTGAAAAATTGTCTAAGTGAGACAGGAAATAAAAAGGTAAACAAAAGCTATCTCGAGCCAACATGAGAGAGATACAGATATTATTAGATGATTAATTAAATTTTAATTTTGCTGTAAGTAGTCTCCAGAGAAAAAATGCTATTTTAAGTGTTGTGCCCTAGACAAGCTATCATGTAAACACTTGCTGTGGGGATAGTTATATACTAGTTGGCATGGGAGAATAATTGAACCAAACATGCCCTGTACCAACAAGAATGGAGGGTGCCATCTGCGAAGACAAGTCTCATGCAAGCAGATCAGTTATGGCCTGAGGGAGAGGAGATATAGGATGAATTGAAAGAGGTCAAATAGGTCAAATGGGGCACAATCCTTGAGCTACTGTGACTAAGGCATTAAGAGGTTAAAAATTCATTGCACTGAAGTTCTACTTGACAAATAGCATGAAGTAAGCATAAAGTGATATACAGTACTATTTTATGTAAGAGCCAATAAGGAATGAACAGAAATGTTCTTTATTGTGTGATCACAAAGAATCCTCAGATGGTGAATGTTTCCTAAGAAGGACCAGTGAACAAACTGTCTTAAAATAAACAGCATAACTGGGGGTGGTGACCCATGTCAGTAAACCCCACTCTCAGGAGAGTTCTCTCTTCAACAGATAGGTGGATATTTGAGACACTTAGGACACTGTCTCATACCTCTCAATGTTTATTTCCACCTTGCAGTAAGAAAAGCTTAAAACACATTTAAGCATTTATCTATTCACATTTTAACATGTGGAGTAGAGTTGTGTATAATTAGAAAACTGTGTGTGGCAGGTTGGTGAGAGCATGCAATCATGGGAACATTCGAAATACCAGGTTTCCATCAATCTTTCAACTTGGAAGTTCCCTGGACGAACATGGGTAAAAGCAAATGCAGATTATGTGGTGGATGTCCTCAATAACTGTACATGTGATCAGGTCAGAAGTGTTTAGAATGGGACAAGAAAATTGTGGAATGCTGTCGACCAAGAGCTAGTTCTAATATATGTGTATAGTAATCACCTGTTCCAAGATAGGAAAACAGAAAATCAGAAGGAAGCCTAGACAACAAACCCTCTGGGAATCTTGTCCTACAGAGCCAAGAGTTTCTCAATAGTATTCAAGAAAGCATACATTTCTGAGTAGATGTATGCCATGCAAATCCTAAGAAACCAAAAGAAAGATGAATAGGATAATTAGTGAATGGAGGAAATAGAAACTAAAATTAAGAAGCATAGTGTGCATGTGAAGAAAGTAATTGATTTTGAACAGCAAGAGATTCAATCTCTAATTTGGAGGATGAAGTTCAGAAATGGTCATGGAAAACAGGGACCAGAAATTTGAAAGATTATATTTTATAGAAAGAAGCCAAGATGTATCAGCAATGTATCCACTGAGTGTGTTTCTAAAGAAGAAAGAACAAAGAATGCAGGATGTCACATGAAAGACAAAGGTAATTATTTAGCTCAAGAAAATTACATACAAATTGAAAAATCCACAGGATAAAGCAGAATCAATGAAGAGAAAACTAAGTTCAGATGCTCACCTGGCAATTTCCATCATGGTTTCAAATCTTTGGAAAACTACTAACAATAAACAGGCAGTATTCAAAGGCATAAAAATCATGTTGTCATCCAAGTTCATCTTTGTAAAGTAAAATGTTGAGGAAAGAGTTACACATGTGCAACATACTACTGAGAAAATTTTGAAAATTTTTGTCCAGGATGCAGGTGACTTTAGTTTATAAAAGTCCCCTCTGTCAGGCATCCAACCTCTCTGAGAAGACAAAAAATAGTCACTTATAAATACAATAGAATTTACTAAGTTAGGAAGAAAAAAACAGAAAACAAAAATTTAAAGCCATTTAAGTGAAATTAAGTAAAATACTGTTATAAATAAGTATAAAACAGAGACCAAATATTTATAACTTCTTTATTAATAATATAGATGCATTAAAGTGTTAATTTAATAATTCAATGATTGGTTGGACTAACATAACAAAATCTTGGCTATAAGGCTTAAACAACAGAATATCTTTCAGCTTACAGGGTTAGTAATCTGAGGTCAGTGTTTAGCAGGATGGTTGCAAGGAGGACTTTCCTCCTGGTAGACATAGATAGTCCTTCCTGCTCTGCTTACATACGGTCCTATCTTGGGAATATGCATTTCTTAACCAGCAACCAATGCTGTTGGGTTAGGACTGGACCCACATAAATTTATTTAACTTTAGCTACCTCCTAGGATCCTTATCTGCAAATACATTTACACTGGGAGACAGACCTTCAACATATGGGTTTGGTGGAGACACAAGGCAGTAGTACCTATGAAAAAGCCCTGTTATATTAAATATAATTGAATGGTATTACCAAAAGTGCATGTCCTCTTAATAGTGAGTCAAAAAGTGAATTTCTTTTTTAATGCTATAAGATAGGAAAGCATGGATTAAATAATAATTTAGAAAGAAGGATAAAAGTACCTATTCCTCATGATCAGATTTTCCAAAATATGTGAGTGTAAAACAACAATGGCTAGAAACCTACTTAGAAATAAGATAAATACAAGAAGAGATAGATGAATCAGCTCAGCTATCAGGAAAAGAAAACAACTAGCCAATCAGAACTCAATTTTTTATTAGTTATGTAGATAGTGTGTACACAGTCATGCTGGTACCATTGTCCACCCCCTCTGAAGGGACTCTTCTTGTTGGATAATTTGGGTAGTGCATTGTGGGGGTAGCCATCAGTTATGGGGAAGAGGCAATGTCTCTGTGCATAATGTCCCAATTTGAGGCTCTAACAATCTTTCCACCCCCTCTTCAGTGAATTTCCCTGAACCATGTTGGGATTGTTTTAGGTCTACTTCAGTGATGAGGTCTAAGGAGCCTCTGTGTCTCTAGATATCTGGTTTGGGAGGAGTTGAGTGTTCTCTGTGTCTTTCTCCTTCACCCTTGTAATGGTACCAGGTTCACCAAGAAAGCAGAACTCCTGCTCACTTCCCCAGTTACTCTATAGTTTCAGCTGGGGCCCTGGTGAGGTGCATTGGGCTGATTCTCTTCTCAGGTCCTGCATCCATCTGAAAAAGAGAAGCAAATTGTCCAATGGAGAGAGAGGTCAGCACCAGATAAATGGGATAACCATTATTATTTTAGAAAAATTTTCATAGATGTAGGCCCTCTTGTAGCCCACAACTGGTGGGAGCTTGATATTGGAGAGTGGGCTCACTTTTCGGATATGGTTCTGACTTGTTTCCCAGTTCCAGCTATGGGTTCCATTCCACTGAGTGGATCTGTTAGCCACATCAAGAGCAGTTGGTTACCCACCATGGCTGTGTGCCAATATTGCAATCGTATGAGCATCACATCATGTTGTTTGCTGCTGAGAAACTTAGATCTCAATGCTTATTTATTATTTATTTTTTTTTTTAGTTTTTTCAAGGTAGGGTCTCCTTTAGCCCAGGCTGACCTGGAATTCACTCTATATTCTCAGGGTGGCCTTGAACTCACTGCAATCCTCCTACCTCTGCCTGCCAAGTTCTGGGATTAAAGGCATGTGCCACCATGCCCAGCTCACAACTATAATAGAAATAAACTGACCCAGGAAGACAGATTGCTTTATATGTGCTTTTTTGTATTGTAACACCAATAAAAATGCACCAATGTAAAAATACAAAATGCATGAAATTAAGAGAATGACCAGACATATTAAATAAAGAAAAACAAAGTGAGTGCAAGGGTGAAATTAATAAATAAGACCTAAAATCAGAAGATTATTTCAATGCAAAATGTATTTCACAGTGAAGATACACCAGAGGGGAATTTATATGCATTAGAGCAGGATTTTGACACATATCAACCAAATTTTCAAATTGCAAGGAATATTTTACTGAAATGCTAGTGTCTTGGGAGAGCTTAACAATATGCCCAATCTTTTATATATCCAAAGGGCAAAATAATGCATAGAAGAAATAAAAATTATAACATCTGTTTCAATAAAGACTGCTCATATATCATGCACAAAGAAAGGGGAATGTGCCCACTTTTACAACAAACATTGAACATTTCCCAAAATTGATTATGCCAAAAATCATAATGCCATGGTTTTTATTGGACAGAAACTCAAAATGACAATATAATAGTTATGATGATCACTGATAATCATTCTATATTCACAATGTGTCAGTAAATTTGCCAAATGCTGTATGTGTATTTTTTTAATTCCTGGGAACATTGTTATGAAGTTTGTGCAATTACATATCCATATTACATATGAGGACATTTAGATTTAGAGACATAGATTAATCTTTTTTCCCACGGTCGCATGACTAGTCACAGTTAAGATCATTTCATTAATTATCAAACATGGGTGTGCATCAGAGTCCCAGGATGAGCTCACAAACCTCCACATCCAAAGTATCTGATTCAGAAATGCAGGGTTAAGGCATTACTAAGGCTTGTCAGGTGATGTTGCTGTGGCAGGCCCCGGGGTCTGCATGCAGAGCAGCAGTGGGCTGGGTGATACTGAAGGACAGTATCTTCATCTGCTATAGTACTTTGAAAAGGAGACATTGCACAGTCCAGGTTCTGACACAAATGCAATAAATTTAGAAATTTATAATTAGCAAAGCTTAAAAAAAGCAGTACATGAAATTTTAATTAAAAATAAAAAGCAATCATTCCCAAGTTAATCAATTTAATGCATTTCCAATTAAAATTCCAATTGGATTTTTTCTTTGAACTTGACAAAATGATTGTAAATCCCATGTGGATGAATAATAGAAAATAATAGGCAGGACCAACTAGAAAGAGAAGAGTTTGGGGGAGTAACTTACTTCACCATATAATAAAACATTATAGATTTCCATACAAGATTGCTTGCCCAGCAGATTTTCAGTTCATGTTGATATAAAAACTCTCCCAAAATCATGAAATGAAAGTTTTGGGTGTGTGAAGAAGACAGAGAGAGCCAATGACAAGATAGAACAGGGTCTTGGGGAAGAAGAAATTGGATGGAAATATTCACAGGTACATTCAGAAGAAGGAACCATAGGTGATGTGGGAGAATCCACAGGGAGCTGTGTTACATGGAGCATGGTTAGCTTCAAAGAATGCCAAGAACAGAATTGGAGCTCAGGAATCTCAGATGCTAGACAGATGCTAGACTTGCTGAAAACTAAGGACCTGGTTGAATGAATCAAGACAGTGCAGGAGGTGAGACTTCTACTACCCCTGTCCTCCTTATTCCTACTCTGTATCCTACTCTGTGCCTGCATTAAAGGAAAGGCAGTCTGACATTTACCCCAGGTGGTGCTGGTCAAAGCTTGGAGTCAACTGTGGTATTTTTTAAAATTTTGTTTATTTTATTTATTTACTTTTTGGTTTTCTGGGGTACGGTCTCGCTCTAGCCCATTCTGACCTGGAACTCACTATGTACTCTCAGGGTGGCCTCGAACTCACGGTGATCCTCCTACCTCTACCTCCTGAGTGCTGTGATTGAAGGTGTGCACCACCACGCCTGGCTTTTGTTTATTATTTATTTATTTATTTGAGAGTGACAGACATACAGAGAGAGAGAGAGAGAGAGAGAGGTAAACAGATAGAGAATGGGTATACCAATTTTGACAATATAGTAATCTTCAGTCTTAAGAGTTTAAGCGAAGTTGTCCAAAGAAATTTAATAGTACAAGAGATAAAAGTCCCGGCTCAGGATTGAATAAGAGTGATTGTAAAGATTGAGGTAAATGATGTGATAACTGATACAGTTACTTTTACTGTGACAGGGTAACCATCTGAAGGAAGACATTTCAAGAGGGCAGCCAAAAACAGTGCATTAGAAATTTCAGTCCAAACAAATGCATACCAAAAGGAAATGGAATCAATACACTGCAAGTGTCTTTGCTATAAACTTACTACTCTTAGTAAAGTACCGGTGACACATCAAGTTTTACTGAGGAGAATGGAACAGTTCCATGACTCTCTTTGCAAGGAGGTTGAAGAGGCTAGAAAAGCAAAACTAAAAGTGTCACCCATGGTGACAGGAAATGCCTAAAACTGTACACTAGAATGAGTGAGATGGTGTCTCTGGGTTTGTGAAATCATGTACATTCGAAGAACGAAAACTTATCTCTGGAAAGCAGGACTCAGGGATTGAGTGTGAGAGGACACTGGCTGATTAGAAATATTACTTGTTAAATGGTATTTTTGTAACTACTAGTTGATTAACGATTGGGTTGAGCTCCTGTGATTGTGAGCTGTTTATCTTACTCCCTGCTCCTCCCAAAAAAAAATGGCTTTCTGAATTTTGAAGTCATCTTTTGGGTTCCTGGGAAGAATTATACTATTTTCTCTGAAGAAGCCCATGTCTTGGAGTGAATGAAAATAGAAGTAAAGTGATAAGGCAAATGCAAGTCAATGGCCAAATAAATAGTTATGCCTAATCAAAAGCAAGCAAGTAGATTATGCACATCCATTGGTAGAGTGGAAAGTCCTATTGGTTTAGATCACAAAATAAGCCCCAAATCTTTGTTGAATGAAAAATAAACAGCAGCTTACAAGTGACATGAGACTGAAGTGACTCAAACATGGACAGAGGCAATCTAGACTAAATCAAAGACTAAATTAGCAGGGTTCTATTTCCATCAGTTCTTACTGTTGGGTAGTCTTGAGTTCAAAGCAAAGAGCCTTACAGAAGAGAATAAAGACTATTTTTAAATTTTATTCTATTTATTTATTTGCAAGCAGAGAGACACAGTGAGGAGAAAGAGAGAAATAGAGAGTCATACAGAGAGAAAAAGAGAATGGGCTTGCCAGGGCCTCCAGCCACTACAAACGAACTCCACACGCATGCTGTCCTTTGTGCATCTGGGTTTACGTAGGTACTAGGGAATTGAACATGGGTCCTTAGGCTTTGTAGGCAAGTGCCTTAACCTCTGAGCCATCTCTCCAGACCAATATAAGCCTCACAGTGTTACATTTTACAAAAAATTACTTGGACAATTATAGGTTATTTTATGTGCATATACATTTTAGCATCCATTTCTAAATTTATGAAAAAGTCTTGCTAGATTTGTACATAGACTTGAAGAGAATGAACATCTCAATATTGAGACATCTGATCTCAGAACCTGGTATACCTCTCTAGCCTTTAAAACCTCCTTAATTATCTTATTGCAAGGTTGTACACTTCTGTGTTGGGTTAGGCACCTGGTTTATCAAATTTTGTTTTTTTCTTTTTAAAAATATTTATTTTTTTATTTATTTGAGAGAGAAAGAAGGAGAGAGAGAGAGAGAGAGAGAGAGCATGCCAAGATGCCAAGGCCTTCTCGGCATTGCAAAGAAACTTCAGACATGTGTGCCACTTTGTCCTTCTGGCATTATGTGGGTACTGGGGAATTGAACTTAGGCCATTAGGGTTTGCTAGCAAGTGCTTTTAACCACTGAGCCATCCATCACCAGCTGTTAAATATCTTTTTATTGATTTTAATGAGTATGTATTGTTTTAAATATTAAAAATTCCTTACAAATTTCAATTTTAAAATTAAATTGAATAATTATAGAAAGCCATCTGAAATTTATACTAACTTGGTCCTGAGAGTTATCTTTATCAGGTATTGGTATGTTCTTGAGATTTTCTGTATGAGCAGTCCTAAGTGCAAGTACAGACAGCTTAGCTTCTTCCTTTCTGATCAGAATGCTAGTTATTCTTCTGGCATGTTTCCCATTCTGTGTGAGGTAAACATCTATGTAGGGAGCAGTCAGCTTTGCTTTGCTTCCTGTCCTGGAGAGTGGACCTTCAGCTTTTCACTATCAGCTATGATAGTCCCTGAATATTTTTCAGATTTAGTAAGCTTTTTTGAAACTCCGACTTGATGGTTCTTTTCTTTTTTTAAATGAATGTATGTTGAACTTTGTCAAATATTTTTCTGTACCTATTAAGATCACAAGCCTTTATCTCTTTTGTTCCATTAATGTTGAATCATGTTGTTTGATTTTTAATGTTAAGCCAACATTATATTCCTAGAATAAACTCTACTTTGTCGTGACATATTATGCTTTATCTGTATTACTATGTCTTCCATCCCTGGTGGTTTGAGCCTTTACATTCTCATTTTTGAAGTCTGTATCAACCATACATCAGAAACATTGCACTTTCTTATACTTTGAATCTCTGTCTCTCTTTTTTGGAGGAGGGTTCTGGGAATTGAACCCAGGACCTGAAAATTGTTAAATAATGTCACACCTAAACACCTAATGTCTTAAGATTTTTACTTAAGCTAAATAAAGATAATTTATATAAATAAATATAACCATGATCTTTCCTCTATATGTGGTAATACAGTTTTGTTTTTTCTTCATATTATAATCCAGTTCCTCAAAACCATCCTCAGTTTTTCTCTGGTGATTGTGGTGTGATTTTGATTGCATATGATGTTCCCAACAGTACGGGTAGGTATTTGTGCTACTCATGACATGGCACTGGCCTGTTTTTTATTTCTTAAGCAAAAACTATATTGTGTCATTTTATTATTTTATTTAGGACTTTATATCATATCTAAGTTTCTTATATGAATAGTCACTCCTTTCACAAACTTTTCTTCTGTATATTATCTTAATTATTCCTGAACATTTATTCTTTTTTTTAAACAGTTTTTCAAAGTAGGGTCTCTCTCTAGTCCAGGCTGACCTGAAACTCACTATGTAGTCTCAGGGTGGCCTCAAACTCACGGCAATCCTCCTACCTCTGCCTCCCGAGTGCTGGGATTAAAGGCGTGCACCACCACACCCAGCTTATCTAACTATATATTTTAATAGAATCATATTGTAACTCGAGACTAAATTGAAAGATGAGTTACATATCTATATGTAATCATCCCATTTTAATAATGTGGGCTTTTCATGTATTCCAACTATCTTCTCTGTGCTTTCTTCACATTCTTATAACTGATAAGTATTATTTTATTAAGCTTAATCCTTTGATACACTATAGCTTTTATTACCATTGTGAATTGTATTTTTCTTTATACTTAGGACTTCAGGTTGACTATTGCTTATATTGTTAAATTTTTATAAGTACTTAAAATTTATTATAAGTAAATATTTCTGTCCTTGCTTAAAATAATAGTTACAGCTATTAGTTTTATTGCTTTTTCAGAATGATAAGCACCTTTTCTGAAAATAATGACATTTTTATTTTCCCCGGTTTCATCATTTTCTTTCCAATGAATTAATTTCAATCTTTAAGTTTTCCTAAGGTATCCTTTCCCTTGCTTCCTACAGGCTTTAACATGTTGGATTCACATCACTAATTATGAATAGTTTGAAATTACCATTTTCATTTTTCTCCTTAATAAGTATTATTTAAATGTGTGTTATATTCAAATTTATGTATGTGCTTGTGCATGTGCTTACACAGGTTTAGCTATTTTAATTCCAGATACTTATACATATTTTCTCCTAACAACAACAAAAAAACTAGCCGATAATGGTTCTTAAATATGTATCAGAAAACATGTCATGAATTACACTAAATTCTAAGGCTACCTTGACATGGGGATGGAGGAGGAGTGAATCATTCAGGTTCTTCACTTCCGCAGATCCAACCTGGCCTCTTCTGTGTACCAGTGGAGATGCACCACTCTGGCCTTAGTCACTCAGAGTCCTGGAACCCAGCTTCTATTAACATTTGTCAAGTGTCAGATAAGTATCCAGGTAAGGAGTTCAAGGGGTACTCTTTCTCCCTTCCTTGCTGTCCTTTGCCCTGTCTGTCTTGTGAGTAGCCACAGTTCCTGACGTCCTCCAACCTCAGAGGGTGAGCCATTTTTTTCTAATGTCTTTTTAGACTTAACCTTTTCTTTTTCTGGCTTTTCACCACTCTATGCTGAGTCGGTTAACTGTCCCCATATGCTAAGTGCATTTTATTTCCTCCCAACTGGCATCCCTTTAAAGTATGTATTTCTCTCACAAGACACTTAACTGATCCATACCCAAAAGAAAATGTCAAAAAAAAAGTTATAGCAATAGCACAATTTAAAACCATCAAGCAATTAACTGGAAATACCACTGCAAAGGAAAAATGGTGGATTTCACCCCAACGTTAGTCACATTCAGAATTCATAGTACCCTGTATACACCTCTACCTTTACCACCGCCATCAGTAAATTTAAATTTAAATCATCACAAAAGCTAGTAAATAAGGAATCTCAGAGATTTTGATAAAGGATGACTTAACCTAGTTCCCCTATCAAATTTTATTTAAGTGGCCCTCCACCTCCTTTAGCAGTTTTCTTGGTTCTTCCTGGAACCCTTTTTGAAATAAGTGTTTAATAGCCCTTCTTTCAGGATCAAAGCAATGGAAAGTGATATAAACATGTAAATAAATTCTTTCCAATGACTTCATCAACTTACATATTTCATTTTCTTTATACCACAGAGAAAGAATGGATCATTTAGATTGTGAGAAGACCTTTCCAAAGACTTGTGAGGCTGCAGGATCATCTTGGGTTCATCTTGGCCTGCCCAGAAATCTTCATTCAAGACTTCAGACAATGCAGCTTTTTTTTTTTTTTTTTTTTTTTGACAATGCAGCTTCTTAGCCAGTGCCTCACTCTGTGAAGTATGCTGTGACTCTGGAATGTATTTTCTCAAACTTTAGATCCAGTCTTCATCCATGCCTTCTATGTAACTAAAAAGCAAAAGGATTCTTTAAGCTCAGATCATCAGTCTTTTGAGTAGTTATCCATGCTTTGAATTATGAATTTATATTCTAATCTTTTCAAATTCATTTTTTATAGACTCTTCAGTGCATTTGAGGTAATTTCCCCATGCCCTCATCCTTACTGACTACCATCATCACCATAGCAATTAAGTGTCTGTACCATTGAATCCTCCTTTCACTGGCCCTCACCTGCAATCAATCCACATCATCACCAGTGATCATTTTAATAACTATAATTATGGATTATCAGTGCCCTCATGGAGATCAACTATTGGGTCCCAATAGAGAAGAGATGACATATTTCATAGAGAAAAAAATAGAAATATAGGCAAAGTTAAATTCCACCACTAATAAAATTCTAACCCACATGAACCACTGCTTTAGAGGAATATAATCCTGAGAGTCTCATTTTAATCAAAAGAGATTGAGGAAAAATGCACCTCTGCTAATTTGAAGCTCTGATTAATTTGCACTTTCTCTCCCTTTCTTTCTCTCTCTTTCCTGTACTTCTCCTCTACAACCACGTTTTTCTGGTGGGAGGACCCCAAAAGAGTTTAGTGGCAGGGAAGTCTGGGTGGTCTATTCCACTTTGGTCTTCTTCTAGGGAGAGAGGAGAAAAAAGATGATGTGAAGTGGATCTGGGTGGAAGTATGCTGTCTGTCTGTTTGTCCAGTCTATGTAGTAGCATTTGTTAGCTGTTGAATTACAGGCAATAGTATACCAACTGTAGCCTGACCAGTCAACTTCCCTGACAGCAACTATCTAACCATTGAACTTTTCACTCTACTCAGACATCACCTGTCACTCAAATAATTGGCTTTGTCTATTCCCACATTTCTTAACCTACTGGTCCTAGCTGGAGGTAAATCTCTATAAAGCTGATTCCTAGCCTCAGATTGGGTGAATTCTCAATTTGATCAGCCAATTTGCTTCTCTAAGATACTCCTGCTGGTAAGCCTACAGGTCCCTCTAATAGCCCACCCAACCCAGCTACCACCACTCTACCATAAGATCCTATATATGCAACTCACGGCATTCACCGCAAGACTTCCCAGGCATGTACTCAGCTACTTTGATCCTTCCAATTGACTCTTTCACTTATGACACAGAAATACCTTCCTTTATACTTTTCCCCAGGGATAAATATACATTTATTAAGTTTTATATATGTTCTATCATTTTAATAAAACTATATTTAAAAGTTAGTATTTAGTATAGCCTTATCTATGGTCTAAACCCAATAGTCTTCATAACTTTTCCATCAAATTAAATGCCCTTAATTACAAACCAGGAAGATATATGATTAGGAAAACCCAAACTGTTCAATGTCTCAATTTTCTTCCATAATTCATTTACTCCATTCACACTTATGGGGAAAACATATCAATTTAGAGGAAAAAAATCATTCACTTAAGATGATATTGTTTTTCAAGTAACTGATTTTTTTTAACCAAATACTTTATACTTTTGTGAAGTGATTAACTGAGAATTGAAGAAGGCAACAGTTTGACCTCAGAGCAGGGCCAGTGGTATTCATTTTGTTAAACAAGTCACTCAAGGGGCAAGATGCTTCGTTACCAAATAAAAAATTAAAATGGAGTAAGTTTAGGGTAACATGTTTCCCAGTACAACTTTATGCAACTTTTCAGAACATAGATCATTTGGATCTAAAATGTGTTATATTCATAGACAATGTTTAGCTATCCATGCATTTCATAGCCTTAAAACTAGTGATGGTCTATGTAAATTCTGATATAGCTGTCTAAACGCTCAGCCCTCAGGAATGTAATAATAACAGGGAAATTCAAGTGTGTTGCATCTGTCAAGATCACCTTTTCAGGATAATTACATAGAATTCTGCATTGCAAGACAAGCCCACATTGTGACCCTCATTGTCATGCAGGTCAGAGACCCAGAGCTGAATTGCTGTGCTCTGGAGTCTCACAGAATGTCAGTGCCAAATGCTTCCCCAGTGAAAATTCTCCCTTGAGTCACTTTTACCCTAATTGTTTGTCACGACTGATCTCAAATCTCTTTTCCATCATGAATTCCCAGATGGCTAGTAAGAATTTTTAAGTGATCCTGTCCTCATTACAGTCAAATTCTTTTTGTTTTTGGCATGCTGGCCTTTTGTCTTTCCCTCCATTCTTACACTTTTCACAAACTGGCATATATTCCTGACAATATAAGCTTTCAGAGGGCAACCAGACAGCAACATAGTAATGTCGGTACTACACACACATGGTAAAATTTAAGAATCACCATTTTCCTGGTTCTAGTCTCATGCTAATATGTAGTTACTTTCTCCAGTAGATTATAAGGCCTAAGAATTTCATCACCCTCTTCTCCAGTATCCCTACCACTATTCATGGCTGTATATGTTACTGAGATCTGGATTGTTTGATTTTCTTTTTTGAACATTACGTTATTATCTTCCAAAATATCTTATTAAGTATGTTTATTTTAGGGCTGGAGAGATTGCTTAGTGGTTAAGGCATTTGCCTGCTAAGCCTAAGGACCCAGGTTCAATTCCCCAGTACCCTCGTAAGCTATATGGATAAGGTGGTGCATGTGTCTGGAGTTCATTTACAGTGGCTAGAGGTCCTGGCATGCACATCCCCTCTCTATCCTCCTCTTTATCTCTATCTTTCCCTACCTCACTCAAAAAACAAATAAATAAATAATAAATAAAGTTATGTTTATTTTTATTTGTATATAATTTTGTTACTACTTACTAGATTATTCCAATTAATTTTCAATAAGTTGATCTTCTTTCATATCTGACACAATGTTTTAATAAGGGGTAAACTCTTATTCTAGCTCTCTTCCACTTTATCTGTTTAGTTGTCTTCAGTTAAACTATCCATTGTTATTTGTTGTATATGTCTACCTCTAAATATATTGCTCATACAAAATAGCCCTAGAACTCATGATCATGCTGCTTCAGCCTCCCAAGTCCTAGAATATTACAAGTGTGTGTCATTACACTTAGAAGGCACTGCAATTATATATAAAAACTGCTTAGTTCTATTCTAATGTTTATCTCTAGCTCTTTTTCTCTATTAGATTATGAACTTACATATTATACCATCTGTTTTTCCACTATCCCACCTACTCACATTATAGATACTTTGAAATGTAAATGGATTGAAAGGCAATTTTTTAAAAGTTTTATTTAAATATTTGAGAGAGAGATAGAATGAGCATACTAGGACCTCCAGCTGCTGCAAGCAAATTCCAGATGCATGTACCACCTTGTGCATCTGACTTTTATGAATACTGGAGAATTGAGGCTCAAACCCAGGTCCTTAGGCTTCACAGGGAAGTGCTTAACTGCTAAGCCATCTCTACAGCCAAAAGGCAATTATTTTAAATACCTAGGTATCTCTCAATCATGCCAAATGAAGTTCAGAATAGCAGCTATGTATTTATTTTGAGTGATGAAGATAAATTCTGGAGATTCTGTGTCTACAATGGACACAGTTACCCATTTGCCCCAGTGGCCTGTTCCTCTCTTCATCTCCATCATCTCCCTCCATCATTCCATTCTCTTCACCAGGCAGTCAACATAGATATTCATATGGGCAAAGTTTCTGCTTTGGGATCATAAAGTTGTCATACAAATAATTTAAGGACTTCTTGGAAGCTCTTTGGCCATAAGATATAGCTTGATAATTACAGTCATATGAGGCAGCTAAATGTTGAGGGTGCCTTAAAAGTTGGTCTTAAACCCATTATTTCATTCCTTTAGCCATATCCATTATGATGGTCCAAAGACCTTATTCACATTTTCTTTATGTATTACCCTCTTAATTATAGTGGCATTTCATCTCCCATATTTCTTTTTGCCATTGATAGTAATAGTTGTGTAAGCTGCTCTTTCTCAGACCAGAAGTAGGGACTTCATGAAACAAAAGAAACACATACAATATTCTGTGTTTGCAATAGGCAAACACTGACTTTTCACACCACAAATTTACTCTAACATGAGAAATTACATGTGTGAGTATGTCTCTATGTTGGTATCTTCACACATTGATTTTCAAATGTCCAGCTTTGATTCCTTCTAGTTTTTTTATTTCAATGCCCCATAGTTTTCCTTTCCTTATAAGCATTTGTTATAAACACAGCCCACAATATGATGCATCAGGAAGCATTTGCAATGTTCCTTGCCACAAATTAAAATAATTTTAAACAGGATGAATGCATTTCCAGTGAGAACAAATTTGAGAATCAAATGAAGAGAGAAACCATGTAGTATCCAAAATCATTTTAGATCCTTAAAATATATTTAAAACAATACTTTATGCTCTCTGCTGCCATGCCCATAGTCACAGTAACATTTGAGATCCAGTGTTTTGGTGTAATAAATCCATATCTAGAAAGCTTATGGATATGGAAAAAGAGGCATAGAACCAGCTTGTTACTCTCAACTACGAGCAGGAAGAAGGTATTGTTTTCTAACCCACACAGTGTCTGCCATGCACAGGAAATGGTTACATTGATGTCTCAAAATGCAGGATTCTGACTTGCCATCCAAAATGATCATGTTGTTTGTGATTTTAATTAGTTTTCCAAACATATGACAAACTAAATTGAATAAATCAAACTGACCTTTAAATTTCTAGAATTATAGCCTATTTAAATGTCCATAATGCTGCAATAATAACCCAAGTTAATAACCATTTCACTCTGCTCCCAGAGAGGCTCTCTAGGTGATACACAATGTTATTAATTTTGGCATGATTACAAATTATTCCCATAGTTCAGGTTTAATACAGTATTGACATTGTCATTAATATGGATTTGTCAGTAAAGATACAAAACTGAGTTAGTCCCAGCTAATGTCAGTTTTAAGGTTGAAAAATAAAAAGTTAAAAAAAAAAAAAAACCCTAGTTTATATTTAGGAAGGGAGGAAAAACCAATACAAGTTTCATTTAAAGAGTATTTGGCTTGGTCTGAGAAAGAATTTAAAATGATAAAATTGGAAAAACATACATAATAAATCTGTCCATTAACAACTTAAGTTTTCTTAAAGTATACACAGTGGCCATTTTTACATGTTTTAAAATTTCTTGACAAATAGATTAAATCGTGATAATTTCATGAAGACTGTCAAAGGAAGTTTATAAGGCTAATTATCAGGTTTTGGTGAAGAGCATTTTTTTTTTTTTGCATGTGTGATTATTTTTTGAAACTTGTAGGTTGGCAAAGCAAAACAAACTAGCTATAAATATGTGGCTTGGAAAAAAAGAATGACTGTCATGTACTAAAATTTATATAGGGAAGGCAGCATAACATAGTGATAGAAAGTTCTAGCTGGACTCAAATGTGAGCCAGAATTTAACTTGGCTTTGCTTTTGCTTATTTTGGTAATTGCTATGTACTTTATATAAAATATTCCATCTGCAGTGCTACATTAAAATATTATCACAGAATGAAAAGTATATAAGATGATTCTTAAGGCATGTTTGATAATGGCCCATAGTAAATCTCAGTGCATATTACTTCTAGTCAATAGACCACCTACCACTGTATGCAAAAGCAGACATCAATTTATCAGGATCTTTCCACACTCCGAGAAATAGAGTGATTTCCATAAGGACTCAGAGTTATGATAACTTTGTGATAGGATTAGAACCATGCCATTTTTAATTACTTAGTCAGCTCCTATGCTGTCCTATCTGCTTTTATTTCTGAGCTATGAATCCTAGGTAAAGTCTGTATAGATAGAGCTTGAATTTTTCACATAGAATTCAGTCTTCCTGACTTATATTTCATTAATTCAAATGGGCAATTCAGAAAACTGGATGAAATATTTCCTGTTTAACTATATCATCAACTAGTGTCTTAGTTACTTTTCCAGGCAAAATCAGTTTTACATAAAACTCAGTTTAAGGGAGGAAGGTTTTATTTCAGCTTACAGTTCCAAGTTATACTCCATAATGGCAGGGAAGGCGTGACAGCAGGAACTTGAAGTAGAGCTTGAAGTAGAGGAAACAGAAAGCTAGAGTAGTGGTGCTCAGGTAGCTGTCTCTTTTCATGTAGTCCAGCAACCCAGCCCATGAACTTGTGCTGCCTACAGTAAAGATGAGTCTTCCCACCTTAATTAGCCTAATCAATATAATCACAAAACAGACCCAGAGATCATGCTAATCTACATAACCTCCTCAGGGGATTCCAAGTTCTGCCAAGTTGATAATCTATGCAGTGTCATATACAGCTGTGACAAAATGGCAAGTCTATGGGCAAGACACAAGGAAGAAAGAGAAAGTGAGTTAGCAAGTTTATTACAACACTAGCACTCACCTTTCTCTTAGAGTGTTCCACTAATGGCAAGGGGACAGTTGAGAAGCCATCTGATACTATTCTTTCCATATCTACAAATAAAAATCTTTATTTCATTTTTTTTTGGGGGGGAGAGAGACACAGAGAGAGAGAGGGGGAGAGGAAGACAGATAGAGATGGGCACACCAGCAGTCTCTCAGCTGCTGTGAACGAAATTCAGATGTAATTGCCCCCTGTGGTCAAGTGTGGCATTGTGCACCTTTTGCATCTGGCTAAACATGGGACCTGGAGATTGGAACCAGCATTCTTAGGCTTAGGAGGCAGGCGCCTTAACCGCTAAGCCATCTCTCCAGCCCAAAAATCTTTATTTCATTTTAATTAACTTAGAATCAAGTTACAATAAAGCTTTCTATGACTGTATCTCAACCTTCCTTTTCTATTCCATCCCCAATGGCTCATTGATCATTGAAGGCAATTTACCAGATACCGGACCCTACATGGCTACAGGTCATTTTATAGACAGTGGTCAAAGATCATATTAAGTTCATGCTGGCTGGTACTAAGTATCATATGGGGGTGAACTAGCACAGTAGATGATCTAAAGTATTCTTTGAAAGGGTTTTCTATCATATTTCTTACATATAATTGAAAAATGTTCCATCATGGGGACCAGTCAGATGCAAAGCAGGAACCAAGTCTCAAAATATGACTTTATGCATACCAGCCTAATTCACTCCTGGTTGGCATTCATCCCAAACAAGGTCCAGGCTCCAGGTAAAGCAAACAGTGATGCAGGGAGAGAAGAATTTCAACATGATGGGCTACTAACACAGAAGAAAGCCACAATGCCATAAAGGAGGTCTACTTAGTAAACTGGCTAACTAAGCCACTTTAAGGCATAGGTGTCATATTTCTGAAAATATAAATAGCATCCGAGGAAATGCATTCTAAGACTGGAACAGGACACATGTGGTTCTCTTTCTTTAGGCCACACAGCCTGGGTTCAGAATGCAAGGATATATTCTAGAATGCCATGATAATGAATTTAAAGTTAACTGATGGCCAAATCTTAAAAGTGTGGTTTGCATAAAAATTTAAGGGGGGGATCTTACCTGCAGATAACTACCTATCTGCCTATTTATAAAATTTATCTAACATCCAAAAAATAAACCTTTCAGTTCTAGAACACAGCCTTTTTTGCTTCATCTTGACTATTCACATATCAAAAAATAATAAGAGGTCATCAAAGCAAAGTCAGATTAGTGAGACTGAAAATATAGGTCAAAGAATGAAAGAGGGATGTCTCAAGCACATTCGTTCTTGCTCAAGGATAGAGCTAGATTGAAAAATTAGTACTCACTGAGTACTAGAACCAGGAAGAGTGTCTGTCTGAACAGTGACCTGCAAGTGACTTGAGCAAATGCTGATTCACCTTTAACTCAGCAGATGGTCCAGAGGTTGATGACTGCTCTGTGAACACCGAAACTTTGAACCAGAAATGCTGTCCTTCCTTTCATGGTGAAAAGATGAGCACAGCCATTTCAGGAATCATTTCCTCTCAAGACTCCATATGAAGTCAAGAAGTAAGCAACTATGTCAGTTGTATGGCCCTTTCTTAACAGAGAGGGAAGATCCTTCTAATGACTTTCTTGCAACAGTCTTCCTCACAGCTCTGTGTTCAGAACTGGATCCCCTGCCCACATATAAATGATCTAAGTCATCCAATCATATCACATCATACTTGAACAGTGGGGCGTATTGTTAACAAGGAAGGAGGAAATGGGCCCTTGATGAGTGAACAAGAGTTGATCTACAATGGGGTTAGCTTCTGGCCTTCATAGGCTGCCTGTACATATTATTATGAGCTCACTGTTTTAACCTAGAACTGCCTGGTCATAAGACTTCCTGATACAATGGCTGGCCAGAATTGACCATACTTAGGGGCAGTGAAGCTGCCTAACCTCCATCTTCCTTGGTTACTATTTGCTTTGCTTTGTCTATGCACAAAATCTGTCCTTCTTCCATAAATCGTTCTTAGCAGTCTTATCTTCTGTACATGTTTACTAGACTTACTGTCTCTCTGTTACTTCTGTCTCTTCAGCTAGCTCACATTGAGTATTGGGATGTTGCTGAGTACCATCATTCCCAGCAGGAGAGACCCATCTCTTCATTCTGTCAGGAACTGTGGCATTTTCTCAGGTTCTCCTAATCAATAAAGCAGGATTCAAGTTAGCCTGTTGATCAAAAATAATCAACTTGCCTATATTCCATATTTGGACTCTGAAACCATTGAGCACACATACCCAGCAATATGTCTCAGTTACAAAAGTCTTGAGGGAAATAACAATAGATTTAATTTACATACAAAAGCTTTAAAGATATGTCTCCTCTTCCCTGTTCCTCAAAGACCAACACTTTATAGAAATAATGTGATGTCAAAATCCCAGGACAATTTTCCAAACGTGTTTTAAGTGCAAGTTAATAATTTTGAACATAATAGAATGCCTGGTAAGAATACTGCACTGCATCCATCTTCCACCATTAAAATGGTTAAGATCTAAATGTGTTCATTGTGGTGAATAAAAACGAAGTGTTTTAGCTTGCTGATACATTGGAAATCACTTCTAATGGAGACACTGTAGCTCAGTGTTACCAATTCACTCCTCATGACATGGCTTTGTCTGACACTGGCTAGTTACTCTAAGCCAGAAGCAATGTGACCTCTACCAAGGACATATACTGGTTTTATGATTGTCCCTGTGCTTCTTATGATTTAGAGGGGTATCAGAATCCCAACAGAGCTCACCCCAAGTGGAAGCACATTCAATACCATTTTTCGTAGGATAATTTGAGCATCACTAGAAGTTAAAATCTGGTCCAAACAGCAACTCTACAAGCCCCATTCCTATCACCATGGGCTAGTTAATACACACCAGCTAATGAACTATGTAGTTTATGCATGGTAATCTTCCTGAGGGCCAATGGCATCAAACTGTTCAGAAGCTCTCATTGGCATATGTTTAAAATGAAGCAGTTACACCAATTATAAACCTAAATGTAAGTCATTATTCAATAGTAGCATAATGAAAGAAAGTTTCACTTCTCAGCAAACTGATACTAATACTCTTTTTTCATTAAGAAGATACTTTGCAGGCTGGGGAGATGGCTTAGTGGTTAAGGTGCCTGCCTCCTAAGCCTAAGAACCCGGTTCCAATCTCCAAGTCCCACGTTTAGCCAGATGCAAAGTGACACAAGGGTGCAATGCTGCACTTGACCACAAGGGGGCAAACACATCTGGATTTTGATCGCAGCAGCTGAGAGGCTGCTGGCACGCCCATCTCTATCTGTCTTCCTCTCCCTGTCTCTCTCAAAAAAAAAAAAAAATATATATATATATATATACACATATACATATACATATACATATACATATACATATACATATACATATACATACATACATACATATATATATTTATATATATATATATACTTTGCATGGACACATCATGTGGTAGTGCCATCTTTTTCCTCCCCCCACCCCCATTCTAGGGCCCTCCTTAGTGGGGTTGCTGGTATTCCCTATGGGGTTGTGGGTTATGAGTTGTGAGAGCAGCAATCAGTCATTGTGGGGGGGGGGGTGAGCGGGGCAATGCCTCTGGGTATGCTATCCCAACCTGTGGCTGTTACAATCTTTCCACCCCCTCTTCCACAAAATTCCCTGATGATCCTTAAGATGATCATTAATATATTATTACGTCTTAAAGTTTGACATTTTATTGACTACTTTGAATTATTTTTATGGTTATATAAAAAAATTCCTTTTCATGATGTGTAAGGTAGGGAAATTTTTGGCATGTCAGGCAGGAAAGATGTTTTTCTCACTTAAGGATGGTGTTTTTGAAATGATCTGAGGTTCCAGAAAACTTTGAATTCCTTTTCAATACCAAAAGAAAAAAAAAAAAAAAAATCATCAAGTTGTACAAAGGCAGTGCTCTGTCATTGATTGGCAGCTCTATCTCTGCATTTTCATTTGAATAAAGGAAAAATTCATGATACATGATTAAAACTAACTTATTTTGAAAACATCTTCATGTAATAGATTAGATACATATCTCAATAATTTTGTTCAAACTTTACACACTATGCTATTTTAATCTAAAACTCACATCATGCATTGCTCCTTCCTCTCAACCTGATTTCTGTATATATCAGAACTTCCCCCATTAGTAAAAATAAATTCATGGAGGTGCAATTTTGTTTTCTTTATAGTTTGGGGACTAAATTTAACTAATTAACATTTTAATAACATTCTACCATTTGTTCCTGTAGAATTAGGGGACTTGCTGAAGATAGATTAAGATACTCTTGGAACCATCTGGAAGTCAAGCAGCTTTGATTTTAAATAAGTACTTGTTTTTCTATATGCTTGTGGACATTTTAGAGTGATTAACATATAGGCCATAAGGTAAGCCATGGAAAGAATGGGATTTATTTATTTTTATTATACTTCCCACACTCAAAAGACATTGAATTGCTTCCCTAAATGAGATTTAAATATCGGTGAGTATTCTGGTAGAACAGGTACTCAAGGTAATGCTGTGAAATCTCATTGATTCAGAATCAGTGGAGGGAGCTCATTCCTTATGGAAAAGCTTTTGAATAATAAGCTTGTCAAGAACAAACACTTTTATTACCTTTAAAAGTGCATGCAGTAACTCACACAAAGGTAAAGCAGGGCTGCTGACAGCGATGCCATGGAACCGTTTTAACAGGTGACTGAGGATGAGTACTGCCTAAAGGACATGTTGAGGACAATAGTCTAGGTGAAACACATTCTTCCAGAGAGGGAAAATGGAAGGAAAAACTGCTGACACTGGAACAGGAATGAAAGCCCTGGCTGGGATGTTAACCTATACAACCTGTAGAGTGAATAACTAATGCCAGGTGACTCCTGTGGAGAAGATCCAAACCAGGTTAGTGTAGGCCACAGTGACAAGTTACTGAAGCAAAATGTCATCCTCAGGGCTGGTTCAGAGCTGACTCCTTATACCCATTTTTATAGCTGTCCCTCTCCTTTGGTCCTTTCTAACCATTGGTCTAGTATAATCTTGTAAATTTACCTCCAAAAAAGTCTCTAGTATTTATTCTTTCTGTTTTCTTTCTCCTGTAGCCCTTCACTTTTTAAAAATTTTACATGCATACACACACACACACACACACACACACACACACACACATATATATATATATATACACAAGTGTGTGTGTTATATACACATGTTTTCTTCCTTGTTGTGTCCAGTGGGCTTCCCTGCAGTGGACATAAGGGAACATCAGGTGCCCTGCTCCATAGCTCTGCTGCCTGGTCTTATCAGAGCCACAGTCTCTTTATTGATCCTGGAGCTTGCTGTTTTTTCATGTACCCCAGTGATTCTCCAGTCTGTGATCCTCCATGAGGCTTTGGTTACAGATACATGTGGCCACATCCAGATGTTTATGTAGGTCCTGAGTATCAAACTCAAGCAGTCTCTTCATGCTCTCATGCTTGCACAGGAAGTGTCCTTAACCAATGAACCATCTGGCCATTCCCCTTCACTTTCTTTTTACCTTCTTTGAGTTATTTTATCCCCATTCCTCTAAGTATTTCATTTATATACTATGTGTCATGAAACATATTTTTAAGCAGGATGCTAATATAGCCACATGTTCATATCACTTTAATACTTTCAGGTACTTTTTTTATTTCTGTCTTCACTTCATCTTCATAGTAACTTTGACAGCTATCATTGTCCATCATTTTATGAAAGAAACAACTGACATGCAATAGGTGAAGAGGGTTGCCTTCATTGTGAGAATATTTCTTGAGTTAACTTAATTGAACATAGAAATTATGTTCAGTTATATAGAATTTTACAGAGAAATATTTTAAGAAATGCCAAGAGCATCCATGGAAAAGTGAGTCTGTTCTTTACCTTGCCTCCAAAACATCGAACCTTGTATATAGTTTAAACCCTAGATACATGGCACTTTTCTATAAAAGTGTAACAAGAAATCTGATTTGTTGAAATTTCTTGATTGGGAAGATTATCAAAATTATGACTTAAAAGTTGGCCTCGGTAAGATGGCAGCATAGGAGCCAAACCAAACCAGATCAGGGAGGGATTTAAGCAAAACTACACTCTTCTTCAGGAAAGAGCAGAATTTTTTTTTTCCGGGAAACAGGAAAAGCAGGAGATGGCCAGAATCCCACTGTGGAGCTTGCAGCCTGACCCACGACAGCCTGGTCCATGGCGGCCCAGAGCTGCCGCCCCTGCCGCAAGCCACAACCCCAACCCACCAGGTGTGCCTAGCAGCAGAAAGAGAGACCAAAATGTGACTTTCCAACCTCATCAGTCTCCTCACAGAGCCCAGAAATCAATGAAAAAGTCTGCTGAGCTACTGAAAGAGATACAGGGGAAAAGTGTGAACAACTACAGACTTCCTGAACTCACCCATCCCCCAACAATCAGCATTCAGCTCTTAGCGCAGCGTATCCAGCACCGTGGAGACAAGCTCAAGCTCTGTAGCTCATCACCAGCAGAGCCAAGCTCCACAGCTCAGGGGACGAGGTGGGCACTCAGCATTGGTGAGTTTGGAAGCCACACCAGAAGGTAACAAGGCCGGCTGACCAAAAAAAAAAAAAAAAAAAAAAAAAAAAAAAAGTACATAGGCCTGCATTGGACATCCTAATCTCTCGTTCCAGGTCAGGGCAGTTTATGTGTTACATATCTGTAGTTGGCCTTACCATTTTCAAATAAGCTGAATATGGGGTGTTGAATATTGCTGCCTATAATACTTTTAGATTTAGAGGGCCTTTATCTTTTGCTTTTGTCATTATTAGGGGCAGGGTCTGATCCAGTTCCAGGCTGACCTGAAACCCAAGTCAGAACAAAATCCTCTATCCTAGCTGACAGGATTAAGGGTGTAGAGCAACACACACCCTTAGGGATTTTGACCTTATATGACTATTTGTTTTAATTCCCACACTTGTATACTCTGTGCTCGTTTTAACTGAATGTGTATTTTGCTCAGTTGAAGTTTAGAACTTGCCAGTAAATTGTTCCACCAGTGCACTTCAATGCTTGCTTAACAAGCAAATTCAACAGCTAGGATTACTTCTGAGGTTGGACTTGGGTACAAGTGCTACACTTGGCACTTAAACTCATATGCTGAAAGTATAAAAGGTGGATCACCACACCTAAGAACACTGCAGATAAATGAAAACCTAAGCATCAAATCAACCCATGATGCAAAAGTCACTATACTATAATACAAGAAACACAAAGAATCAAGACAATGCAATCCCACCAAAAATTACAAATATATCAGAATTGTTCACCAATGAGACTGTTTTAAATAAAATTCCTGACAAAGATTTCAAAAGAATGATGTTATCTATACTCAAAGAAATGAAAAAAAGAAATGAAAGAAGAAATGAAAGGAATCAGAGAAGAAAACAAAGGAATTAAAGAAGAAAACAAACTCTTGATAGAGAATACAGAAAAACAGCTTAATGAAATAAAAAGGTCATTACAGGACATGAATAAGGAAATAGAAATACTGAAGAAAAAGCAGGCTGAAATCCTAGCTCTAGAGAACACAGTCAGTGAAATAAAAAACTCTGTGGAAAATCTCACCAGTAGAATGAATGAAGGATAGGACAGAATATCTAAACTAGAAGACCAGGAGGCAGACCTAATACAGTCCAACAAAGAGAAAGACAAGCTAATAGAAAGGTATGAATGGGAATTCCAAGACATCTGGGACACTATGAAAAGATCAAACAAGAATTCAAGGGATAGCAGAAGGGGAAGAATTTCAATCCAGAGGCTTAGTAGGTGTTTGCCACAAAATAATAGAAGAATATTTCCCCAAAATTGGGAAAGAAATGCTAATACAGATACAAGAAGCTTTTAGAACACCAAACAGACAAAACCTAGAAAGATCCTCTTCTCAACATGTTATAATTAAACTACTAAACATGCAAACCAAAGAAAATATATTTAAAGCAGTTAGAGAGAAAAAGCAAGTGACCTTCAAAGGGAAACCCATCAGGATCACAGCAGATTACTCAACAAAAACTTTAAAAGCCAGAAGGGCCTGGAGTGATGTATTCAAGTTCTGAAATATAAAAACTGTCAACCAAGATTACTCTATCCTGCAAAGCTATCTATCCAAATTGATGGAGAAATAAGGACATTCCACAACAAAGATAGGCTAAAGGAATTTATGGCAACTAAACCAGCTCTACAGAAAATACTTGCAGGAATCATTCATGCTAAAGAGAAAGCAAAACACACACAGCAAGAAATAGGGAAAAATAAACCATACTCAACAGTTAAAACAAGTGAGGAAAATGAAAACAGGAAGAACTACAAAACAAGAAAAATGGTGAGAATAAATGCATATCTTTCAATAGTAACTCTTAATATAAGTGGCCTCAATGCCCCAACCAAAAGACACAGACTTGCAGACTGGATTAAAAAGCAAGATCCTACCATCTGTTGCCTCCAGGAAACTCACCTCTCAATAACAGATAGAAACCTTCTTAGGGTGAAAGGTTGGAAAAAGGTATTTCAAGCAAATGGGCCTAGGAAACAAGAAGGGGTTGCTATCCTAATTTCTGACAGGATAGACTTCAAACCAACATTAGTGAGGAAAGATAAAAAAGGTCACTTTATACTGATTAAAGGAACACTCCAACAGGAGGACATTACAATCCTAAACATATATGCTCCTTACACAGGGGCTCCCAATTTTATTAAACAAACACTATAAGACTTAAGGTCAGAGATAACTCCTAACACAATAGTAGTGCATAACTTTAATACCCCACTCTCATCACTTGACAGGTCTACCCAGCAAAAACTAAACAGAGAGACATCTGCATTAAATGATACCATGGAACAAATGAACCTAACAGATATATACAGAACATTCCATCCAAATGCTGCAGAATGTACATTTTTCTCAGCATCACATGGGGCATTCTCTAAAATAGACCATATAATAGGACACAAATCAAATCTTAACAAATACAGGAAAATTGAAATAATCCCTTGTATGCTATCTGACCACAATGGGATTAAACTGCAAATCAGCAACAAGAAAAACTGCAGAGCATATAGAAATTCATGGAGACTAAACAGTACATTATTGAACAATGTATGGGTCATTGAAGAAATTAAAAAGGAAATCAAGAAATTCATACAATCAAATGATGATGAGAAAACAACACACCAAAACCTTTGTGACACAATGAAGGCAGTCCTATGAGGGAAATTTATAGCTCTAAGTGCCTATATTAAGAAATTAGAGAGTTCACAACTAAACAATTTAATGCTTCACCTTAAAGCCTTGGAAAGAGAAGAACAAGGCAAACCAAAAATCAGTGGACAGGAAGAAATAATAAATGTTAAGGCAGAAATTAATGAAATGGAAAAAAAAAAAAAAAAAAATCAATGAAACAAAGAGTTGGTTCTTTGAAAGGATAAACAAGATTGATAAACCCTTAGCAAATATGACCAAAAGAAAGAGAAAAGAGACAAAAATTGATAAAATTAGAGATGAAAAAGGCAACATCACAACAGATACCAAAGAAATTCAGAAAATAATACAGACATACTTTAAGAATATATATGCCTCTAAGTTTGAAAACCTGAAAGAAATGGATGATTTCCTTGATTCATATGACCTACCAAATTTAAATCAAGATAAGATAAACCATCTAAATAATCCTATAATAACTACAGAGATCCAATCAGTTATAAAAAGTCTCCCAACTAAAAAAAGCCCAGGCCCAGATGGATTCACTGCTGAATTTTACCAGACATTCCTGGAAGAACTAACACCAATGCTTCTCAAACTTTTCCATAAAATAGAAAAGGAAGGAATTCTACTGAAATCCTTCTATGAAGCCAGCATCACCCAGATACCCAAACCAGACAAAGACAGATCAAAAAAAGAAAATTACAGACCAATCTCCCTCATGAACATAGATGCAAAAATTCTCAACAAAATACTGGCAAACAGAATACAAGAATATATCAGAAAGATTATTCACCCTGAGCAAGTTTGCTTTATCCCAGAGATGCAGGGATGGTTCAACATACTCAAAACCATAAATGTAATACACCATATAAATGGTCTGAAGGACAAAAAACACATGGTCATCGCAATAGATGCAGAAAAGGCATTTGACAAAATCCAACACCCCTTCATGGTGAAAGTATTATAGAAACTGGGAATAGAAGGAACATATCTCAACATAATAAAAGCTATTTATGACAAACCTACAGCCAACATAACACTAAATGGGGAAAAACTTGAAGCTTTTCCTCTAAATTCAGGAACAAGACAAGGGTGTCCACTTTCCCCACTTGTATTTAATATAGTACTGGAAGTCTTAGCCATAGCAATAAGGCAAGAGATACTCATAAAAGGAATACAAATCAGAAGGGAAGAGATCAAATTATCATTATTTGCAGACGATATGATTCTATACATAACAGACCCTAAAGACTCTAGCCGCAAACTGTTAGAGCTGATAAACACTTTTAGCAATGTAGCAGGATACAAAATAAACACACAGAAATCAGTAGCTTTTCTATACACTAACAACAAACATGCAGAGGATGAAATCAGGGAATCTCTCCCATTCACAATTGCCTCAAAAAAAAAAAAAAAAAAAAAACCTTGGAATAAATTTAATAAAGGAAGTGAAGGATCTCTACCATGAGAACTTTAAAAAACTCGAGCGACAAATTGCAGAAGACACAAGGAAATGGAAAGACATCCCATGCTCCTGGATTGGAAGAATCAATATTGTGAATATGTCAATCTTATAAAAAGCAATCTACACATTTAATGTGATCCCCATTAAAATCCCAATAGCATTCTTCACAAAAATTGAAAGAAAAATCCTAAAATTCATATGGAAACACAAAAAAACCTCGAATACCCAAAACAATTTTGCGCAACAAAAGTCAGGCTGGTGGTATTACCATACCCAATTTAAGTTATATTACAAAGCCATAGTAACAAAAATAGCATGGTACTGGCACAAGGACAGACAGGTAGATCAATGGAACAGAATATTAATCCAGGCAGCTATAGCCACCTGATTTTTGAAAAAATGCCAAAAATATTCATTGGAGAAAAGATAGCCTCTTCAACAAGTGGTGCTGGGAAAAATGGGTATCTGTACATAAAAGGATAAAAATAGATCCTTGTCTCTCTCCATGCACAAAAGTCAAGTCCAAATGGATCAGGGACCTTAATATCAGACCTGAAACTCTGAAACTGGTAGAGGTAAAGGTAGGGGAAGCCCTTCAACATATTGGCATAGGCAAGGACTTTCTGAATATAACCCCAATTGCTCAGGGAATAAAACCACTAATCAACTACTAATACCTCATGAAATTATAAAGCTTTTGTACAGCAAATGACACTGAGAATAGAGCAAAAAGACAACCTACAGAACGAGAGAAAATCTTTGCCAGCTATACATCTGACAGAGAACTAATATCCAGAATATACAAAGAACACAAAGAACAGAATAATAAGAAATTGAACAACCCACTTAAAAAATGGGGTATGGAACTAAATAGAGAGTTCCCAGAAGATGAAATACAGATGGCATATAAACATCTAAAAAAGTGTTCCACATCCTTAGTCATCAGGGAAATGTAAATTAAAACCACTTTGAGATTCCATTTCACTACTGTCAGATTGGCTACCATCAAGAAAACAAATGACAATAAGTGTTGGCGTGGATGCAGAAAAAGAGGAACACTTCTACAGTGTTGGTGGGAATGTAATCTGGTCCAGCCATTGTGGAAATCAGTGTGGAGTTTCTTGAGACAGCTAAAAATAGATTTACCATATGATCCAGATATAGCACTCCTAGGCATATATCCGGAGGACTCTTCTCACTACCTTAGAGATACTTGCACAACCATGTTTATTGTTGCTCTATTCACAATAGCTCAGAAATGGAACCAGCCTAAATGTCCCTCCACAGATGAATGGATAATAAAGATGTGGTACATTTACACAATGGAGTTCTATTCAGCAGTAAAGAAAAATGAAATTATGAAATTTGCAGGGAAATGGATGGATCTGGAAAGGATTATATTAAGTGAGGTAATCCAGGCTCAGAAAGCCAAATGTCACATGTTCTCTCTCATATGTGGATCCTACCTACAAATGTATAGACTTATGTGTGAACTGGAACCAAAAATAGGTACCAGAAACCAGTAGGCTGGTAAAAGGCTATAAGGGAGGCAAGAGAGGGAAGAATTTAAATGTATGGTATTGCACATATGTAAGTAGAAGAACAGATTACAGGGAGGGGAATGGCCGAAGCGATACCTTGGGAAAAGAATGTGTAAAAAAAGGGCAGGGGGAGGGTCAATCAAAATTGAAGATTGTGTGAATAAGACTTATGTAAACCAACTTTTTTGAATAATGGCACATCCAGAAGCTGTAGACTGTTACTAGAAATTTTTCAGTGCCTGGGATGGGATACCTTCCAGTGAGTTGTTGCCCAAGGAGGTCCCAGCAGCCTCCAAAACATTAAAGGCCAAAGCCCTTGGTTGCCCTTGAGAAACAGATGGTAAGACCCTATTGCTGAAGACATCTCTTGCCTGAGAGGAAAGGTCACTGAGAAAGCAAGCTGGTACTGAGCAGAAAACTTTCTCCCTATAGACCAGCCAACTGAAAGCTAGAAAAAAAGCACACTGCCTATAGCCCTATGGGAGACAGAAATCATCAGCAGTGAAAACAGTGGACACTGAAAATTCAAGTTTGGCCATACAGGCCCAATGACTGAACAGGTGCAATAATGGCATGTCTGCTCTTGGGATAACCAACTGCTCCATAATTGGACTGAAGGCCCTCTCGATGGGAGGGAATACACACTTGGTACTGAAGAACCTAAACAAAAGTCTATGGCAGGGGAGGTCATGAGCCTTAGGGGTATAAAGCCTGCTCTTGTCTGGTTAAATGTATATATATATAATGTGTGTGTGTGTGTGTGTGTGTGTGTGTGTGTGTGTGTGTTATTCCCACCAAGCTGCCCTGAAAGCACTACGCTTAATGTTCGTATTCACATATTAATGCTATTCTCACTTGTGGTTAGAGAAGCTTCTCTTTTCAGATGGCGATGACCACTGGGATGACCCAAAAGGCAACATAGTGCTGAGCAGAAGGGATGGAGAAGTGCCCAGCACTGAAACACCTCTGTCACACCCTCCAAGGCTCAGGAAGAGGGGGCGGATAGAATGGAAAAGCCAAAGGAAGTGTATGACTCCTTACAATGCAACTGCCCAGACAGAAATTGGCCTTGATATCCATGACCTTGCAGTGCCTAGCAATACCTTTGTAAGACCCTCATAATAGGAGAAAAAGATGATGACATCAAATTAAAAGAGAGACTAATGGAGAGAGGGAGGGGATACATTGGAGATTGGAGTTATAAAGGGGAATGGGGGGAGGAGAGTGAAATATCATGCATTTTTTGTATGTTAGTATAGAAGTTGTCAATAAAAAAAAAAGAAAAAAGAAAGAAAGAAAAAGTTGGCCTCAAATTCCAGAGCTTTTCTTCTTTACTTACATATACAGATATTTCTGATACCTAGAACAATGATAAACTCTAAAACATAAAACAGATTTGAAGCTGGAAAGACCTCAGTCTTAGAGAAAATGCTTAAAAAAGTGAACTTGCTGAAAATTAAATGGCAAAACCAATAACGAAGTAGTGGAAAAAGAGCAAATGGATTTACACATGAGGATCCTAAATCTCTCGCTGGCTCAGAGAACTTTACATATGCTAGAGGTAGTCTCTGTAGACTCAGAAAATTGCTGCTGAACCTGTTAACTATGGAGTGAATCACACAGTCTCTATTACAAATAGTCTGATCTACCATTTTATGTCAAAGCAGTCATAGACTATATCAAAATAAGTGACCAAATTTTGTTCCATTAAAACTTCATTTTAAAGATAATAACAAAATTCAAGCAACTAGCCAAAGTTGGTCTGCTGCGTCACATTATCAATCTGAAACAGTTCTGAGCCAGCAGAAAATGGAGGCCCTGAAGTGGGTGATCATCGTTCAGTGTCCTCTTGGTATTACTTCCAAGTGGCAGGTAGCTTGAACAGTTTACATTTTTTTCTGGAATCAAGTTGACAAAGAATAATCAACCCCAGTACTGTAAGGCTATTGCCAAGTTTAGCACATGTGGTAGTTTATATAAATGCCTGCTAATAGACATGGGATTGTATTACACTTTGTAATTGAGACCTGCTGCTACCTGGGTAGAGGAGATATTACTGTGTGAATATCAGGATCCAGCACTAAGGTGTGGTGGTGGATTTGAAATTCCAGTCTAAAGATATGCAAAGTACCTGAGTTCTACCTTGAGTTCCTGAAGTGTGCTGGCTGTGTGATGTGGCTTTGGGGGTTTCTGCCTTGTGGCTTCTCTCTGTCTGCTTGGACTTCTGAAAGCAGACCAGCTTCTTCTACCATTATGGAACTTCCCCTGGATCTGTAAGCTTCAATAAATCCCTTCATCCTTATTTGTGCCTGGTCTGGAAGTTCATCTCAGCGACCTGAATGCTGACTATACAGGTTGTATACTTTCATTTCTAAGACAAAGTGCTTGGGAATGTAAGGCAGGAAAAAGGGTTTACTTTGGTTTCTATTGCAGAGCTTTCAGTCCAGGCTTGACTGGCTTCATAGTTCCTACCCATGGTAGAAACAAAACATCATGGGTAAGAGTATGGAAGAACATCTGCTCAGGTCAAGGTATCCACACAGGTGGAGAAGACAGTAAGGGACACTCTTCAAAGACACATGCCCAATAATCCACTTCCTCTAACCAGGTACCACCTTCTCCAGTTCCACACACTGAAAGGGTCTATTCAAATTCTGTGTCAATATAAAGGCAAATCCATTAAAAGAGGCAGAACTCTCATGATTTAATCATTTTTTCAAAATTTCCCCTCTGAACAATGCTTAGGTTGAGGGAGAAGCCTTCTAAGTGTGAGCCTTGGTGGGGAAGGTAGGTCATAACCAAACCATAATAATACCTCCAAGGAGGCAATACCTTTATCTTATCAATTCTCCTCCAAATAATTATTTGATTACATTTTTCACAGGTGACTACTTCATGCTTACCCTATTATATCACTTATCTAAACCAGGTTGTCTTGTCCTTGTTTATACATTGATGCACATACTTTAATCATACTATTTCTAGAAATATAAATGCCCCACTTTGTTTTAGGGTAAGTCAAGTCTAACAATGGTGTCTTTTTCAACTCATACCCTCTCTTTTGCTTAAGTTAGAAATGGAAAGATCATCTGTATCACACAAAACTCTTGCAGTTAACCTAAAGAAAATTGTAGTCCACACCCTTTAAGATTTTTCAGTAGTTCTGTTGTACCTAGACTAACATAGCCCATCTTCTTTGGTGCTAATCATTCCATACTCCAAGAACAGTTTCTTAATTGCCTCAGCAGTGGCTTAAGCTGAAATTTTATAGTTCACTAATGGAGAGCAAAGATGGAATGGAAAGAAAAACAGTGTGGACAAAGATATTTATAACAGCCCTCTATTTCATCCTCAACACGAGTCCCTGATACACAAAATCTAACTGTGTTCACCCATGATGAAGCAAATCAAGCAGGCACCAGTGATAGAGTCAAGGTCTACTGTTGTCAAGCTTCCATGGATGCACTTGAAGATGCAAAAATACGATTTCACTAACCTGGTGACCTTGTAACTGATTGGGTGTTTCATTTTGTGTGTTTGTTGCCATATATCCACACAACACAAATAGTTTAATGTTGGCTTGCCAAGCTCTTTTACTTGTCTATTGACATTCACCATGCTACTAACTTCTTAGCCATGTCCTTCACAAGATTAAAATTCTGTTGACTAAGCTATGAATAAAAAATATATTTCACCAAAATTTTATTTTTCTTCCTTGTATTATGGAAATATTCAGTGCAATGACTTTGGCCAACAACAGTTAAATCCATTGCCTTAAAGGTTAATGGTAAGACCCTACTGCCAAAGACACCATATGCCGTTGGGATGAAACATGGAGTGACCTGGTCAGAATCTGAAAGAGGGTCAGTCCCCAGACAGTTAGCTTGTCTAGTGCCAGAGGGTGCGTCATGAGGGACTGGGGAAAATGACTGACATCTGTCCAAACAACTCATAGTCTAAGCTACTCAGCAGTAAACAACCTGACATTATGCTCAAACAAGTGCAATAGTGGCACACAGCCATGGTGGGAAACCAACAGCTCCTGAATTGGCTAAGAGATCCACTCAGTGGAATGGAACTCATAGTTGGAACTGGGAAATAAGTCAAAACCAGGTACAAAAAATGAGCCCATTCTCCAATATCAAGCTCCTACCAAATGTGGGCTAGAAGAGGGCATACACATATAAAATTCTTTCTAAAATAACTATGGCCATTCCATCTATCTGGTACTAACTTCTCTCTGTGTTAGAGAATTGGCTTCTCTTTTCCAGGGCCCCAGCTGAAACCATAGAGTAACGGGCGAAATGGGCAAGAGTGCAGCTTTCTTGATGAACCCTACATCAGAACAAGGCTGAAGGAAATAAACACAGAGAGCATTAAACTCCTACTAAGCCAGATATCCAGAGACAAAAAGGCTCCCAATACCTCATCACTGAAGCAGAACTAAAATGAACCCAACGTGACTCAGGGAAATTCATGGAAGAGGGATGGAAAGAGTGTTAGAGCCATAAGTTGGGTCATTATGCACAGAGACTTTGCCTCTCCCCATAACTGTTGGCTACCCCCATAATGCATGACCCACATTCTCCAATGAGAAGGGTCCCTTCGGAGTGGGGGGACAGGGAGGAGGCTACTGGAGGCACCAACATGAATGTAAAATTCAAATAATTTTTTTAAAAAGAAAGAAACTGTATCTATGTCATTTCATTCATCAATATTTGAAAACTTTTAAAACTTGTTCAACATTGTCAAGGACACAGGGTCAGTTTTATGGTAACTCCTTTAAAATAGTAAATTTAAGACCAAGGAAATAAGTGAGTTATGAGAACATGCAGGAAGTTTGCAGCAGAGTCTAAACTCCTTGTTCTGTAACTTAAACGTGTATCTTATAGGTAACTGTGACTGTCTCCCATTGCTTTACTGTAATCTCAACCTCCATGATGTTAATAGATGTCTTACTTATCTCTTAACACATATTTCAGAATGTCCTCAAATACATGTACGAACATTTGATTTGTGTTCATCACTGAATTAGAAATATTTTTCTTGACAAAGGCAAACCATGCCGTTTGAACTTACTGGTGATAACTAATATAATTTCAACAGATAGCAGGAAACAGAGCAGCTTTCTTTATAAGAATAAAATTTTCTCCTTCCATTTTAGAAGACTATGTTTAATGTGTATTTTATATGCTTGAGCTATTTTGTGATTTTACAACATCTTCCATGGAAGGAAGGGGAAGCATGTGTGAAGGGCTTTAACCTAAGTAAGAATTTTACAAATATCTGGAGTGAAGGAAGAATTCAGGGAAAGGTTGATTATTCTTTACATTTTTCACATGTCAGTCATCTCATCCCTGAATAGAAATGTGAAGAGAGGGTGCTCTAGAAGTAAGCGTGTTCTAAGAGAAGGAGACAGAGAACCCCTTCAACTAGGAAAGAATGAATCACATGTACTCACTCAGATAGGAACCTAACTAATGGGCAATGGAGAGTCTTCTGAGCTGCTAGTCCACCACTATGGGGAATTATGGCCAACTATGATGCAAAAAAATAAGCTTCCAAACAATAAGAAACACAGGTGCCTGTAAAGGATTCCCTAAAATTCATATTGTAACGTGTACACAAAGAACAAGACTTTGGAGTAATGATGTATTCTTAAAATGTTCTTGGTCAAATAACTAGGAAATCCTAGCTACTGCAGTGGTCTCCTGAAGATTCAAACTGCAAACAAAATAATAATGTAATAGAAATAAAGATAATATCCTAAATAAAAGCAAGTTTAGTCATTTTAATTATTAAATATATGGAAAAAACTACCTAAACTAGTAAAACAAGCCCTTTAATCATTATTCAGATGAAATATAGGTTAACATTGTGCCTTCTTGCTGAATATGATCTTTTTAACATAAAGGAGATTTCCTGGTATAAATGAAGCCTCAACCTTCCCAGGCCTCTTTAGAAGTTGGTGTTGTTTCCTTGTTCACGTATTTTGTTTTGTACACTGTGTGTATGAGTGTGTGTGTGTATGTGTCTGCACATGTGTGCTGTGCGTATGTGTATGTATATGTGTGTTTTTACATGTGTATGGATGTGCATACCCTATGTGCATATGTAGGAAGCCAGAGGAGGCCACCAGGTGTCATCTATCAATCTTCCACCTTATTTCCTTGAGACAGAGTCTCTCCCCCAGCCTGGACTGTTACTCCTTCTCTTCTCACTGTTTTCAGTTAGACTGGCTGAGCTGGACTCTTTAGCTATTCTTTTGTCTCTGTCTGCCTGAGAGCTTGAGTTACAAATGTTCCTGGCCATGCCCTGCTTTTTACGTGGGTGTTTAGAATCAAACTCTGGTCCTCATGATTGCATAGCAAGCACTCTTACCCACAGAGCCATACCCTTAGTCTCTTGTTAATGCTTTAACAGTGAACCCTGCATTTCCCAAACATATTTACTCACAGAATATTTTTATATATAACATCTACTGACAGACTTATCTGAGGTAAGTATATAATTTTGAAACACTAATTTGAGCTTTTCATCTGCCTTTAAAATACAAGCTGTTGAGTCTGCCTCAGACAGAGAGAAATGGGTCAGGAAAGAAAGAAGTTTGCCAGAATGAGCTACCATTCTGGGAGAAAGAAAGGTTGTGATGTGAAACCTCCACCAGATATTCCAAGAACAGCATATGAATGCCATGACCCAGATATGGGATTGCCCCCTTTTCCCAGGGCACCAGCCAAGGGGAGGACCTAATGTTTATCTGGGTATAGACTGGATGTTCTAGGGTTCATATTCAGAAGAGTGAGAGGCATTTGGACTTGTGGAATTAATAGCAAAATGAGTGGATGTCCAGGTAAATTTTTCCAGACCTTGAACTGGTCTTATATATGGATAAGGTCGCTATGAGAGATTCAGCTCTGCTGCCATATATTTCAGACAGCCCAGCCATCCAGCACTCTAGAGTATGTCTCAGTGCTCCTCTGGACCCTTTGTAAGTCAAGTATCTCTTCCATTGTCTTTGCCCTCAATAATTCTGGTTGATGTTATTAGTTTAGATTTTTGTCCATCTCATTCCCTTCACAGACACAAGGAAATGGCCATATCCATTCATCTCAGCTGAGTCCAATTTTCTTGGACTGAATTGAAGGGCAAGGGAGCAATAATGAGCAAGGTCTGATGAGGGACTAAAGCTGAGTTACACTTGCAATAACTTCCCACCACGATGATCTACGCCCTGTGCTATGCTCGGCTCTGCCAATCCTATTGAAACCAAGTCACTGGAGTTCATGGAATATACTGATTATCAGAAGTAGCTAATTGCTGTATTTTTCATAGCCCTCTTTGACTATTTTAACTTTCCCATCATCTCTAATTTTGTTCCTCCTATAAGGATGCACTATAGAATGAAAAACACACACTTGCAGTTCTTCTGTCAATGATGAACCACTTGCGAGTTATGTGACCCCAGGAAAGGCAACTGCCTTCTTTCTGCACAGGCAAGACAAAATGCTCCATCTGGTTGTCCAGACTTTAATCAGCTAATGTGCATGATATACTTGTCTTAGTCCTTAGCAAGTGGTGGAGCTAAAAAAATGAAGCTATTTTTGTTATAGATATTATTATAAATAACTGTAACAAACAAGCAGGTCTGTTAGAGATAGCAAGGTATAGTTATTTTGGAAGAATTTTTTTAATCTACTTGAAATATTTTCAGACAGAAGATACCAAGCACACTACAAATAAACAAAGATAGTGTACATGCATTGTGACCTAATAGGGTCATGGAAGGAAAGATGTTTATTAATATTTAATTAACATTTTACAAGCCTGAGATATAGACCGTAAAGATAGCCCAGAGGTTAAAGGCACTTGCTTGCAAAGCCTGACAGCCTCAGTTTGATTCTCCAGCACCTACATAAAGCCAGTTATACAAAGTGGTGCATGCATCTGAAGATTGTTTTCAGTGGCAAGAGGCCCGGTTCTGACCAAACCCTTCCCCCCTCTCTCCCCTTGCAAGTAAATAAAAATATTACAAAAAATAACAAATACACTTGCTCACAAGCCTTGAGTAGACACATACTGCCAGCATGCCACTTGACTTGGCAAGAGCACGACTGGGAAGTTGTCCCAGGCCACTCTTAATTCATCCTTCTGCTAACCTGACATAATTTGGAACCGTGTACAAGTACCCAACTCAGTAGTTTGCAGAGCTGGCTCTGATTGCATTCGATTCAGCAACACAAAGAAAGCCAGAACAATCAGATAAAGGTTCTGGTGACCAAAGAAGATACAGCTAGGCTTTCTCTGGTGTCCTAGCCCACCCAGCCATCATTCCATCAGTGGTTCTGAGTGTCCCCAATCCATACATGTTTTTGCAGTACTTTTCATGTTTTGTTGAGGCACTTGTTCAAGTCACTGTTCTCCCCTCTGTCTTCCTCAGCCTCTTACATCCCCATAATAGTGTTCATACCCTCCTCTTCTTGGACTCCCTGCTGAGCCCCTCAGACTGGTAGTTTATAGATATCGCTGACTGTAGTAAGCAGAGTTGAGCACTTACCACCCGCATTGCACCAGGGCTATTTTATCAGTTATACCTATGCGTCCTCCAATAGTATTAGGAGTTCCTCTGGGGGCAAAAGCTATGTCTTCTGCATTTCCTTAAGTTTCTAGCCCATAACTTAACATCTGAAAACTAATTAATAACTGCCCGAGAAAGGGAATGTGTTTGAGACCTAAGCTAAAACATGCCCAGAAAAACTCTAGGGACACAAAAAAGGTTTATAAAATTCCAAGGTGAAAGTCACTTACCCTTGAAAATGAATTTAGAAAGGGTCTCCAGTGCAGGCCCCCTAAAACTCTGAAGGTGTCTGTCATGAGAGCTTGAAACTCAGCATTGTCATCATCCAAATGGAAAATAGAATCACTTATGAGATCATGGCTCATTGTCAATTCTCTATATATTTGCATTTATTGTGACAGATGCTGTCGAATCTCATATGAGCTCTATTTTCGTACAGAAATAGATCGGCCCTCTTACGCTATACAATAATAATTAGGATAATATCACCCATTAACTCTCAGTGCCCCTTTCTATCTGGAGGCTCAAAGAAAGCTTTGATGATTGCAAGTCTAAACTCTAGTCTATCAGCTTCAGCTGGACCCTCACTTTCTCTAAAAATTTCATTTTTGACAGAAATATTTCATAGGCTATTCACATCCCAAAGGGGATTTTTTTTTCAAAGTTTGAGATAATGGGTTTCAGCCATCTTGACTTAGAGCAGAATGAATAAATGCATTTTCTCCACAGAAAATTCATAATGCCTTAAGCTGAGTTTGTGCCTATGACATATTCTTAACCACCTACTGAATTGCTTTCTCTTCATTTTTGAGGTTAAATAGGAAGCCTGGAGCCTATAGTAGAATTCCGCCATATGTGCTATGGAAAATTTTTTAAAAAATAAGAGGAAAGAAATACAGTTTATAGTTATCAGGCTGCACAGGAGAAACAGCAAAAACTTCCCAAGAGCTTACTATGAGGTATCCACTGGTTACCTGCTGGTCACCAGTGTCTGACTCAAAAAATAAAGCACCCTGTGCTTTAAACATAAGCCACTGCTTTCTTATCTTTTCAAGAGTACTTACATGTTAAGGAAGAAGAAAGCAGGGAAGGTACTGGGTTGGTTTATGTATTTCTTTTTCTTCAGTTGTATTCCACATGGAGGCATTATGACTATCTTAACAAAAGGAGCCATGTAAGGGATAGAGCAGGGGCTGAAGAATGTTATCTTATTGCAGAGGAAGATAAAACAAGAGACAGCTTGATGGCTATGTTCAGCCCTGGGGCCCAAGTATGAGGGCAACAGTCTCTAGAGTGCCTAGGAAGTAGCAATGGTGACTATCTTGGTTCTGGCCATGGGCAGAGTACCACTGCCAAGCCCATTATTGGGTAGGAGAGCTCACAGGTTGTTCAGCCAGCAATCTTATTCTCCAAATAGCCTAAAGGCAAAGTGTATCTAGGAAATAATGCCTAAAGGTGCCTGTGCAGGTAGAAACATGTAGCCCATAAACATGGAAAAGAAGATGGGGAGAAGAGTAAACCTTACTAGTCTTGAGAGTATCACACAATTATCAAAGCCATAGTTGACCCTGATGTTATGCATAAGTCTGAGACCTTGGTCTGAGAACCATAGGTGATGTCATATGCCCTTTAGGTTCACCTGCAAGGCTAAATGAACTAATGTGCAGCCCTCTGTATCCTATACAGAGAGGCCACCAGAGGTGTAGCTAGTGGCAAAGAGAAAATTCAACTCCGAGAAAGCCTCTGATATACCCTTGCACACTGAGACATCGATGACTTAAAACCTAGAAATAACTTGTTCTGTTTTATTTGTTTACTAAGAAAATGAATGTCAGTCATGCATGGTGGCACACCTTTAATCCCAGCACTCCGGAGGCAGAGGTAGGAGGATCTCCATGAGTTCAAGGCTACCCTGAGATTGCATAGTGAATTCCAGGTCAGCCTGGACTGGAGACCCTATCTTGAAAGAAAGAAAGAAAGAAAGAAAGAAAGAAAGAAAGAAAGAAAGAAAGAAAGAAAGAAGAGAGGAAGGAAGGAAGGAAGGAAGGAAGGAAGGAAGGAAGGAAGGAAGGAAGGAAGGAAGGAAAGAGAGAGACAGAGAGAGAGAGAGAGAAAGAAAGAGAAAGAAAGAAAGAAAGAAAGAAAGAAAGAAAGAAAGAAAGAAAGAAAAAAAGAAAGAAAGAAAGAAAGAAAGAAAATAAATGCAGGTCTACAATATAAAAAGTCAAAAACACAATAGTCCCAATCAATTCCTCCTGTCCATTCTAGGAAGAGTCCTTCCTTCCAAACACAAGTGATATATTATCTCCCATATATCTTGAGTATTCTATATTTTAAGTAACTTTATATCTTTTCTATTACATGTTTTAATCTTTTATGCATATACTCTGGTCTCCTTACACCTGTGCATCTTTGTTGATGTTATATGACATCATCCATAGTCATCCTTCAGGAAGAATACCTTGAGTTTTCCACCATCTCCTTCTCTCCATGCATATCTGTCTCCTGCCATAGGATTTGATTTTATGGAGCACATACTAGTGTTCTGCTTACCTGCACTGCCTGTTTAGTTCAGCTCATTTCTTTTATATTTGTGGTCACTGTTGTTTTAACATTTCCATAGTTTGGGGGCACTTTACTCAAACGCTTGTACATTCAGGCTGATGAGACATCTCAGTCAGTGAAGGGCTTGCCACACCAGTGTGAGAACATGAGTTCACCTCCCCAGCACCTACATCAATGCTGGACATGATGGTACTCCTGTAATATCAGTGCTTAGGAGGCAGAGACAGGAGGAAACCTGAGGCATGCTAGCTCGCTAGACTAGATGAATGAGGGAACTCTGGGTTCAGTGAAAGACTCTGTCTCATAAGTAACAAGGAAGTTGATTGAAGAAGCCAACCAACCAACATTTAACTCTGGCCTCCATTTGCACACATGTGAATGTGCACCCCGCCACACACATATGAACATGCAGACACATATGCACATGTATCGCATCCACTTGAAAAATCATGTACATTCCTGGCTACATTTCTACTTAAAGAGAGTAGGTGGGAAAATGGAATGTTATGTAGGCTCAGGGTAGATTTTCCAACTCAGGGATAAGACCTATGTGGACTGATGCTTTTGAAATGGGAGACATAAACATCAATACTTGAAGGATTTGCTGCCACACTGGGATCATGGTGTTTCCTTAAGCACATCTCTGATCTCCTGCTTGGGGACATATGCTCAGCTTCTCATGTTGTAGAAGCAGTAAAAAATGGAAGAGGGGCTCCTCACCCCAATATTGGAGCCACCTATGATTTTTGAAGCATTCTCTGTTAGTCTTTAAATTCCGCTTTACTGGATGTCTCAAGGTCTACAAAGACCTGTCTGGTTAAATTTATTCCTAGAGATTTAGTCTGTGTTCTTCTGCAACGTAGGGAGAATGGGAGGAGAGGGGAGGGGGCAGATAATTTCCATAGCAGGAAAAGGATATCCTGATATTATTTGCAACATAAACAAACATTTACTCAGTTTCTCTGAATTAAATGTTCTTAGTGCTTCCTAGCCTCTGAGACATTCTGGGATTTTGGAAATCAAATAATCCCATTAACTTGTCAGTCCTTCACAGGAAGCTCTCAGGTTTCCTTCTCTCTCTTGTACCTCAACAGTCACCATTCCATCACCTTTACCCGCAGTAACATTTTGAGATCCTCATCACTGTTCTCTTTCTTGTGTGGTGGCAGCCAGTGTAACACTTTTAAGAGAACCTCATTAAATCTATTAGCTATCCTGTTTTCTATCAAATAGGGACATCTTGGGAAATACTGCTGTTGAAAGGATCTGGTAGCAGACATTCAAGGACAGACATTCTAGATTGAGGATTATTCAGGGCTACCTTCAAATGCTTCCCAGGGGGCATTTGGCCATTATGTGTGGGCAGGAAGTCATTGTGGCCCCAGACCGAGTTCTGGAGGAACTATCAATCTCCCACATGGATAAGAGTTAGGAAGTCTCTGGTCATTTCTCTGTGAGGTATATTCTAAATGCAAAGGGCATCAGCATCTATAAATCATCCCAGGACACAATTTAGGTAAGAAATGGTCCCATTTGGCCAGCATATTGGAAAACTTACACTATACACTCAGTTCGTACTTACCCAGAAAGATGGTTTTCTTGAAAAGGAAGGATTCAGGGTGGTCTCTTTTGAGGGCTCCTGACCTACAAGCCAAATGAGGTGCTCATGCTAGCCAGCTCCCTCTAACATCTCAGGAGAGCTGGCTTCTCTCATGGATTGATTCAGCTGTGGCAAGAAACTCATCAGAACTTCTCTGAAGTCACAGCAACTTCGATTCCTCAGCTTGTCTATCTAGAAGAGTAGACAACGAAATTACATTTTCCTGCTTTATGTATTTCATTTTCCATGCAAAAGAAGCTATGGAGGATTACTTATGCTTGAAGCTGTTTCTGAGCTCTTCTAGGGAAGATGAAATTTGATGCCACGCCAATTTATTTACTTTCTTTTCAACTTGACTTTCAGAATAGCAATATTTGTATTTATTTATAATGTTTATCATTGCCCTAATGCTAATTTAATCTCTTTGGAAAAAAATCTTCAGGCTGATAATAAATGATACACTGGGAAATAGGGAATTGATAATACTTAGTGATTTCAAACTGGCTGAAATTCTGGTTTAAATTTACACTTAGGAATTATTTATATCCTCTTATGTCATATCAATTTAAATAATATCCCACTCACTGGTGCATAAATGATAATGCTAATATTAAAGTTTCTACTTAATATTTGCTAATTGCATATGAGGGCTTACACCCACTGCATTTAGGGTGTTTTTTTATTTAATTTTACTTATTAGAAAATCTGCGAGGTTAAGTATCCTGAAATTATTGCTTTTAAATATTCACTAATAAGAATATACTCCCCCTGAAGTATCCCATACCATGTGGCCTTGAAAAAGAATTCGTTCTCTCACAAAAGGAGAGGAAATTGCATGAAATTCATTCCCTCATAATTGTTATAAAAAGTGACTTAAGGCTTGGGATATGGCTTAAGAATTAAAGATGCTTGCTTGCATGGCCTATGGACTGGGTTCAATTTTCCAACACCCTAACACCCTAGTAAAGTTAGACACTCAAAGTGGTATATGTGTTTGGGTTTCTTTTCTAGAAGCATGTACCTTCTCTCTCAATTTCATAAATGTAATAATAAAAATATTTTAAAAGAGTGAATGGCTCCATTTAAAATATCAAATCTATATTTAAACTGCCATTTTCTTCATGAAATCTGTCTGATACAATTATAGAATTTATAAAATCCAAGCCACAGAAATGAAATGAACTTTATCAATATAAAGGTGAGCCTGGTCCTAGAGGCAAGCATAGACACTATTAGTGACTACTCCAACTCCTAGCTTGATAGTCACCCTTAGGCTCTCAATGAATCTTAATCAGAGACTGACACATATGGGCTAGGTGATGAGTGCAGAAATTTAGGCCCCAGACCAAGATAGAATCATACATCCTTCCAAGCTATATCACTTTGTTCAAAGTTGCTCAGCTTCTTTGAGCTTTTGTGGCTACCAGAAAGAAAATGCTTTAAATACACTATTCCAGACAGATATTGCATTGTTTTTCTCTCAAAATAAAGTAATTATAATAGTGATAAAACTAACTTGGAGCAGTGACTTTTGAAAGCAATTTATATACATTTATTCTATATATTATGATAATTATTTCACGGAGATATATTTATTTTTAAGCCCATCAGAGTTTATGTGTTAAAGTCTTATAAGTTATTATCTGCCAATTATAACTTTAAAAAGAGTTTAGAGGCTAGAGAGATTACTCACCAGTTAAAAGCACTTGTTTGAAAAGCCTGATGGCCTGGGTTCAATGCCCCAGTACCCACAGAAAAGCCAGATGCACAAAATGGCACATGTGTCTGCAATTCTTCTGAAGTGGGAGGAGACCCTGGCATGACTATTCTCTCCCTGTCTTTCTCTCTCTCTTTTTCTCTCTAATAAATAAAATATTAAAAAACAATTTTAAAATTATTAATCCATAATGGGAGTGAAAAACATAGATGTATGAATGTACATGAGCTTCTGCTATCTATAAATACAGACTGGCCACAGTAAAGTGACTTAGATTTCACTATCTCTTTTTAGTACCAGCTCCTGTAGGATTTATAAAACATGACCCCCCCCCAAAAAAAAAGTACCTTCTAGCATTCCCAAAAGGCTGATCATTAAGTATAGATAGACACCCATCTGTAATCAATTCTACCTCCTACATTCTCAGTCTGGGTTTGCTTCCCACATCTACACACAAAAACTATTTCCCACAGTTTATATTTCTGCACTTAGCACCTTTGTATCTCATGGTAGTCTTTATTTTGTATCTTAAAGGTTTCTGAAGCTTAAAGTGGCCCTCAAAATTATCTGAACTTTACCTAGACTCCATCTGGGATAAGCCACAGGAAAGGTGTTACCCTGGCCATTGACAGTATTTCCAGAGGCAAGTAGTCATTCTTGAGTTGGATAAATAAAAGTCATTTACCAATAAAAGTGGTTCATAGGAGAATGGCCGGAATTTCATAAAATAATAGAAACAAAGCTGATACATGAGAGGGGATCCCAGTGTTGCATATGTTGGGGAGAAATATAGGCAGGAGAAGGTTTTCAGTCTCCATGTAAAATGGAAAGGGTTTATTTTGGTAGAAAAATGGATGAGGATAGAAGTTTGTAGAATGGGAGATTTGTGGAAATTTTTCTATTGCAGTGGCCAAGCATGAGAGCAATTGCAGAACAGTGAGAAGAGAGGAAGGAAACAAGCTGGAGTGTTGCAGGTAGTGATACTGCTTATGAGGATGGTGATGCTGACAATGGTAATGAGGTTAAAATACTACATTCTCTTCTACCATCAATGAAATCCCACAGTTCAAACATAGAACTTGCTTAATGTTGAGCTCTCAGTAAACCTTATTCCTCATGGACCACATTTACAGTGCGATGGAGTAGTCATAGTGTTACTATGACTACCTAGTGTTAAAGATGGTTCTCACAGTCTTATCACATACTACAGCATCCTCCCCTTACCAAAATAAGCAGAACTGGTGGGAGGATTCATAGGAACCCTGATTCATAGGAAGACTGTTTTTTTTTTTTCATATTGTAACATTTTTGGAATTTTTATTATCCTTCCCATTGATAAAATGAGTGTAGTTTATTATTATTAAATATATAAAACATTTTCATTATTTGGAGTAATACTACAAGGCCCACTATTTCACATCTTTTGCACTTGGGCAGCTATAATGCCCTAACTTTACAAATATTGCCATTTTGTTACCCAAGTATGGCCACAGGAATGGCAAGTGGCTTCTTAGAACCTAGCTGAAAGAGCACTATAGTAGCCTCCTTCCACCATTCATTCTGTGGTACCATTGTCTAGAGATTACAGCTCTTTCATCCAAAAATCATTGTTGTTGTTTGTTGTTTTTTTCTCTCATTCCACTTTTCATAGAAGATGGTTCAGTAAATCTCATTCTATGATTTTATTTATTTATTTGAGAGAGAGAAGCAGAGAGAGAGAGAGAGAGAGAGAGAGAGAGAGAATGGGTATGTCAGGGCCTCCAGCTGCTGCAAACGAACTCCAGACACATATGCCACCATGTGCATCTGACTTATGTAGGTCCTGGGGAATTGAATCTAGGTTCTTTGGCTTTGCAGGCAAGTGCCTCAACTGCTAAGCCATCTCTCCAGCCCTCATTCTGCTATTTTTAAGAAGTAAATTCTAAGAAATTAAGTTTCAACAATGAAATTACATGGCATTTCAATAACTATGAAAATATATTATAGGTGAAATAGAAAGTATAAGCCCTGTCACTGGATAGATATTCTAAAAGACATGTTTTTCAGTCCCATAGACATAGGAACTTTTTGATAATCAAATAATCAAGAAGGACATTGTCAAAAGAAAACCTTCAGTGAGAGGGAATGCCATATGTGAGGGTATCTCATAATTTCAAGCAATAAGATTATAAATAATTTCAACCAAGAGAAAGATAATTTTGGCTGGAGCAACCTTTGAAATTTTTCTAAATGATAAACCATCAGAGGTTGTCTGTCAGAGCCACAGGAAGGCTGGCAGGCATGGGTCTCCAATACTCAACTTTAGCAAGAATGTGAGGGTTATGGTATGAAACATTCCCTGCAAACAAACATTGTTAGTATTGAGTGAGGTGATCTATGAGTTTCCAGTAGATGTTGAGTAAATGTTTCTGGTTTATGTAACTGAGCATGATTTCTACTTCAATATGTGGTTAATAAAATAAAGCTCAAAATGTAATATGGACACATCTATAGTTAGTATTTTAGATGACTTAATTTGGGAGGGTGTAGGTGACTAATGAACAATAATGCCAGCTTAATAAATGCTGATATTGACCAACCAAAAATTCAATAGCAGTTTAACAAATTAAAAGAAAATACAAATACATCATACTTATTTAATCAGATTATGTATTATTTTTAAATTACTTATGAAGTGTTTTATTTGTTTAAAAAATAAAGAACACTGAATTTTTAATTAGAAATATATTATCAGCAAAGTCATTATTCAAAACCAACCAAAAACAAGAAAAGGATAAAAGTGAGGGAGAGAGAAAAAAAAACAGAGGGGGGGGGGAGGAACAGATTTGTTTCTCAGCAGAGTGTTCACAACAGGAAAGATGCCTGGGAAAAGAAAAAGATGCAACCCAGTTTTGCTTATAATTAAAAATGGTACAGGTGAGTGAAGCTCCCAGTATGGGTGTTGGAGCCATTTCCTACAGTCCAGAAGAGTGTGTCAGTACAAGATGCAGGCTGCCAGGAGGCCACAGTGTCTCCTGATAGGACCTCAAGCCACCTCTGAGCCACAATGGCATTATCTGTTCCAACAAAGGGGAGCTTGAGTGGTTAGAAATAAGAGGGTTTTGGTTAGACTGAAGACTGTTCTCGGCACCAAAAACTTTAATAAGTAATCAGACCTTGAGCCACATGCTTCTCTTGAAAACTATGAGTATGCCCCTCCCAGACTTTGGGCTCTTACTAGAAAGAGAACTGAGATAAATGCAAAGGGGCTTGTTCAGTGGTGTGCTGTACTGGAAATCTGAAGGTTTGTAGCAAATTTAAGTCACAACTTGTTATAAGATTGTGAAATTATCAAAATGCACATGAATCACATTGTAATATACTTTATGAAGAGTAGACAAGGCTGTATATTGTACCATTTCTTTGGGTTTTCCAGCATGGTTTGGCAGTGTAAGAACTCTGTATCATTAACAAGTTCAATAAAAAGTAAATATTGGAAAAATGGTACAATACTACATACACACATGTTATATGTATAAAAATACAAATGCTATGCAAGGGTGGCTATTCAAAGGGTTTCCCAATGTCATCGACAGCTTCAGGTCACTGAGGTGAACTTCCAGGCCATGTACAGTTATGAAGGAAGGGATTTATTGAAGATTATAGACCCAGGGGAAGTTCCATAATGGCAGAAGAAGCTGGATGATTTCATAGGTCCAAGTAGAGAGAGAAAAGGACGCAAGCCAATACCCAAAAGCCACACCACACAGCACACTTCAGGAACTCCAGGATGAACTCAGATACTTTGCATATCTTTAGACCAGAATTTCAAATCCACCACCACACCTTAGGTCTGGACCAGTGACACCTCTTCCACCCAGGTGGCTACAGATCTAAGAAGCTTTAATAAAACTCCTGAATCTATTGTGGGATATTTATTGAAACTACTCCACCCAACATATTAATTAGAACCAGAAAATTCTGCCACTAAAATTCAATTTCTGAGATGAATACACAAGTCTAAATCACTGGAAATAGAAAACCAATAAGAGTTATTCTTGATTATTCACATATGAATGTGAATTATTTTATAAAAATAGCTTCACAGGAATTAATAATTAGGAATTCTAATACAAGGGAAATGTAGAAATTACACAGCACATACATACATCATGATCAGTATGGTACAAGGTACCGAGAGTATCATAGATGTTACTTATTTCTATAGTTTAACCCATACTTGATATGCATACTGGATATTGTGAACTAAAGTTCCCAGAAACAGCTTTATCTGCTGCACCTACTTCCAGCAAGGCTGAGTAGACTGATAAAGTTCCTGTGATCACAGAGAGATAGAATGTTGCAAGTCAGAGCCAAATTACCTTGGACTACCTTTAGCCCCTTAATAGCCATTTATTGCCGACCTCTGGTCTGAACTAACATCCTGGTGACTATCAGTTAATCAGGTGTAATCCTTTTTGAAATGCAAGAACAGACCCCAGCTTCCAGCAACCCAAGGACTAAGAATGTCATCAGGTAGCATCTGAGGCCTATGGTGGACATTTTCACCCACCCTATTTTGTTATAACCCACCTATCTGATGGTCACCAATGTATTTGAAAAGTGCCTTAATGTATGACTTTCTTTTGTTCTGTAACTATAAAATTGTCATGAAATTGATAACACATTGGAGCATGGAATTTGAGGTAACCTAAATCTGTGTTCCCAGGCCATGGTAACTCATATTGGCTCCAGACTAAACTATTTCTTATCCTCTTTGAGGTGAGAGCTGTGTCTTTTGTGCCAACAATATAAATCAATATCTATACAATTATATTTCTAATAGTCTTCAATGACTTGTGAGTTTCTCTCCAAATTACAATTAGTTCCTGAATTTCATTATTGACAAACAGCACCACCATCTACTCCTGACATCTAGAACTCCCTCTCCTGCAGCTCTTTCTCCTTCTTCTCCACTCCATACCCTGTCATATATTAATTCTATTTTTGCTATCAATTCTCTACATTCTCATCATTTATCATTTGAATTATTTCTTCCTTTGTTAATTTTATGCTGTCACCAGAATGATCTACTTAAAATGCAAATGAAGGAACTTTATTACCATGGGAAAAAGAAGGTACCATTTGGCTGACGTAATGATGGTAGAGAAAATAAAGATGGGGGTGGTGAAAATTTGAAGAAAAACGGTCATACAACAGGTTAGACTAGTATACCCAGAAAAATGATTAACCAGAATTCTTAGATGAATTTCACCGTCTCTCCAAATTTTGGAAAAAGCTAGACACACAAGGAAAATTGCACAATATACCTGTTAGTAGCTGAGGGTGCATCTCTCACTCCAGTGGAAGTTAGTTTAGTCAAATCTAGATAGAAGCAAGCTATTTGTCATGATGCTCTGGGGAATCCTCTTGTATCCTTATCAACCCCAAAATAATTGAGGACTGAAGATCAGTGTGTGTGTGTGTGTGTGTGTGTGTGTGTGTGTGTGTGTGTCAGTGTAAATGTGGAGGTCAGAGGACAACATTGTGGTTTTGTCTTCTCCAAACATCTTCTTTGAGACAGGGATTCCCTTGCTGTTTTGCTGCTATTAAGACCAGACTAGCTGATCTACAAGCTTTGGGACTCTCTTTGCTCTGCCTCCAGATGCTATAGGCACCTTGAATTGACAAATTATGTGTCACCTTGTCTCTGACTGTGCTGGAAACTCAACTCCTGTAGGCAAGCTTGTGGGACAAACAATTCTAAGATTGAGCCATCTTCCCAAAACCCTTAGGTATGTTCTTGTTTTCTTATTTGTTTTTTTTTTATTTTTAATTTAATTATAAGGACACACACACACACACACACACACACACACATGCCAGGATGTCACTGCAAATGAATGCCAGACATTTGAGCCACGTTTTTATAGCCAGCTTGTGTGGGTGGCCTAGGAATTGAACCCAGGCCAGCAGACTATGCAAAAACAAGCACCTTTAGTTACTGAACCATCTTCCTCACCCCCTCAGACATGTTTATGCTGGTGAAGTTGCCAATATTTTAGAGCATTTTTTGCTAGAAGATTGGATGGGAAACAGAAAATCGTGGCTTGCTTTTTACAAGAGAGAATGTTCTGCCTAAGAATTAAAAGTAAAATGCCAGAGAAAATCAGAAATTTGATTCCTTCTCCAGTCTACAAAGGAAACATACTGCTAAGCATGCTCCAGTCTCTGATACTCCTGACAACGTTGGATGAAGAGGATGGCTAACTGGGGTGTGCACAGAAGATGTGGATAGAAGAATAGCATTTCCAATGCCACTAATGCCACATTCTTTATTCCTACAACTATCAACCACCTCTTGCTGAATACTCTTCATGTACTCAGTCCAAAGAAGCCTAGTAATAGCAATAATCCATTCTTATATACTTATATTAACTAATCTGATCCTCAAAATTAGGCCATACCTTAGTCCTCTAGTTTTCTAGGTGAAGTGTCAGGCAGAGTAGACAGCTAGAAGTGCTGAATATAGACAGAAATGGGGAGAGAAATTGTTTCATATTTCAGGAAAAAAAAAAAAAGAGTTACAGATTGACACAACAGACACCACGGGAATGATTGGTAGAGGGATAATGTGGCCAGAAAGTATGTATGTGTGGGCCTGGGACATGATCCAGGGGTATGGGCTAGGAGGAAAGACACTGGAAAAAGGGACTCGTAAAGATAAACAGGCTATTTATCTGTGTCCTGAGTGATAGAAATACATGAAGAAGTCTCCAGAAGAAGGCTTGTCAGGTTGCTTATCTCAATCCTCAATCAGGTCAGGACCTGTTACCTTTACCTCAGCATCCCAGCACTGTGCATTGTCTTGAATTAGTGATCATGCAGTTGTATGCCCCATTTAGAGATCACACATTAGCAATGCAATTCTATAGCTTCAGCTTTAATGAAAAGCACCTAGAAGCCTTAATGTTAATGTGTACTACAAACTAGCTGAAGTATTATCTGTAGTCCATTTAAAATTGAAAAATACTTAATTTGTGTGTTCAGTGCAATGGCTGAGTTAAAATCCCTCTGCATTAGAAGACTTTACAGATAAGAACTTGGATAAGTTCCATTGTTCCACAGCTTGTCTGTTCCAGCAATTCTCCCATTGTAATGCATGTGTCCAGCTTAGATGCCATTCTCTTTGTGATCAAGGTACCACTGTTCCCTTGAGACCTGTGGGTTAGACTGGTTTTGGTCCCTTCTGCTTTGGTAAAAATGAGAGATCTATAAGCAGATACTGAGATGGGAACAAGAAGAGACAACTGGAAGGAGAGCAATTCGGCAGGAAAAGAGGATCCTGAAGTTGACTACTTCAGACAACATTCCAATGAAGAACCTCCATTCCCCACCCCCACCCCCGGGTAATTCAGTGCATGGACCACTAGGGCCTCATTCACGATGGTCCTGGTCAAATGGCAATATTTTTGTTAGACAAACCAAGGAGTTTGTAAGGAAGAGGGGTTAGTCAATAAAATCAATAATAATCTATGTATTAACAAAATGTCAGACTCAGTGAGGGTAGGATCTGCCCACATCTTCTCTCACCCTCAGAGGAGGATTGTAAAGTCCTACTGATCATCAAAGACATATCTGGCCCTCAGAGATCTCTGTACTGTTTTTTTCTTTATATGCTACAAATTTAGCCTCAGCTAACATTTGATGGATACTAAATAAATCATTATAAGTCTCCACAAAGATAGGTGGTTCAGGGCTGGAGAGATTGCTTAGCAGTGAAGGCTTTTACCTGCAAAGCCAAAGAACCCCAGTTCAATTCCCCAGGGCCCATATAAGCCAGATGCACAGGGGGGCATGAATCTGGAGTTCATTTGCAGTGGCTGATGTGCCTATTCTGTCTAACTGTCTCTCTCTCTCTCTCTCTCTCTCTCTCTCTCTCTGTCTTAAGTAAATAAATAAAATATATTTAAAAATAGGTGGTTCTATTAACTAGTCCACTTTGTATGAAGAGAAATCAGAGAGATGAATTATGTCTTGACCCTTCCAAATGGGGCTATTTCTGTACTCCTATCATCACCATCACAGCCTTTCTCTTCCTCAGATGCCCAGTGTATCAGCTGTAGGTATAAAATTTGTTATAAAATTCATGAGGCTGAGATGTGCGGGTGTAAATGAGTCATACACCAGAAGAAACACTGGCCTCCATAAAAACAATGGTTTGGCATCTATAAGACCCTGGGCCATCCCTGGCTCTAAATTGAACCAGTGGTGGGATTTCAGAGTTAACCCTCCACCTTTTGGGTCTTATTTCCAGTGACAGAAATTCAACTTGAGCTTATGTGTATGTAAATGATACTGCATTACCTTTTGTGAGTAAGAAGTCACTGGGGTGGTGGGTTCTTCTGTCATCTGGAACATTTAGTGTAAATATTGGCTAAGGACCAACTTGGGGATCAGGAGATGTGATACTGCTGAAGATATAGCTGAATACAACAGATACATATCTAAATATGGCATGCAATACTATGGAGAAAAACACTGCAGGACCAGGCAGAGAGCAGTAGCTGTGTTTTACTAAATGGTAAAAGAGGTAGATGGTTGCATAAAGATCTGAAAGTGGTCAGATTATGAAACCATTAAAGAGTTTTTTCATTGCTTCTATCCTGACAATATACTCCATGCCATCATCATTTCTCTCTCTGATTCTGGTTTCATTTGGACATGCAAAGATAAACATGGAAATCTGTATCCTTGTTTCTTCATACCTTTAAAATTTTCCCAATAAGTACCTGATAAGGATCATTGGTCATCTGAGGAACAGTATTATTATGGATGCTGTAGCAGACAGCTTCAGGTTCGCTGAGATGAACTTCCAGACCAGGCACAGTTATGGAGGAAGGGATATTATTTATTGAAGCTTACAGATCCAGGGGAAGTTCCATAATGGCAGGAGAAGCGGCCTGCTCTTCACAGGGCCAAGCAGAGAGAGAAAAACCAACCAGCCGCCACAGCACACAGAGCAAAACTACTGCCAAAAGGTCACACAGCACACTTCAGGAACTCCTGCTAGGCACATTTGCATATCTTTACAATGGAATCTCAAACCATCACCACACCTTAAGACCAGCCCCCAGTGACCTTGCCTCTAGCAAGGTGATTGCAAATGCAAATTATAACTAGTAAAACACTGAATATATTGGGGGACATATATTCAAACTACCACATTCCGCCCCTGGCCCCCAATATATTTAGCTCCTGGCCCCCAATAGATTTATAACTATCACACATTGTAAATTGTACTCAGTCCAATTTCAAAGGTTCTCACAGTCTTGATCAACTTAAGATAGTGAGTCCTGTAAAATCAAACAAGTTAAATACTTTCAACATGTAAAGGCACAGAGTAAACATTTTTAACTGGTAAAAGGCATAGCAAAGAGAGACTAGAATAATGCAAACTCAATTATCATCATCCATCATCAAACTTCTGCAGTTCAAGTTCAGTATAACCAGAGACTAACAGTCTCCAGGTTTTCCAATTCCGCCCCTCCAGCTGGGCAGAGTCGCCAGGGAAAACTTTCATCCCATGCCAACACTGCACTCCATGGTAGCCCTTTTGCACAGTCCTGGTATATCCAAAACATCTTCAGGTCTCCATGCAAACCACGGTCCATCTTCCAAAGGCTCTTTCAGCCTATTCCTGAGGGTCTTCATGCCCTGCCTCATGCCACATCTCAGCAGTGGCTCCTGGAACCGTGTGCAACTCATGACCACTCCATGCATTTTTCATATTTCCAAAACTAATACCAGGTGTGCTGGACACAGCCATATTCTTAATCCAGGGACAAAATAAGCCATAGCCTTGAAAAGCAGCTTCCTTCTCCAGTCAGCTCTTTCCAAGAGTTTGCATTTCTAACAGTCTTTCCTCAGGCATCCTCTCCATTGTTTTAATGTAAATCAAGTCAGGCCACCTTCCTTCCACCTTCCTTAAGATTGCTAATGCGTTGACAATAGCAGCTCCAGTAACCTAAAACCAGCCTCAGTGCCTCTGCTTTTAACTTGCTTCAGTTTTTCCAACTTAAAATCTTAAAATCTCAGTCTGATATCTTTAGCCAAGCACATCAGTCCATTACAAATTTAAGTTTGGTCAAACACTCTGGGCCTGGATAGCGGAACGTAGCCAACCCTTATGCCAGTAGCCCAGTTCCAACAAAGTCCTCTGCCGTCTTTCCTTCCCCTTAGAAACCTCATAAGCCAAGCCTCGAAGTTCAGTACTATCTGCACTTAGCATTCTCAAACTCTCGTCAGAATAGTCCATAAAACTTGGCTTACCACTCCAGAAGGCACCTTCAGTTGCAAGCACCAAGTCCATGCCCATTCCTCCAAAACAAAGGTTCCCAAAGACGAATATCCACACGGTCAGGTTCATCTCACCCCACACTCCTTGGTACCACTTTACTGTAGCAGACAGCTTCAGGTTCGCTGAGATGAACTTCCAGACCAGGCACAGTTATGGAGGAAGGGATATTATTTATTGAAGCTTACAGATCCAGGGGAAGTTCCATAATGGCAGGAGAAGCGGCCTGCTCTTCACAGGGCCAAGCAGAGAGAGAAAAACCAACCAGCCACCACAGCACACAGAGCAAAACTACTGCCAAAAGGTCACACAGCACACTTCAGGAACTCCTGCTAGGCACATTTGCATGTCTTTACAATGGAATCTCAAACCATCACCACACCTTAAGACCGGCCCCCAGTGACCTTGCCTCTAGCAAGGTGATTGCAAATGCTAACTATAACTAGTAAAACACTGAATATATTGGGGGACATATATTCAAACTACCACAGATGCCTTACCAGAAGAATGGCACATTTTGGTTGATAAGCCTGGGATGCATATCTAGACTCGAGGCAGAGAAGGTAGTACAGGGTAACTGAGGACATCACCAAATGAAAAATACTACTAGGAGCAGAAATGGAAGAAGGGACACTTTCTGTGGGATAATACCAGCCGTCCATCATTCTTTTGGTATGATGGGTATTGGAGAATATCCTTATCTGTAATATGAAAATAATTATGCCTAAATGAAGAGTTAACTTGTACACCAGGAAGAGAATATATTCATTATCTCATATGTCATATCGACTTTTTGAACTGTCTAATACAATTGACAGTTCCTGGCCCAGCTTTGTGTTTGTACTGGAGACAGTGTGAGGGAGGCACCACTACAGGTGCTGCTGCTCTTTCCAGCAGATGCAGCCCATTCGATCCCTCAAATCCCTAGACCAAGAGCCCATTCATCCTCTTAGAGTCTTCTTAGCAACCAACTTCTTCACTATCACGAAAAATACTCCTTCACCTCCTTTCCTCATGATGATCACACTGCTCATAGAATTAGACATGGGAAAAACAAAATAATCCACAAACAAAATTAGATGTTATAAATTCTTTATGTCTTTCATTTCATGCCTGAAATGTAGTATGAAAGCTTATATTCTTCTTTGATTGTTTCCAAGAAAGTTCACTAAATTAGGATTCTCTCTGGGATCTGACCTCTTCCCTAGAAAATAGTTCCCAAGCTCAAAATAATTCTTCTCTCCAGTATGTAGACCAAGAAGTGAGCTCATCAGAGAACCTGCCATATTATTTTAATTCAACTTGCTGAGTTGGATGATCAAACAGACTTAAAGGAGGGCATGGACTCAAAATGTGTGAAGTCTTCATCACCATGATAACTGTTTTTCTATCCAATATGTTGGGGCCACAGGGTGTCTATTTAGCTAAGGAAACATTATTTCTGGGTATGTCTACGAGAATGTCTCTAGAAAAAAATGGTACATAATTGTTACATTGAGTAAAGGAGACAGAGCTTCCCAATAAGGCATATCACATCCAGCTGATTAAGGGCCTATGTAGGAGAAATATTCAAAGAAGATGAAATGTTCTCCCTAGCTGACCAGAGAAACAGTGCTATCTACTTTCTAATGCCATGCTCCTTGTTCTTGGGGTCTTGAACTATAGCACTGGCATTGCTAGATCTTCAATTTCTAGACTATAGACCATGGTAATTCTCAGCTTCCAAAGCTACATAAATCTGCTCATTGCAATCATTTATATGTGTGCATGTGTCCACACATACACATATATATATGATAATTGCAGGGTGAAAAAAAAACTGGCAGACATTTAAGGCAATTGGTCCTTGTGTAGAAGTAGTTTGAGTTATATATGGACTTGCAGATGGAGAATAACAGTATCAATTGAGACAGAAACAATGAGAGACCTTTGCCTCTGGAGAAAGAAAAGAAAAGCAAACAGAACAGAATATGGGAATGACTTGTCTGGTTATAAATGTCCCATGACAATGGACTGCATCTTGCAAAATCCATAAGGAAAACCTGGTCCTCTTCATGTGTTGGCTTATTTCTCACACACATCTCCCCTCTCCTGAGTTGCTTTAGTGTGGTTAAGAGTGTTCTGGGGTCAATGCTACCCATAACACTTATGTCTTATATGTGCACTCCTAGGTTTATATTTTGACCTCTTGATTCCCTTATTCTTGTGATATCCATCTATTTTGCCCTATGCCTCATCTTCTCCATCCCTGTCATGTTTCTCATCTGAAAGCAGAAAAGACACATAACACACTCCTCACAGACTCTCAAATGTACATTGTTCACTGATAGCTCATCTGTGTCCCCACTGAATTAGTTCATTGACAGACCTTAGGCTAGACCGCCATAAATGCAGCAGCTCTATGAGGAGCTGAGCTGTGGCCGGTAAGAGCAGGGCATGTGCACTCTCTCCTAAATCCACTTATTCCAAATGATCAGTCTAAGTAAGGTAACCCTGGCAATTGTCAGGGAATGGATTGCTTGGCAGCACATTGCATTTTACAGTGTAGGTGATGACAATCATTTTACATACCAGTATTATTTCATGACGATTGTGAATGACTGTGTCCAAATAGAAGGAGAAGGGTGTGATTGGAAGTGAGGCATGGCCCAGAGACAAGCACAGGTCCACTTCTGCTTCCTCCCTATGAAAGGTCTCCCCTGAGCTTAAAAGTGACGTTTATCAGCAAATAGTTATTATTACTGTTTTATTATTGCCTCAGTTAGCATTTATATGGCATTTTGTATTTTCAAGGTGATTCTCAATCATTTTTATTAGTGAAAGAGGGCAGATTTTCAGGCATAGGTAGAGAAGGCTAAGAGGCTGGGTTTTCTTGAGAAATGGAAAGATGTTTCTGCAAACAGAAAGACATTCTGTGCTCCAAATTCGACTTTTTAAATGGTGGTAGAGAGAAATAGAAGTCATTTGTGCAACAATTATCCAATAAAAAGCCACTAAGCCAACTGAAATGCCAGGGGAAAATTATAAATGCCATGCTGCTATGCAGTCAAAGGGAGAGAAATTCATGCATGCAGGCATGCAGTTCATTCCTTGGCATTCACTGACATAAACACTGTTCCCCAAAGCTCTGGCTGGACACAAAAAGAAATGCACAGAAAAGTCAATTCATGGACTTGCTTTTAAAAGACTTGAAATCATTATTTGGAAGATAAAACACTTCAAATAATTAAGAGAATGAAGCAAATAGAACTGATTTAAGATACAAATGGGATTTAGAGAAGGAAGATTTATGTGTTTGGGAAGGAGGATTCAGGATGTGTTCCTGAAAGAAAATTGGACTTCACAGGATAAATAGGAGGACTTAGAAAACTTTTTGGAGAAATGAATACAAGAACACATAATCTCTGGACTCCAAAAATGTTCATTTCAAAATGTTTACCTGGTAGTTATGTCATATTAATAAAAAAGTAAAGGACTCCATAAGCAGGTATTACAATTAGAGGGACAGACGTGACATTGTTTAGTTTCAGTGTAAAATATCCTACCCAATCTGGAATGAATTTCAGTGGATGAACATGTTTCCATTAAAATTAATATAAATGGATTTCTAGAAGAGAGGTATCAAAGCTGAAGTATGTTTAAAAATGATGATGTGTTTACATACATTTATGTATGTAGTCTCCAATCAGTCATGCAGTGATCACAACTTAAGACAGACAATGTGTATTGGAGTGTCACAAAATCTCTACACCTTCCTTTCTTTTCAATTCTATTCAATGCTGCCTAAAATATTAATGCTGAATTGTGGGGAAAAGATCAGCCAATGGGCCAAATTGCATTGAATATTTGATATAAAGAAAGTGGCATTTATGCTAAGCCACAGTTCCATCCTCTTTAGCACAACCCATCTATGAATACTTATCCATTACTTACTCTACTCCCAGTCTTGAACAAATATCTGAAATAGAATTATGGGAAAAGACCATTTCTGGGTTTCAGGAAAATTACTCACTTGTAAGTGGCAGCTTAGAGTGTCAGCAGTATAATATAAATGACTCAAAGAAAAAAGATGAGATAATATGGAGAATAAGACTAGGGAAGGTGACAAAAGCCAATGGTACCAGTTACAGAATCTACATAAAATATGGCAGAGAAATGGAGCCTTGGAAGTATTTTTCTAATATAGTACCAAATATACAATAAAATGATATTAGAAATTAATATATATGTGTATATATATAAATATTTTCCTGATTGTTTTCCTCATGTATAACATGATGGAAGAAAATCATGAAAATAAGAGTTATATTTAGCCTTTGCTTTTCTCTTGAAATGAGTTGGCTTTCCTAACTCCCATTCTGACTAGATCCTTGCCCAAGTTTGAATTCCTCTGTTTGGAACTTCCCTCAAAAGTCAACCACTGATAAACTGTGAGAAATATATGTCAGGGTTACCATATGCACAAGCACTTGAGCTGTGAATATTTCTACTACTTACTAACTAATATGAGACTGTGCAGCAATAAAATTAATGAATAATAGTCATTGCATGTCATTGAGCTATTGTGAAGATCGTCAAATGAAGGCACTCAGTGTCTTCAGTGAATGATACCTCTCCATTCAGCATTACTTTTATTATATCAAAATTTATTCAAAGGTCACAACATTTTGCTATATAAAATTCTTTTCAGAACTCTAGTACCTTCTAAAATGATAATGAAATAAAACTTAAACATAAACCTCTACCAATCTACTGATTACATTTATAAAGCTTCAACACTCATTTATTGCAACCTCAATGTGCACTTTAGCATTAACAGAAGAGGAAAGTAGTGTGTAAAATTTGAATAATATGCACTGGAGAGATTGCATAGCGGTTAAGGCACTTGCCTGTGAAGCCTAAAAATGAAAGTTCGAATCTCCATGTCCCACATAGCTAGACACACATTGATGCAAGCATGCAATGTCACATATGTGCCACAAGGGGCTCAGGTGTCTGTTGTTCGCAGTGGCTGAAAGGCCCTGGCATGCCCATTCTCTTTCTCTTTCTCTTTCTCTCTTTCTGCCTCTTTCTCCCTCATTCTGTCTCGCTCTAAAAAATAAATAAATAAAAATAAAATTGAACAAACTGCCAAATTATGCATTTATAAAGAATTGCATAGTCTTAAAGTTTGTTTTTTCTGTAATTAATGTTAACCTTCTCAAAATAATGTAAAGGAAATGGTTCAGTTGACAAAGTGATTACAGTGCAAGCATGAGGATCTGAGTTTATCCCCAGTACCCATATAAAAAAGGCAGGTATGGTGGTTGTGCTTGCCTGTAATCCCAGTATTGGTGAGGCAGAAACAGGCTGATCCCTGAGGCTCACTTACAATCCAGTCTAGACTACATAGCAACGTCCAGGGCAGTGAAAGACCATCTCAAACATGGTGTTCAGTTGCCTAAAGAATGACATCTGGACATCTCCTCAGGCCTCCATGTGCACATGAACTCACACATGCAGAAAGAATGATGAATGAGTCATATGAACAGAATTCTAGTTTACTTCTTGGAAAGATATGATTACTCAAAAGCAATCCCTTTTAAAACTCTAAAGAATGGATTCTGGGGATTCCAATTTTTTTAAGATAAATGGAAAAGGTATTTTGAAAGAAAATGAAGATACATATCAAACCAAAAATTTTTGTGATAGGTATATATGGTCAACATTTCTCTTAGAACAAGAGTGAAGACTTTATCTATGAAGTCTGACTGTAAGCAGAGGAAAAGGAAGAGTGAACAATGCATATTGTCCCAGGTGCCTCTAATTCTTGAAATTAGAGAGACCAAGAAGCCTATCCAAAAGCCTTTCTAACATTTCTACATGAAATTTATCGTTGTATCCTGTGGTTCAATCAATAAAGTTGAGTAGGAGCCAGAAAATGAAGAATTTCTGTTTGCTGGAAACTTTTTGATTTCTTCTATTATCATAATTGATGACCTAGAATTAAGGACTTACTCAACCAGAATATCAAACATCTCTTTCTCACATAGATAAATGCCTCTGGAAACCAATTAGGAAGGCGTTGATTCACCTAGCTCGTCTCTTTTCTGGAAAATACTTTTTTTATTTTCCCTGTTTATTCACATAACTTAATTCTATTTCTTATGAATGTGTGTGTTGTTGGTATGGGAGTACCACAGAAGAGGGTTTGTGGTCAGAAAAGTCCTAGAGGTAGAAAGCACATTTATGAGATTTCCCTAAAACAACTTGACACCTTCTAAGCAGGTCCTTTGTTGATCCCTCTTTGACTCATGATATTCAATACAGCCAATTCATTTTGTGTTCCTGAAAGTATCTTCCATCTGGCTATTTCACAAGCACAGTACCTCATGTGTATCTTTAGTGTTTGTTTTTGGAGGAAACTCAGCCTAGGCCCTCCATACTACCTGGTACCTTTTATTCATCATTTCACTCATCCATTATTTGTTCAGAGATGTCTTTCTCTATATTACTCATGATTATAGTAAAATAACTGGGCAGGCTAAATTTATAAAGAAAAGAAGAATTTTGATGATGTATATCACTGTTCCAGAAGTTAAAGGGCATAGTGCTGGCATCCAGCATCCCCACCATACTGAGGATCTTATGAGAAAGGGCACATGAGAGATGGAGTAACAATAAGAACATAGGTGACAGAGAGAAACTACATCTGAAACAGGAATTCAGTTCGAGCTGGCTGGGGCCAAACTCAGGCTCTTGTAACAAATTTCCATCACAAGAACTCACACTAGAAGTCCAGTGTTCCTTTCCAAATGAAAATATCCCAAAGATCTAAGGGGATCCCATGAGGCCCCACCTCTCAGAGATTTCATCAGCTCCTAAACTATCATACTGAAGTTTTCAACTCAAGATACTTAAGACAAATAGTTATCCAAATCATACCAGATTTACTCGCCTTTCTTGCTAAATTTTACCCCAAGATGATTTTGGCTCAAATTCATCCTGTATTATTTTTGTGGCATTTATCATTCTCTTAAAGTGCCCTATCTGCCTCTTTATTTAATATCTCTTCCCTTGCACTTGGTTGAGGATACTTGATAGGCCAGTGGAGGGACAGAATACACAGCTTGGAATGATACTTGGGGAAAAGGGAGTAAGAGAGGGTGCAAGAGAAAAATACACATAACTGATGATGTCATAAGCTTTTACTGCTAAATTACAATGCCAGAAATGGGTTACCTCCATATTGAGCTGATGGTAGGGAGGCCCATGATGTCCCCAAAACAATGTAAGCCATTGCCAAAACACTTGGTTATATACCAGACCTAAATAGGAAGACCCTATTGCTGAAGATACCATAGGCTGAGATTGCAAGACATCAAGATACCATGCTGGAACTAATATGGAAGCCAGTTCCCTGGTGGCTATCCCTCATAGTGATGGAAACAGCTATGCTAGCTCCTAGAGGACAATGGTCACCAACAGTGTGAACAAACAGGGGATCTTGAAAACTACAAAATCATCAAGCTAGGTGAGACATATATACCTATGCAATGATGGCACACAGGCTGGAGGGCAATTAACTGCTCTCTGATTGGATATGAGAATTCATATTTGCCACTGAAGACTAAGTCATTTGCCTGTGGCTTCACATATCACATAGACTCTAGCAGCTCCCATTGTTCTTTGGCTAAAATGAGGGGGTATGCCAATCAAAAAGTCTTCCAAATGTCTATATTCATTCCCTTTGATCCAAGCTGCTCTCACTCTTGCTTAGAGAATTCGCTTTATGCAGATGTCAGCAAATACCAGGGAGACCCAAGACTCATCATAATAGCAAGAATGTTGACTGCCTATCACATCTACCAGGTCCCAGGAAACATAACAGAGGAAGTAGCAGATTAAATATGAGTGCTATCCTAAGAACCTCCTCCAGGGAGATGGCACTAGACACTGAGGAGACTCAAAATTTATCAAGGCAGAAAACCAGAGGCTGCTGAGATCTTAACACTAAATGAGATATATAATATACCTTCCAAGGATCAGGGAATGTTGTGGAAGAGGGAGCAGAAAGATTGTTGAGATCCACAAGGTAGGAAAGAATATACTGAGGAATTTTCCTCTACCCACAGAGACTATCTGCTGCATTCATTACCCCTTAGTGAATACAGATAACCCCAGTGAGGAGGGCCACCCATGGAATTGTCATGTGGAAGAGGGAATCTGATAGAGATATGATCAATATGTTCATACAGTAAGTTCACAATTAATAAACATAAAATTTTAAATAAAAATAAATAAATGGACATAACTGGCAGAGAAAGAAATAGGAATGTAGAAAATCTGAACTTGGAATGGTACAAACAGACAAGGAGAGATTTTTATCAGAGGAGCTAAGTGAAACAGAGGTAGAGGTTAATAAGGTCACTGGGTTAGTGGTTCTCGGATGGAAGTGGGAAAAAAAACTAAGTTACAGTAGATAACAGAAAAAAGCATTATGTAAATCAAGGGGTAAAATAGCAGCTCAGTGTAGTGGCACATGCTTTTAATCCCAGCACTTGGGAGGCCAAGGTAGGTGGATGGCTGTGAGTTCAAGGCCACTCTGAGACAACACAATGAACTCCAGACTAGCCTGGGCTAGAGGAAAAAAAAAGGAAAGAAAAGAAAAGAAAAAAGCATACTTCATTTTCTAATATGAATTAAACTATGACCATTTCTCTGACCATAAAATAAGGAACTTGACCATGAATGTCTTTGTTTTGTCATATGGTTCAGTAGAGGACTATGTTCTTAAATAATTTGACTAATTCTCACAATTTATTTTTATCATCTTAATGTGTTTGTTTCAGTTGTTAAAAAATATTAACATATTTCCTGCCCTGTCCCCTCCCCACACTCCGGTTCCTCCACTGAGAACGTTATTTTGTTTATGCCAGCCTAATCCTTTCCTATGAAGTTTTAAAGGTAGAAGTATGCCATTTGTTAGTTGGTATAGCAGTAGCAAATGACACTATGTCATAAATCATGGCATGGAATGTTTTAAAAAAATCTCAACCATAACTATTAAAAGTTCTTCAGCACTAATATGCTTGATTGCCCAAAGAATGGCTAGACACACCTTACTTCACCAGGACCTTTGTCATGAATACTAACTCAACCATTGTGTTTCCTATGTCAACCCCCAGTGTCAACTTCTGGCCTGTACATGAATGTGCACACATACCCACACATACCCCACACATACCCCACACACGTGTGCCCACTAACATAAAACATTCACACATGCACATGCAAAAAGGAAAATAAACCACAAAAGAATTCATGCCTTTCCCTCTGTGTGTCCTCCTACCCACAAGCCCTGGAGGTTTCACATCTCCAACTTTTCATTGCATCGACATATTCAAACACCCACCACAGTGAACACATTTTATACTTTGCACTTGGTCCCATTCAATCCCATGTGGTGTTTTGAAAATATGTAAGGGGAAAGTGAGGCTCCAATATTTTCCTCTCCTCATAAATATGGCATTTTAAATAAGTTTCATACATATTCATCCTTTGCTCTTTCTTTTTTTTCTAAATGTGCACCTATAGCTAGAGTTTTATTCATACCCTTCTCTGGTTTCTTGGTTTGAATTGGAAAAATGAAATGTGAAATATTAACCAGATAGTAAGTTGGCTAGAACTTGCCTCTCAGTGGGAGCCTGTAAAGAAATTAAGATAATCTTCCCATAATTAGCAGCCATGGTAGTGAACAAGCCTAACTGCTAAACAACTATGGGCAGACACAGTCATCTGAAAACAGAACACTTGTGAAGTACAAGAGATTGGTTCACAAGGTCAGGGTTATTAATTTAGAATCACTTTAAAATTCAATCGTGAGAATTTCCAATTGTGACAGTTTGCCCAAGTTCTCAAAGAACTCTGTGACCCATACACAGTGGTTCCTTTCAAAGAACATCCAAATGTGTCCAGCACACATACACCCCATCCAAAAATCATTATTTTTTGTCTTTCATCCTCTCCTTTTCTTTAAAATATATAGAGAGAACTGAACAGGAAATCTCACTTAAACAAGCTGTCTCACGACATTTCTGGCAAATCCTGATTCCAACTAAGTTGAAAATATCTCAAGAGCAGCCTGTCATGATGAATTTCAGTGGTTCTGCTCCTATGAAATGCAGAAATAGATGATATATGGGATTCAAAAGATTCAAAACATCTTGAGAAAAAGCCTCTTGTGAACTTCACCTGTTCCACTTAAGAAGAATGTACTGTCCTCGTGTATCAGTTAGCTGTTGCTGTATAACAAATCTCCCCATATCTCAGTTACTTCAGCAACATGTTGTTTATTGTTTATGAGTTATCAAGTCAGTTAGTCAATTCTCCTGTTCTCGTCTGGGCTCAATCATAAATCTGCATAAGTATGCTCTGCTGTCCTGTAGTTGTCCTCCACACGTGAAGGACAATGGTACTCTCTTCCATGCACTCATTCAACCTGCTTCAGGCTTTCCACATTTTTCCATATGGTGTTGACACTACTCTCAGAGAAGGCACAAGGGTATGAGGCCCCTTAAATCTTTGTCTGAGAAGGGGTATGCCATCATTTCTACTCTCAGATTCAAGGGCTCGAAAAATAAACTAATTATTGGTGCAAAGTAACAATGCAAAGGTTTTATGCTTAGACCATCATCCAAGGACATTTATGAATTCATGCACTACTTTCATATTCGACACATGTGTAGGTGGGGTATATGCATATGTGTGTATGCATATTTGTATGTGTGGTGGTATGTGCAGGCACATGTATGCAGAGGTGAGAGGTTGATGTCCAATGTCATCCTCAATCTCTCTCCAACTTTTGTTGATGCAGAGTCTCTCACTGGACCTGAAGCTCACCCATTCAGCGAGACTAGCAAGCCTGCATACCCCAGGGATTCCCTTGTCTCCACGGGCCCAGCACTGTGATTGCAGCTGTGCACTAACACATATGGCTTTGACATAGGTAATGGGGATTCACATTCAGATCCTCATGCTTACACAGTAATCATTTTACTGACTGATCCAGCCACCTCTCCAGCCCCAATCATACTTCATTTGTAAGGAAACACTTTCTGAGATATCAAATAAAAGCATTTCTAAGGGACTCCTCCAAGCCCACGAGTCAGTCCCTTCACCCAATCCATAGACCAGCAGCCCTGGACACATGTCCTACTTGCTAGAATGGGAGAGGTGAGGACAAAGTTAACAATGGACCCCAATGTGCCAATATTTAGAAAGCACTAAGCATTTACATATGTGAACTTCAGGTCCTCCACCATCTTGGCAATGCATTTCTGAAGAGTATCTGTGAGCTACCTCCTAAACACTGCCCCACAATGTGCAGATGTGGGTGGATGTGATTTGATCTTATTGGGTTGTGTCAACAAAACACTTTCAGAAAATAATCGGAATATGAGTACCTTTCCCAAAGGGTTTTCAAAAGTTATAGTGACTGAGCAGATGTGGTAGCCCAGTAGTATCACCAGGAATAGAACCAACTTGTGCACATGTGCATATGATGACTAGACTGTCTTCCTCCTGACCCACCACAGTTCTCAGCTTCTATTGTTTATGAAATGATTCCAGACATGTTAAAACGTGAACATAATGGGTACCTTCAAACTGATGAAATATGGTGTTAAATATAATTGTGTTCACTAGATACAAAAATAGTTTTCTAGTTTGATAGTACTAACTTGGCTGGTTTTTTAAAGAAGAAATATTTTCTGTAAAGTTTGTCCATTTTTTGTCTAATTACGGGATCTAATTATTATGTCATTTCAACTGTTTCCAAAGGGAAAGATTTTCCTTAGGAAGCTGGATGATGTTACCTCTATGTGACATTGCTTCTACAGATGAGCAAATTCCTCTCAGCAGAATTTTGCTAAAACATTGGAAAGCATGGGGCTAGACAGGACATACAGACATAATACTCACGGCACTTTGTGTTCTTTTACTCTCTTTACCTTTTCAATAAATTAGTGTCTCAAAGTTTAACCTTCGTCTATAATCCATCTGGGGCTTCCTCTCATAACTCACTCCAGAAGGAACATTAGTGGATGTACGTTTTCTCCCAGGGATTCTCCCTCCTTCTGTTTTAAATCAAAAAAATGCTTTTGCAAATTAGTCAGAGGAGACTAGGCTGTGAGCTTTCTATAAGAATCCTTCAGTGTGCCCTCTGGACTTTTTGTCTGGCTGTTCTCAAAAGTTGTACAAGTTGAGGTGGACATTAAAATCTACATGGAATGTGTAAACAGCACATGTGGGGACACACGTCTTCCATTAAAATCTCAGGCATCTGCAGAGTTGCTGCAATTAAAATGCATAGCACAAATGCTTGCCAATCAGAAGCAAGCAAGCACTTTCTGATTTTATGATGCCAACCGCTCCAGGAGACCATACTAGTTCAAGCCCCTCATTTTACCTAGGAGGAAGCAGAGCTTAATTATTCTTTCATTCAAAACATAATTATTAAGTGTCTATAATCAAACAGGAACTGTGCTAGCTCCAAGGCATAGCAAAACAGAAATCAAGTGTCTTATCTTAGGACACACAGGGAGCTAGCATCAGCCCAGCACTAGGACCAGAGTCCAGAGTGTGCTCACTCCTCCAGAATTCTAAGATGGCACCTGCATTTGTAATTGACTAAGAATATTTGACAACAGAGAAAAAAAAAAAAAAAAAAAAAAAAAAGTACATTATAACTTCCAATGCCTGACCAAATATTTGTTCTTCTTTAGTAATTCACTTACTTTCAAGAGAGCAACAGAAAGTCAGTAACACAGAACTAAGTGGCAACCTCCAGAATGGAACTGAACGGCCATATCAGCAACCCAAGCCACTGCCATGGAAAGGGACAAGGACAAAGGAAAGAGGCATTTCATTCATTGGATCCACCATTCACATTGCCCTTACTGCAGAGGTTGCAGCAAAGTGAAAAAGGGAATGGAAAAAAGAAAAACACATCCCCAGTCCTCATAAAATTGCTTAACTCTAAACCTAAAGACAACAGAAGTCACTGTGATTACTAGAAGACAGATGTACAATGGCATAAACCAGTTTGGGCTGCAAGAACAGGGAGTTTACTTTGGAGTAAGGCAAAGAGATTTTCTGGGGAAGGCCAACCTTGAGTTTGGTCTTTGATGAAGTGAATGAAATAATGAATAATATCCAGACCCTCTTTTGCTTTTGAAAAGCCTTCTTGCTATTTATTTAATTTTCTTATCGAAGAAGTCAGTCCTTTCCTTTAGGGAGCTAAACATCCTTGCTATTTACCCACCACCACTATTTTTGTCTCCCTTATGTGCCATTTACATCCTTTTCAAAGTCACTCATCCCATTCACTCTTGCACACTGTCCTCAATCCAGAAACCTCTCTCAATATTTTAGCTGAGTGTTTTGTGTGTCTACGCTCTTCCAGCCAGTGTTCCTTCATGCTGATGTGTGGACTTCATTCCAATAATGGGTTTATTTTCCCTTCTCTTTTTTATTCTAGATCATGTAATACTATTTTTTTTTCTCTCTCTTTCATTCTTGTGCTGTAAGTGTAACACCTCCACATTGCTTTGCCTTATATTTTTATCTGGTAGAGGTGTGTGTGTGTGTGTGTGTGTGTGTGTGTGTGTGTGTGTGTGTTTATGGTGTGTTTGATCTTATTCTCCAGCTGCACTGTGGAAGTTTCTGGAGCTGGTCCTTTCACAAGCTGTCATTCTTTCGTCAGGACTCAGTTTTGGTTTTCCTGTTTATTTCATCATTTTGGAGGATTTCTGAGTGAGACATCTTTGAATGTTGGAGTTCTTCCAAGTTCATTGGAATTTGAACAAAGTTTCATTTTGGGTGATGACAAGTTTGATAGCTAGTTTGCATCATCTTTACAGGATTTATATTCACCTAGGAAATATACCTCTGGATATGCTTGTGAGATCAGCTTCTAGAAATAAAGAGGAAAGCTGCCGCCCTGAATGTGGCAATTCAATCCCATTAGCTAGTCCCCAGAGTGGATAAAAAGAAAAAAGAGTGAGAGAATGAGCTGAGTCCTGGCATTCAGCTGTGTGTTGCTGGCTGTGGATACAGTATGACCAGCATGTCATGCTCCTGTCACCACAGCCAGGGCCACATAAGCTGCCCTGCTCCATCGTAATGGACTTTAATGTCAACCCACAAGACAAAATAACGACTTCTTTCTTTACACTGGTTATTTTCAGATATTTGGTCAAAGGGAAATAAATTAATACAAAAAGTGCAGTGTCTGAGTTCTCATAACCACATATGGGTTACTGTTTCTAACCAGCAATCAGGACTTTCTGCAATGAAGACAGCTGTTCTACCCACTTCACCAAAAATCATCTATCTACTAATGTAGAACAGCTTGATTCTTTCTGGCTTAATTCTAAAGACCTGTCAAAATAGCCAGGAGTGCTGGCACATGCCTGTAATCCCTGTGCTGAGGAGGATTCCTGGGGATCTCTGGCCATCCACTATAGCCTAATTCATAAACTACAGGCCAATGAGAGACCCAGTCTCAACTCAAAGGAGGTGGAGGATATTACAAAGGATGACACAGAGGTTATTTTCTGGACTACACATACACGCGCACATGCACACACATATGCACATGAACAAATACATACACTTACACGCATACAAAGAAACACCTTTAGGGAGCACGACAGGATCGTGAACTCAGGTGCACTTTCACTTTTCCCCATGGAAATGAACATCCTCTGGGTACGACAGAGGAACCACTACCACAATCACATAAACTGTGAAGCTTCCAGTCTGAGTTGGTGGGAACAGGTATTTCTCGGGCCCTGTGCAGCCCAGGCATTTTGCCCTCTAATTCATTTGGCTAATTCTTTTCCTGGGCTAGAATAGCTTCCTTATGTAATGTGCTCACCACTCCTCTACTTACTTCTCAAGTATTGCCCTCTGCAAACTGTTCCCTACTATGGGCAGCTATGCCCTCCATCAACCTTCCTTGTACATCGTTTCATTTCACTATTCATTCTCTTCAATGCAGAGGGTGGCCCCGGCTCTGCCTAGACCCTTCCTCATCAATCCATAGCCTCAACTTTTGTCAAGGCAATAAGCTTGTGAAAATGTAAGACTTCACTATTTCCTATTTCTCCTAGTTTTATTAGTGCAAGTATTGTTTAAGGTAGATGACAAATCTGTTCCCAGATACTTTATCTGGACCCCAAAGAGAAGTCTAAGTCTTTGACTCCAACTTTCTACCTTCTATTCATATACAGGGGAGTTTTCCCTTTTTTGTAACTCTAAACAAGAATTGCAGATTTCATTCCACAGAATGGCCCTTAGACTGGACACCTGACTTCTATCTTCATTGTTTGAGGTAGCCTCTAAGGCATGCTCCCACACAGCTATTTGACCTCTACTGCATTCATCTCTTATTACAGGGGAGAATAGCAAATGTCATCTAGAAATCTTGTTTTATATTTGTTTTTCATTTTCCTTTACTTTGGGAAGGAAGCATAGTGTTGATGCAGCCTTCCCTCCATCAGACTCTGAGCTCCTCAGTGGGTGAGGTGCAAATGCAGCGAAGTCCCTGCATGATATATGGAACACACACAATAGGGACCTGGATAGACCATTTGCTCATGACATGGGGAAATGAAAGAAAATTGATCATGCCTAAGGAAAAACCAAAGAGAAGGGTATGGTAAGAACATTAACATAAGCACATATGTAGTTAACAGACACATCACTTACATGCTCCAAATTAAGTATTTTTAGTTAAGATATACATTCTAAAATGGTTTAATAATCACCAGTTACAAATGACAAGATACAAGAGCAATAGATGAAGGAAACAAAACATCTAGGAATAGAAAGCACATGAAAATGCAAACATGAAACACAATATTTGTTTTCATTTCTCAGAAGCTCAGGAAGAGAAGCAGCTCTCCTCCTTGCTGACACACACCCCTTATTTTGGCCTCTATGAAGCATTCACTAATGGAAACAAAAATGAACCAAAACTTAAAAAAATGTGATAGCGTCAACTGTGCTCAAAGAAAAAATATAATTACTTAGTTACTCTAATTACACATGCAAAATAAAGCAATTGCTTGCTATTTACCGGGGTATGCCAAAAACAACTTAATATTAATAAATATTTGTGAGATATCACATTGTAAATTTTAATTACTTAACAAAAGCAGTAAAATAATTTTTAATTAAAAAGTATGCAAACTCTAAGTAAAATGACCCTTTGAGTTCCAATTTAGAGGCTTCTCATAGTGCTGAAAAAACTAACATTTCTGAGCCCTTAATTACATTCAAATCATGAGAGAGGAAAGTGGCTAAATACCATATTGTCTTTCCCAATGGGAAATTAGGAAAGAAAATTACCAAAGAAAAAAGTGAGTAGAATTAGATGGGTCTTTGTTGAGATATTATTTTTCTTCCTTATAAGGGACTATCTCTTTGTATATCCTGATAAAGTAAAATTCCAAAGCTCTTATAACTCCTAACATAATGTATAACCCAGATGTTTAGATCATGAGTTTTGTGTTCTTAACACCATTCCAGTCTCCAAGGGGCTACCACATTCCAATTTTTAGTGAATGTATTAATTGGTATTTTCTTACTGGAGATTACAATTAATCTGTGGAAATTAGCACTGATTATTTTTCAGCAGAAACAAATAGTTGCATGAATCTTGATAATAATTCCAACAACTCATCAGCTATAATTGGAAATCAACAATTTGTGGGGTAAAGTACGGATTAGTCCCCTGCCTGTGCCTCTGGAAATCCAGAGTAGCAGGTTAATAGAATACTTCTTTCTTCTCCAACCCAGGGAACCTATATTGTTCTAGTAACTGTAACATAACTATGCAAATCGTGCAAAAATGGAGCGTTCTTTATTTCTTATTCAGTTATATAAAATTTCATCCTTTACTAGCATGCACCAGAGCCCCCTCATTATTAACACATAACATGGGATGGAATTACTCTAAGTTTTCTTTTGTAAAAAAAAAAATTGTATAAGTAGAATTTTTTATGAATTCTTAAACTTTCCAAAATCCTGGGGAAAAAGTTGCCTTGAATCTTATTCCTTCTTCATGAACCTGCAGAAGATGAGGCTGGACAGAGCAAAAGGACATCCACTAAATGTTTTCTGAGACATGCTTTAGAAAATGAACTGCTTGGCCACAGTCCCCCAACTAATTTCAATCTGAATCGGGGAATAAGGTCAGACGGTACCAACAAGGTACACCAGAATCATTCTTCTGATAACAGCAAATTAGCTCTGGGAGGAATAAGGATCAGAGTGAAAAATTCATGAAGTTTTGAATCTGCTGCCTAATTAGCCACAGAAATTGATATAAGACACACACACACACACACACACACACACGCGCGCGCGCGTCACTACTAGCAATGTCAAGTTAGAGGCATTTGTTGATTGAAATGTCCACATGACCAGGTAAATCAGGCCACTGCAATGTTTTCCTGTGATTGTGTCATCACCTCTTAGAAAGGGTGACCCACAAAGTATGAATTTAGGTCAAAGTCACTGTCAAACATGCACATTGGCATACATGTGGTGGTGATTTAAACTTCAAATAAGCGTTGGTTGAGAGCCACACACTACTCCTCTGGGGAGTGGATCTATGTACTTGCTCCCGGCTTCTTACCAATGCACCAGTCTCTCTGTTCTATAACACATACAGACACAAAAATAGTACAAAATTTTATAATCCTGTGCTTAAATACTTTTAGTGAATTATATAATGATTATAAATGTGTTTGCTCTCAGAGCTGCATCTCATTCTTTCTTATTTTTTGTTATTTATTTATTTATTAAGTAGAAGCTATGTATGGATGCATCATGTGTGGGTACCATCATTTCCCTCCTCACTGTCCCCACTCCACTGAGGGTCTTCCTCAGTGGGACTACTGGTATTCACCATGGAGCTGTGGGCTATGAATTGTGAGAACAGCACTTACCCTGAATGTGTCCGATCTTACCTGATCTTGGAAGCTAAGCAGGGTCGGGCCTAGTTAGTTCTTGGATGGGAGTCAATCTCATTCTTACTCCTCTCCAAAATCTTCCACTTATGGAGCTGAGTAGATGGCTTTGTGAACAAAGTATTTGCTGTGAAGTCTGAGGACTGAGGGTGGATCCCAAGCATCAGTTACATTTTGAGTCAGCATGATAGCCCACCTGTCATGCCAGCACTCAGGAAGCAGAAACAAGAGATCCCTGGGCAATGGATAGCTAGGCTAGCTGAATCAGCAAGCTGTGGGTTCAAGCAAAACCCTGTCACAGTAAACAATGTACAGAGTGAGTGAGGAAGACATCCAAAAGTAAAATCTGGCCCCCACACACATCATGCACACATTGCACACATATGTGTCATATATGTGATATATATGTGTATGAGTGTTATGAAATTTATATATGTTGATTGAGATATATATATATATATATATATATATATATATATATATATATATATATGCATGAATCCTATGCACACACAACACATCTTACTGAAACACTAGTCACCCAAAGAAATAGTGACCAAGGAGAATAATAAAATAAATAATAAAATATAACTGTTAAAATGCCTGCAGAACATGGGAAGATATCTTCCATTCTTCTCCTTCTCTGTGCACACCCAAAAACTGAGGGGGAAGGGATTTTCTGAGATATGTAAAATATTTCTAAGAAACAATGGAGAGCTTTATGGCCTCTTCCTTTCCCATATGGAATGTCACTGGACAGGCCAATACTAGATTTAAGGATCCTGACACATGCCCAATTGGACTTTTAGATTGGGAACCAATGGGATGGACAGGAACCAATGGGCACTATGGAATATTAAAAAAAAAAAAACTGAAACAAAAATCAATCATTGTTTTCTAGATTGTAACTTTCACAGGAAAGCAAAGGATTTTTCTTTGTTTTATCTAGGTTCACAGCACAACTTACCTGGGAAAGAGAGAACAGTTTTGTACAGAAAGAGAACATAGAAATTTGCACCAAGGAGGCATACCAAGCCATCTCTGGGGAAAGTGAATCTGGTGGGGGAGGATGGACACACAATATGTTTCATTACCAACCCATCATAGTTGCTAAAGTTTCCTACTCAATCATAATTGACTTCCCTGTAATGTATTACTACTGGTTTCTAAAGAAATATGCTATGTGTTAATATCTATTAAAATAAAAAAATACAGAATAAGTAATGTCTGTACATGCTGTTACATATACATATATATATATGTATAGTTTATATATGTGATATTTGCTAAGTAGAGAAGGAAAAGATCCAAAAGACATATACAGTCTCTCTGGATTCTTCAATCCAGAAATCACTTTGTATAAATAAAGGATGCATATGAACTATGCTTAATGATGAAACCTAGGAGAATATTCCCTGTCAGCGAGTGGATAGTAAGTGAGAAAAAGAGTTGATGGCAAGCATGATCATTCAAGATGTGTTGTGACCTTCTATTGGATGAGACTGAGTTTGAGTCAATGGATTAGATGGGGAAAAGACTAGGAAACTACATCAGCAATGAGAATGAACAGTTCTTTGCAGATTAGTAACAAATTAGTGGTTGTTTAACTCAGAGGGAAATGTGAGTTACACTTTATGTAAATTAGTAAAGAAGATGCTTGGTCCTGCCTGGACTTTCCGCTATCTGACCTCCCAGTACCATATTCTAGAGAGACATTAGAAGGAAACAGGGATGATGATATCACTTGGCCTTTCGTTTGCTGAAGAAATGTGCTAGCATTTAGCCCGTGATGCTGGGAGAGACAGAAAGGTTGTGTGGTGGTGCGGGCTTGCTCGAGTACTTTTCACCTGTCCTAGGCTCAGTGCTGATCCTGCAAAAGATGCTGTGCATGCTATCAGTTTGGCATGAGGAATTTCAGAGTTCTAACAGTTCCTGTATTCTGGCATTGTTGAAACTCACTTTGAAGAGTATTATCAGCAAGGTTGATATTGCACACCTTTGCACAATGACCAAATGTTATTTTGGTTGTATTTCAGGAAATCCCTGGTTTCTAGTTATTCCATCTGTTCAAGACAAGGTGTAATCCCGTGGCTCTGGGGTATTTGGGACTCCCTCTGATTAGTTCTTGAATTAGAGGTGGCTGTATGCCCACCCATGACTGCTTTCTTTAGATGATAGAAAATATTTAGAAAAAAGAGCAAAAATTAAATGTTAGACCAAATAACATGTCTGTTCTGGTATGCACCAACCACTCTTAAGTATTTTCCTATAAATATGCAAAATCTAAAATGGTAACCTTTGTGTCTTCCTTTACATTCTGTTAGCAGTTTAAATTAGATACCCAAGAATAAATACAAGTAGTTTTGTAAAAACAACAACAAAAAAAAAATCAAATAGGTTTTAGTCAACCACTTTGATGAAAATAAGAAGAACTAAGACCTGGAAAAATATACTAACTGTAACTACTTTAAAAGAATAAAAGAGGGTGGGAGAAATGGCTTATCAGTTAAGGCATTTGCCTGAGAAGCCAAAGGATCCTGTTTCTATTCTCCAGGACCCATGTAAGCCAGTTGCACAAGGGGCACATGCATCTGGAATTCATTTGCAGTGGCTGGAGGCCCTGGCATGCCCATTCTTTCTCTGTCTGCCTCTCCTCTTCTCTCTTTCTCTCTCTCTCCCTTTCTCTCTCTCTCTCTCCTTGCAAATAAATATATAAGTTTTTAATTTTTTAAAAAAGAAGAAAAAGAAATTGTGAACAATACCTTGAAGAATGCACCACAAAGGAACTTGGACATTCACCATACTGCTGCTAAATATCTCTGACAGTGGTGATAAATAGACAAGCTAGAGTTAATCTCAGGATGTGCTACAAGAGGAAAAAAAAGCATCCCAAATGGCTGAATTGGACACAACACAAAATCCTGACTGACATGGGTTGGTTGATAGGCTTTCCAAGATCTGATAACAAAACTCTTTTAAAGAGAGACTCTTCCAGGAGCTTTTGCTTATATGCAGCTTAGAGATAATGTCTTTCAATCATCTGGGCACTTGGAGGGACCCTAGAATGCACAGCACTATGTTAATCAAGGAGATTTTTCTTTCAGGCTTTGGTTTGGTTAAAATCCTAGTTTCTATGAGATATATATCTCTAAATGGACTGACCAAGTTCACTTTAGAGTGACTAATGAGTGTTAGAAAAGGTTTTATTACAGAAACATAGCTATGAGTCCAAGGGTCCTAGAAACCAAAATGAAAAGAGAAAGAATGGGAATGAAAAAAATACTGAGGAAAAAAGCAGGAGCCATAACAGCAATAATATTAGCCAGGTCTGATGGCACACATCTGTAATCCCAGCACTGAGATAAAGAAGTCCATGCAAGCTTAAGGACTTCACAGTGAATTTAGGGCTATCCAGGTTTACACAGAGAGACTCTGCCTCAAAACAAACAACAAACAAACTAAAAAGCAATGATATTGTCACAAATATGAAGATCTTACTTCCTTTTTTGTGATTGAATTTCATATATATAGGCATTTCCTTTACCTGCCTTTCAACTGATGAGTTCTTTGGTTGCTCCTAAACATAGGAGTAACAGTTGTGTCTATGGCATCTGATTTCACTTCCTTTGTGTTAACACCAGGAGTGGAATTGCCAAATCACATGAGAGAGCTATTTTTCACTATTTTTCATGTTTTATCAAACCTTCAATGTTATAGTATAACAGCTATACTAATTTGCATGTCCACCAATAATATGTAAGGGTTCCCATTTCTCCACACCATTACTAGCCCTCATCTTTTATATTTTCATATTGGTGTTTTTGACTGGAGTGTTGAAATTTCTCCATGTGGTTTGGAGTGGCATTCTACTAGTGATTAGTGGTGATGAGTATTTTTTCATGGATATTTTGGATGCAGGTATGTCTACTTTTTGAGAAGTGCCTCTTGAGGTCTATTGTCCATCTTTGAATTATTTGGAATTTTGCTCTTGACTTGGTTACATTTTGTATATATTCTAGATGTAACTAATTCATTTATGTGCAGCTTGTAGAATATGCCCCCCTGTTGTGTAGATTGTCTCTCATTCAAGAATCAAACCATTTTGTTTGCAACTACCTGGGTGAAGGTCCTTATATAAGAGACATAAACCAGGTACAGAAAGACAAGTGCAGGGGCTGGAGAGATGGCTTGGTGATTAAGGGGCTTGCCCACAAAGCCAAAGGACCTGGGTTCAATTCCCTAGTACCCACATAAGCCAGATGCACAAGGAGGCACATGCATCTGGAGTTCATTTGCAGTGGCTGGTGCAGCCATTCTCTCTCTCTCTCTCTCTCTGACTCCCTCTCGTAAGTAAAAGTAAATAAATAAATAAATAAACAAACAAACAAATAAAAGACAAGTGCAGCATGAACTTATGCATATGAAAATGTCAGTTCCATAGAAGTTGAGTAACATAAAAATGAACAGAGACTGGGAACTGTAGGGAAGGTTTGAGGTAGGTTGGTTCTTGTGTGCGTAGTTATATTGGGAAAAAAGAAATCTATTATAAATTTAGATGACCAAATATAGCATTCTACAATGTTGTTAAAATGATTTATTTTCTTTCAAGGCATAGATACTACTAAGATACCAGAAGAAGGATTACAGTGAGACTGAGATGTTAAGGGAGGGTAATGTGGCATATATATGTTCAAAGTGTAATACATAAGTATAGAAATGTGAAAAAAAAACTGGTCTAAAAAATCTTGAGGACAGATTTTGAATGTTTTCACAAGAGAGAAATGACAATTGTTTAAGGAAATAGATATGCTTGTCTTGAATGAAACATTTCACATGGGTAAACTTATTAAACATCTTATGGTACCTCATAAATCTATACCATTCATATGAATCAAATTAATAATAATAACAATAATAATAATAAGGAAAGAACAGCCAGAGAATACCTTGCATTTTTTGCATGCCAGGAACTGAATCTGAAAAAGCCCAGGGTCAGCAGGATGTCTAAACAGCTTAGAATTCCAGGGATTGCAAATGTGGCAATTTGTCTACTGCAAATGGGGACACTATAGATAGCACACTTTTTAAATTTTATTTTATCTTTTCCCATCCTTTAAAAGCTGGTTAAGAAAATTATTTAAGATATTAGAATGTCAGAATCCTGAAGAGAGCCAATCCCCAGACAATTAGCCCATCTATTGCTGGAAGGCACTACATGAGCTACTGGGGGAAAGTAGCCAACATCTGTCCAAGCAACTCAAAGTCTAAGCATCTCAGAAGCAAACAACTTGACGTGATGCTCACACAAGTGCAATAGTGGCACACAGCCATGGTAGGTAACCAACTGCTTTTGGATTGGCTAGCAGATCCAATCAGTGGAAAGGAAACCATATCTGGAACAGGAAACAAGTCAGAACCATATCCAGATAACAATTCTGCTTTCCATTGTTAAGCTCCCACTAATATTGGGCTATAAGAGGGTCTATACCCTTTAAATTCTCTCGAAATTAATAATGGTTATCCCATTTAACCAGTGCTGTCTTTACTCTCCGTTGGAGAATCTGCTTCTGTTTTTCAGATGGGAGCTGGACCTAAGGAGATAAATGACCCAGTGCACTCCAGCCTGGCCCCAGCTGAAACCACAGAGGAATTGGGGAAATGAGCAAGAGTTCTGCTTTCTTAGTGAATCTGATATCAGCACAAGGGTGAAGGAGCTAGACACTGAGGACACTCAACACCTACCAAACCAGAGATCCAGAAGTTCCTAAGAGCCCATCACTGAAATAGACTCAAAATGCACCCAACATGACAGCAGAGGGGGCAGAAAGATTGTTAGAGCCACAAGTTGGGACATTTTGCACAGAAACATTGTCTCTCTCCCATAAATTACTGGTGTCCGTATAATGCATGACCCACAATCGCCATGGGGTTGACCTGCATCCCCAACAAGGAAGGCCTCTTCAGAAAAGGGGAAGGGAGGAGGGAAAGGATAGTACCAGCATGTGTTGTTTACATACTAAGAAAGTCCATATCTAATAAAAATAAATTTTAAAAATATAGAATGGCAGGCTCCCTCAACACCCAGGAACCACAGGACAAGGGTTTTCTACGAAGGCAACATTTGAATGATGTTCTGTTCTTTCCTCAATAGCCTGTGAAGAAAAAAACATAAAGCTTGTAAGGATGTCCTCCAGGCAACTTCTCTATTGGGCATTGAAGGTGCCAGAGCACAGCTCAGTCTGTGTCTCTGATGTGTACCTCCTCTAGTCCAATACTTGCCTCCTCATCATGTATCCCCATTCTTTCCTGTGAAATACTCTTCCCTTTCACTTACACTTAGTTCTAGTACACCCATCCTTCTCCCCACATCGCACAGGTCTCCTAGTTTGTGAAGCTCTCACTGCCCTTCCTACCCTCAGTAACCAGGATTAGTCATCAGAAGCACACTTCTAGCACTTAACATATTCCCTCTTATTTTATCCAATAAATGTTTGCTGAACATCATGGTCTATACTTCACACAGTGTTTCAGGGGTTACTGCCCCTGACTCCATGACCTTTAGGAGAATATATATATACCCTGCTTATTTGAAAGTTACCTAAAATAGAAGCATTTCATTCATCTTTGGGTCCTATTTATAACTGCTATGCACAGAAAAGATTTAGTTCAGTCAATGTTTGTATCAGTTATTTTCCTGTTGCTAGGACAAAATTAGAATTACCTTAGGGAAGGAAACAGTTTATCCAGATTGTAGCTCATGAGGGTAGGGACAGTGTGGTCATGGTGAGGAGATCACGGCAGTAGCAGGAAGCCAGTGTCACCATGTCATATCATCAGGGAAGAATGAGAGACAGAAAGGGAAAGAGAAAACAGGGCTGAGCTGTACAGTAAGACCTCAAATTCTCCTCCCACCCATGACACTCTTCCTTCAGCAAGCCTCTACCTCCTAAATATCCCACAACCTTCCCAAATAGTACCATTTTGCTGGGGACCCAGTGTTCAGAAACACAAGTGTATGGGGAGAATGATACTGAAACCACCACCATGTTCAATATGATTCTAGTGCTCAGTGTTTCTGCTTTCCTTGGAAAACTCTATTCTCTAATATCAACCCTCTGTTGTTTACAATTTGTGGCACCCTGCCTCTAACTAGCAGGGAAGGTTTCCTTCTTTCTTAGGTGAGTGATTGGGAAGAAACAAAGCATGCTGGGGAAGATGAGGTGACCTCTCAGGACTCCCAGGGATGTGTTTACCTCCCTATTCTTATCTAAGGCACCTGAAACCTCACAATATCACAGTAAAGGAAAACTTTGCTTAATCCTGAGGGAAAAAGCTACTGGCTTGCACTGTTAGTAGTTTCTCTGGAGTATTACCTGCCAGACTGAAGGATGTTCATCTCCCTTCAACCTGTGAATAGGAGGTGATGATGTTGATCTCATTGCTACGAGTCAACTGTGACTCCTGAGGTGGCAGTAGATGACATTTCCCTTTGCTCAATCCCATGACCTTGGCTTCTGCTACTAGCCTCATATACCATTAGTGACTATGCATTTAATACATAAGTGAATATAAGCTAAGTGTGGTCCAAATTTGGTAGACAGAGCTGAGTTTATCTTGGAACACCGTTGTCAATCAGTACATAGCATACTTTGCCTCTTTCTACCTTCTCCACAATGAAGGTCATTTGCTGGTGCTGCCAAATGAAGGCCACAGCCACTGTGGGTCTGCCTCCCTTCTGAAGGTTTGACGTGAAGGAAAGAGCTTCACCCTTTCTGTTAATCTCATCATCATTGTTTGGGTAAAGCTGAGCACAGAAAGGATAGTTGAGATGAGTAAGAGGAAACTGTTCTTAGGAGGATGCAGGTAGCATGTGGCAGCTTCTCACTGATGTCAGGGTGACGCTGAGTACCCTGAATCACATCAGCTGTGTCTTCTTCATTGTGTGCATCCCCAGGTACTTCTCGCCATTTCTTGAAGGAAACTTTTTTTAAGTCATGTCCTAAGCTCCCTTCATAAGACTTATTCACAATAAAGACTAGAGAAAATACAGAGGATACACAGATATTAAAACTAACCATCATATGGAATGATGGTCATGGTACCAAATACTGATCTCTCTACTTTATCTGTTTTCTAATGAAAGTTAATATGTGAGCACACGAGTACTCATATAATCAGCATGGGGCCAAATATAAGTAAGCCCTGGTGTTGTCATTTCTTGGTCCACTCCAAATTTGAAGGCTGTCCTTCTTTTACATCTATAATCCCAGTCCTATGTGATGCAGAGACTAGACAATCACCTAGGCTTTTGAAAAGATGGCCAGCCCAGGAATTGGTAAGAGACTCTGGCACAAGTAAGAATGGGTGGAAGAGCAATGGAAGATAATACTCAATGTTCTACTCCAGCCCACACAGGCAAGCACAGCCTGCCACAGGTGAGTGCACGGGATGCCATGCCACATGGACACATACATGCACATAGATTACACACCACCAACCTACACACATTACACATTGCATACACAAAAGAAAAGAATAAAAAAGAATCTCTAATTCTCAGAGATGTACATTTCACATAAGTTCTTATGACATTTGAGATCAGTGAATGAACTCATTAATAATCTTATTCTCTCCAGGTCAAGAAACAAGGTCTGCACAACGGAGTGAAACCTGAATGGTTCTCACGTACAAAGCCATCTTGGTGATATCCCCCAAATTCATGGTGATTGACACATGCCTGCTGTCCTTCTGCAGGGGCAAATGTCATTCCAAAACAAATTATGCACAGATAATATGTTCTTTACTTCTGTTTTATACAATTTTCTTGCATAAAATCTTGGAGAAAATTTTGCATGATCACATAATCAAAGTATGTCAGATTCCCATGGCTGTTATAAGTTTCAGCACTTAAGAACATGAACATTTTCCTGAGAGTAGAGTAAGAGATGTCTTCTCAGTCCTGACTGAAGGACTGTCATAGAATAACAGGAAAAGCAGCTGACCAGAGGGAATGTTGAGTGAACCAGTAATGTGCCTCAGAGGAGAGACAGGTGTGATTCATGTTCCTGGATTTATCCAAAAGCAAAGTGTTGAGAATTCAAGAAATCCTAGGATGTAGAGCACAATGCCTACTGAAGTAAGTGACTAGCTGATATATCCATTAATGCTGTTGTAGGTCACAACTCAATAAGTAGGGCTGTTGTTAACAAACCTATCATTGTGAGCTATGGGGGACATAAGGGTAATAATTACTAAATCGACAGAGATTTCTGTCAGGCATATGAACATTAGAATGTTCTAGAAAGATGACAACATGAACATGGAGCAACTAATGGATCCAGCTATCCAAAGGATAGCTGATCTCTACCACCCTGGAGAGAAATGCAGAATAAAGACAGTCAATAGTTGGCCAGGCATAGTGACACATGCCTTTAATCCCAGCACTTGGGAGGCAGAAGTAGGAGGATTGCTGAGTTCAATGCCAGCCTGAGTCTACATAGTGAACTCCAATCTGGAATAGAGTGAGACCCTGCCTCCAAAAAAAAAAAAAAAATTAATAGTGTATTGCTCAATCAAATTTACAAGAAGGTCACTAAAACATACAAAGTTGTACCTATTTAACTTTGAATATTCTTTTCTTTAAAATGGTCATTAAGATGAATTTCCAATTTTATCCTTAAAATGAAATCTTCATTCCTTAAATGAAGCTATGCCCTTCATCATGCCTTTCTCATGCTTTATTGGTGTGTCTCTGTGTGTGGGAGCATGTGCACATATGTGAGGTGTATGCCAAAGACAGAGGTTTATGTGGGCTCTCTACTTTGTTTTCTGAGGCAGGGTCTCTAATTTAACCCAGAGCATTTATTTGGCTGGTCTAGCTAACCACTTTGCCCCAGGATATCCAGCCTGTACCTAGAGAGCACTGGGATTACAGGTGGGCCATCAAGCCTCCTCAACATTTACATGGTGCTGGCCATCTGACCTCCGGGACTCACCTCGCTCTTACCTGGAAAGTGTGTTATCTGAGTCATCTTTGAGCTCCAAGTGTTGTTTTTAATTGACTGATAGATACTGCAGAAAAAGAAAGCCTGGTGTCATCTCATTTTCCATGAATAGTTCTTTTCTGTATTGTACACTCCAGGGCATTGCGGTAGTTAGGTTTTTTTTTTTTTTTTCCTCACCTGCGTCATGTAACTTCTAAAATTAAAACAGCTTAAAGAGCAAGTAGGAAGTCTTAAAATAATTTAATAAAGCTTGGCATTTACTTAGGTAAATCCTTTTACTATTCAGGCCTCTAAATGTTTTACAGATCTGGGGTTATACTGAAGATCTCTATATGTTCTGCGTATATTTTATGATCAAAAGGAACAATAAATGCAGATCTCTGACTACTGTGGAACGCAAAAGTAATATCATTATTATTAAGAAAAGCAAATAGTCCAGTACATAACTAGCTTTAAACTTTACAAATATACACCACTTCTCACATGTGTGAAGTGTGTTGTTAGAAATGTCGCAAGTATCTTAGTCTCCTTTACCTTAATGCTTTGTGCCTACATCTCTGATACTGACATCCCCTATGAGTCTAAAAGATGCCTTTATTTTCCCTTCCTTTCCCTCCTCTCTTTCTCTCATCTCTATGTCTCTCTTAACTTATTGAAGGAAGATCTTGCTAAATAACCATTGGCTGGCTTGGTTCTTGCGTTATAGCCAAGTTGGCCTCAAATTTCTCTCAGTCTCCCTTTCTCAACCTCTCAAGGCCCTTGTATGAGCGACACACAATACCAGACCTGTGTATTTTGTCTCTTTCCCAAGGGAAGCAAATGCATCTTAATACCCAAGTATGTGACATCTCATTTCACCCCCTCAGAGACACTGTTTTTATGCACTATCATTACTGACTGTTGATACTTACTACTCAGCCAGTGAAGGACTTTGGTCAGTAGCTCAGCTTCTATTGAAGTGGGGACAAAATGAAATGGTCTTTTTCATGAACACAAGAGAGTGAAGACTAGTAATGAATCATCATTGATCAGCATGTTGGTTGAGTACCTGCCATATAGGAAAAGACGTAGCTCTACCCTGCAAGAGTATGAAATGTACTTGAGAAAACAAATATAACACATTTAACACAACACAGAGTATAAGAGTTCAGGTTCATGAGAGGATTTGGATGACACAAAAGACAGATGGTAATGGAGATAGGAAAAGATAGAGAGGGTATCTATGCAAGGAGAATACCATCAGAATTCACTGGACTTAGTGTGAAGCCTGGCAAGGGTAGGTGATACAGCTGGACATGTGGAAGTCAGGATTGAAGTGAGGATGCTCAAGTGTACAAAGCAGGTGGACTGTGTGAGGGAACCGTGGGATAATGAGAGGTCTTGACGTCTTGTCAAAGGAATTTAGACTCAGTGCAGTGGGAAGTAAAAAAGACCCAGTAGAGATTTAGAGCTGGGGAATAGCCTGATAATATGAAACAGCCAAAGATACAAACTAGCAATCAGATAGACCTTTCCTCACAGGTATAACAAGCAAACTGAGGGATTAGTTCAGATATGGCAGGATGAGTATTTCCAGATTCTCTGAAGTATAGCCAAGACTTCTGATGCATAGCCCTCCACACTCTGCATCTAGTTAAGACAGATGTCCAATTCCCAGGGGTTCTTTAAAAAGCAAGTTCTTAAACAGAAAGTTGTGGACACTTAAATAATCAGGACTACAAGCAGCATTGAACTGGTGAAAATTTACAGAAATGCCTCTCTTCACGATTTTGGATAATTACTCCAGGGGAATGGACTTCTGTTTTTGTAAAAACCTTACTTCTTAAAAACATAGACTTGGAAACCAAAGCATCCAGGTTTGAGTCTCAGCTCTGCCACTCAGCACCTGTGTGACATTAGATCCATTGATTATCTTGCTCTGTCTTAGTGCCCTATTCACAAAATGAGGATGATTTTTAGTACATAATTGATGGGTACAAAAAATTGAGCTCATAGTTGTAAATCACTTAAAACAAAGGGAGTTAAGAGTGTTGAATGTCCTATATAGATATCTGTTTATAATCAATAGCAAACAAAATGGAAGAAGCAGAGTTTTACTAAACATTACATTCTCATTGGTATTTTCTTGACTTACTGAAGAGATGCAAATATTTTCAGCATTTTATAATATCAATCACAGCAATGTATTTCCATGTGGATAAACAGAGGAAATACTATGGATTTTGTTCTGTACAGACAGTTGGTAATGACTGAAGATGTTTTTGATTGTCAAGATTGTAGTGGGGTTTAGAGGGAGCTATTACCATATAGTGAATACACAAAGGATATTTATAAACATCCTACAATACCCAGGGCAACACCAGCCTAACAAAGAATCACCCCCTCCGAAGTGCTGACACTCAGAAACCTGGGTTTTGATACACACTTGTTGCTCTTCATGGGAAACATCACAGTGGGGTGAAAACAGAGGATGTTCCCAGTCCATCCCCAAATACATATCACATGCTTACTGTATTCTCTGCTACCCATGATCATGACAGTTTTAAATCATGCTGTAGTGACCAAAGAACGAAACCAGGGAAGTGATTTTTCCCTTTAATTCAATATAAAGTTGGACACTAAATGACATCCATATATCCACTTCCTTAGCCAAATGGAGTGTGTTATAAGCAAGGGACAAGTGCTTTGCCACACGAGCATTCTCCTTGGTTGAGGAACCGAGAGCATCATTTCAGAAAATTACTGGGGAGTCTCTTACAATGGTGTGGGAGTGTGACTGAGAACACACCCTGAGATCACAGGTGACCCAACCAACCCAGGAGAGAAGAACGTAGTGCAGCCGCAGCTCTCATAACAGCTTCCTAGACACAATCAACGCAAGTTGATCTTGAGACTTGAACATGATTTTTTTGCAAGTTTTTTTTTGTTTTTCTTCTTTTTTTTTAATTGACAACTTCTATACTTACATACAAAAAAGTGCATGATATTTCCCTCCCCCAACCCCCTTTAGAACTCCAATCCCCATCGTATCCCCTCCCTCTCTCCATTAGTCTCTCTTTTAATTTGATGTCATCATCTTTTTCTTCTATTATGAGGGTCTTGCGAAGGTATTGCTAGGCACTGCAAGGTCATGGATATGTTGCATGAGTTGAAAGGCACTTTCCTGGGTTGACACTGGATTGGCAGAAGTAAGCTGGAGGAAGTCATGCTTCCAGAGGACAGTGAGGATTTTTCCTCGAGGGAAGAGACTTCAGGGTACGGAAGCAGAGGGAACATTGCTAAGAACTGAAAGCAAGTGAAGGTAGGTAGATTCCTCACTGAAGGTGGTGAGGAAATATATGTTCATTTATGAAAACTGGTGTTTACATGCTGGGCTGTGTTGGCATGAGGGCAGACCTCATTAAAGCAAGCACGGGAGTGGGACACAAGGGTAGGAAACTAGTGCAAGGGAAGAAAAGTATTTTCTGTCCTGAATACTAGTGCGTGGAGCACAGGCTGCTTGATCAGTTGTGATTCCTGGTAAAGGTGCTGTTTAACCTAGCAACAGTTAAAGCTTACACACATTCACACACCAAGATGTGGTACCACCAGATGCCATGTGCCCAGCCTCAGCTTGGGGTGGGTATTCATGTTTACTTAGCTATCTAGTTTTTTTTTTTTTGTCTTCTTCCTTTTTCTGTTGCTAAATTATACATGTAAATCAATATGCATCTAGCATTTACATACCAAATGCAAATGGTGTGGCTGTCGCTTGTGCTCCTATTCCATATTTGTTCCCTGCAGAATGAGTAACAGATGTACTTTTGGTGAATCAGGCTAGGCCTTTGCCCTTCTTGCTTCCCAGGAAATCAACATGGATTAAGCAGAGACAAGACTTCTCCATGTTATTTCAAGCAGCCAAGCAGTGAGACCTTACCACAAAATCTACCAGGAATTCATAATCAGACAGCTGGTATAAATCAAGTCGTCAAAGCCATTACCAGAGCTTAGTGGATCATAGTAGCCACTGAAAACTACCTAATGAATGCCCCGGGTGGAGTTATTAGGTGTGAAAAGAAACTTAAATCTTTGTGCACTCAAAATGGGCGTTAGGGCCACACACTACTCACTGGCTGCCATCCTCTTATGTACATGTAAGGCTGTCAAAGTAGATGACTCATGTCTGATTATTATTTGAACATGAAATGTTCTCCACAGGATCCTATGTTAAATGTATAGTCCCCAGCTGGTGGTACTCTTTTGGAAAGTTCTGGAAACTTTGGGAGGTGGTGCCAAAGTAGGTCACTTGGTCACTTGGGGGCTTCTTTTCCCTGGCCCTCTATTCTTCTCTTTCTCTCTTTCTCCTTCTCCACTTCTTCCTCTTTTTCCTCCTCCTCCTCTTTCTCTGGTTCTCCATCTATCGCTGTCTCTTTGTCCATCAATTTCACTCTCTTTCCGTCTACCTCTCTCCCTGTCTCTCCCTTCCCTCCCTCCCTCCTTCTTCCCCTTCTCCTTCTCCCTTCCCCTCCCCTCAGTCCTGTGTACCATAAAATGAATAGTTCTCCTCCAGTCCATTCTCCTGCAATGATAATTCTCAGCCCAAACACATGGAACTAAGTCACCACGGACTGAGTTCCCTGAAACCAAACGTCAAAAAATAGTCATTCCTCCCCTTACATTGTTCTCTAGGAAGGGGATGGGGGTTAGTCATGGTAATAAGAAAGTGATTTGATACAGGTTTTTGTCATATCAATTCCATGATATCACAAGGTCTTGGTGAAGGACAAGTCCTGGAACTCATAGAGGTCACCAACATTTATTTGTAATCCTGAATTCCTTTGCCTTAGCTGCTCTGCAGTCTTTCAGGACCCACACCCCTACCGGTCTTTCTGGGTAGGGCCCAGCTGGCCTCTCTCCTCTCTCTCCTTCCAGACAATCCATATGGACATGTTGACTCTCAGGCCGTTCATTCACGGCACCCAGAAACTCTCCCTGGGAAACCCTGCTTCATCACTCATGAAGAGAATTAAATTGACTCTAAAACATGATTTCTCAAGATATTTTGGAACAGGAAAGAACATTAGCTTCCTTGACTACTCTCATTTAATTCCACCTCTAAAATTCCACTCTGCTGTTTCTGACATTGTCTTTCTTCATGTAAAATAATTTCTACTATTAACTGCATAAAATGAGCAAGATTAATTCTGAGGGTTTTTAAAACTAAATTTGAGTTTCATTCTTTGTACTAAATCTTATTCCAGTTTTTTTTTTTTTGCTAGTTCAGTACCATTTCCTATTAAGAGCTATCAAATTCAATCAAGATACTCAATTCTTACAGTTCAACTTCTCTGAAATCCTCTGTTCTTCTCTCCTTCCCAATGAACTTTGCTAAGTACATGCATAGAGTTGTCACTCAACCTTCGTTACATCAAATAGATGCATTTCAAGTCTCTCGTATCTAAGACAGGAGCAATAAGACCTTAATCATTTCCAAATAGAAACAAAGTTCTCTGATCGTTGACAGCCGTGCTGTGTCAGCATGTAGCTTCTCTTGTCATTCCATCCAACTGGAGGGAACTGCTCTCTGTATATTTGGAGACCCATCTCCACTCCTCATGTACTGAAGGGGTACTTTGGGAATCCAGTTAGATTTGAAATGCAGTAGTTAATTTCAAAGACTGAAACATTTTATCATTCTTGCTACTACCTTTAAGGATGAGAGTGATGAGCATATTCTAAAATAACTCGAATAAAGCTTATTTAATTAGCTTCCTCTGTATTCATATGTACATATAGCAGTTTTGTGTGTGTGTGTGTGTGTGTGTGTACATGCAAAAAGAGAATGTAAACCAATGTACACTGTCATGGAAGCAATTATGAGGTGATGTTATCTACTGGCCTTTTTAAAATGCTATCCCTTCCTGTTTTACATGCTGGGTTATAGTTTTAAATTATATATACTTCCCAACTCTCCTTTTCAGGGATTTCCTTTCTTCCTGTCTTTTGTTTTGTAACCCAAGAATCATGTTTCTTTGGGAACTAACAGAGATTCACATTTTCACATATATATACCTATGCACAAAAATCATTCTCTAGAGCTACCTCATTTTAGGTTTTATGTTTAATATATTTTCATTTATTTGTAAGAGATAGAGGGGGAGAGAAGAGAGAGAGGAAGAGAGAAAGAACAACAGAGAGAGAAAGAGAGAGTCTGGGAATGCCAGCACCTTTAGCCACTGTAAACAAGCTCTGGATGAATGCACTACTCTTTGTTTCTGCTCTGTTTTCATACATCTTCATTCATTGTGTCTAATATCTTAAATAAGTTCAAGGAAGGTTCATCTACCTATCAGTGTTGGATGTCAGCGTGGAGTGGAGGTGTCTGTGTATTGTGTTATACATGTATGGTTGTTTATCTATCATCCACAAAAATTTAGGTAGAACAAAATATTTACTCCCCAAGGACCTTGCCGTACACCTCCTTTGTACCTGGCTTATGATATGTAGCTTCTATTTACCAATGATCACAAGGGCCTGTTGACACGCCTGATCTTTGGTGATGTTTCATTTGCTCATGGGACTCCCCAGTTGGACTGTAAGCTCCTCAGGTACAGGGGAATGGCCATCATTACAGCACTAACCACAGGGCTGGACACACAAAAGTTGATATACAGATTTTGACTCATGGTTACTCTAAACCTTTGCAATGAAACCAAGGTGGAACACATCACTGAAAAGGCAATGTCACTTAAGTCACCAACTCAGCCATTGAGTAAGTGCCTAAAGTATCCTTCAGACACTCACCATCATGGAACTTGTGGGTTCCCAGTGCAAAGCTGCACTTCACAGAGGAAAGCAGTGTGAAGTGCAAGTTAGTGGCAGTGCTGGATCCTAGAATGATCTCTGATGTCCTTTCACACTGTCTTCCTTGTAAGCCATTTTCAGCCTCTAGACAACAGTATCTGAGGCAGAATATCAATTTCCTTGTTGGGGAGTTTTTGATTTGGCCGTGAAATAGGAACTTGAGCTCCATCAATATAATTTCTTATTTTTTCATGTATTTTTTTTTCCTGAAACTATCTGCAGACCTATAATCTCCCACAGTACTTGTCCACAGTTGCTCTGTTCTCCACAGGAGGGAACCATCTGTGGAACAGCTGCCAGAAATTAAGAGTGATCTTCACAACATGCCTCCTCTGAGATGGGTCTCAGCACTGCTGTCCCAGCTTCTCCCTCCCCTCGGAATTCCCCATGCACCTTTGCCTGAACACCAGAGGGTTGCTCCACAATGCGTCTGTGTGCAGCTAGTTGCTTCCCTCCTTTCCTCCTTCTTTATTTCTCCCGCCATCTCCCCTCAAGCACAAATGTGTGTTCACAGGCACTCTACCTTCTCCAGTCTGTCTTTCCATCCCTCTTCTTCTCCATGCATTTGTAACATACTCCTCACCCTGAGCAGAAGCCTTGTAACTATTTCTTCTAAAACTTTGGGCCCTTCCTCACTGCCTAAGTAGCTCCGTTCCAGGTAATCTCTTTTAAATAATCAAATTAAGTAGAATATCTGGCTCTTTCTGACTGGCTTAATTGCTTTATATGACATCTAGTAAAAGCCATACTATTCTGTTGTATTATTTGTAGTACATAGGGTCTTTTATTTGTAGTATATAAGGTCATGTTTTATCAAATCTATTTGGTTTATCAATCTTGAGGTTTGTATCATAACCCTGTATTATAGTATTGTACTCAGAATGAAATCAGATTAAATTTTGACTCCTCATGCCTCAGGAATACTGTTTGCATTCCATTGCTATTTTCTGTAAAATATGCTATTGCAGCACAAAACTTCTGACATGAGCCAGCACTCTAGGCAAGGTAAGATATGAAACTTAAAAAAGTTAAAGAGAAACAAAAAGCAAAATAGTGTCTTAGAGAGCACGGAGAGACATTTATTTTGTTTTCAAATTAGCCTTCATAATTACAAAGGAAAAAAATACGAAACCATTTTCATGGTGCCCAGCTCTGTCCACCGTGTCCTATGCAGAGAATCCCTACCTCTGCCACTAATTGTCTGTGACTCACACCTCTGGCTCTGCTTGGGCTTCCACTACTGAAATGACATATTAATCCCTCCTTCATTCCCTGATGCTACTCTTTCACACCTCTTGTTTTCATTTCTCTCACTTCCTTTGTGACCTGTGGGTTTTGTGGACAATTAAGTCCTAAGAACTTTCTTCCCTCTTCCACTGGTTCTTACCTTTCCTCCCTAACAAGCCTCCTTGGCAATAGCTGCAAGCCTGCCGAGAAGACTGGGATCCGTGTCCTGCTGTACACAATACCCTGCTCAGGGAGGAGTACAGTATGTGACTTGTTCTTCATCCTTGGCCCCATAAGTGCATGGTCTGCCTTTAGAAACGAGAGCTTAAACCAGGGAAATTCTGGCCTTAGAGATCTTAATGTCTAGCCAAAGATGGGCTTGGAATAAAGAACACAAGGAGGAAAGAATTGATGCAGCTCTTTGGATCTGATTTGTCTGCCAGTCCCACCTGAACAGGAAGTGCACAGGGCTCCCTATTGTAACAGTATTGAGAGATTGGCCTAATGCAAAGGGACTCAGTGATGAGGGCCACCACCCTCAGAACAAATTGGTTCCCTTGCATGAACAGGGTTCAAACCTTCTACGACTGTATTAATCCCATCGGAATGTGTTATGAGTGTGAGTTCAGCTTCCTCAGCTCACCAGTCTCCTCTATGGATGTTCCTTCTACACCCAGCTGCTTGTCCACCTGACAAGAAGCAACTCAAGGAAGGAAGGGTTGATTTTGGCTCATAGTTTAATTCTATCATGGTGTGGAAGTTATGGATATGGCAGCATGAGGTAGCTGGTTACATTGCATCCATTGTCAGAAAATAGAGAGAGAGATAAATGTTCACGTTCTCATTTTTGCATTTTTATTCAGTCAAAGATCCCATCACATACAATGATGCCACACACATTTAAGGTAGGTCACTCCCCTGCAGTTAAAGTTCTCTGGGAACATTCTTCTCAAATACACCCAGGAGTGTGCCTCTGACATGATTCCAAATGGAGTCCAAGTTGGCAGTGAAGACTCATCATCACCTCCACCATGGTGACTTGTAGACACAGGGACCAACCTCTTTAGGCACTACTGTCATGCTCTTGGGACTAACCATGAGCTAATAAAGCTCTTTTCTTTACTAAGTTCTCAGTTTAAGTTATTGCATCCCTGAGGGTCAAACATTGTCTGGGAAGCAGGTCCTTAGGCGTAAAAAGGAAAAGCTGGTCCACATTTTGGGGGAGAGGTCAGGAATGGCTGGGCAGAGATAGGAGTGTAGGGACATTGCTTTCCACAAGAGGTGAGAGGCTTACCAGCCTGGAAAGTGAGGAAGAGTCTGGGAGCAGTGACCTCCACTGCAGCCTTCCCCTCCTACCACCTGGCAATTTCAAGGAAGCAGTGAAGTTCCAACAGCCAAGCACAATCAAAAGGAGGTTTGGGGGTTAATGAGTTTTGTTAGCATGTTACTTTAATTGCTGTCGTTATTTCTGTACATACGCCTAGAGGCTTGCAGTGAATGCATTTTATTATTAATATTAAGCATTTTGTACAGCACTTTCTGTTTGCAAAGTGCTTTACAATCATTAATTAGTTATTCCTCCTGACACCCTGGCGAGGTGATCTAGGACTCATTCACTCCCCTGCTTGGTTATAAATGACAACCGCAATGTGTTGAGGTTAAGTGACTTGGCCAAGGTCACCAGACCATTCAGGGAATGGCTAGGGTGAGAATTCCCCTCCCTCTCTTCAGCCCTGGGCTGATGAAGCTAGAATCATCTGCTTCCCGGGACAGTGCTCATAAATGTTACAATAAATAAAGGAATAAAAACACAAGCACAAAAAGATGGTTCCTAAGTCTCATCACTGAGGCCTAGGGACGCGTCTGTCACCATGGCAGGAAGGAGAAATTGCTGAGAGGAGAGTAAACCTGAGCACCAGTGACAACACAGCCTTCTGCATGTTCATAGGCAGCTTTAACGTGTCCTCCTGGAGACCCTGGCCGTCCTTGCTGCTGGCTCCTCTGAGTCCATTTCCTTGCACACTCCATCTTAACTCTGAAGAGCTTTACAGCCCAGAAGGGCTCCAAGTTGTATAATAACGTGCTGATGCCTGGAAGAGCACCGTGTCAATTTAATTTGAACCAATTTGACAAGTCTGATACACTTTCAGGACAGCAGCCCACCACGAGACATCCAGCTTCTCTTGTTAGGTTCTTACCCTCGCCATTTCTCCTGGAGGTAATTACCTTAGATCAAGAGACCGATTGTAAACGTGTTATGTTTTGCTGACAGTACAAAGCTGGGCAGAAGCATGAGCTCCAGTTTGAGAAGCAAGGAAAATGTAACACAATGTACCTCCTTCTCTAAGCTGCTATGCGGCAAATGAAATTCAGTATTGACAAACGCACATTAATGCCATTGGCCAGGGAGAGGGACAGGCAGGAAAATGCTGACCAGCAGAAGAAACATTTTCTAAAGGTGTCCCTGGGCCTTACTGTTGGGGGAATCACAGAGGGAGTCATTACAGCCAAGCGCCCCAGGGAGTTGTCTCTTTACTTTAAAATAATGCTTTCACTTAGGAATGAGTGGTCCCGCCCACTTCTTTGCACACCTGCCTATGCCCACTCTTTAGTCCTCCTGCCAACTGGAGTTCCTCCTAAGATATTTTCCAGAGATTAGTGATCAAAGCTAACATCCTGTAAGGAAATAGAGATTATTCTAAAAACAGGAGGTTTTTTTTTTTTTTTTTTTTTTTTTTTTTTTTTTATTTAAATCTCCTTCTGGCAGATGTTTTTAGAAAGAAAAACTTGTTTTGCCTCAATTTAAGCAGGACAAGCCCAGCCTTGATTTATGTTCATTACTTTCAAAATCTTCCTTTCAGATGTGAGATGGGGATCATGGATGTTCAGTTTGTAGCACATTTCTCACTTTCATTTTCATTATATTTCCAGAAAAAAATGTCACAGGACCAGATGGGCCACCTTCCTCCGCAAAGCCCAGAGTTAGCATTACTTTCAACAAGAAGGAAATTCCATGGAGGGCTTAGCACACACTTCATAATGGTTCCGTTTTAGTCTGTTTACTAATTTAAAACCTTCTTCCCATGTGCTCAAAAGAACACATACTAAGAATCTATTCATGTACAAGTGCTTGGTAGTTGTGGCAGGTGACAGCTAGGAGACATACGAGAAGAAAAACATTTCACTATATTATCAGAGAACTCACAAGTGAGGTAAGAAAGAAAATATGGATTTAGAAATAGTAATTCTGAAGCCAGGTGTTGTGGCACATAAATGAATTTCCATCATTGGGGAGGCTAAGGAAGAGGGCTGTGTGGTGAGTTCAAGGCCAGCCTAGGCTACAAAGTGAGAGGTGTCTTGTCAAAAGGCAATGAAGGGAGGAAAGGAGAGATAGAGGAAGGGAGGCAGGGAGGGAGGCAGGGAGGGAAACAGGGAGGGAGGAAAGTAGAAGATCTGCACAGCTAAACTAGAGCTAGAGAAGGGACCAATATGAACAGATGGACTACCAGCTTTAGAGGAAGGTGGGGATTAGTGAGAACAGTTCCCTGGGAACTCAGAGAAAAAAAAGGCTGACAAACCATGCAGAAGGAATGGGGCATACCTATACCCTCCTATACAAAGAAATAACCTATATATTTGCTCTTAATTCAAAAATCTTGGGTTGGGTGGAGGTTTGGCAGTCAAGGCCCTTGCCTGTGAAGGCTAAGGGCCCAGGTTTGATTTCCTAGTACCCACATAAGCCAGATGCACAAGGTGGCACATATGCCTGGAATTCATTTGCAGTGGCTAGAGGCTCTGGTGCACCCATTCTCTCTATTTCTGCCTCCTTTTTCTCTCTCTCTCTCTCTCTCTCTCTCTCTCTCTCTCTCTCTCTCTCTCAATAAATAAATAAAAAATATTTTTAAAATCTCATCTAAAATTGCTGACCAGTGCTCTTTGAATTATATTTTATTGCCATTGGTCCCAGAGCTGGGAGAATTTGTTTAGGGGTTTGTGTGGATTCAAGATCTCAGGACAGGACTGTGCGTTTTTCTGGTTACCTCAGCATAGGATGTTATTCCTGAAAACAGAGAATCTGTGTTGTTTCAGTGACCCCCTCTGCATGCTGGTCAATACCTCAAAGTTCAGTCTCCTAATGATCTGATGAACACCTGCTCACCCACAGAGCTCCTGAGAATCACCAGGTGTGATTCCACCTGAAGAGCACCTGCTCACCCATGGAGCTGCAGGAGAATCACCAGGTGTGATTCTACCTGAAGATCACCTGCTCACCCAAAGAGCTCCTGAGGACCACCAGTTGTGATTCCACCTGAAGAGCACCTGCTCACCCACAAAACTCCCAGAGACTTGTAGGGTGGATTCTTCCAGCTAAGAATGCTTGCTCTTCCTCAGAGCTCCTGACAGGTAAAAGTTTTTCCTTGTCACTTTTTGTGCTTCCTCTGATAGTGCAATGTAGGATCATGGTAAAGGGTACTCAGTGCACAGATTCGACTTTCATTCCTAATGTGTACCAAAGTATCTTTGGTTTTTGTACACCTCATTATCACAGTAAGGGAATCATAAAGCATATTTATTAAAAAAAAAAAAAAACTATTGTTACTCCTTAGAATTACCAAAGCAGCCTATAAGGTAGGTATATCTCTTATCCCCATATTTAACATTCTAACCTCAGGCTTAGAGAAGTTGCTAAGAATTTCAAGATTACATGAGAAGTAGTTGGCTGTGATAGGGTTGAATGTATTTATGGCTGACTCCCAGCTTCCTGTTATTAGTCTCAGCCTCCCTGTGTGTACACTGATAACAGAAAGTATGTGCAGAAGTCTCCCCTCCCTGTGTGCACACAGGACCTGACAGCAGAGAGTATGTGCAGAAGTCCCCACTTCCCTGTGTGCACACAGGACCTGACAGTAGAGAGTATGTGCAGAAGTCTCCACTTCCCTGTGTGCACACAGGACATGACAGTAGAGAGTATGTGCAGAAGTCTCCACTTCCATGTGTGCACACAGGACATGACAGTAGAGAGTATGTGCAGAAGTCTCCACTTCCATGTGTGCTCACAGGACATGACAGTAGAGAGTATGTGCAGAAGTCTCCACTTACCTGTGTGCACACAGGACCTGACAGCAGAGAGTATGTGCAGAAGTCTCCACTTCCCTGTGTGCACACAGGACATGACAGTAGAGAGTATGTGCAGAAGTCCCCACTTCCCTGTGTGCACACAGGACCTGACAGCAGAGAGTATGTGCAGAAGTCTCCCACTACCTGTGTGCACACAGGACATGACAGCAGAGAGTATGTGCAGAAGTCCCACTTCCCTGTGTGCACACAGGACCTGACAGTAGAGAGTATGTGCAGAAGTCCCCACTTCCCTGTGTGCACACAGGACATGACAGTAGAGAGTATGTGCAGAAGTCTCCACTTCCCTGTGTGCACACAGGACCTGACAGCAGAGAGTATGTGCAGAAGTCCCCACTTCCCTGTGTCACAGGACCTGACACAGGAGTACATGACAGACATGACAATAGAGAGTATGTGCAGAAGTCTCCACTTACCTGTGTGCACACAGGACATGACAGCAGAGAGTATGTGCAGAAGTCTCCACTTCCCTGTGTGCACACAGGACCTGACAGCAGAGAGTATGTGCAGAAGTCCCCACTTCCCTGTGTGCACACAGGACATGACAGTAGAGAGTATGTGCAGAAGTCCCCACTTCCCTGTGTGCACACAGGACCTGACAGCAGAGAGTATGTGCAGAAGTCTCCACCTCCTGTGTGCACACAGGACATGACAATAGAGAGTATGTGCAGAAGTCTCCACTTACCTGTGTGCACACAGGACATGACAGTAGAGAGTATGTGCAGAAGTCCCCACTTCCATGTGTGCACACAGGACATGACAGTAGAGAGTGTGTGCAGAAGTCTCCTCTTCCCATATGTGCACACAGGACATGACAGTAGAGAGTATGTACAGAAGTCCCCACTTCCCTGTGTGCACACAGGACATGACAGTAGAGAGTATGTGCAGAAGTCCCCACTTCCATGTGTGCACACAGGACATGACAGTAGAGAGTATGTGCAGAAGTCTCCACTTCCCTGTGTGCACACAGGACCTGACAGCAGAGAGTATGTGCAGAAGTCCCCACTTCCCTGTGTGCTCACAGGACATGACAGTAGAGAGTATGTGCAGAAGTCTCCCCTCCCTGTGTGCACACAGGACATGACAGTAGAGAGTATGTGCAGAAGTCTCCACTTACCTGTGTGCACACAGGACATGACAGCAGAGAGTATGTGCAGAAGTCCCCACTTCCCTGTGTGCACACAGGACCTGACAGTAGAGAGTATGTGCAGAAGTCCCCACTTCCCTGTGTGCTCACAGAACATGACAGTAGAGAGTATGTGCAGAAGTCCCCACTTCCCTGTGTGCACACAGGACCTGACAGTAGAGAGTATGTGCAGAAGTCTCCCCTCCCTGTGTGCACACAGGACATGACAATAGAGAGTATGTGCAGAAGTCTCCACTTACCTGTGTGCACACAGGACATGACAGTAGAGAGTGTGTGCAGAAGTCTCCACTTCCATGTGTGCACACAGGACATGACAGTAGAGAGTGTGTGCAGAAGTCTCCTCTCCCTATGTGCACACAGGACATGACAGTAGAGAGTATGTGCAGAAGTCTCCCCTCCCTGTGTGCACACAGGACATGACAGTAGAGAGTATGTGCAGAAGTCTCCACTTCCATGTGTGCACACAGGACATGACAGTAGAGAGTATGTGCAGAAGTATCCCCTCTCTGTGTACACACAGGACATGACAGTAGAAAGGATGTGCAAAAGATTAGTTCTTCCAACTCAGCTGCTTTTAGTACAGAGGAAATATGGAGTTGGGTGGGAGAGCCAAAAAACAGATTTCCAGAATTCCTTGCACAGATGGGCTAACCTTTGACTGAGGAGAACATCTCAGTGGCATTCCACTTTACAAATACAAATACAAATACAAATACAAATACAAATACAAATACAAATACAAATACAAATACAAATACAAATACAAAGAACTACCACTCCTACCCTGCAAGGAAAATGAAGTTGGTGGACAGCCTATTTATATTGGTAGGAAATACCATGGCCAGCGAAGGAACTAGAAATACAGATCTCACTCTTTTGGAATCCTCACCTAATTTTTGAGAAGGATTCACAAAATTATTCTTAGACTCCAGTCCAAATGTAAATTCATCTTCATGATGGTAATGGGTTCCTTATAGGAGAAGAAAATATAAGTTATGGATTGCAACACTACAAAGAGTTAGCAATGATGGCTCAGTGGGTAAGGTGTTTGACACACAAACATGTACAGTTGAGGTCAGATTCCCCCAAACTCACGTAAAATGCTGGCCATGATAGTTCATATCTGTAATTCCACTGCTTGGGAAACTGAGACAGAAGGATTTCCGGAGCTCACTTACCAGCTAACTTAGACAAATGGGTAAGTTCTAGGTTTAGCAGGAGTCTTTGTCAAAGAACAAGGTGGAGAGCAATTATGGAACACAACAGATGTCAACCTCTGTCATCCATATAAAAACACACACAGACACCCACACTCTACACACACTTATGAACATACCATATATGTACATATACTGTACCAACATTTCATTCACATGCCCCCGCACACATATGAGCACACCATACCTACACACATACTATTCAAACACCCACATGCCCCAACAATGTATAGTCCCAGGAAGCTTTCCATCCCCTAACTGACATGTTAGTTAGACTGCTTTTTAGTCTCTGTATCATTACTTGTCTAATTAAAGTAGTTTAAAAGTGTCAAGACTTTATTCTTATAAGCATACGTTAAGAACTTCCAATAATCGTGTGTATAATAGGCATGAAAAAATATTGTGACAATAAGTGAGAACTGTGTAAAGTTTTGCACATTATTGTCTATATCAAAGAAATAAGAAGTTTTATTAAAATACTTTTTAAGCATTCAAACTCTGTTGCCTAGCAGAAGCCTTAAAAGTGTGTTACAGTGAATGAACCACTGACATGTAATTAACATGTAGTTAACATGTCGATCATATATGTGAATTTCTGGACTAAGGCCACTGCCCCTCCATCTCTGCTATCAAACACATCGACACTATTACCCTGCCTTACAGAAACCTCCTTCAAATATAAAGTTCCTTTAGTGCAAAGTTTTGCTTTGATTCATGTGGGACTTTGTAAAATTCTGTCATAAGGAATTTCTAATAAACAGATTCCTAATCATGTTTATGAACAAATTCATTAAGAATTAGATTTACCTCTTATTCTAAAAGCATGAGAGAGATTCAGGATATCCTCATAGAGTACCACAGCACTGAAATCCCCAAATCTAATTGAACTTAAGGCAACACACTCTAACCAAACTTCTATAATATACGTAGCTCAATCCCTGCTGAGAAATATAAGAAAAAGTATGAAACTCTTGGGAAAGGGTTTGGAGGACAGTTAGCAGATCAAGGATCATGTGAAATTTCAAAGTGTGGTGATGTGTGTGGTAAGTATATTATAGATTGGAGCATCAAGAAAAAGGACATCAGTGATGGGAATAGTATTTAGTGCCTAGTTAGTGGGTGAGTCCCTGCCTAAGTCTTCATTGTAGAGAGAGGCCATCATGTCAGGATGCATGAATGCTTTTCCATTGAGTGGACAAGTAAAATCATGATCATGACTGGTGTATGTATAGAGAAAGAAGTGTATCAATCCCTTGTCACAGAAGGTAAAAGAGGAAGCTGGAAGAGAAGTTTCATGTGTTAGATTTACATAGCCACTCCACACACCTTCATATGTGCATTGATAAGAAGGCTGTCCCTATTCACAAGAGGAAAAATGAGCTTCAACTGCACCTTGGTAGGACTGGCCAGAGCTATCTGCTGATCCTCATTGAAATATTTCTCATTCATGAGGACATTTAAGACCATGGAGGGGGGTACAAATGGCCAATAGAAGGACTTACCGAAATGAGAGCAGCAAAATAATTTCCCAGATTGCCAATGGCTATTAAAGTAGCCCATGAGGATCTGTGGTTATTACTTTAACAATTAGTTAATTTTAACAGCAGGGATGCCATTAGCTGACCAGCTCTCTCTTTGACCCAGCACATCCTAGCCAATAAGCTGTGATTGGGCAATAAAGATGAGAGGGTGCCTAGACAATAAAATATTTAGACTTAATATGTTGTGGGAAATGGACTTCATTTAAAGTGACAGGGCACCATATTTTTCTCTATTTCTTTTTCCAAGGCTGATGGGCCTAATCATTTCCTCAGGTAGAAAGGGTACTAGCAGAGCAACTGCAAAGGGGAAGACTGGGAGGAAAACAAAAATTAATTAAATTAAAATGGAATTAAAATGGTACACAAATATATTTTGTGTACCATGGTGAGGAGATAAACTTTGGTTTTGTTTCAAAAAGGGACACAGGCTATGTATAATGGTACTGCATAAATATCAGATCAGTATAATTTTTAAAGAATATAAGGAGGCCAGGTGTGGTGGTGCACGCCTTTAATCCCAGCACTTGGGAGGCAGAGGTAGGAGGATCGCCATGAGTTCAAGGCCACCCTGAGATTACATAGTGAATTCCAGGTCAGCCTGAGCTAGAGTGAAACCCTACCTCAAAAAACGGAAAAAAAAAAAAAAAGATATCAGAATTAATGGGGTAAACATAACTTTATCCTTGAATAGTATCTATGACTACTTTCTTTACCCATAAGTGCCACCCAGACTTAAATGAATTGCATATTTAAATTTAACTGATGGAATGCATGAAAATAACTTAAACATTCTATATGCAAGTTAGCATAAATATTGAAAAAAAAACTCTGAAAATGGTAATAAGTATGAGAAACTTTTTGAACCAATAAAGCCACCTAATGATAAGTGAAATGTGAATTTAAGACTTATCTTGAGATGGGTGCTCTGAGTTCTGTTTTCTTAATATCCTCCTTGCTGTGCAAACATGACAATAAACCCAGAACAGGCCTCTCTTCACCCGTGGTCCGTACTCCAGCATCCTTTTCCTTCTCTCACCTGCAGTTTCCCACATTCTCTCCTACCCAAACATGATCTAAACATTAAAACACTGCACAGGAGGAGATGGAAAGATTGTAAGAGCCACTGGGTGGGAATGAGTGTCCAGAGGCATTGTCCTTCCCCACAATGACTGACTGCTGCTCTCACAACTCATAACCCACAAGCCCATGGGAAATACCACTAACTTCACTGGGGAGGGTTCTCAGTGGAACCAGTGGCAGGGAGGAGGGGAATGGTACCAACACATAATTAGTCCATACAAAGTTTCTATGTAATAAAAAAATAAATTAAAAAAATTACTATGTTCATTTTGAAATGCTAAACTTTTGGCTAAGTAACAGCACAGAATTTCTTGTAGTATTCTAAGTAGAAATGAGGTCATAAGCAATTACAGAAGGCTTTACAATGAGGTAGAAACCTGATAGGCCTCGAGAGGAGCCATGTTGCTTGGATAGAAAGAGGAAAGGCCTTGTAGCTCAATGAGAAGAACCCAGTCAAAACCACACCTGTTCTTTCTCCCAAGAGGAAAAGCTGCTTGACATGAAAGAGAAGTATACAATGACAGAGCTGACTACACCTTCCACATGGTTCTGCAAACCTGCAAGTCCATGGTCAGGTTATTCATGCTATGCTCACTTAGTTCTCTTTGCTCCAGACCTGCAGATAGATAACTTCCTGTGGCTTTCATGACATTACATCATTGTTCAATCCTGGGCATATCACAACTTAAAATTTACTCATATTCATTATTTATTTCAAAAAGTTTTTTTTTTTAAGTGAAAAGGAAATGAAGAAAGGGGATAATTTACATTTCCTGACTCAAAGCCAGGGACTATTCATCATTACCTGCCCAGTTCTTATAAAGATGATAAATTAATGAATAGTAACAGAATCCTAAAACAAAATAATGCATTTTCCTTAAAGCTTTGCAGTCCTGCATTTTCATTTTAATTAGTGTACTTTTTAAATCAAATTCTGTAAAGCAGCAGTCAAAATGAAAGAAGATTTTCAGACTGCTAAAAGAAGCCCCAAAAAAGCAAAAGGAGAAAAAATAAGGCTATGTTTCCATAGCAGAAATATCAAGATAATTGTATAACTCTCAGAAAAAAAATAAGAATATAATCATGCTGACTGTGATACTCAAATCCAGGTTGCTATAAAGAAACTACCATTTGCTTTTTTAAAAAATCTATATAAATTGCTATTCCATCTTTGGAAATTCACATTCAGAAAAACGTTCTTAAGTTTGTATAGTTCCTTACCTCCACAAGAAATACTGTAAATATAAATTTATTATTACAGTTCCAGTACTTCACCACAAAATGAATCCCTGCTATCCTAAAACAATGAATTTAATCCACATTATGGTACTCTGGCTTGGGACCTCCTATTTTTTCCCAGGCTGTAACAGAATTACTGTTCATCCTCATCTGGCCAACTCTTGTGTCTAGTTTTCTTCTATTTTCTGTCAACTTTCCACTGGCCTTTCCTCTGACGATAGTAGCTCATTCCATAGTTAATAAGATCTTTCTATTGCTTGACTTTCATAGAAAGACTCTTTCTTTTAGATTTAAAATGGTTGCTAGCATCTCAGATGTGTTCTGATCTCCTTCACTAGATAGAGTCCTTGAGAGTAGAAGTCCTAACAGCAGTCTAATGTTCATTGACTGACAGCCTTAGGATTAAGATATCAAATCTTAGGTCTTGCCGAAGCCTCAGTGGGTGAAATGCTTGTCATTTAGAGGATGAAATGTTTCTGTCCCAAGCACTGGTGGTGGGTGCCTGCCATCTTTGCACTTGGGGAGCTAGAGAGTGACAGATCTCCAGCCAGGGCTTGACTGCCAGTCAAGATGACTCTGTGAGCTTCGAGTTCAGTGAGAGAGAACCTTTCTCAAAACATAAGGTGGAAAGAAATTGGAGAGATAAAAAACAACTTCTAGCCTCCACAAACACATGGACATGCACATGAATCCCACACACATGAGCCCACATGGATATAAATAAACACACATAGATACACATGTTCACAGAAGGAAGGAAAGGAAAAAGGATGGGAAGGAGGGAGGAAGGGAGGAAAGAAGGAAGGAAAGGAAGGAAAGGAGGAAGGGAACAAGGGAGGGAAGAGGGAGGGAAGGAAAGAAGGAAGGGAAGAAGGAAGGAAGGAAGGAAGGAAGGAAGGGAGGGAGGGAGGGAGGGAGGGAGGGAGGGAGAAAGGAAGGGTTTCATAGAACTATACTCTCCTTGAGTAACCCTGACTCACCTTTTTGCATTCTTTCTTTCCAGTGTCCCGCAGTGATGAAACCCAACCATTTTTACTCACCAGTTCACATTTGACTTGGGTATGACCTTGGACTTCAAGTTCTGTTGCTGAGGCAAATGTCTTAATGGTCTAGATTTGGGTTTAGAATGAGAAGCCTGTCGACAGTGATGCTGTAGTGACTGTCCCTGTGCGTGTGTGGCAATAATAAAAAGGCCAGGCCTGAATGAGCTCAGGCCATATGCCAAGAACCATGCAAAAAGGTGAGTCAGGGTGGAAGAGGGGATGGAAAGAATGTTAGAGCCACAAGTTGGGGCATTATGCACAGAGACTTGGCCTGTCCCCCATAACTATTGACTACCCCCACAATGTATGACCCACATTACTCATTGATGAGGGTCCCTTTGGAAGAGGGAGGACAGGGAGGAGCATAATGGAGAACCATTATGAATGTAAAATTAGAATGATATAAATAAAAAATAAATTATTAAAAAATCAAAAACTTTTAAATAATACAAAATAAAACTTCTGAAGAGATGATTGAGTGGGTCACATGCTTACCACTCAAGCATAAAGGCTTTTGTTTTGAATTCAGGTGCCCAGTTTCTATGTAAAATGCCAGATGATAGTGGCATGCTCCTATAATACCCAGAGCTCATGAAGTCTAGTGAGTCTCACCAAATTGATGAGTTCTAAGCTTAGACAGAAAGAAACTGTCTCTCAGAATAACATATAATGTGTCTGGTCTGGGTTCCCTAGGCCAGTCTGGGTGAGTGAGTAGGCCAGACCCTTGTTTCCTGGGTCCTCCCAGTTCCCTGGAACAGGTTTCCTGGGCCAGACTGTGTGCAGGCACACGAAGTGTGGAGTGAGTAGGCCAGATCACTGTTCCCTGTCTCCTCCAAGTACCCTGGTGGTCCTGGTAGGTCCCATTGTGCCTGGCTTGGGGAGGCCTGGTCCCTGTGTGAGCTGTGGAATCAGGCCTTTGCTCTGGCCTCCTGACTGGCCACTGAGTACCAACATCCCTGTACACCTGAATCAGAGGGTGCATGGACCAAAGAACACAACCTTGCTTCCTCACTAATAAAATAGAGTCTTCCTAAAATGGGTAGACAACAATGCACAAAAGCCAACAAAAGTTAGAAAACTGAGAGATGTCCACCAAGGTTGCCTAGACCTACTATGGAAGCCTGCAATGAAATCATAGATAAATCCACAGAAATTCATTCCCAAAATGAAAACACAACAACCAATGAGACCCTGATCAAAAAAAAACTCACTGAACTGGAAGCAAACCATTAAAGAACCAACAATTATATCAAAGAAATTGAACAGAATCTTCTCCTAGAGCATTCATCTTTTAACAGTAGGCTTTACTAAATTGAAGAAAATGTTTGAAAACGCCAGAGAGATATGAATAAATTAAATGTGAGTCAAGAAATGGAAGATCTCAACAACCAGTTTGTAGCAGACAGCTTCAGGTTCGCTGAGATAAACTTCCAGACCGGCACAGTTATGGAGGAAGGGATATTATTTATTGAAGCTTACAGATCCAGGGGAAGTTCCATAAAGGCAGGAGAAATAGCCTCCTCTCACAAGGCCAGGCAGAGAGAGAAAAAAAGCCAACCAGCCACCACAGCACACAGAGCAAAACTAACTACAGCCAAAAGGTCACACAGCAGACTTCAGGAACTCCTGCTAGACACATTTGCATATCTTTACAATGGACTCTCAAACCATCACCACACCTTAAGATCGGCCCCCAGTGACCTTGCCTCTAGCAAGGTGATTGCAGATGCAAACTATAAAGTAAAACACTGAATATATTGGGGGACATTTATTCAAACTACCACATTCCGCCCCTGGCCCCCAATATATTTAGCTCCTGGCCCCCAATAGATTTATAACTATCACACATTGTAAATTGTACTCAGTCCAATTTCAAAGGTTCTCACAGTCTTGATCAACTTAAGATAGTGAGTCCTGTAAAATCAAACAAGTTAAATACTTTCAACATGTAAAGGCACAGAGTAAACATTTTTAACTGGTAAAAAGCAAAGAGAGACTAGAATAATGCAAACTCAACCACCATCAGCAGTCATCAAACTTCTGCAGTTCAAGTTCAATATAACCAGAGACTGACAGTCTTCAGGTTTTCAAATTCCGCCCCTCCAGCTGGGCAGAGTCGTCAGGGAAAACTTTCATCCCATGCTAACACTGCACTCCATGGTAGCCCTTTTGCACAGTCCTGGTATATCCAAAATATCTTCAGGTCTCCATGCAAACCACGGTCCATCTTCCAAAAGGCTCTTCCAGCCTATTCCTCAGGGACTTCATGCCCTGCCTTCATGCTACATCTCAGCAGCGGCTCCTGGAACCGTGTGCAACTCATGACCACTCCATGCATTTTTCATGCTTCCAAAACTAATACCAGGTGTACAGGACACAGCCATATTCTTAATCCAGGGACAAAATAAACCAGAGCCTTGAAAAGCAGGTTCCTTCTCCAGTAAACACTCTTTCCAAAAGTTTGCATTTCTAACAGTCTTTCCTCAGGCATCCTCTCCATTGTTTTAATGTAAATCAGTCGTCAGGCCACCTTCCTTCCACCTTCCTTAAGATTGCTAATGTGGTTGACAATAGCAGCTAAACCAGTCTCCGTGCCTCTACTTTTAACTTGCTTCAGGTTTTCAAACTTAAAATCTTAAAATCTCAGTCTGATATCTTTAAAGCAAATCAGTCCATTACAAATTTAACCTTGATCAAACTTTCAGGGCCTGGATAGCGGAACGAAGCCATCCCTTATGCCAGTAGCCCAGTTCCAACAACGTCCTCTGCACTCTTTCCTTCCCCTTAGAAACCTCATAAGCCAAGCCTCGAAGTTCAATACTGTCTGCACTTAGCATTCTCAAACTCTCATCAGAATAGTCCATAAAACTTGGCTTACCACTCCAGAAGGCATCTTCAGTTGCAAGCACCAAGTCCATGCCCATTCCTCCAAAACAAAGGTTCCAAAAGACGAATATCCACATGGTCAGATTCATCTCACCCCACACTCCTCGGTACCACTTTACTGTAGCAGACAGCTTCAGGTTCGCTGAGATAAACTTCCAGACCGGCACAGTTATGGAGGAAGGGATATTATTTATTGAAGCTTACAGATCCAGGGGAAGTTCCATAAAGGCAGGAGAAATAGCCTCCTCTCACAAGGCCAGGCAGAGAGAGAAAAAAAGCCAACCAGCCACCACAGCACACAGAGCAAAACTAACTACAGCCAAAAGGTCACACAGCAGACTTCAGGAACTCCTGCTAGACACATTTGCATATCTTTACAATGGACTCTCAAACCATCACCACACCTTAAGATCGGCCCCCAGTGACCTTGCCTCTAGCAAGGTGATTGCAGATGCAAACTATAAAGTAAAACACTGAATATATTGGGGGACATTTATTCAAACTACCACACAGTTGATTAAACTTAATCAAGACTTGATCAAATGTAAGAATGAATTCCAGGAAGCATCAAGAAAATCAGAACTCGAATTGAAATCATGCCTCAAAAAAGGAATAGACACAATACAAAATAGCACAACAGAAAACAAAAATAAGATAGAAATTATAAAAACCTCTTTAGAACTCCTCACCAACAGAGTTGCTCATGTGGAAAACAGAACTTCTGACCTGGAAGATAAGACAGAAGAAATTGATCAGGAGGCTGGAAACTTAGCTAAGTTCAAAAAATCATGTGAACAGAATACAAGGGAGTTGTGAGACACCCTAAAATGATCAAACATCCGGATCATGGGTATACCAGAAGGAGAGGAAATCCAGGAGAGAGGCATAAAGAACATATTCAACAAAATTATTGAAGAAAAATTTCCAAATCTCTTATAAGAATGGCCCATCCATTTCCTTTTGGGTCCCTACTTGTGTCCGCCCACCCTCACCCTCCCTCCCACCCTTTTGCTCCCTCAAAATCTACCCTCCCCCATCCCACCCTCCCTATTGTCTGGTCCTCAGGGTGCTTATTAGGTTTGCAGCATCTGAGAAGGATTCAGGTTAGGAGCCACGGATGAGTGAGACCATGCAACCATTATCTTTTTGTGATTGGGTGAGCTACTGAGGATGATCTGTTCCATGTTCGACCATTTTTTTTTAATTTCATTATTTCACCTTTCCTTACTGCTATGTAGAATTCCATAGTATAGATATACCACATCTTTGCCATCCATTCATTTAATGATGGACATCTGGGTTGATTCTAGCTCTTTGCTATTATCAATTGAGCAGCTATAAACATGGTTGAGCAAATCTCTCTGATCTGAGGCTTGGAGCCTTTAGGGTAAATGCCCAGTAAGGGAATAACTGGATCTATTGGTAGGTCTATAGTCATTCTTTTCAGGAGTCTCCATATAGCTTTCCATAATCGTTGAACCATTTTACATTCCCACCAACAGTGAAAGCTTGTTCCTATTTCTCCACAGCCTCGCCAGCATTTGTATTCATTTTTTTTTTTTTTAATGCTAACCATCCTTACTGGGGTAAGGTGGAATCTCATAGTTGTTTCAATTTGCATTTCCCTGATGATTAGGGATGTTGAACATTTTCTTAAGTGTGTGTTTGCTATTTGTATTTCTTCCTCTGAGAACTGCCTGTGCAGTTCTCTGCCCCATTTTGAGAGTGGGTTTTTGATGATTTATTTGTTAGGCTTTGGACTTCTTTGTAAATTCTAGAAATTAGACCTCTGTCAGTTTTATAACTGGCAAAATTTTTCTCTGATTCTGTGGGTAATCTGCTGGCTTTGGTTATAGTATATTTGTCAGTGAAAAAGCTTTTCAGCTTCATGAGATCCCAATGGTTGAGTGATTGTTTAATTTTCTGAGCTGCTGGGGTTTTGTTCAGGAAGTCTTTTCCCACTCCTATGTCATGGAAGTTTCCTCCTATTTTTTCTTCCAGTAGTAGCAGAGTTTCTGGTTTTATATTAAGGTCTTTGATCCATTTGGACTTGATATTTGTGCATAGTGAGATGTGTGTATCAAGTTTCATTTTCCTACATATGGTTGTCCAGTTTGTCCAGCACCATTTGTTGAAGATGCTGCCTTTTTTCCATTCTGCATTGGTAGAGCCTTTGTCAAATATCAAGTAGCTGTAGTTACTTGATCCAAAGTCTGGGTCTTGTATTCTGTTCCATTGGTCTATATTCCTCTTTTTATGCCAGTACCATGTTGTTTTTATTACTATGGCTTTGTAGTATAGCTTTAGATAAGGTATGGTGATGCCTCCAAAGGAGTTTCTTTTGCTGAGGATATGCTTGGCTATCTGAGGCCTTCTGCCTTTCCATATGAATTTTCAGATCATTTTTTCTAACTCAGTGAAGAAAGAAGTTGGGATTTTTATTGGCATTGCATTAAATCTATATAGTGATTTTGGGAAGATTGCCATTTTCACAATGTTAATTCTGCCTATCCAGGAGCATGGGAGATCTTTCCATTTTTTTGTAGGACCTCCTCAATTTCTTTCTTGAGTGTTTTTATGTTTTCATTATATAGGACTTTCACTTCCTTGGTTAATGTTATTCCAAGGTATTTTATTTTCTTTGTTGCTATTGAAAATGGGACAATGTTAGTTGTTTCTTTTTCTTTATCTTTGTCTTTTACATACAAAAAGGCTACTGATTTCTGTGAATTGATATTATATCCCGCTACTTTGCTGAAGACTTTAATCACTTTAAAAAGTTTTGAGATGGAGGTTTTCAGGTCACTTATGTATAGAATCATGTCATCTGCAAATAGGGCTAACTTAACTTCTTCCTTTCCAATTTGTATCCCTTTGATTTCTTTCTCCTGTCTTATTGCTTGAGCTAGTACTTCTAGCACTATGTTGAAGAGCAGAGGTGAGAGTGGACACCCCTGCCTTGTTCCTGATCTCAATGGGAATTCCTTCAGTCTCTCCCCATTAAGTATTACTTGGGCTCTAGCCTTCAACAGGCCCACAGAGGGCACACCTGAACCAAAGGGAACTGGAGAGAACATCATGAAGACCAACCTTAATCTTTTCCTGTTTCTCTCCCTCTCTCTTCCTTTCCTCTCTATACTCACTTTCTCTTTTATATTACCTATCTTTTTCTTCCTTCACTTTCCTTGGAACTGACTTATAACTCCCAGTACCAGCATGGGTTTAACTTTCACGATGAGCTGTTGATCTGAGAGACCTACAAGGTTTCTCAAAATAGACAGATTTCTATCAGAGTTCTTGATGATCCACCAAAGGTTAATGGTAAGACCCTACTGTCAAAGATAGCACATGTGGGTCAGACAAAACATGGAGAGACCTAGTCAGAATCTGGAAGGCAGTTTAGTACCCAGACAGGTAGCTAGTCTTGTGCCAGAAGGTGCTACACTAGTGACTGGGGGAAAATGACTGACACTTGTCCAAACAACTTGCAGTCTAAGCTACCCAGCAGGAAACAACCTGACGTAATGCTCAGACAAGTGCAGTAGTGGCACCCAGCCATGGTGGGTAACCAGCTGCTCTTGATTTGGCTAATAGATCCATGCAGTGGAATGGAACTCATTGCTGGAACTTGGAAATAAGTCAAAACTATGTACAAAAAAATGAGCCCAGTCTCCAAGATCAAGCTCCCTCCAAATGTGGGCTAGAAGAGGGCCTATGCATATAAAATTTTCTCTAAACTCTGGCCATTCCATCTATCTAGTACTAACTTTTCTCTCCATTGAAGAATTTGCTTATCTTTTTCAGATGGATGAAAAACCTGAAGGGAGGATCGGCCTATCACACATCACCAGGGCCCCAGGAGAAACCATAGAGTAATGCAGGGAAAGGGAAAGAGTACAGCTTTCTTGGTGAACATGACACCAGAAAAAGGCTGAAGGAGATAAACACAGAGAACATCTAACTCCTACTAAGCCATATATCCAGAGACACAGAGGTTCCCAAAACCTCTTCACTGAAGTAGAACTAAAATGTTCCCATTGTGGCTCAGGGAAATTTGCAGAAGAGGGGGTGGAAAGATTGTTAGAGCCACAAGTTAGGTCACTATACACAGAGACTTGGCCTATCCCCCATAACTCTTGACTACCCCCACAATGCATGACCCACATTCCCCATTGATGATGGTCCCTTTGGAGGAGGGAGGACAGGGAAGAGGATAATGGAGTCACCAATATGAATGTAAAATTAGAATAATATAAATCAAAAAAATAAATTATAAAAAGAAGAATGACCCTTCCAGATACAAGAAGCCCACAGAACACCAGAGAGGACCAAAGAAGAAACTCTCTAAGACACAACATAGTTAAAACTCTTAAGAACAAAAACAGAGAGTGTTAAAAGCAGCAAGAGAGAAACAATTCAAAACATACAAAGGTAATCCCATCAGAATTATATCAGATTTCTCAATAGAAAACCTGAAATACAAAAGGGCCTGGAATGGAACTCTTCAATGTCTAAAAATCTATGGCTTCCAACCCAATCTACTCTATTCAGCAAAACTATCCTTCATAATAAATGATGAAAGAAAAACTTCCCATGAAAAAGTCAACTCCATGATTATATGAACACAAAGCAAAATGCACAGAAAATACTTTAGGGAATACTCCACACAGAACAATTAAACAAACAATTTCAAGAGCCAAGAAGAAGCAGATCACAATAACCAAAATAGACTAGGCTCAAAATAGTACAAAATACGAGAAAAACACCAAACCCCATAAAACACATCATCATGGCAGGGATTAATTCCAACCTCACAGTAATAACCTTAAATATTAATGGACTTAACCATCAAAAGACACAGGTTATCAGGGTGAATCAAAAACCTGGACCCTTCCATCTACGATCTTCAAGAAACCCACCTCACCACTAAAGATAGATACCTCCTCAGGGTGAAAAGTTGGAAAACAAAATCCCAAGCAAATGGAAATAAAAATCAAGCATACATTGCTATATTAATATCTGACAAAGTAGATTTCAAACTAAAAGTAATCAAAAAGGACAAAGATGGCCACTACATACTCATTAAGGGAATGATCCAATATAAGTACATCACAATCATAAACATATATGTGCCAAACACAGGTGCACCACAGTTTATAAAACAAAATCTACTCTATAATAAAACAGAAGTAAACACCAACACCATCATAGTCAGAGACTTCAATCTCCACTATCATCAATAGACAGATCATCCAAGCAAAAAATCAACAGGTAATAATAATATAGCTCAACAACATCATAGATCAACGAGACCTAACTGATATCTATAGAACTTTCCACCCCAACACTACCAAATACACATTCTTCTCAGCAGACCATACAACATTCTCCAAAATTGACCATACATTAGGCAATAAAGTATGCCTTTATAAAATCAGGAAAATTGAAGTAACTTCCTGCATCATGTCAGATCACAATGCTTTAAAACTAGAAATTAATGAGACACATTAAGAACTCCACCAGCTTCTGGAGATTAAACAACACACTTTTAAAGAATGAATGGGTTGTGGAAGAAATCAAAAGGAAATTGTAAAATTCCTATAATTGAATAATAATGAAAACACAACCTACCAAAATTTATGGGAAACAATGAGGCAGTCTTAAGGGGAAAATTCATAGCTCTAAATGCCTTCATTACAAAGACAGAGAGATCCCAAATCAATAACCTGACTGTCCACCTAAAGCACTGGAAAAACAAGAAGAATCCAACCCAAAGAGCTCCATATGGAAAGAAATAATCAATATTAGAGCAGAATTTAATGAATTGGAAACTAAGAAAACAATTTTAAAAATTGATGAAATGAAGAGCTGGTCACTTGAAAAAAATAAAAAAGATTGACAAACCCATGGCCAATTTGATCAAGCAAATAAAACAGAAGTCTTAAATTAACAAAATCAGAAATGAAAAAGGAGAGATCACAATAGACATTAATGAAATTGGAAGAATCTTCAGAGCATTCTTCTAAAACCTCTACTCCACAAAATTAAATAATCTGGGAAAAAATGGATGAATTCCTAGACACATAACACCTACCAAAACTAAACTCAAAGCAAATTAATCTCCTAAACAAACCTATTACATCCATGGAGATTGAAAAGGTAATGAAAAACCTCCCCCAAAAGAAAAGTCCGGGACCAGATGGCTTCTCAGCTGAATTCCATCAAACCTTCATTGAAAAACCAAATCCATTTTTTCTCAAACTGTTCTTGCATAATCAGAGACCAGGGAATCCTCCCTGACTCCTTTTATACAGCTAGCATCACCTTAATAAAAAAACCATACACAGATGCAACAAGAAAACTATAGGCCGTTTTCCCTGGTGAACTTAGATGCAAAGATCCTGAACAAAATCCTTGCAAACCGAATTCAACAACACATCAAAAGCATTATTGACCTTGATCAAGTAGGCTTCATCCCTGGGATGCAGGGATGGTTTATCATAAGGAAATCGGTCAACGTAATGCACCACATAAGTAAACTTAACCATAAGAACCAAAGGATCTCAATTGATGCAGAGAGGGCCTTTGACAAAATACAACACCACTTCAAGATCAAAACACTGGAAAGAATAGACATGGAGTGTTTATATCTCCACTCAATTAAGGCTATATATAAAGCTCCTAAAGCCCAAATAATATTTAATGGGGAAAAACTTAGAGTTCCATCAAGGAGATCAGGAATAAGACAAGGGTGCCCACTGTCAACACTGCTCTTCAACATAGTACTAGAAATATTAGCCCATGCAATAAGACATGCAAAAGAAAGAAAATGGATTCAAATTGGAAAGGAAGAAGTCAAGTTAGCCCTATTTGCAGATGGCATGAACCTATATATAAGTGATCAGAAAGTCTCCATCTCAAGACTTCTAAAGGTGATAAATTCCTTCAACAAAGTGGCAGGGTACAAAATCAATGCACAAAAATCAGTTGCTTTTCTATATGCAAAGGACAAATATACAGAGAAAGAAATCAGTGAGGCTGTCCCATTTTCAATAGCAAAGTAAATAAATAAATAAATAAATACCTTGGAATATCACTAACCAAGGATGTGAAAGACCTATATAATGAAAACTTTAAAAAAATCAAAAATTCAAAAATTGAGGAGGAAGCAGGCATGGTAGTGCATGCTTTTAATCCAAGTACTCATGTGTCAGAGGTAGGAGGATTACTGTGAGTTCGAGGCCACCCTGAGACTACATAGTGAATTTGAGGTCAGACTTGGCTAGAGCAAGACACTACCTTAAAAAGAAAAGATTGAGGAGGACTTTAGAAGATGGAAATTCCTCCCATGCTCCTGGATATGTAGAATTAATATTGTGAAAATGGAAATTCTACCAAAAGCAATATACAAATTTAATGCAATACCAGTAAAAAGTACCAGCATCAATCTTCACAGAGATTGAAAAGTGATCTTAGAATGCCTCAGGTATCCAAACATATCATCACAAAACAAAACAAAACAAAACAAAACACAACAAAACAAAAAAACCCTCTGGCAATATCACCATGCATGATATAAAGCTATATTACAAAGACATAGTGACAAAACCAGCATGGTACTGAAATAAAAACAAAAATATAGGCCAATGGAACAGAAATGAAGAACCAGACCTTAGGTCAAGTAATTACAGCTGCTTGATCTTTGACAAATATGCTAATAATGTAGACTGGAGAAAAGACTGCACCTTCAGCAAATGGGGCTGGATAAATTGGATGACCATATGTAGAAAAATGAAATTAGACTCAAGCATTTTTCCATACAAAAAAAGTAAAAGTCATTCTCCATGATATAGGACTGGGAAAAGACTTCCCAAACAAAACCCCAGTAGCCAATGAAATTAAGGAAGCACTCAACCAATGGGATTTCATGAAGCTAAAGAGCTTTTGCACAAACATAACATGAGCAGGGCCAATAGATTACCCCCTGAATGGGAGAAAATCTTTGCCAGCTATACCACTGACAGAAGCCTGATATCAAGAGTCTACAAACAACTCAAAAACTAAAATAAAAAATTGAACAACCCACTCCAAAAGTGGGGCAAAGAACTAAATAGAGAGTTCCTAGAAGATACAAGGGCCCTGGAGAGAGTGGAATGAGGCCTAACCTTAAGTTTCTCCTGTTTCTATTTCTTCTCTGTCTTTTTCTTTTTTCTTTTCTCTTGGCACTGTCCTGTAATTCCCTGTACCAGGATATGGTTTACATCCACAATGAGCTGTTGATCAGAGAGACATTCTAGATCTAAAACAAACAAGACAGACTTCTTTCAGAGCACTTGTTTACAACCAGAGGTTAATGGTAAGAGCCTACTGCTGAAGACACCATATGCTGTCATCACAGACAATGGAGACCTGACTGGAATCCAGAAGACAGCCATTCCCCAGACAGTTAGCCCATCTAGCACTGGAAGACACTACATGAGCTACCAGGGGAAAGTGGCCAACATCTGTCCAAGAAACTCAAACTGTAAGTGACTCAGAAGCAAACAATCTAACATGATGCTCACACAAGTGCAATAGTGGCACATCCATGGTAGGTAACCAGCTGCTCTTGGATTGGCTAACAGATATGCTCAGTGGAAAGGAACCTATATCTGGAACTGGAAACAAGTCAGCATCATATCCAGATAACGATTTTGCTTTCTATTATCAAGCTCCTTCTAATCTTAGCATATAAGAAGGTCTACACCCTTTAAATTCTCTCTAAATTAATAATGGTTATCCCATTTAACTGGTGCTGACTTCACTCTCTGTTGGAGAATCTGCTTCTCTTTTTCAGATGGGAGCAGGATCTGAGGAGATAAACAACCAAGTGCACTTCCCCCTGACCCCAGCTGAAACCACAGAGCAACTGAGGAAATGAGTAAGAGTGCTGTTTTCTTTGTGAATCTGATATCAGCACAAGAGTGAAGGAGAGAGACACTGAGGACACTCAACACCTACTAAAGTAGACATCTAGAGGCTCCTAAGAGCCCATCACTAAAGTAGAATTAAAATGCACCCAACATGGCTCAGGGAATTTTTCAGAAGAGGGGCAGAAAGATTGTCAGTGCCTCAAGTTGGGACATTTTGCACTGAGACATTGCCTCTCCCCCATAACTGACTGCTGCCCCCATAATGCATGACCCAAAATCCCCATGGGGTTGACCTGCATCCCCAATGAGAAAGGCCTCTTCTGAAAAGGGGTAAGAAGAAGGCCAAGGGTGTAATATCCCCAATATTGACCTCTGACTTTCACATGTGTGTGTATGTGTACCCACACGCACACACCTGTGCACACACACACCAATGAATATGCATACACACGAATACCAAATGCACATACAAAACTAATTAATAAAGCATCTGCAGTGTGCAATCATTAATATTTCCTTTATCGCTGTCACTGCATAGAAAAGGAAACATATGTGAAAGTCCCTATCAAAATGCAAAATGTTAGTCTGTGCTTAAATGCCTGTCTTCTTCCAATATTCTGCTATCTAAAGGGGCAAAGAAACAAAACTGAACTAAAGTGTGTCACCAATGTTGAGAAAGTATTTTAGTGTTGTGAACAACTGCACACCATAGGTACTATGCCCAAGGAGAAGGCCCCAGACTAGGAAGGAAAATCGCAATATATATATATGAACTAGATAAATATATCTTCAAGATTCTGCAATGGCTTTCTTTCTGCCTTAGTTCTTCTAGAGATTATGAGTACTCATTTTTTCATTTATCATAAAATTACCATTGGCAAATGTGCACTAGTCAATGTTTGCTTAACCAGAAATCAAAGTAAGCTGTGTAACATAAGTTTCATCATCTCTCTTTCACAGTTAAAATCCTTCAGTAATTCCTCGTCACTGACAAGATAAACACTAAAATCCCTTCAAATGTGACTCAAAATCTCTCACATTCTGTTCAGGGCCACCTGTCTAGAGACTTCTCTCACCACCCGCACCCAATGTTGTGGACTGAATTATGTCCCTCAAAATGGGCTCATGAAAGTGAAGTCCTGATTTGATAGGATCACTGTCTTTACAATGAAAAAAATACTAAACAATTCTCTCCCTTTCTCTCTATCTCTCTCTTTCCGTGACCTCCCCACTTACTGCTACCTCAACCCCCATGCACTTGAACACAGGAAAGGCCATGTGAGGACAGAAAGGGTGAATATGAATATCCTTCACCAGAAGTTTACTTTGAGTAAACAAATTGATATTACTTTTGTTGTTTATATTTGAGACAGGATCTTCCTCTCCCAAACTCACCTGGAATTCACTCTGTAGCCCAGGCTATCCTTAAACTCATGGCAATCATCTTACCTCAGCCTTCCATGATCTGGGATTAAAGGTATAAGCCACCACACCCAGCTGGGAACTTCTACTTTTTAAGTCAACAAGCCTACTTGTTCCACAGTAAGTAACTTTCCACCCATGACTATGCCGTCAACCTTAATTTAACTCAATGGATCAAAAAAGGCATGGAATATGATGAGGATTACTGGGAAAGAAGAAGGGCACTGATGAAATGAAAATTGATAAATGATTTTAAAAAAAGGCATTAATATACATTTATGAAAATTTGAAAATAGAAAAAAAAGTATTGAAAAGTACTTCAATAAATTTCCTATAACTGAAGTCATGCCTATATGAAAACATAAGATTAAAAATATAGGAGTTTGGGCTGGAGAGATGTCTTAGCGGTTAAGGTGCCTGCCTGCTAAGCCTAAGAACCTGGTTCCAATCTCCAGGTCCCACGTTTAGCCAGATGCAAAGTGACGCAAGGGTGCAATGCCGCATTTGCCCACAAGGGGGCTCACACATCGGGATTTCCTTCACAGCAGCTGAGAGACTGCTGGCACACCCATTCTCTGTCTCCCTCTCCCTCTCTGTCTGTCTCTGTGTCTCTCTCCAAAAAAAAAAAAAAATACAGGAGTTTGTGCCTATGACAATATCATCATAGGTAATAACTAAGGGCACATCGCCAGGACTCCTGAATGCAGAGCATAAGGAAGCATAAGGGCTCCTTGCTTATATGACACTCCTACAGGGTACAACATTTTCCCTTCTTCCCTTCTGCCCCCTTCTATCCCCATTTTGCCAGGTAATGTGTAGACCCACCCCCCCCCCGAGAGATTTATGTGGGAGTCTTCTATAGTTTGAGCACCAGATATCTGAAAAGTGTATTTCTCCTAAATATTTCCAGGTGTAAGAAGATGAAGTACAAAGGAGTGCTAGGCTGTGTGTGCTAGTACCTGAAATGACATTCTCAGGCCAAATCAGGCACAGAGCCCACTGGAAGCAAATAAAAAAGTTTATTGTATGACTGGGGAACAAGCGGGATGGGAGGTAACAGAGAAAAATGGATCCTGTCTTTCTGAGGCATGGTCTCCTATACCGTCCTGTCCAGTGGAACATAGGTGCTAAGAATGATGGTGTCTGATCAGTCTCACTCCCACAGGTATGGAAGGTTCTGTAGCTCTTATCTGAAAAAGCCCTCCCAGAAGACACAGTGTTTTGTTTCCAGTTCTAGTATACAGAAAGAGAAGTGCAGTGGTGTTGTGTGACTTTTCCTGGGGAGACATGAACAAATGTCTATTCACCCTTCATTGGTCACCAGCAACATACCAGAGAAATGATTCTACCCAAGTCCAATTTGATAAACACATGAACTGATCAGGGTTATTTACAAAAGCATGGGTGAGAGGTTACATACATAAGTGTGATGACTCAACCTCAGCTTCAGTACTGAAAAGTCCCACCTCAGAACAGGTGAAAACCTAATGGAAATGACCATATATTTTAGCACAGCCCAAGTGGGGGCAGGAAGAAGAAACAACTGCAGCAATCCCAGGTGGGGGTCCTGTAAACTGCCTTCTCCTCGTGCCTACTATGGAACACAAGAAGCTCCATTACCGTCATATAGACCTTGCTACCACTTTATTTTTCTCTGCTCATTTCATTGCCATTTCCATAGTCATTTCATTGAGTATGGAACTGAGTATCCTCTGGGTCACTGCAGAGACCTCTGCTTCATGCTGACCAATGGTTCTGTCAGTCCTAGGTGATATCACTTTATCACAACAAGTAATAACTGGATAGGGTCCAAGAAATATCTTTGACATAACTCCTTGTGAAAGGGGGGAATCCAACTATGGCCAGAAGATGGAAATTATCTGGGTCATATGCACTCAGTGGAGACCTCATAATGTCTTCTCTTATCTCTGTGTCTAACTTGGTGGTCACAATGATCACAGAAATGTATTCTCCATAGATTTCTATCTGTATTCCATTACTTGATAACAGATAGAATGAGGGGTCACCTGCTACATTTCAGCTCTCCACCTCTCCGTGCCTATACCCAGGAAATTTTTCAGAAAATGAGAATTTTCCCCTTTACCAGATCACAAAATCTATAGCCAATTCTCCTCTGGCAATTTTTCTGAACATCTATATACAAATTTGCCTACCTTACCACAATAAGTACACCATCCTAGTTGGCACTAACACCATACTTCAGGCGCCAAGGGGCTTCAGGTACAAACATAACTTGCTCTTTTTCCTCTCTCAATGAAGACATGTGTGTTGAGGAATGGAGTAAGAAAATTTCAATAGCAGCTTGAGGGAGAATTGGATCTATAACTATATCCATTCCCAAGCTCACATTCACACATGGCATAACTCATCCTAACACACAGAGTGTGGATGTCCTTGCAGGTTCATCTTGAAGAGTAGACAGGATTGGTCCTTTCCTATGCACTGTGCATAGTGCTAGAATCTGGATGACTGGCTCTGGGTTTTTGAGTAGTTCCTTCAGCATGGCCAGCAAAGCTCCAGAAAGCCCACAAAACCACAGGGCAGCTGCATATGGCTGGTGCAGTGGGGCATCCAGCCACTGGTTTCCAACCAAATAAGTTATATGACCACCATGCCATCTAGAAAAGGTGGGAGCTCTACAGAACCAAAGAGATTAACATCTCATCAGCCCTGGATCTTCTTCAGGAATAACTTGGGGAAAAATCAGGGAAAGAATCAAAACTTCTTGCTATGGATATTACCATCTACAGCCTGTCCCTAACTGCTAATATCTTTCAGATCTGTATTCTAGTAACATCCATTTGCAATGTGCCCTTGTCCTGCTTAAATGTACAAAAGACCAATATTTCACTGATAACATTTTCTGAGAAACTCAAAAGAGTGCTTCCTACATGTCACATCATCACCTATAAACATTCCCTGTCATCTTCCCAGGATACCACTGTCTCTTCTCACCTCTTATTGTCTCTCTTCAGGCTATGGAATGCTAATCAACTTAACATACACAGTAAATATATGAGATAATAATATAAATATTATTTCCATTTTCTAATTAGTAAGCATAGATGCAAAAAATTTAAATACCTTTTCCAAAGCAAGAAGATGAGTCACCACTTAAATATGAAACAAAACTATCAATAAAAACAGACAAAAACATTGCTACAGTTCTAGAAAGGTTGTGTCCTTATCTCCTGTCCTGCTGGTCTCCTGCCTTACCTGCTTCACTCTGCTTCTAATCATGAAATGTAAGTAGTCACTGTGGTCTCAGAGTCTCTATAAATGCTCCTGAAAGCAGCATGCTAAGGGCCTGCTTTGCCAAGGGAGCATTTGATAGATTGATAAATGATGTCTTCTATGGATAGGACATCTTGTACTGAACCTAGACTGGTCAAAAATGGGGATGCTCCACCCCCCAAAAAAGAGTCCAGGACCAGATGGCTTCTCATCTGAATTCTATCAAAATGTCATGGAAGAACTTAAACAAATTTTTCTCAAACTGTGCCACACAATCAGAGAACAGGGAGAGATCCCCAACTCCTTCTATGAAGCTAGTATCACCCTAATTCCAAAACCAGGCAAAAATGCCACAAAAAAAGAAAATTATAGGCCTATTTCCCTGATGAACATAGACACAAAGATCCTGGACAAAGTCCTTGCAAACCAAATTCAACAGTACATCAAAAGCATTATCCACCTTGATCAAGTAGGTTTCATTCCTGGAACACAAGGGAGGTTCAACATATGGAAATCTATCAATGTAACACACCACATAAACAAGCTTAAACACAAAAACCACATGGTCATTTTGATAGATGCAGAAAAGGCCTGTGACAAAATACAACATCACTTTATATCAAAATAATGGAGAGAATAAGCATGGATGGTTTATATCTCAATATATTAAAGACTATATATAAAGCTCCTAAAGCCCAAGTAATACTTAATGGAGAGAGACTGAAGGAATTCCCATTGAGATTAGAAACAAGGCAGGGGTGATCACTCTCTCCTCTGCTCTTCAACATAGTACTAGAAGTCCTAGCTCAAGCAATAAGACAGGAGAAAGAAATCAAAGGGATACAAATTGGAAAGGAAGAAGTTAAGTTAGCCCTATTTGCAGATGACATGATTCTATACATGAGCGACCCAAGAACTTCCATCTCAAAACTCTTAAAAGTGATTAACGCCTTCAGCAAAGTAGCAGGATATAAGATCAATGTACAGAAATCAGTAGCCTTTCTGTATGTAAAAGACAAAGATACAGAAAAAGAAATAAGCAACATTGTCCCATTTTCAAAAGCAACAACAAAAAAATAAAATACCTTGGAATAACATTAAAGAAGGAAGTGAAAGACCTATACAATGAAAACATAAAAACACTCAAGAAAGAAATTGAGGAGGACCTGCGAAAATGGAAAGATCTCCCATGCTCCTGGATAGGCAGAATTAACATTATGAAAATGGTAATCTTACCAAAAGCATTATGTAGATTTAACACAATACCAATAAATATCCCAACTTCTTTATTCACAGAGATAGAAAAAATGATCTCAAAATTTATATGGAAAGGCAGAAGGCCTCAGATATCCAAGCATATCTTCAGCAAAAAAAAAACTCCTCTGGAGGAATCACCATACCTGATCTAAAGCTATACTGCAAAGCCATTGTAATAAAAACAACATGGTACTGGCATAAAAAGAGGAATATCGACCAATGGGACAGAATAGAAGACCCAGACTTTGGGTCAAGTAACTACAGCTACTTGATATTTGACAAAGGCCCTACCAATGCAGACTGGAAAAAAGACAGCATCTTCAACAAATGATGCTGGACAAACTGGACAACCATATGTAGGAAAATGAAACTTGATCCACACATCTCGCCATACATAAAAATAAAATCCAACTGGGTCAAAGACCTCAATATAAAACCGAAAACTCTGCTACTACTGGAAGAAAAAATAGGAGGAACCCTTCATGATATAGGAGTGGGAAAAGACTTCCTGAACAAAACTCCAGCAGCTCAGAAAATTAAACAATCACTAAACCATTGGGATCTCATGAAGCTGAAAAGTGTTTTCACAGAAAATATACAATAACCAAAGCCAACAGATTACCCACAGAATGGGAGAACATTTTTGCCAGCTATACAACTGACAGAGGTCTAATTTCTAGAATTTACAAAGAATTCCAAAGCCTGAACAACAAATCGTCAAACAGCCCACTCACAAAATGGGGCAGAGAACTGAACAGGGAGTTCTCAGAGTAAGAAACACAAATGACAAACATACACTTAAGAAAATGTTCAACATCCCTAATCATCAGGGAAATGCAAATTAAAATAACTATGAGGGCTGGAGAGATGGCTTAGCAGTTAAGGTGCCTGCCTCCTAAGCCTAAGAACGCTGGTTCCAATATCCAGCGGTTCCAATCTCCAGGTCCCACATTTAGCCAGATGCAAAGTGACGCAAGGGTGCAATGCCGCACTTGACCACAAGGGGGCACACACATCTGGATTTCGTTTGCAGCAGCTAAGAGGCTGCTGGTGCACCCATCTCTATCTGTCTTCATTTCCCTCTCTCTCTCCCTCTCTCTCTGTCTCTCTCTCTCTCAAAAAAAAAAAAAAAAAAAAAACTATGAGATTCCACCTTCCCCAAGTAAGGATAGCTAACATTAAAAAAAAAAAAAAAACTAAGGAAAACAAATGCTGGCAAGGCTGTGGAGAAACTGGAACCCTTTTTCACTGTTAGTGGGAATGTAATATGGTACAACCATTATGAAAAGCAATATGGAGACTGGAAAGGGTGGCTATAGACCTACCAACAGATCCAGTTATTCCCTTCTGGGCATTTACCCTAAAGGCTCCAAGCCTCAGATCAGAGACACTTGCTCAACTATGTTTATAGCTGCTCAATTCATAATAGCTAAGAGCTGGAATCAACCCAGATGTCCATCATTAGATGAATGGATAACAAAGATGTGGTATATCTATACTATGGAATTCTACACAGCAGTAAGGAAAAATGAAACAATGAAATTTGAAGAAAAATGGTCGAACATGGAACAGATATTCTCAGTGAGCTCACCCAATCACAAAATGATAATCGTTGCATGGTCTCATTCATCTGTGGCTCCTAACCTGAATCTGCCTGAGATGCTGTCATACCTAATAAGTACCCTGAGGACCAAACAATAGGGAGGGTGGGATGGGAGGGGAGGGTAAGTGTGGGGGGACACAAATAGGGACCCAAATGAAATAGTACCATAAAATACTAAACTCTGAACAACAGGCTAAAAAATTGATCTTTCACCAGGCCCATAGAGGGAACACCTGAACCACAGGGACCTGGAGAGGACATCGTGAAGACCAACCTTAGTCTTTTCATGTTTCTCTCTCTCTCTTTCTCCCTCTCTCTGTCTCTCTCTGCTGTGCTCACTTTCCCTCTCCTCTTTATCCTCTCTTTCTCTTTTATATAACCTATCTTTTTCTTCCTTCACCTTCCTTGGCGCTGACTTGTAACACCCAGTACCAGCATGGGGTTAACTTTCACAATGAGCTGTTGATCAGAGAGACCTACAAGTTTCCCCTCCAAAAAAATACAGATTTTTGTCAGAGTTCTTGATGACCCACCAAAGATTAAGGGTAAGACTCTACTGCCAAAGATACCATATGCTGTTGGGACGAAACATGGAGTGACCTGGTCAAAATCTGGAAGAGGGTCAGTCCCCAGACAGTTAGCTTGTCTAATGCCAGAGGGTGCTTCACAAACTACTGGGGGAAAATGACCAACATCTGTCCCAACAACTTGCAGTCTAAGCTACTCAGCAGTAAACAACCTGACCTGATGCTCAAACGAGTGCAATAGTGGCACTCAGCCATGGTGGGTAACCAACAGCTCTTGATTTAGTTAATAGATCCACTCAGTGGAATGGAACTCATAGCCAGAACTGGGAAATAAGTCAAAACCATGTACAAAAACTGAGCCCATTCTCCAATATCAAGCTCCCACCAAATGTGGGCTAGAAGAGGCCTATGCATATAAAATTCTCTCTAAAATAACTACAGCCATTCCATCTATCTGGTATTAACTTCTATCTGTGTTGGAGAATTTGCTTCTCTTTTCCAGATGGATGATGAATCTGAAGGGAGGATCAGCCTATCACACTTCACCAGGGCCCCAGCTGAAACCATAGAGTAACAGGGGAAATGGGCAAGAGTGCAGCTTTCTTGATGAACCTGACACCAGAACAAGGCTGAAGGAGATAAACACAGAGAATATTCAACTCCTACTAAGCCAGATATCCAGAAACACAGAGGCTCCCCAGATCTCATCACTGAAGTAGAACTAAAATGATCCCAATGTGGCTCAGGGAAATTCACAGAAGAGGGGCCAGAAGAGTGTTAGAGCCACAAGTGGGGTCATTATGCACAGTCTTTGCCTGTCCCCCATAACTATTGACTACCACCATAATGCACGACCCACATTCCCCAATGAGGAGGGTCCCTTCAGAGGGGAGAGGTCAGGGAGGAGGCTAGTGGAGGCACCAACATGAATGTAAAATTAAAATTAAAAAATAGGGATCATGGGGCTGGAGAGATGGCTTAGTGGTTAAGCGCTTGTCTGTGAAGCCTAAAGACACTGGTTTGAGGCTTGATTCCCCAGTACCCACATAAGCCAGATGGAGAAGTGGGTGCATGCATCCAGAGTTCATCTGCAGTGGCTGGAGGCCCTGGTGTACCCATTCTCTCTCTCTCTCTCTGCTTCTTTCTTTCTCTATATGTTGCTCTAAAATAAATAAATAAAAACAAAAATTTTTTTAAATGGGATGACATGTCTCCTGCCACCAATGTGATGCACTTGGTTTGGGCTCAGTTTTGGTTTGGCCTTTGTTTTATGTTACTAACAAGTGATCCCAGGGCCTTTGCATACTAGACAAGCACTCTACAACTGAGCTACAACCCCAATCCATTATAATAGAGTTGGGTCTGGAGATCCTCAAAGTTATATACCCTACAGCTGACTATTCCTTACTCTCTAAATATATTTTGTCTCCTTGAGGCAAAAGGATCATTGTCCAAGCACACCCCTGCAATGTGAAGGAGATGTTGAAGAGATACACTTTCTAAACCCTTTTTCTGGGGACAGTAAACTGATTAGAGATAAAATATAGTAGAATAGGATATCAGTTTGGTTAAAGGAGGGATAAGTCTCCCCTTAGACTCCCAATACAGCCATATTTGCATTCGTGTCTAAGCTCACAGTTGCCAGTAAGAACAGTAGTGTTAGATCTGACAACACACTGGAACCATGGACACCTGACTGCCCTCGCTCTGGGGCATCACCTTCCATTCATACCCAGATATGTTGACATGCGAGGAAACTTTTGTCTCATGAGTTCAAGCTCTAGTACATTGTCTTTAGAGCTGAAGGGACCTCTGTCTACTACATACAATTCAGGCAATCAGAGACACATCCACTTTTTGGCCTAATACTCATGATATAAATAACCTTATAATTTGTAGAAGCATCCCATGCTGTGCAGAATTTTAAGGGCTAGGAAGTTGGATAAGAGATTAAATGTATAAGACATTTTATTGTCAAAAACAATCCTATTGTACAGATTGTGACCACACTCTGATTCACTCACTAATTAATGCATATTTGGAAATAACACTCGATGATAAGTAAAAAAGACAATCACTAATACAACGATGTGGATGCATCTCAAGATACTTGGATAATAAAAGAAGCCAGGCACTAAGGATTACATTGGTCCCTCCTGTCACATGCTGCATTGCCTGGTGACTCACTGCAGTAATTCAAGAGAGAGATTTGGGGGTGATAGAAGTTTTCTAAAACTTCCAAGTGGTAGGGATTTTATGACTGTACACATTTTCTAAACTACAAATTTGAAAGAGGTGATTTTGTGAGATACATTCATGTGCTGTATGTTTCAGTAAATGACAGGAAACATATAAATGGCATATCCTCAGTTTACAGGAGGCCTGGTCACTGAACATGCATGCACGTGAGCACACATGTAGAAGAACACACAGTGAAACTCTGCACATCTGTCGTATTAAGTGAATGCCTGATTATATTTAAATTCTACTTCAATAAAGTTGTGTATGTAAGAAAATGCACACATACCCACACAAAATAAAATAAAACATCATACACACTCAATTCTAAGACACAGTTTAGAAGCAGTCATCTAAAAGTGGGGTCTGCATGAATATGCATGAGAGTCCAGGTTAAAAATGAATGTAAAAGTAAAAGAAACAAAGTTAAATATATATATTAATGTTTTGGGCTGGAGAGATGGCTTAGTGGTTAAGGTGCTTTCCTATGAAGCCTAAGGACCCAGGTTCGATTCTCCAAGTCCCACATGAGCCAGATGCACAAGGTGGCGTACATGTCTGGAGTTTCTTTGCAGCAGCTAGAGGCCCTGGCATGCCCATTTTTCACTCTCCCTCTCTCTCTCTTTCCCTCTCTCTGTCTCAAATAAATAAATTAATTAATTAATTAATTAAATACATTCTTTAAAATTAAAAAAAGAGAGCAAAGTCTAATGATTTACATATACAGAAATGCCATTGAGAAACCCAAAATCAATAATACATGAAGAAAGAAGACATTACAACCTGCAGGCTCAAAGGTACTAGTAGTTCTTTCCTGGAATGTGACATGTGTCCCACAGCAATTAAGCACAACTAAGCACAACAGTATGCAAAAAAGCATGCTGACAGCAAAACCAGACTTAGATCACCAGTAAGCTACCTACGTGGGATATTTATGTGGAGGTTCTGCTTCAAAATATTATTTCTTATTGGCTAGTGGATGTTTGCAGCGCATATACTGCTTTTTTCATTCTAAAATGCAAAATGTCACAATCATGTTTGGCATCAAGGTTTTCAAATAAAAGAAATGCATATTCCTCAAAAGCTGCAATGTGCACTCTCTGTGTGACAGTGACCAGGAACTGTGGTGAGAAATGTACATGCTGTCTCTGGCAAGTCTGTGTGCATACAGACACACACACACATGAACACATATGTAGATGAATACAGACAAAATCATATTAAAAGAGAGGCAATGGGTGGGGCTCTGAGAAAATGGCTCAGAGGTTTAGAGTTCTTTCAGTACAAGCAGGATGGCCGGTGAGGGCTTGAGAGGGCCCAAGCTTGATCCCCACCACCCACTTATAAACTGCATATTCCTGTAATCACAGTCCTCTGAGAAGAGAATGGAAAATTGCTGACCAGATCATCTGATTAGAAAAAAAAAAAAAAAAAAAAATCAGGCAAGCCCAGATTTAATGAGATACTCTCTCAAGACAATAAAGCAAAAGAGTGAGAGTTGAACACTGAACATTCTCCTCTGGTCTCACGAGGGTATACACATCTGCATACATTCACACATACAGACACTCAATATTCTCCTCTGGTCTCAGGAGGCACACAGGGTATACACATCTGTATACATTCACACATACAGACACTAAATATTCTCCTCTGGTCTCAGGAGGCACACAGGGTGTACATATCTGTGTACATTCACACATACAGACACCGAATATTCTCCTCTGGTCTCAGGAGGCACACATGGTATACACGTCTGCATACATTCACACATACAGACACTCAGTATTCTCCTCTTATCTCAGGAGGCACACAGGGTGTACATATCTGTGTACATTCACACATACAGACACCAAATATTCTCCTCTGGTCTCAGGAGGCACACAGGGTGTACACTTCTCTATACATTCACACATACAGACACCAAATATTCTCCTCTGGTCTCAGGAGGCACACAGGGTGTACACATCTGTATACATTCACACATACAGGCACCGAATATTCTCCTATGGTCTCAGGAGGCACACAGGGTGTACATATCTGTATACATTCACACATACAGACACCAAATATTCTCCTCTGGTCTCAGGAGGCACACAGGGTGTACACATCTGCATATATTCACACATACAGACACCAAATATTCTCCTCTGGTCTCAGGAGGCACACATGGTGTACACATCTGTATACATTCACACATACAGACACTAAATATTCTCCTCTGGTCTCAGGAGGCACACAGGGTGTACACATCTGATACATTCACACATACAGACACTGAATATTCTCCTATGGTCTCTTGAGGCACACAGGGTGTACATATCTGCATACATTCATGCATACAGATACTGAATATTCTCCTCTGGGCCCAGGAGGCACATGGGGTGCACACCTTTGCATATATTCACTCATATTGACACTGAATAGTCTCCTCTGTTCTCATGAGGCATATGGGTATACACATATGCATACATTCATGCATCCATGACACATACATACCACTTGACATCACCCATAAATATCCCTGCCTAAAGAGAAGAAGGGAAGGTATGGGGGTACAGGCTGACCTTGAAACATTGCCATACTTCTGGTCTAACATTTTCTTCTAAGAATGTCAGGTGGTCTCTAAATTACCTAGTGTGATCCTGAAAGATGGGAAAACGCACAGGTTCAATTATGGCTTAACATACTTCAACTATGAAACACAAAATAATCGTGCTTTATAGTATGACTTTCATATGTGGTCATTCATATTAGCTTGGGGTCTCCTTATTTCCTCTCTGGATCCCATGGTACACAAAGACTCTGCAGTAATGGACAGAATCTAGCACTTTCTACTACTGCAAAAGGTATCTTCCCTGCAGCACTCTCTGTCTTCTCTCTGTTATATCAAGGAAACAGACCAGGTTGGAGCAAAACGAGTAAAGTGATGGGAGTGACAGGAGAGACTGCCTAACACGGACGCAAGGCATGAACCATCTCTAACAGACTTCCTTCAGCCAAACAGACCCTGTGCATTCCTGGACAAGTCATTTCCCACTTAGAACTACCATTGCTTTGTGCCAAAATTGTCACTCAAATGTATACTATTACTTTGCAGCTGAAATTAATGATGGACATAAAACTGTTCCCAGTGTGTTCACTTACCAATCAGCACACATCAATAGCACCATTTTAATGAGTGCATTTTATGGATACATCAAACTTTCTGAAATAATCCATAATTGTTAATCATACTGTTTCCAGGTGTCCTATCATATGAATAATGGGATAAAATTTCATATATATTATTATGTGCTTATCTAATTACTTCCTTGAGAAAAAATATAAAAATAGAATTGGCATGACAAAACATTTTACTTAAGTCAATTTTCTTGAAGAACAATTGTGTATTGTCTAGTGAACAAATTGTAAGTATATATAGTATGCTGAGTTCTGGTAAATATGGTTCCAGGACAATTTCTTCTCCTGGTGCTATAACCCTTACTTTCTTGCACCATTTCCCATGGGCTTGTCATCTCCTATTCTCAGTTTTCTGTCACTAAAATTTAGATTTAGCTTTCCTCAATTTCATTAAATGGAAGTATATGGGGCATGCTATTTTCTGGCTGGCATCTTTTGGTGGGCATAATATTTTTGGAATTTATACATGTTGTTGCACTTATACAGTTTGTTCCTTTTATTATGAAATAGAAGCACACAGCTTGAATATTTCATAATTTTTATCTATTTGCTCATTAGAGTTCTTAAGAGGAACACCACCATGTGTATTTATGTGTGAGTATTTAGGTAGAGGTATGTTTTCACTTCTCTTGGGAAAATGCCAAGGAGTAAAATTATGAAATATAGTAAGAATATAGGAAACCTAATTACTGTCATGCACCAATGTATGTGAGCTCCAGTTGTGGTCAATCTTCACCAAAACTTGGTATTGTCACACTTTTTCAACAATGAACCATTCAAGTAAATTTCTAATGTTACCTCATTTTGCTATAAACTTCTAATTCCCTAATGACTAGAGATATTAAGTATTGTTACCTATGGTTAATAGCCATTACTGTCTTCCCTTTAAAATAAAAGTTAAGATTCTATGCACATCTATAAACCATATACTTGTCTTCTATGACTTTTTGAGTTATTTATATACTCTTGGTACAAATGCCATTTCAAATGTAAGAATAACAAATCTCTAACCCTTCATTTTGTTTCCTTAAACACTTAAAATTGTCCTTAAGGGAATAGATTTTAGATCAATGATGCAATAGAAATGGATTAATGATATCCATTTCATCAATGTTTTTGGCTTTTTATATATTTTAATATTTTATTTTAATACACAAAATTTAATATGCACATACTTACGTGATTTTCAGCATAGGTACATATTACTTAATGGTAAAATTAAGATAAGTATATCTGTCTCCTCATGTTTTTATGATTTTTGTGGTTTAAAACATTTAAAATCCTTTATTGTAACTTTTTTATTGGGTTTTTGAGGTAGGGTCTCACTGTAATCCAGGCTGACCTAGAATTCACTATACAGTCTCTGGCTGGACTTGAACTCATAGTGGTCCTCCTACCTCTGCTTCCCTGGGATTAAAGGCCTATACCATCATGCCCAGCTATTGTAACTTTCTTAAAAATAGATGATACTTTATCATTATCTGTGGTCACCCAGTTGTGCAATAAGACATCAAAACTTATTTATTCTAGTTTAAAAGTTTCTTAGTTCCACATGCTCTTGCCCAGGCTCTTGCTTATCCATCTGTAGCAAAAAATTAAAATATTGTGTGTTTTTAGGAAATTTTATGTTTTACATTTTGTTGGGCATTGCTAGAAACGGGCTGGGACTGTAAGGAGGCTGGCCTGAACTGTTGGACATGGTCAGGGACCCTGGACTGTGGGGTTGCAGCTGGCACTATCATCAGGAGTCCCTGGTGATGGTGACTGGCCTTCCCTACATTGTAGGTTGTAGTGTGCTGTCATCGCCCAGAGTGAGCAGAACTGGCAAGGCCCTCCCCCAGACCTCAAAAAGCTCTGACCATTCCATAAGTCAGACTTTGCCCCCCACAGTTCCTGACCTTGTGGCTAGCTGCCCAAGAGACCCTTATGTAGCTGAAGTCTTGTAGCCTTCTCACCATCTCTCTCCCCCCCAACAGTTTTGAAGCCATAGCCTTCTGTTAATCTCCTCTTCTGCCCTTCCCCTTCCCTTATCTTTCCCCCACAGCTTTGAAGTTACTAGTTCTTCCACCACCTAGATAACAGCCCATAAATTATGCATCTGATTGCCATATAGTCTGTATGTGCCATCTCAACCTTCCCCAAGTGTTTATAAACCCACTCCCCTTTTGAATAAACAAGTGCTGTCCATCAGATGGTCTCCCAGGTGCTCATTGCCCATCATCTTCGTCTTCACACCCGCTGCTCCAGGACCCTGGTGCTTCCCTCCCAACTCCTCCCTCCCTCGCCGGGGATGTCGGTGGCCAAGGACCCAGGAAACAGGAACAGTAAAGACCCACAATATTTGACTCAATAATTTCTCCCACATTGATTTTTAAATACATCAATCCCTTCCTACCATAAGAAAGTGGTTGAAAGGAAAGCCTACAATTTCTGTCTACATACACTTCTATTCAAATATAAAGTCTACAACAATATTATTTGTCACATAAAGTGTAGGAAGCATTGTTTCCCAAAATACCCTATGGAAAATCATTTGGTATGAACACTTTAAATAATAAGGAATATTAATATAAATGATTTCAAATATGTACACACATGCATACACATGAACCTACACATGCACACAAATACATGCACATATATGTATGTGCTCTAAGATTCATGCACATGTGATACCTACAGATTTATATAACATATAATTATATGACATAATCTGATACATATCAGGTTCATGTGAAAGGCATCATATACAATGTGATATACATCCAATATTTTTACATTGTAAGTTGTTACTTTTTAAGTACTTAGCAAAAGGAAACAAGGATACTTAAAGGAACCTAACATTAAAATCCTTGAAAGATGTAGGCGTTACTTTATCTTATAATCATTTTTTAAATTTAGAGCATTTTCAAATACCATTTGTTTTTGTTGATTCCTGTCCCTCCTCTTACCCCTGTCTCCATCTTCTCTGCAATTTTCTTTGCCCACATTTCCCTTCCTTCTGTATACATTTCACAAGTATCCTGTTGCTTATCCCTCCCACCACTCACAGCTCATCTCTTTATGTTCACTTTTGTCACAGTCACATATTTATAGGTTATATACATATTTGTCCTCCACTACATAGACATACTTATAGCATAAGCTCACATATCACAGAGAACATGCAGTTTTGGTCTTCCTCAGTTTTAGTCACTTTGCTTAATATGATTCTTTCCAAGTCCATGCATTTTCCTGCAAATTCTATAATTTCATTTTTTGTATGGTGTAGTAGAATGCCATCAAATATATGTGCTACATTTTCATTATCCACTCATCTATTACTGGGCATCTAGGTCATTTCTAATTGCTAGCAATTGTAAATAGAGCAGCAACAAACATGGATGTGCAAGTATCTCTGTAGTAGAGTGTGGAGTCCTTAGGGCATGTGACCAGAAGCCACATAGTTGGGTCTTATGGGAGGTCTATTTCTAACTTCCTGAGAAACTTCCATACTGATTTCCATAATCACTGTGATATTTTGCACTCCCACCCACAGTGGAAGAGGATTCCTCTTTCCCCACGTTCTCCACAGCATTTGTTGTCTGTCTTCTTGGAGCTAGCCATTCTGACTGGGGTAAGATGGTATCTCAGAGTTGCTTTGATTTGCATTTCCCTGATGGCTAGGAATGTTGAACATTTTCTCAAGTACTTGTTAGCCTTTTGTGTTCTTTTTTGAACTGTCTGTTCAGTTCATAGCTCATTTGTTGATTGGCAGATATCACTTGTAAGAACAAAATTTATTAAAATGACAGAAAAAGTATGAAAACATGAGAAAAGTTAAAATATAACAAATTCATACATTTACTTTTCAATTTCTGGTAGAACAGTTTGATAACTAAATCATTTTTGAGCTAAAAACAATATGATTAGTAACCCCAAAGTAATGGTCACCTATAGTTTTTCAAACAACAATTACAAAGTGCACATTATTGTAGCGCACTAACAGATAGTTCAAAATTATGATAATGGGCCAAAACATCAGAAAACTTCAATAAATTTCAAGAACTAGGTATAATGCCCATGCACATGGCTTTGTACTCTCATACTTTCCTGTTGATGACAGAGAAGTCTAAGTTATCCAAAGTCAAGGTAACCTACATGTTTCCAAAATCAGCTTTGATGTGAAAGTTCATAAGAGAACAACATTAATATTTTCAAAAAGCAATGCAAAGCAAGATAAAATACTCAAATATCATATCTATTTCATTATACTGAAGAGTTTCTGAGGCAGCAAAGACAGGGGAGGCCAAGATCTTAGTCAGAAAGGGAGCTTAGAAAATAAGCCAGATTTTAAATAGCACTAAGTGAAACCCTGGAGATTGTAATGTTAACTATAATCGCCACTGCAAAGAGGTGGGAAGGCTAAAATCAGACATAGACTATAAGAGCAGCCTGGCTTAGAAGACGCAGCTACTGGAGGAAAGCATGCTAGAGAGAGTGAGACTAGGGTTCTATACTGAGAAATGGATGAGCAGGAGTGAGCTAATAAGCTCAACAGAGCACAGCAGATACATGGTTGTCTGAACCCACAGGAGATTTCAAACACTTCCCAGGAGTGGGGTTCTGACAATGAACCCTACATCTTCCAGTAGAAAACCCGGAAGAGTTACAACTAGATGCTGGGAAATGGATCTAGTAAGATTTACAAAGTTTTACAATCCAGTTCTGAGTCCTATTAAGTGATGACACAATTGTGGTAAAGGACAGACTTTCCTTGCTTGACAATAAATAAATTCCACTCTCTACAGAGGAATACAACTCTACCCAGAGGCGCTCACATTTTTTTAATTTAAAAACTATATTTAATCATGTCATAAGTATATACCAGTCATCCTGGGAAAACTGATGAAGAGACTATTGCATAGATTACTCAAACGTTCATTATAATGGTAATTGATATGTTCAGGAAAATATGTGACAGAATGAAGCAGTTCACCATAGTGGTTAAAAACTTTGAGGAAGTTTCAAATAAATATTCTAGAATTGACACTAAGGATATCTAAAATTAAGAACCACTTACATGAGTTAATAGCTATTGGGTTACTGCCACTGGGAGTGAAATGAAGGGAGAGACAGCTCAGTAAAAGATACCTGAACCTCGCTGGGTGTGGTGGTACACACCTTTAATCCCAGCACTCGGGAGGCAGAGGTAGGAGGATTGCCATGAGTTCGAGGCCACCCTGAGACTACACAGTGATTTCCAGGTTAGCCTGAGCTAGAGTGAGACCCTATCTCGAAAAAAAAAATATAAATAAAAATACAAAAAAAGATACCTGAACCAAGAGATAAACGAACAGAGCATGGAAGTGGGGAGTGAAAGGGAAAAGGGTGATTGCTAACAATTTCACAAAAAAAGTTAAATCACAGAATTAGAAGCTCTACAAATTTTTAACAAGAAAAATTACAAAGACAGCACACCTAGATATGTCATAGTAAAACCTCTGGAAAAAAAAAAAATCAAAACCTAAAAAGAAGGGCTGGCCTGGGCGTAGTGTCACATGCCTTTAATCACAGTCTTAGGGAGTCAGAGGGAGGAGGATCATTGTGAGTTCGAGGCCATTCCGAGACTACATAGTAAATTCCATATCAGCCTGGCATAGAGTGAGACCCTACCTCAGGGGAAAAAAAAACAATAAATAAAAACACCTAAAAAGTAGGAAGGATAAAAAGGGAGACATTAAAGTGTAAAATAATCAAATGAGCACTGACTTGGAATATACAGAGGCCAGATACTGACATAACAATATCGTTGAAATACCAAAAGATAACACCTGCCAACATAAAACTGCACTGAATGAAAATGTCCTTCAAAAGTAAAAGTTTAAACAAACATGATTTATGATCCAATAAACACTGAGAGAACTGTTAATGAGCACCTGCATGTGTGTATATATTAAGGGAATATTGAGCAGAAATATTACTTAAGATGAGCTCCAAAGAGGAAAGAGTAGAACAGGAACAGAACAGAGAGGTGCAAACTTGTGGACTTAAACAAATGAGCCCTGGTCTTTCTCCAGCTAAATATTTTGGATGATTTGAATATTTTTAGGCTTGTTACCATTCTCATACATGCAATTGTATACACACGAAAAGCTTGTCCTGAAAACATGAGCTCACCAGGGGTAGGATACAACAAATTTAATCCGGGCATCTTTGAATGAATGAGTTGTGTGTTAAGCCACAACCATTCCACTTACTATTGGGTGGAAAATCATCTAAAACACCACAACTCTTACATGCCTTAATGGTAACTTCAATTTCTTACCCAAGCCTCTTTTTTAAGTCTCACATTAAAACTGGCATGGTTATTATCTTAACCACCTCCTATAATTAAATATTATCAGCACTGAATTATTTTATTATTTATTTTTGAATTATCATACAAAGTAATGGGCTTCACTATGGCATTGTACTACATACAGTGTTTTTGTTGATCCTCCTCTCCTCCTCCCATCATTGCTTTCACCCCTCCTGCTGGTCCCCTGTCTCATCTCAGTAGCTCCCCATCAGTCTTCATGTCAAATGTATTCAATTATTTTTCCTTATCTGCTCCATTAGGAACTTTCCCCCCTTCATAATCCCCTTTTTGCTTTCATGGTCTATGCTCTCCTCTCCTCCCCACACACAAGCACATCCTTAGAAAATTAAAATCTAGGATATGTATATGGAAAAAATAATATTTATCTTCCAAAATCTGAGTTATTTCACTTAATACAATGATTGCATCCCATCAATTTCCTAAAAAAATCCATGATTTCATTTTTCTTTATAGCTGAATGAAATGCTATTATATATTTTCCTTAACCATTAATTTATTGGTGGACATCTAGGCTGGTTCCATTTCTGACCTATTATGAATATTATAGCAACAAACATGGATGTCAAGTATGTCTATGATAGGACATAGAGTCCTTTGGTTTTATGTTCAGAAATTGAACAGCCAGGTCATGTCATAGCTCTATTTTCAGTTTTTGAGAAACTTCTATACTGACTTCCATAGTGACTTTACCATTTGGCCCTCCCACCAACAGTGAATAAGGGCTCTTCTTTGCTCACATCCTTGGCAAAATTTGTTGTCATTGGCTTTCCTTCAGATAGCCAATCTGACAGGGATGAGACAGAATCTAAAGGTAGTCTTAATTTGCATTTCCATTATAACTAAGAATGTTGAGCACTTTTTAAAATGTTTATTTACAACTTATGAGTAATTCACTTAAGTATGGCCTAGTTCTCCAATCCTGGTTGGAAGAAAGACATTTCCTAAAGACTTACATTGTAGCCTTCCTCCTGCACCATAGTCTTCAGTGGTGCATTTCATGTTTTTACTATCCTCTTTATCTTTCTGTTGAATGTCAAGAAAAAGCAGAGACACTTACAAGTGTCAATTCCAACTACTAATTTCTTGTGCAGAGGAACTGCCATTGACTTACCAGGGCTATCCAGCCTTGCACTGGTGATTATGTCTCTCTTCTGTAGTACTGACTTGGTATCTCTAAATTACATTTTCCACTTGTCTTTGCCAACCAGTTTCCTGTTCATTTTTACCAAAGGAGACTATATCTACTTCTTTTGAAAACCTGTCATTGAGATCACCCTGCAAGGCTACAGGACTTGGTGCAAGGGACAATGGAAGACAGCACAGCTGAGGAAGCACCTGGGATGTGGAACATACAGTTAGTTCCCTACATCTTCAGACCCTTGGGCATTAGTTAAAGATCAAAAGGAAAAACGGAAAAATAAATTCTTCTTATTTGATTTCTTGCTGCTTCTGAAAGCAACTGTGGAAATGCCTCCTAAATGGTTTTGAATGGGTCTTGAGTGATGACAGCATTTGGTAACAAGAGACTTGATATCGGCAGGTGTGAGTTCCATCATGCTGAGATTTAACTACTCTTTTTTCACTGTACAGATGACTAGATCTTGGGAAATAAGTGTGGATTATCACAAAATAATACTGGTTGTAGTTCAGAATGCAACTTGTGGTGCTTTCAATGTGAATATATGTACCCCGTAAACAGGTGGTTTATTAAGCTTGTAATTTGGGTCTCCAGATGCCTGGAGGAGGTGCCACTACTGGGGGTGGATTCTGGGATCCAGCCCAAAGGGTGTTTGGATGCAGATCTGATTCCAGCCCAAAGCTATGGAGAGAGATGTGTGAGCTCTGGTGGGTGTATGCTTGCTGCTTTAAAAAAAAAATTGTATTTATTTATTTATTTATTGGATATATAGAGAGAATGACAGAGAGAGTGAGAGAAAGAGAGAGCAAGCGAGTGCATCAGGGCCTCCAGCCACTACGAATGTACTCCAGATGCATGTGCCACCTTGTGCATCTGGCTTACAGGGTTACTGGGGAATTGAACCTGGGTCCATAGGCTTCACAGGCAAGCAACTTAATTACTAAGCCATCTCTCCAGCCCCTACTTGCTGCTTTTTGTTATTTGCTGGCTGATGATTTTTTTCCCTGCTTGGATCTGTGAGGAGGGAGTGGACCTTCCTTTGGATCTGTAAGCTTGAAATAAATCTGTTCATCCCATAAACGCCGTCTGGTTGGATGCCCATCCCAGCCTTGTGGAGCTGACCACAACACTAGCGCAGTATCTTTCCTGAACAAAGAAATTCCCCTTCGTATATTTTTAAGCAGCCATTGGTTTAGCAATTCTCTCCTCTACACACCAATAATAAAGGCCATCTAAAGCAGATTTCACCACATTGAAGACCAGTGCTCTCCAACTGATGGGTACTGGGGCTACATGAACGTTCTCTGTCATAACCTACTCTAGAGAAACCTGGAGTATATCATCCAGTATTCTAATGCATCCTGTTGATTTGTCTTGATGAGTAGAAAATGGAAAGTACTTCATAAGAAATACAAGTATTTACGGACTAATAAGAAAGGTTAGTGGGTAAAGTGCTTGCTATGCCAACATAAGGATCTAAGTTCAATCCCCAGGACATGCGTAAAATGCCAGATGTGGTGGTGCACACCTATAATCCCTGCACTGAGAAGGTGGAGACAGGAGGGTTCCTAGAGACTGTGGGCAAGCTAGTCTAACCCTCTTGGTAAACTCCAGGCCAAGGAGAGACCCTATTTCAAAAAGAGTTGGAGGTGTTCCTGAAGATAACAGGTGAGGTTTTTTTTTTCTGGCCTTCACACACATGTGTACACACACCTATACACCCACATGCACTCACACACACGCAAGTATGCATGTACATATACACAATACACACATAGACACACACACACAACACTTAAGAATGACAAAACTTAGGAGATAAACTCTACAAATTATATGCATATGACAATGTAATGACATTTCTAGGAACATAATGGAAGATATTTTTGCACAGCCTCCCACTGAACAATAAACACACAGGGAATTTTTTTTTTCTTTTGTCATTGGAAGGCGCACGCCTCATGCAAGGGAATTGTTCAACCCACTTGCTGCCCAGCCTAGAAGTTTCTCCTTGTGAGGGGTTCTGAAGTGATTAAGGGCACAGCGGATGCCACTCTGCCATGGAAGCTTTGGGAAGCAGCATCTCTGATGAAATGCGAAAATTACTAAGGCAAATAGAAATGCTGAATGGAGTCTGTGCAATTCACTGGTAGACTAATCATAATGCAGAGCCTCGGAATCCTGTAGCAAGGTAATGAAGCCCTCTGAAGGTAGTATTTACACCCCATCACAAGTGTCTACATGGATACCAGCTCGTGGAAGAGATTTAATACCAGATTACAGGACAAAGCTAGCAACCCAAATTACATCATGACATGGGCACTTTATCATCTACTGATTAATAAAGTTAGAGAATTTCAGTGGCACTGCATCATCAAATGGAAGAAAAACGGATTTACAAGGGGGAGCTTGAGCAGGAGGTTGATCCTCCTGGTGTATCCCAGCTGCACTATCCCTCATCACTCTTTTAACTAATTTTACCAATTCCTGAGTTTTTACAGGGTGAATCCATGATAAATTGGTAAAAAAAGAAGGAAGTAAGGAAGTCAAACCTGGTTTTCAGAGCTCTGTAAGATTTACTATCAACACAATCAAACACAATCAGTACATTCCTGAAAGGCAGTAATTAAGGAAAGAAACCTTGTTATCAGGTCCAAATTTGTGTGTGTGTGTTATATACAATATATATACATATACATATACATATATATGGAGAGAGCGGGAGTAGATATATAGATGCATAGTTAGAGTCCTCTTTTGTCTGCATGGATGGAATTAGGGCCCAAGATGATGTGCCTCTATTCTGATTCACAAGTTAGATTTATCTGTTTGGCTTGAGACTCAGATATTTAGGAATTAAAACAATTTATCAATGCATTATAAGGAATTCAGGAGGAAAATCACCTTCCCCATCCTGGATGGGTCATAACAAACTAGGGCATAATTATTCTGTTATTGATTGCTAAAGGATACTCAGAGCAAAGGAACTTTACAAATGTTAGGTAGTTAAACTGACCCCTCCTGAAAACGTTATATACTTTCTTTGTCTTTCTTGGTATTATGCAACAGACTCCACGAAGATGTTCAAGGCTGGAGAGATGGCTTAATAGTTAAGGTACTTGTCTGTGAAGCCGAAGGACCTAGGTTTGATTCCCCAGAACTCATGTAAAACAGATGTACAAGGTGACACATGTGTCTGGAGTTTGTTTTCAAAGGCTAAAGGCCATGGCATTGCCATTCTCTCTGTCTCTATCTGACTCTTTCTCTCTCACACACACTCAAATAAATAAAGAAATAAATAAAACTAAATAAATAATAAAATTATTTTTAAAATGTCCTTGGCAGCAGGAATGAAAACAATATAAAAGTGAAGTCTAAGCTCATGTATCACCATATAAATCAGCTTCTACCAATACCAATCATTTTAATCTTCCAACAGGCCCCAAGGGGCCATCAGATTTGAAGAGCACCATTTCATTCACCTTCTTGCAATATGGGAGAAATAATATACCTTCAATCTGACAAATATATATTTAAAAAGATTTTTTCTTCCTGTTTCAAAATTTCCCTGCAAGTATCGCCATCCATGGATTAACAAGATGACTTATTCTCCTGTATTAGCAAATCACAGTGGTTCCAATGAAGCAAGTCTTTTGAATATAGACGTGTACCCAGGGCTTAACACCATGCTGTTCAACCGTCCTGTCATGTATTTCCTTCCCAAGATAAAATGATTAAATGACCAATGACAATGTCCCTTCACAATATTATATGTGGTTTGAATGAGGGATCAATATGTGGTACTATTTCTCTCATGGTTTGGGAATTAAGAGGTAAAAATGGAACTGTGCTCTACTATTGCACCTCACAAACCACTGAAAGGATTTTGCTTTCCGTCCAAGCACGTTGCAAGATACTGATATACAATTCTCAGTTCCCAAAGCAGGAATGTCACCAGTAGTAGGCATCGCCAGGGTCTCTTTGAAGTGGAAGTTGAACTCATTACCAAGTCATTTTGTATTTCTCATGTCATTAACTGAACAGGCACAGAAGAGACTACCTATGAGCCAATTCGATTATCAAGGTCAAATAGGGTCATTCTATGCTGAAGTAGGTATTATTATTATGTCTATGGCCTGGACAAATTTCTGGGGTACTTCCAAGAAGTTCAAAATCAAATAACAAATTTCATAAAAGGTGATAGCAACTTCACATTTGAATGGCTTTAAGGACCGAAGATTCCCCTCAGTAATGAGCATTTTAATCACCACAGAAAGTAAAGTTCTGCAATGAATTGAAATTCTGCATTGAATTGAAATCCTACAAGGCAGCCAAGGGAGCCTAGGACAGGGGACAGAGGAAAGAAGTACAAGGAACAAACAACAGCCTCATTACAAAACACAGAAGAATCAGCAGTCACAGGAAGGGTCCGGAGAGCTTCTTCTCTACCTGTTTCCCACACAGCACACCTGTGCCTACACACAATCATACCATCTTAATTCTTCGTAATTGTTTTCTATAGAATGTGGGTGGTTTCTTTCAATGTGGCAGGTTTATTTTAAGTTTGACTTTGTGCTAGTTCATAGTCATTGCTGGCCTGATAGGATTTGAATCTTGGAGAAGACATGCATCTTTCAGGTGTTTCTAGAAAGGTGTTACTGAAGACGGAAGACCCCCATCTAGAATGTGGGTGATACCATCCGTGGGTTGGAGTTTTGGTCTAACAAAGTTGGAGAAGAAAGAGAGTAATTGAGAGCAGTGGGATCAGAAAGCACTGCATACATGTATGAAAATGTCAAAAATAAATAAGTAAAGATAGAAAAAGAAACAGCATTTATTTTTCTCTGACTACAGACTCAATGTGATCAGCCACCTCATCTCCTCACCACCTGCCTCCACCACAATGGACTGTACCCTCCAACTATGAGCAAATATAAACCTGCCCTTCCTTCCTCTTCTTCCTTCTTCTCTTCCTTCCTTCCTTCCTTCCTTCCTTCCTTCCTTCCTTCCTTCCTTCTTTCTTTCTTTCCTTCCTTCCTTCCTCCCTTCCTCCCTCACTTCCCTCTTCCTTCCTAACTTGTTTTTGTCAATTATTTTGTCACAGCACTGACAAAAGTAGCACACACAGTCTTTGAGTTACAGAATATCAGATGGCTTGTAACCATATAAAAATATCTTATCTTCCTCTGGACAGATACAAAGATGGACTGATGGAAACTGTTATCTCCCTTTAGGGTCTTACCCAAAGAGATCCTGAGTATTGCCCTCAGTATCAAGGAAAATTGGATTTTTTAAGCAGAAGTATGCAATTCCCATGGCTGAGGTAGATGCTTCAGTGTGAGTGGAAGGGAATGAAAGCTTAATAAATGGGCATAGCCATGTATTATCTGCCCTTATCAACTCTTTTCAGTTATGCCAGAACTAGGGATTTTTCTTTCTATCTGACTTCCTAGTAGGTTTAACCAAGAGAAATGGTTGGTGAGGTCAGAGACAGGAGTAGGGGAAAAAAAATAACATTCCTTCCTCTTCCTCAAACCCCAGGAAGCTTTGACAACTTTTGACTTCAGCCATGAGGCCCCACTTCCTGGTTTCAGCCTCACATAACTTAGTAAAGTTAGTACTTTTGGACCCTGACAGCACCACTTCCCTTTCCTCCCAAAAGCTTCTGGGATGGAGGCAGTTTCTAACACTGAAGAATTTCTGACTCACTTCCTGATTCACATTCACTCTCTTTTTGAAACAGAGTGTTTTCCTTATCTGTCAGTCATATCTGCTTGATCCATTCTCCTGTCCTTCCTAGACATTTAAATGTCTGAGCCAACAATATGCATACAGTTCCTTGGGGTCCTGAGATTGTACTTACGGAAGGTTCCTCTGGGATTCTGCTAAGAAAAGGAAGAAGAAAGAGAACCTGAGTTGTTGTGATAATAACTACGCTCACTTCCACTGTGCTTTTTCTGATTACATATGTTTGTTTACATTTCACACAAGGACTTCACCAGAACAAAGATTTGCTTATAATAAAATGTTTGAAACTGGATCTTTGCCACTGATAAACATATTAACCTGAACTTGGTCAAGGATAAAAATCAGACTGTTGCTTCAGTAGATAGTCTTTTGTTCCGACCAGGAAGTAGACAAAACACGTCACAAGAAGCCAAACTTCCTTCCTTTTCACTCTCCTATCCCACCTTACTGTTTGCAATTTCATTCTGTGGCCCTGGCACTCTGCCCCTTGTTTTCAGGGTATTCTCACCCTCAAAGCCCAACTGAAAAATTCCCCAAACATACTGTGTATCAAAACAATGAATGCATCCAGAAAGCCTGCAACAGAAATAACCCAAACAAATGACTACCACATCACATGTCCTATTAGCAAAGTACTTGTGTGGGAACAAAATGTTGTTGTTGGTTTTGTTTTCATTTTTTTAATACAGTCAAGGCCCCAGTGGGGCATGAATGTGGAATATCATCCCATTTTATAATATATGCACCATAATCTTCTTAAAATGAGTTTTCACTCCGAGAAACATAAGGACTTAAATATGAGCAGCCTGCTTTGTGCACTTGTGTGTTTGGCATCTCATTACACTTCAGACCATTTTGTCTTCTTAGAACAATTGAATATCATTAGTGGAGGCATATTTTGTTGCCAGAACTTGCTTGGTTGCGATTGTGCTCGTTAAAATGTGTCCATTTGCCAGCTGATGGATGGGAATTCTGAAGGGTGCCTGGTGGGTGAGCATTTGAATATCAGAAGTTTCATATCATCCTTCCAGAGAGAAAAATAGATTTGCTACCAACCAACACAAAGCATAAATTGTCCTTGACTTCCCCTCAATCCTTTTGTCTTCTCTGTCTTAACACTAGGTTTAGCTCTCTAAGTTTCCATCAGGAACCCAGAACTGTGCAAGGCATACTAGCCAGGCAGAGAAGGAGCCCATGCAGGTGCCTCAGGCTGATGTGCATGGTGACCTTTAGCTAATCACCTATCCTCTTGAGGCTTCAAGGTTGTAATTTGCAAAATGGAACTCTGCATGCTGACTTTTCAGTGTCACTCAGTGAAAATGTCAACTCAATTTGGGCACATGGTTTATGTTCAATGGTCAGCTGCTGGCCAAAATGGTAGATCAACAAGATGCAATAGTTTGTATGTTAGTCTAGCATACACAAAGCCCTGGGTTTGATCCTCAGCATTCCGGCACCAAATACACCAAACATGGTAGCACAAGCCTGTATCCCAGCCCTAAGTAGATGGCAGCAAAGGGGATTAGAAGTTCAAGATCATCTTCTGCTACATAGTGACTTGGAGAATGGACTACATGAGACTGGTCGAGAGAGAGAAGGAAAGGGAAAACATGAGAAAGGGTGAGCCAGAGAGAAAAGGGGTGGATGGGGGAGAGAGAGGCATAAAACACAAACATGGGTGGAAGATCAAAAGCAAATATGTACAGAATTAATTAGACTACAGTGGGCACCAAAATCATTCTGAAGACAAGACCTGGAAGAACCAGGGGATTCTCACTTCCCACAGCTGATATAAATTCCAGGAAATCACTAGGAACACTGAATAAGCACTGACTTAATGGGGACCCTAAACTGTTGGTCCTAGGGCAAAAATAAGACAAGGCTTCTACTGTGAGCCTCTGGTTACAACTGTGTTTATATGTATTTCTCTTTAAAAGCTATGTATGTATGTATGTATGTATGTATGTATGTATGTATATATATATATATATATATATATATATATATATATATATATTCATTGTTTCTTCAACATTGTATCCACAGCCAAAGTAATGTTAGTTTGTTCCTAGATAAAGAGATAAAGGTTGCACATCACAAGCTCTCACTTGCCTTGCTTAGGAGTAGAAAACAATTCACCATTATACAGTCAAATCAGAGACACATACAGCTAAATCACCAACAGGAAGCAGGAAAGGGACAAAGACATGAGAAATGCCACACTGCCTAGATGATATGAAGCTGAACTGAGAAGACAGGGAAAAAGGGAAAACATCTGGGAAAAACACACATCCAGTGACTTAAGACTGTCTCCACTCCATGCATGCATACGTCCATGACTGATCACAAAAAATGCCCGAGTTGGTACTGAGTTGGGGATAGCAAGTGATTTCAGCAGTTAAATAAATTCACAGAGGTGAAATCTGTCAACAATAAAGATCAGCTGTGAATAACCAGGGCTAAATAGGAGATGGCTCAGAATGAGTGACAAGAAGAGAGAGCCCCCCAGGAAAAGCCATATACACACAGGCCTTTAACAGTTATGAAGGGTGTGTGCACAGACTATTTATAGCTATCAGGAATAAAATTGGCCCCATCCCCTTGGGACAAACCTTCTCAACCCCTTCAGGTTGGATCAAGTGTCTCTTCCCTAGATGTAAATTCCCTGACCTCCCCATCCACAAAGTGTCCACCTTTGGTCCTTTGCTCTGAGGTATTTCTTCTGTTTATTCTTCTCATAGCAGTCGTTCATAACCTCCCATTCCTTTACTTTCTTTTCTATCTGTCTGCCTGTCCCTACCAGATTGCATTCAGACTTCTTGAGGAATGAGTCTACTGTATTCACTAGCAACATGGTTGTTCGTATCAATAAAGAAAAGAAATTAAATAACACATCATGAAAGATGAAGAGAAGTTAACTTTCAGTGATCAACATACCAGATATATAGTATTAATAGTCTCTCACTGTGTGCAAAATGAAAGGGAAAACCTTTACGTACCATAATGGCATACACAATAGAGAGAGGAGGAGTCCGCTAAAGGCAGAACTATGCACATAACCCTCAGTTTGCATCAGATATTAGGGCTAGTGTGATTGTTTATATAAGGAGAAACCTTCTGAGTAACACATAGAATTAGGGTTTGGAGAGGAATGAGGTAGAAAAAATGCATTGATGTTTAGTTTGCATGTTCAAAATGCTAACAACTACCTTCCCCAAACCTAGCATGTGCCAGTCTCTCTGCCTTAAAATATTTCAACATTTACATTCTAAAGCACTACCGTACTTCCCAGTTCCAGCCTTTCTTATCATCCTGATACTTCTAAGGTTTCTTTTTGCTCACAACCCTTAACGAGGGACTAGGGAGATTGCTCAGTGGTTAAAGATGCTTGCCTTCAGGCCTAACAACCCAAGTTTGATCCTCATCAGCTCCACACACACAGCAAGATGCAAAGTGGGGCACACATCTGTGGTCCCAATTTGCTTCAGATGACGAGAAGCAAAGCCAGAAAATCCATAAGCTGACAGGCCAGCTAGTCTGGTGCATGCAACTGCAAACCAAGAAAGACCCTGTTTCAGTGGATGTGGAAGGAGAGGACAGATAGCTTGAGGTTGTCCTCTGCCCTCCAAACATGGGCTCTGGGATAGGCACATGCACACACACACACACACACACACACACACAAATTTGTAAAAATTACAAAAGTAAAATTCTCAATGAAGTTATAGCATGTATCTATCCATAATCAATAGAACTTTCTGCCAATTTTCGTCACCTTCAATTGCCTCTGTAATCCATAGGATATGATTTTAAAAGAACTAAGTTATTCTCTGTATTATCAGTGTTGCCTAAAATGTGAATGCTATAGAACCTTTGAGTCTAAGGGCTTTCACAGTTCCACTGTACTTGGGCAACAAAGCAATTAAACCACTGTCAATCATTAATACTTTAGTGTAAATTAGCTTATCTTGGAGTTCAACGTACTAATTGTGTAATTCCAAACTATAATTTTATTGAATGAGAAAACTGAGATCCATGATGGGATCATAGTTTTAGAGCTAGCTTAGAAACGTGAGAAAAGACGAAAAACCAACTCTCCTGGCATTCAGTTAACTACAGCATTAGGATCCAAAACCATTCCAAATGTGACAGCCAGGTGAGGTGGTTAAGATAATCTCCTAACAAGATTCTCAATTAGTAAACTCTTATGAGGAAAGGATATAAAACCCTCAATAGAAAGCAAATATCTTAACCATACAATAATGTAAATAACTGAAAAAAGCTTTTGTCTTTCATTGGTTTACCCAATCAGCTATTCCCAGGTATCAAATCCTAGGTGTCCTCCCATGGAGGGCAAATTGGGTTTAAATTTGAGAGGAAGAGAAGGGGGCAAGAATTGAACCTGTATGAAAGGTGCATTCTTTCTCATGATCCACAATCCAGTCAACTTTTACCTCACTGGAAAGGCCTTTAAAAACAATTGAACTTTGCTGTCATTGTTAGATCCTGGCTTAGAGTAATTTGCATATTTCTTCTATTAACTCATTTTCCTCTGGGGTATCTAAATGTTGGAAAGAAAATATGCACCTCTAACCCTGTAACTAGAGGAGAAAGTGTTCTTTAATTTGAATGTTGTATCTAAAACAGAGCTTTGCTATGATCTGAATTGACCTGGTGAAGGTAAAATTCAAACATGAGAGAGGGTGTGTTAGCAAGTTCCTTGGGGAGTGAGGGAAACAGCTCTTTTCCAAACTATATTTGCTACTATGATATTGTACACCCATTTCTCTACAACTTGTAATAATGGCTATGGAACACAAGTCATAACATTATCTGCACAAATGTAGGTGATTTAAAGAAATGTCCGAATTTCTATTTTGAAGGGTTCTGTTATTGTAACTTGTCCTGACAGACTAGGTCACCAGGTTGGGAAATGAAAGACACTGCTATAAACAAGAAATCAGCAAACTGTTGTCCTCAGGACAAACTTGGCACACATCTGTCTCATAGGCATTTGTTACTGGGACATAGCCACATTTGTTTATTTACATGTTGGGTGTAGAAGCTCTTGTGCTACAACAGAAACAGAAGCCAGGACAGAGACTATACAGCCCACAATGCCAAATACATTTACTATTAGCCCTTATTGCAAAACTTTGCCAGTCCTTGCTCTTACCCAGTATATCAGTAAGCCTGCTGTCTTCTGGGGTTTACAAAATCTCACATGGAACTGCCCTCCTCCCAGGCTGGTTTGCCACAGCTGAGCAGAGACAGGAACTAGTTTGTAGATAGCTGCCCAGTAGTCAGGCCTCAAGAGAATCCTGTGGCCAGATAGCTTCCTTCTAACTTTTTGAGTCTCCTGTTTCCTCCAGCTTCCTGATTTAGCCACATACTTCCTGATACAGATTTTTGGTACTTTTCCACTTGGCTCTCAGCACCCTCCTCTTAGGCAGCCAGTGTTTATCCTTGGCATGGCTCTTCAATTCCGCTCTCACCACTCATATAGTGTATGTTGATCTGTTCTTGCTCCACTGCCGACTCCAGGCATCCAATTCCCATCTCAGTTTGAATACAGGAAAAACAACAACAACAAACATTTTCCTCGGTTAAGTGATTTATCTCTCAGGAGGCCTCCAGTTCTTAATGTTGGATGCCAAAACAAACATGAAATTGAGACACAGGAATAGTGGTTTTCATTCCATATATCAAGCCAATCTCTGCTCAAGCAATTGTTGCATTGGGTCATTGAAGGGCATATAATTCCAGGGTCCAGGAAAACCTGCCACAATGAGCTGGCATCAGATTACCTGGTCTGCTGGTTAAATTCATTACCATCTTCCGATAGAAGAAAGTGATACTTCTCCCCAATTCTATCTTTCCAAAGCCGAAAATCAGAATCTGAATTCAGGTTTGCCTATTGGCAGGGAAAATATGAGAGAACAGCTTTCCTGTGGACACCCCACTTGATGGACATGAGACTGCCTGCTCAGATTCTTCTGCGGTCATGAAGCTGCCCACATGTTTGATTTAACTGAAAATTAAAACTTACTCCAAATTACAACACAAAACTGAGTGCTAAAGCAAAGACCTTGGAGGTTTTAAACACTCTCTGGATTAGAAACATCTTTTCATATAAACTAAAATAGGTTATAAGATGTATATGTGTCATTATATATTATATATGCATATACCTTCACAAGCATGTATATGTTATTTTAGTTACATACACACAGGGCTGTAAAACAACAGACAATTGTTATCAGAGTCCACAAATCACAATAATTTGAAGTAATGTATAATACAATCAGTTAACCACACTTTAAAAATCCCCAATAATACCAATAAATTAAATTATAAAATATGTCTTATAATGTAAAGTTGAATAAAATTTAAATTATAACATTACTAATAAATTTTATAAATCTAGCTAAAACATTAAGATATGAACTCACACACAGGCATCTTCCAAATTCCATATTATTTTCTTTATTTTTATTTTGGGGATTATTTTCAAATACAATTTTTTTGTTATTGATTCTAGCCCTTCCTACTCTCTTCCCTCATTTTCCTGGGCCCCAATGCTCCTCCCCTCTGCATTTCCCTTCTTCTGTTTGCTTACCACATGTCCCCTTTTGTCCATCCCTCCCCATATTCCAGCTCATCTTTTTATATTCACTCTTAACTATATTTTTACAGGCTCTGCATCCCACCCACTACATAGACATAAATACTACAAGCTAAGATCCACGTATCTGAGAGAATATATGGTTCTGGTCTTTCTGAGTTTGAGTCACTTCACACTTAATATGATTCTTTCTGAATCCACCCATTTTCCTGAAAATTTCATGATTTCACTTTTCTATACTGTTAAATGTAATTCCATTGTGAAAATGCTCCACAGTTTTCATTACCTATTCATCTGATACTGGGCATCTAGGTCATATCCTCTTAACTATAGTATATAAAACAGCTATAAACATAGATGTGAAAGTATCTCTGTAGTAAAGTGTGAAGTCCTCAGGGTATAGGCTTGGGATTAGTATGACTAGATATAACTAGGAGGACTATTTCTAACTTGTTTGATAATGATTTCCACAATGGTTGTACTAGTTTGCACTCCCACCAACAGTGGATAAGGATTCCTTATTCCTTGCATCCTTACCAATATTTGCTGTCTGTTTTCTTGATGATAGCCATTCTCATTGGGGAAATATGGCATCTCATATATTTTATTTGCATTTTCCTAATAGTTAGGGATGGTGAACATTTTATTAAGTACTTATTGGCTATTTAGGATGTTTAATTTTTGCAATTCTTTTTATTGTTGTTTGGTTGTTTGCTTTGATTTTTGTTTGTTTGTTTTGTTTTTCAAGATAGAGTCTTGCTATAGCCCAGGTTAACCTGGAATTCACTATGTAGTCTTAGGGTGGCCTCAAACTCATGGTGATATTCCTAACTCTGCCTTCCAAGTGCTGGGATTAAAGACTCAATTTTTGTAGTTCTTTGTAAACTCTGGTTATTAGGCCCTTGTCTGAACTACAGATGGCAAGGTTTTCTCCCATTCTGTTGGTTGTCTGTTCACTTTGATGATAGTTTATTTTGCTGTGCATAAACTTTTAAATTTCATGTAGGCCCCTTTGTGGATTCTTGGGGATATCTCTTATGCAATTGGAGTCCTGTTCAGATAGTTACTCCCTATACCTATATCCTGTAGCATGCTCCCTATTTTCCCCTCTATCACTTTCTGTGTTTCAGGCTTTAGATTTAAATCTTTGATCTATGTTTGTACAGGGAGAGAGCTGTGGATCTGATTTCGTTCTTCTACAAATGGATTGTAGCAGACAGCTTCAGGTTCGCTGAGATGAACTTCCAGATCAGGCACAGTTATGGAGGAAGGGATATTATTTATTGAAGCTTACAGATCCAGGGGAAGTTCCAATAATGGCAGAAGAAGCTGGCCTGCCTTCACAGGGCCAAGCAGAGAGAGAAAAAGCCAACCAGGCACACAGCACACTGAGCAAAACTACAGTCAAAAAGTCACACAGCACACTTCAGGAACTCCCGCTAGGCACACTTTGCTTATCTTTACAATGGAATCTCAAACCCACCACACCTTAAGACCGGCCACCAGTGACATTGCCTCTAGCAAGGTGATTGCAGATGCAAACTATAACTGTTAAGCACTGAATATATAGGGGAACATATATTCAAACTACCACATCGATATTTACTTGTTTCAGCACCATTTGTTGAATGAGCTGTCTTTTCCCCATATATCATCACCGAACCCAATCGATTGCAAAATTAATAAAAATTAAAGAAAAAATTCATGAAATAGACACTAAAAGAACAACACAGGATTAAACAAATGAAACTTTAGCTAAGCTAACAAAAAGAAGGAAGAAAACAAAAATGAGAGACAAAATAGATTGTTACAATAGATTCCAATGAAATACCAAATTCCATTAGAGAATATTCTGAAAAACTACATTCAAAATGCTGGAAAATTTTAGCATAAATAGTCAAGTCTCTAAATACATATAACTCCCCAAAATTAAAAGTTAAAAGTTGGATGACATCAATAACTTAAACATACCAATTGTAAGCAATGAGATTGAAATTATAATTAAAAGTTTACCTACAAAGTCCAGGAACAGATCAATTCATGGCAGAATTCTATCAAGATTTTAAAGATGACCTAATAACAACTCTGCTCAACAGAGAAAATGAAGAAATAGTTACAAATTCATCCCATGAAGCCCGCATTACCCTGATTCCTAAACTAGATAAAGACACAACTAGAAAAGAAAACTACAGACCAATTTACCTGACAAGCATAGATGCAAAAATTCTCAACCAGATTCTAGAAAAGTAAATCCAAGAACACATTAAGATTATCCATCATTACCAAGTATGATTCATAGTGGAGATGCAAGTTTGATTTAACATACATAAATCAATAAATGTAATGCACAACACAAATAAACTAAATGATAGAAATCACATGATCATCTCAACTGAGGCATAAAGGACATCTACAAAGACAACGTGTTTTCATGATGAAAGTGCTGGAGAGAATTGTAAGAGATGGAAGATATCTCAAAATAATAAAGGCCATATATGACAAACTCAGAGCCAACATTATATGAAATGGAGAAAAGCAAAATCATTTCCTCTAAATTCAGGAATGAGACAAAGATGTCTACTCTTCCCACTTCTATTCAAAATCACACTCAAAGTCCTAGCTAGAGCAGTTAGAAGTTTGGACTGGAGGCCTGCTCCATGGGAGGGAATACATCCCTGATACTGAAAAACTACGACAGGGGTAGTCATGAGCCCTAGGGGTGTAATGTCTGCTGGTGTCTGGCTAAATGTATATACTGTGCTCACCAAACTGCCCAGTAAGCACTTCCTTAATATCCACACCCATATATGAATGCTACTCTCACTTTTGGTCAGAGAAGCTTCTGTTTTCAGATAGTGGCAACCTTGGGATGACTCAGAAGGCACCATGATGCTGAGAAAAAAGGACAGAGAAGTGCCCAGCACTGAAACATCTCTAATGCACCTTCCAAGGCTCAGGGTCCATTGCGGAAGAGGGGGCAGAAAGAATGTAAGAGCCAAAGGAAGGGTAGGACTCCTTACAATGTGCTCCTCCAGACACAAAATGACCTAGATATCTATGACCTCACAGTGCCTGACATTATGTACACAAGACCATCATAACAGGAGGAAAAGATCATGACATCAAAATGAAAAGAGAGACTGATTGAAAGGGGGAAGGGATATGATGGAGAGTGGAGTTTCAAAGGGGAAATGGGGAGAGGGAGAGAAGTAACAAGGGATATTGTCTACAATTAAGGAAGTTGTCAATAAAAAGTAAAAAAATTAAAAACTACATTAGAAAAAAAATAAAAATAGGAAAGAATGAAGTCAAATTATCCGTGTTTAGGGATGACATGCTTCTATATTTAAAAGATTCAGTAGAACAACTAAGAGTTAATAAATATCTTTAGTCAAGTTGCAGGATAAAAATCCACACAAAACCAGTCGTTTTCATGTACACTAATAATGATCTTACAGAGAAAGAAATCAAGAAAAAATACCATTCATAATAGTTGCCCAAAAGTTAAACATCAAGGAATAAACTAATGAAAAATGTGAAAGGTCTTTACAATGAAAACTTCAAAACAATAAAATAAGAAATCAATGAGGAAGACATCCCATGCTCCTGGATTGGAAGAATCAATATTGTGAAAATGTCAATCTTACCAAAAGCAATCTATACATTTAATGCGATCCCTATTAAAATCCCAATAGCTTTCTTCACGGAAATAGAAAAAACAATCCTAAAATTCATCTGGAAACACAAAAAACCTCGAATAGCCAAAACAATTTTGCGAAACAAAAATCAGGCAGGTGGTATAACCATACCCGATTTTAAGTTATATTACAAAGCCATAGTAACAAAAACAGCATGGTACTGGCACAAGGACAGACAGGTAGATCAATGGAACAGAATAGAAGACCCAAATATTAATCCAAGCAGCTACAGCCACCTGATTTTTGACAAAAATGCCAAAAATATTAATTGGAGAAAAGATAGTCTCTTTAACAAGTGGTGTTGGGAAAACTGGACATCGGTATGTAAAAGGATAAACATAGATCCTTGTCTTTCTCCATGCACAAGAGTCAAATCCAAATGGATCAGGGACCTTGATATCAGACCTGAAACTCTGAACCTGCTAGAGGAAAAAGTAGGGGAAACCCTTCAACATATTGGCATAGGTAAGGACTTTCTGAATATAACCCCAATTGCTCAGCGAATAAAAACACTAATCAACCAATGGGACCTTATGAAATTACAAAGCTTTTGTACAGCAAAGGACACTGTGAGTAGAGCAAAAAGACAACCTACAGAATGGGAGAAAATCTTTGCCAGCTATACATCTGACAGAGGATTAATATCCAGAATATACAAAGAACTCAAAAAACAGAATAATAAGAATTCAAACAACCCAGTTAAAAAATGGGCTATGGAACTAAATAGAGAAATTCAGAAGATGAAATTCAGATGGCATATAAACATCTGAAAAAATGCTCCACATCCTTAGCCATCAGGGAAATGCAAATTAAAACCACTTTGAGATTCCATTTCACTCCTGTCAGAATGGCTTCCATCAAGAAAACAAAGGACAATAAGTGTTGGCGTGGATGCGGAAAAAGAGGAACACTTCTACACTGTTGGTGGGAATGTAACCTAGTCCAACCATTGTGGAAATCAGTGTGGAGGTTTTGAGACAGCTAGAAATAGATTTACCATATGATCCAGCTATAGCACTCCTAGGCATATATCCAGAGGACTCTTCTCACTTCCTTAGAGATACTTGCAAAACCATGTTTATTGCCGCTCTATTCACAATAGCTAGGAAATGGAAGCAGCCTAGATGTCCCACCACAAATGAATGGATAATAAAGATGTGGTACATTTACACAATGGAGTTCTACTCAGCAGTAAAGAAAAATGAAATTATGAAATTTGCAGGGAAATGGATGGATCTGGAAAGGATTATACTAAGTGAGGTAACCCAGGCTCAGAAAGCCAAACGTCACATGTTCTCTCTCATATGTGGATCCTAGCTACAAATAGACAGACTTGTGTGTGAACTGGAACCAAAAATTGGTGCCAGAAACCAGTAAGCTGGTAAAAGGCTATAAGGGACGGAGAAAATGGAAGGACTGAAGTGTATGGTATTGCACATATGTAAGTGGAAGGACTGATTACAAGGAGGGGAATGGCCTAACCAAGGCCATGGGTAGAGAATACATAAAAGAAGGGCAAGGGGAGGGTCAATCTAATTTCAAAAGATTGTGAATAAGACTTATGTAAAACTACTGTTTTGAATAATGGTACATCTAGAAGCTGTAGACTGTTACTAGAAAATTTTCAGTACCTGGGATGGGATACCTTCCAGTGAGTTGTTGGCCAAGGAGGTCCCGGTAGCCTCCAAAACATTAAAGGCTTTTGCCAAAGCCCTTGGTTTTCCCTGAGAAACAGACAGTAAGACCCTATTGCTGAAGACATCTCTTGCCTGAGAGGCAAGGTCACTGAGAAAGCAAGCTGGTGCTGAGCAGAAAACCTTCTCCCTGTAGACCAGCCAACTGAAAGCTGGAAAAAGCTGCACTGCATGCAGAGTATGGGAGACAGAAGTCATCAGCAGTGAAAACAGTGGACGCTGAATATTCAAATCTGGCCAGACAGGCCCAAAGACTGAACGGGTGCAATAGTGGCATGTCTACTCGTGGGGTAACCAACTGCTCTATAATTGGACTAAAGGCCCTCTCTACGGGAGGGAATACATACCTGGTACTGAAAAAACTAAGTAAAGTCTATGGTAGGTAAGGTCATAAGCCTTAGGGGTATAAAGCATGCCCTTATCTAAATGTATATACTATTCCCACCAAGCTGCCCGGAAAATACTACACTTAATGCTCATATTCACATATTAATGCTACTCTCACTTCTGGTTAGAGAAGCTTCTCTTTTCAGATGGCGATGACCACTGGGATGATCCAAAAGGCAACATAGTGCTGAGAAGAAGGGATGGAGAAGTGCCCAGCACTGAAACATCTCTGTCACACCCTCCAAGGCTCAGGGATCATTGCGGAAGAGGGGCGGATAGAATGGAAGAGCCAAAGGAAGGGCACGACTCCTACAATGCAACTGCCCAGACAGAAATTGGCCTTGATATCCATGACCTTGCTGTGCCTAACAATACCTCCCATAAGACCCTCATAGTAGAAGTAAAAGAGGATGACATCATATTAAAAAAGAGACTAATGGAGAGAGGGAGGGGATATGATGGAGAGTGGAGTTCTAAAGGGGAAGGGGGGAGGGGAGGGAAAAATACGCACCTTTGGTATGTAAGTATGTTTTGTTGTCAATAAATATTAAAAAAATAATAATAATAATAATAAAAAAAAAAAAAAAAAAAAAAAAAAAAAAAAAAGAAATCAATGAGGACAGCACATTGTAGAAAGGTCTTCCATGCTCCAGGATTGGCAGAATGAGCACTGTGCTATTATACTAAAAGTTGTCTACACATGCAACTTAATTCCCATCAAAACTCCAATGACATTCCTCACAGAGATAGAAAAAACTGATCCAGGAATTCATATGAAACCACAAAAGACCACAAATAGCCAAAGAACTCCTAAGGAGAAAGAACACAGCAGGAGGTATCAAAATACCTGATCTCAAATTATACTATAGAGTAATGATAATAAAGATAGCACACTGCTGGCATCAAAACAGACATATAAACCAAAACAACAGAATAAGAGCATCCATAAATTCATCTAGAAGGTTTTGCCCACCTAATCAAACCCAATATTCTTGTGGTATTTATTTAAATAGAGGATGGTGTTGACCTTCTGAGCTCTCCATTGCGAAACCAAATGTGTGTCATGTTCATCATTACATCAGTATGTGACTTTTGCTGGAATCAATTCTTTTCAGAAAACTCCCATGGCTTTGTCCTCCTAGATGGGATGCCCTTGGATTCAACCTCTGATTTGCAGAAGATAGAATCATTCTTCTTTGGACTATGGGATACTCTGCTGTCCCTAGTAAGTAATTAAGGATCCACTGGACCTCTAGGCTTAGTCTCACCCAACACTTCTTCTTCTCATCACTTAATATTAAGAATGCCTTAGAGATGCGCCAGTTCAAGATCTAACTACTCTCTACCCTGTAAAATTTATGTTACCCAGTTGTTATTGCCTCTATGAAACTATGAGCCACTTCCAGCAGTTCTTCCCAGGCTCCTGGAGTTTCTCTCAAGGAGATAATGAACACATGTGTCAAAGTTAAATGAGAGTTAACCCCAGGGGGTAAGAGCAAACACAGACATTGCAAGTGATAGAAATGACAAAAGCTGAAATACAAGGACAGGCTACTGAGGACACTCAATTGAGGGAGATGCATGCAGAATCCTGGAGAGGAAAAACTCTGTACAGGAATGATTATGGTGGAAAGAAAAATACCAGAAGAAATAATGCAACAGAAGATGATTTCTGCTAAGAAAAAAGTGATGAAGACATTCTCCAACATGGGACCATCAAGAGAATTCTTTGGTCCTCATGTTCACATGAAGAGATGCTTTATGTGAAATGACAAGAAAGACACACTTGCTACTACTAGTGGCTTTCCACACTGTTGGCATCAAAGGGACCAGAAACAACAGAGAATACTGACCAGAGCAAAGAGGAAAAGATAGATGTCTGAATGAGAAGGGTGTATGAGGTGGATATGTGTAAATACATATTTTCATATTTTAAAGGTTTCTAATAAGTCTTATAAACCAAGACTACCAGTTATCAAAAGGGCAGTGATAACCTTTGTTACTAAATAACACATACAAACTGAAGCAACTATTAAATACTAGAACATTCTGGTCCTAGAATTCTATTGACCTACATAAATCAAGCTGTTTGTAATGTGATAGGTATTTCAGATACACCCCATTCTTGGCTTCATTTTATCTTTTGGATGTATATTCCTTTTGCTTTCTACTATTAGTGTCATATGTTTTCATGGTTTATGAATCTCTGTAAACCATCTTATGTCCTTTCAAGTACAAAGCAATTAACTGAATCCTGAAGAATATTATTTATGTGATGCACACTCATCATCATTACTTATGTGTGATGTGATTGTGTGTGTTTTTCATGTAAAGTGAAAATATTTGCACTGTGTCCCTCGAATTTCATTAGCTTGCCTTTCAATCTCTGGAAAACCTGAAAGCATAATTCTATTTGTACATATTATTTAATAAAAAGATTGCTCAGGGCCGGGCGTGGTGGCGCACGCCTTTAATCCCAGTACTCGGGAGGCAGAGGTAGGAGGATCGCCTTGAGTTCAAGGCCACCCTGAGACTACATAGTTAATTCCAGGTCAGCCTGGGCCAGAGTGAAACCCTACCTCACAAAACCAAAAAAAAAAAAAAAGATTGCTCAGGAACCCAAGTAACCCTCCCTTGAAGTCTGGAGCGCATTTCTCACATTCTTCTATTGCAGATCATGTTTCTCAAATGCACTATTGGTTGTCCATTTCATTTGAAAATTTCCTTTCCCACACTCTCCATTTCATCATAACATCAAGGACTTAAAAATGAAAATAGAGAGAACTCCCCAGAGGTCTCAACTGTACTATTTCTGTGTTTTTTATTATCATTTTACTATATGTTCATTACTTGTTATTCTTGGGGTTCATATGGAAAAGGAAATTCATGAATCCTTTTTGTTAGCGATGGTGGTGGTAGTAGTGGTTTTAGACCGTGTCTTCCATATGTAGTGTAGGCTGGCCTTGAACCCACTATGCAGTTCAGGCTGTCTTCATGCCTTTGCCCTCCAAGTGCTTAGATTCCATGTGTATGCCATCATATCCATCTTAGAAATGTGGATTTCGATTGAGAAATGTTCATCAATGTCAAATGAGATAGAAACAGAACCAAATTTTGTGTTATCCAAGTTAACATTTGGAATATAGGTTTGGAGGTCTGAATAAATGATAAACTGAGTTCAAAGGATTATCTATTGGTTCATTCCAGGAGGATGGTTCTCCAAAATACTCCTTCCTACCCTGGAACTCCTACATTCTTCACACCCCCTCTTCCACAGTGTTCCCTGAGCACTGGAGGATGACCTATATACATCTTTTAGTGTTGATATAGTCCTCTTCACAGCCCGTTATTTTTCATTTCAAAGATAGTTAATAAATAATGAAGACAATGTTTCTGATAGAATGGGAAAACTTAAGGCATAATTGTGAAGACATGGAAGACAAGAAATGGATTCCCAACAATGGTGAATATCTGAGAAAAATAAAAATACTAATGCCATTAGCATATTATATATATATATATTGAGAGAGAGAGAGAGAGAGAGAGAGAGAGAGAAAGATGAGATATAATAAAAATAAAGTGATAGCAATACTGATGATAGAGATAATTGTGATAGAGATAGATGATAGACATATACATAAAGAGAAATGATGGTAGGGTGAGATGGTAGATATTAGAGACAGAGACACAGATGATAGATAGGTGATAGAGATACACATATCAGTAGAGATATAGAGAAAGATATAGATGACACAGATATAGATGATATAGGTGATATGGATTGATATAAAGATACAGATACAAAAGGATCTTATGAATCTTCAAGTGCTAAGTTTGAGCACAGAATCCAGCTCTAATTGGACCACCAATAAGCTTTATGGTCCTTGGAAAGTAAATTGCTATGTTTGGCTCTTTCTTCATCTGTGAAAAGAGAGGAACTGGATTATATCTAAACTGAAAGAAAGTGTTATGAATCCTTAATATGTTTTTATCTTGAAGATGCTGTTGCTAAAATGCACTGACTCCTCTTGTGTCCAAAGAAAAGTGAACAGAGTCAAAAATGAGGCATTTGCCTTCATTTGTGATTCTTTGTCACCTTTACTTTGACTAAAGACACAGAGAAAATTCACTGTCCTTAATCTCTCCTCTTGAGTCATGTTGGATTCTAGGTACAACAGAACTGCTCAGGACAGAGGAAATCACTCCAGATAAGGGCAATTACCTATGATAGCCATGCTATAACCTAAACACAAGTGAGTATCTTGCAGGAACTGGGCTGACCTCTCAAGTGATGTCAGCCAAGTGATGTCTTCAACCATCTTGCAAAACCAGAACTGAGACAATGATCAGCTATCAAACCTTGACCATGAATTCTTAATTATCCATGCTTCTTGATCCCACCCCAATTCTTAATCTATTTAACCTAAAGCTCAAAAGCAATCTGAAAGATAGACATTGTGGTCATAAGACCTTTATATTTATTCCTTTTCTCAATGTAGCCATGTTGAATAATCTCCTTTTACTTTTGCCATTACTTGTTTCTTTAATGGGTGTATTGGAATGGGTTATTGAGCCTAGCCTGTTAGACTTCTGGAGCCTTGGGTTATATGCTAAAAATTCCTATAACCATACAATAAAAATCCAACACTGTTACATTTCTTGATTTCTCCTTTTATTTTGAAGGGAAGATGTGCCATGTAGTAGGCATACTTCTGCAATCTGAGGATAAAGAATAGTCCTCAACCATGTTTTGAGCTATTTCCCTCTGAACAAGTTAACTTCTCCAAGAATACAGGGTTTAAATAAAAACAATAAAGATAACATAGTTCAAAATGGTTTTATGATATAGGATTAAGTAAATTAAGTATTTAATGAAATACAAACATTTTACTATCTGTAACATTGCATGTAATAATGTTTAGTATGTTGGAAAAGGTAGCATCACACTTTGGAAAAACTTTGCTGTTACAGCCATTTTTAAAATGCTAACTTGGGGTCTGGAGAGATGGCTTAGCAGTTAAGCACTTGCCTGTGAAGCCTAAAGACCCCATTTGAAGCTCAATTCTCCTGGGCCCATGTAAGCCAGATGCACAAAGTGACACATGCATCTGGAGTTCATTTGTAGTGGCTTGAGGTCCTGGCACACCCATTCTCTCTCTATCTATCTATCTGCCTCTTTCTCTCTCTGTCTGTTGCTCTCAAATAAATGAATAATAAACAATTTTTTTAATGCTAACATGGGGCTGGGATGATGTCTCAATCAATGAAGTGCTTACTGAACAAGTCTGAGGATCTGAGTTCAAAAGGCCAGCATATACGTAAAATGCCAGGCATGGAGATACTTGCCTATAATCCCAGCAAGCAGGAGGTGGAGCCAGAAGAATTCTTGGAGCTTGCTAGCAAATTTTCATATGTAATTTGTTGAGATTCAGGTTCAGTGAAAGACCCTGCCTCATAAAAAATAGTGGAGAATGATAAATGTCCACCTCTGTCATCTTCTGCATACATGAACACACACATGTATGCAGACAGCTACACAAACATATATGCCCCAAACATACTAAAACACATACACATGTACACACACCATACACATATACGTATGCATTTTTTTTAAAGCTACACAAACTGTAGTGATACAGGTACTAGACCAGAACTTGGGAGACTGAGGCAGGAAGATGGAGAGTTCATGTCCAGCCTAGGCTCCAGAACAATAAAGGAAGGAAGGAAGGAAGGAAGGAAGGGAGGGAGGGAGGGAGGGAGGGAGGGAAGGGAAGGAAGGAAGGAAGGAAGGAAGGAAGGAAGGAAGGAAGGAAGGAAGGAAGGAAGGAAGGAAGGGAAAGAAGGAAGGAAGGGAAAGAAGGAAAGAAGGAAGGAAGGAAGGAAGGAAGGAAGGAAGGAAGGAAGGAAGGAAGGAAGGAAGGAATTGCCAACATAATTATACCACTGATTGCAAATTAGTTGCATTCCAATGTGCATTCCTAACGTTGTTTGAAAGCAGGTGATACAGCAGAGGAGAGTGTTCACTGTAGCCCATCTTCTGGGGGAAGAACTCTCTGTTGGGAGTTTTCCCACACCCAGTCTCTGCAGTGGGGAATGGGCCTCACTGTCCCTTCTTAATGCATAGATGATGGTGATTTCTTCATCTGGAAGAGTATGTAAGTTTTTATTCTTTCATTTTTTTCTTTTCCTGTCAAACTCTTTGAGGGCATTGGGTTGACAGTTCTGGGTCGGACCGAGTTTAATCTTTTCCTTTCAAATCAAATTATGGGGAAAATGCCAGGGAAATGGCTCCCTAACAGCTGGCATTGTTCAGAAATCACGGAGCTTGGTGAATTTGTAAGATAAGTGTCTAAATTGTGGAGAAAGGCAGACAGCTTCCCCTCTTGGGCTGATAGTTGAGGAACTAATGACTAAATGACTCCATTTTCCTCTCCACACAATGGCCTGCCTGCAAGACTGGAGAGGCTCTTGGGGTTCAGGGACCTCTCCAAAAATCAGCCTGCACAAAGCTGGCTTGGGGTCTCCTCCATTGCCTTTACTCCCAACCTAATAATCTTCTAACTTTTAAAACTGATGAAGATAGAAGAGGGCATATTCTTGCCTTGTGTCAGCTGAGATTCACAGAAACCTTCCTATCATGATATTGGGAGAAATCGCTAAGAAAACCATAAGGACTGGGAGGACAAAAGCCAAAAGGGAAGAAACTACTTCTAAAATATTATTGGAGAGACACCCCCTATTTGCATTAAATACTAAAATATTAAAATTGATTGAGGTTGTGAAATAAGTGAATTACTGAGTCTCCCATGCATTAAAATTAATTTTTCATCACCTTCTCTAGGCCACTTCCCACTGGCTTTCGTTGAGCCCTCTTAATATTTTATTTGCTGAATGGAAAAGGTTTCCTTTTGACATATTGGCATTTCTGGGGCTGGCTGCCTGTCTCTCTGCCAGCCCCACAGACAGGTTTCTCAGTCCAAATACAGTGATAACAAAGACTGAAGGTTTCCTTTGCAACCTGAGCTGGACAGTTTGTCCAGCCTGATTCTCCCCTCATTGTTTTCTACCCATGGACTTACTCTCTCTTCTCTGTACAATACCACGTTTACAGGTGCTTTCCATCCTCCTCTACCAATAGTCAGTTGGAAATTCATCCTCCAAAAAACTGAAGCAAAAGTTGAGGTGATTACATTTGTGCTGCTCAAACCAGGTTGGGCATTTCATGTTAGAGAAGACCGATGATGACCTCTGATGTCTAGAGCTCAGGAATAAGCACCCGGCTGGTAGCAGGTACTAGGGTAGATGCTAAAACCAGAGTGGGCAAATGACACAATGAGTCAAATAGGCACTTGACCTCCAGAAGTGAACTTTCAAAACTTAATGGAGAAATTAAGCATACAAACCTTTAGCTTTCTACTCATACACTCACATACTGAATTTGAACTTATAAGGAGAGTTCATGCTCATGAGGAAATAAGAACAGAAATATTCAGTGTGTCCTTGAAATGGAGTGGGATTTCAAACCCTGGCCCACTCCACATATCCCTTATTTGTGGTCTTAAGTATAAAGCACTGCTTTTGCACGTGATTAAAATCATCAGCACTGAATTGATAGAGAAATATGACCATGGTCTAGTCTAAAACCCACCTTGAATAGACCAGGAGACAACAGCAAATGGAAAGGATTGCAATTTCCCCAGATCCTACAGTCCGTGCCAGCATCTACACGAGAACCCTGCTTTCCAAGTTCCCAACTCAGGATCCTTGCATATGTGAATAGGCAGACTCTTCCGCCCTGTCCCTCCAGGGTGAGTGTGTGGTGACAGCCAATTAAACTGATGAAAGATGATTTGCAGGAGAAAAGCCCTCTTTATTAATGTTAATTTTTTTACAATGCATGGGGGCTTCACGGAAACGAAATGAAAACTCACAGAGGCAGTTAGCCCCAAGGGCTTACACATCATTTTAACATAGGCTGATATATTTCAGATGATTCTCTAGAGGTGGTAAATCATGAAAAGTGAATGAACCTTAGGTAAGGGCTGTTTAGTAGGGTTTGTTAAGGAGACTCAGTTCATCTTTGGTGATAAGAATTGTGTTCCTCTACTCATGCGGGAGAAATAGACACATATTCAAAAGGAAACTCGTGCCTTGTTTTAGGTAGAAAGGAGGGCTGTGAGTTCCTGCTGTGTCTGCTGCTTCTCAGTGGTTTCAGCTCAAAATAATCTATAGGCCAAAGTGGCAGATTTGAGGACAGCATCTCCTGATTGCCTTTATACACAGATCACTTTTAAGGCAACTAGTGAATAAAGTATGTTTCCATTGTAAAACACATCTCAGATCTCATGAGATTAGAGTTCGACTAAAGTCATGCTTTTAGGTCACATGAGTCTAGAGGCAACAGTCTAAAGGTATATCGAAATTATCTGATTATAATATTGTCACACTTCTGACACAGTTCAGTATTTGAGCTAAAATATCAGAGTATAATACTAGTGACTATCTTTGGATATACAACACTCCAGCAATATGTTTGCTTAGGAAGCAAGTCAGAAGTGATCAGCTCCACTCAGCCTATTTAAATTTTGATGTAGCTCCATCATCCATTTAAATCACATCAATGTTCAGTCCAGAAGGACAGAGCTCAGCTGCCCCACTGCTAGTTCTGGGCTCTGTTGATGATTCCCAAATGGGATAAGATACATTGCATCATTTACATAGGAAAGGGTATTACCTGGATGAAAAAGATCCCAAAAGCTTCAAAAGAAGAGAATAACACTTTTGTGAAAATCATAGTGGTTCCAGGAACCAGGAAATTCTGTAACAACTATCTGGGGAAACCAAAGTAAAAATAAATAATTACATTTGCATGTTATAGAGCTTTTCAGGATCTTTAACATCTTGCTGGGATTTGCTACTATTTAAGAGTAGACACAAGCATATATGATCCTGGAAAACATCCATTTAGAAGAATTTAAAGTGATTTCTGAAACCCAGAAGAGACTTCAAAAAAATGGAAATTAGAGCCTGTGACATCTCACTATGCTCCATAAAGTGTACCAGGATGACAGCCAGGAAAAGGAAGTCAAAAGCTATTCCAATTGCTTTTGCTAGTCACCATGAATATCCCAAGTCTTAGCACATCAGCAGTCAATTCACTGGGAATGTAATACAATCGTAGTCATTATGAATACATTGAAACCATAGTATATAATTTCTCATCTCAGACCTGGCCTACCACTTCTAATTTAACCCTATAAACCTATCCACAATGTACCTGCAATGTTCATCCTTCACATTAATTGCAATCGTGCTCTGCTCTTATCATACTTGCTCATTTTCTATTCCCATAATGACCACGGCTCTTATGAGATCTTGTCTTCACTTACATTGTTCTCCTTATCTGCAATGGATTGGTTTTTCCCTTCCTCTCAGGCTAGCGCAGTCCTCACTGAGCTGTGTTCACATACTATCTCCCCTCTTTGTCATTGCTGTCTCTAATTCAGAAGTGAGTTTCCTCTCTGGAAATATTCACAGTATCATTTGTTTTCTAACTAGTTCTGCTGGTTGTATTTTACAGATGTATGTTTCATCTACTACTTAGGTTACAAAGTCTCTTGCTTATCGTTGGTTCTCTATCAGCAGAGATACTGATGTCTGGAATATAAAACATTTCAGGGAATTTATTATTAAAGCTAAACGAAGCATGGGAGAAGATGTTCTTGCAATAGGTTGAGATCAGATTACAGGGGGCTTTGAAAGCCACCAAGAAAACTTTAGCATTAGTCTGATAGATGTTTGGAGATGCTCTGGATTTTTTTTAAAAAATAGAAAGAATAAGACAAAAGCCACTGTGGTTCATTGACAAGTAGTGTGGCATGGTGCTATAGGCGAGTATTCTGAGTCACACCTCTTCAGTCTGATTCTCATTCTGCTTTTCCTACCAATGTGACCTTGCTGAAGTGACTAGATCTCTCAGCCTACTTCATTTGTCCAGTTTTATTTATTTTTGCATGTGTATGTGTATTTTATCTGCATGCACGTGTGCATACAAGTACATATGTGTGAGAGATATACATGTATGTGTGTGCATATGTAACGGGCAGAGGACACCCTAGATGTTATCCTCAGGTACACCATCTAGTTCATTTTAAAACAAGGTCTGTCACTGGCCTGAGGCTCAACAATTAGTTTCAAATGGCTCTCCAGTGAGCTGCAGGGATGCTCCTGTCTATCTCCCCAGTGCTAGAATTTTAGCCACTCACTATCATGTGTAGCACTGACGTGAGTACTGGCAAGCAAACAGAGGTGTTCATGCTTGTGAGGTAAGAAATGTATCAATTGGGCTGTCTCCCCAGCCCATTATCTGTAAAGTTTAAATAGTCTTATTCAGAGGGCAATTGTGAGCTTTCAGGGAGGAAACCCATGCATTACCCAGAGTAATTAATGCCTAGTAACTAGTGAATCCTCAAGAAATACTAGAAGTATTAAAATGAACCACATGGAGAAGTGAAAAAGAACACTAATCTGGATGGCTGTGGCCTGGGCTCTGCTGCCATTATGACCTTTGGAGAAAAGGTACCAATGAGGTCAAGTACCAGCAGTTAAAGAGCCTGGCTGGCACAGGCCTTCAACATAATAAATAGATTCATCAAGCTCACAGGGATGATCTATAAAACCCAGAAGCCTGATTCATTAATTTACAATGAGAAATGCAACGATTAAGTGGATGTGATGTCATTGTTTATAGATAAACACGTGTTCAATTTGTGGACAAGTATATCCATAAAGCCAAATTATAATCCACGGGTTGCTTGCACAGAGGTAAGCAGCAAAGAGAAAGTTTGTAGCTCTAGTCCCATGTGGTTGACCTCATTCCAGGTGCATGAACTTTGCTGCAGGCACATCACTACCAAGGAAAAAGACACCATTCTCCCTCCCAGTGACAGAAAGCACTCTCCTTTGCTCCTGAGAACCCTGTTGGCACTACACCAACTACTGTTTGTTTTACATGTGTTTTTAGGTGGCTATTGAGAAACATCCATCCAAATTCACAGTTACCAAGCCTTTTGCCTAAATTTTATGGTAGAATTTTTGAAGTTCATGAATCACTTATTAGGGCACTTTTAAGATTGTTGGTCTTCTGTTGTAAACTCCTTTGGTGGATCTTTGGAAGCAGTCGCTTTAGAGACTCAGCAAGATTTCTGTGTCCCTTCTACTATAATCCTCTCTACATCTATCCTTCAATAATACAATCATGGGCCGGGCGTGGTGGCGCACGCCTTTAATCCCAGCACTCAGGAGGCAGAGGTAGGAGGATTGCCGAGAGTTCAAGGCCACCCTGAGACTACATAGTTAATTCCAGGTCAGCCTGGACCAGAGTGAAACTCTACCTTGCAAAATCAAAAAAAATAATAATAATAATAATACAATCATGTTGCGCTATAAATGATTCCCAAACTTGGTGTCTGAAATGTTCATTTTAGGGGCTGGGGAAATGGCTCAGTAGATGAAGTGCTTGTCAATCGAGTCTGAGTCCCTGACTTCATTCCCCAGACCCCACTGATTGAAGAGAAGAAGAGATTCCCTGGAGAGAAGATTTGGGAGGTGGAGATGTGGGCGGGTGGAGGGAAGGACATATGATCATGGTACATTGTGTATCCTTATGGCAGTTTTCCAAAAAAAAAAAAAAAAATCAAAGTTTTAAGAAGCTGAAAACTAAGGTAGGCTTCTATAATCCTAAAATGCTATCAGTGAGATGAGAGGCATAAGAGGGAGAATTCTCTAGAAGCTTAGAAGTTTGTGGTTTCTGGCCCCCACATATGTGCCATGTCATACCCGCACTCACACATGCATACACACACATACATAAGTACATAAATTATTTTAAAAACATTCGCATGTTTATTTTAATCCCCTTTGTTTGCTAAATAACACAGCATAGGGTCTGGGGCTTGTATCATTTGAACTCTCTCTCTCTCTCCAGCCATGTCAGTCATTGGCACATGTCTAAACTCAGAAATAGTTTATCACCCTTCCTGCTCTTTAGGCTAAATCAGGAGCTAAATCCAGCAAAATAAACTTCAGCTCTTCAGAGAATCTTCACAGATTCTGTAGCCAGATTTCCTAAAGCTTATTATGTATAGAAATAAATTATAGCTGGACAACTGAAAGAAAAATTGTCTTCAGAAAGACAGGTGATGCTGTGAAGGACCTTAGGGTCACTGAGAGGGCAGCTCTGAAGCCTGTGAATCTCAGAAGCATATACATTGAGGCCCCAGTGAATGGCATTCCAGTCCCTAAGTGCAGCCCAGGCAGCCTGCAGTATTCCCTTCTGGTACTGAAACTTTATGATCCTAAGGCCATAATCAGCAGGGGCGTTGAGAGGCCTGAATGGAGACTGACATCAAGTGACCCTTCCTTAGGAATTTGACACTGGCTACTCCTGCCCAGTGATCAAACTTGATGGGTTTCATCATCTTCCTCCTGTGTCCGCTCCTGCTCTATTGATTGCATCGTCTTCAATATCTCTTTTGTGGCTAAAGGCTCCTGAGGCTGCCCTGTCTGAGTTCCCTAGTTTTGTCAATTCCAATTCAGCCAGACATCCTTTCACCCTTTCTGAGACAACAAAGCTTTCTGGTCGATGTTTAAAAGAAAAAGGAAAGGAGAAGGAAAGAAAACTCACAGAAGACTTAGACGCCTCAGAAAGTCTTACAAAACTCTCCTTCCTCAGAACTGATTTCTTCCTGCCAGGGATAAGGACAGTCAATTCTCCTTCTCAGATGATAGTTCACATATATCTTTTCTTTCACCTTCTTTCCCCAGCCCTGGGATCTTGGGCATAAATCTCTCTGTTATTTTCCTCTTTGTTTGTTTCTTTCTTTTATTTCTTTCTTTCTTTCTTTCTTTCTTTCTTTCTTTCTTTCTTTTCTGCCTTTCTTTTCTGATCATCAAATATGCTTTATTGAATGTAAAAGTAGCAGGTATGTTTTAACTCTTTCATCCTACCTCCTATCTTCTAAATCAGACATATATCTATTGAGAATTGCCAATAGGCCTAAATTATGAAATGTGTACTCCTTGTTTCATTCATCAAATCCTACATGTGTCTTTAAGATGCATAAGAAATAACTCCTCAAAATGGTACTAAAACTAACATCTTTGGGAGAGCGTTACAGCTGTCAGTTGTCTTGCAGGACATCCAGTCTGAAACTCCATGATAAACATGTATAACACCTTCAGAGACCACTGATAGACAGTGGATTCTAAACTACAGGGTAAAATACAACCACCTTATCAATAAGGATGATAATAGCAAAATATTTCATTCCTACTGACTTGCCCTGCATAAGTTCTGGACATGCCCCATTTTCCCCCTTCAGGCAGAATCCACACCAAACTAAATACTGAACTCTCATTGTCCAACTCCATGAGAAGCATCTTCGATGCCACTATAGAGAATCTGTATTAGTTGTCCTGGATTTTACTCTATATGTCAGCCTTAACCTTATATGAACATCTTTTGCTGAGCTACCTGAGTTTCCTTATTTATATCATCATTTCGTTATTTACATCATCTCTACATGTAGGTTCTGTGCCCTCATTGCATCAAAACATTGTGTCTGACTATAGATCTGTAGAGTAAATGCTGTCCTTTGGAGAGGTATCTAATCCCATTTCTCAGGATTTTTTGTAGCATATCTGGTGTGATACTTTTGTTCTTAAATGTCCTCCAAAAATCACATGCTAAAAGTGTGGTCACAAACCTACAGCATTGTTAAGAGGAGTTAGAAGCCTTAGGTGATGGGGCTAGTTGGAAGTTATATCATTGGAGATTCACCCTTGAAGAGAACAATGAAGCTCTGATTCTTTCTTTTCTCTTTTATTGCTACCACGATACAATAACATGAGCAATTTTACTCTACCCCATGGTCCCTGACATGATATTCTACCTCATCAAAGACCAAAAAACCACAGAGCCTACTGTACATGGACTGGACTCTCCAAAGCCAAGAGCCAAAATAAATCTCTCCTTTGAAAGTTCTTTGCCTTGGATATTTTGCCAAGTAATGGAGACTTGGAATAACACACTTGCTTTGGTCCAGAGAGTGTATAATCCTCCAGGGGCTGATATTTATATACACTAAGTTTGTTTTGTAGCATATTGTCTTCACCACCTCACTACCTTTTATTTCTTCTTCCAATAACCTTCCCTATGAGCATGCTACTGCCATACTATGAACACAGTCTCACTACCTCTTACTATAGTCATTTATCTCCCTTTGTGCCTTCATCTCCCCATTTTTCTCCTTTACCTAGGTACCAAATTCCTTACCTGCTGTCTCTTTTGCACCATTTAGACACTCAGTTCTCTGAAATCTAGTTTCTAGCCTCACCTCTCTTGTTTTACTTGCCTTCAAATGGTCATACATTATTTATTTGTAAAACATACATATACTCATGTTTATATGGAGATATATAAATATGAAACCAAAGAAGCTTATTATCCTGATTTTTTGGTTGCATTCTCTTACTTAGCATTTGAGACTGCATTCTTTGTGATATTATACTTTTCTTATTCTACCTAGAAAGGCAGTACAGTGAATAATGATAGTCCACACTTTGCTCATGCTTAGGGTTAGTTGGTGGTGTCTATACTGCCCAAGTCACACTGCTGACCAGGAGTGAATTCTCTGTATTCTCTGCTTCACTTCACAAGTTGCACAGTCACTAAGTCAGTCTTCATAATTATATCCAAATATGTTTTTGCCATTTGGACTTACTATTACAATGACACATTTTAATTAAATAATATATCAACCAATAAAATATGTATGCCAAGAAATATAATCATTTCTTTCATGAAATCTAAATTAAAAAGATTTTATGATGGCAATTTGGAGAGAACAAAACACAACAAACCCTGTTAAATTAAAGTGAGATGTTAGTTATAGGGGGGAAAAGAAGTCATAAAATTCCAAAGTGTCATCATTTACAACATCCAGCATCATTGTAAAGAAACCAAAATGGAAAATTCCAAGTCAATATGGATATGGCTTCTTCAAACAAAATGAGTAGCATGTTTCTTGTCTGAAAACAAGTACTGCTAAATAAGGGGACAGTAAAAAGTTGACATTCAAGGATTCTTTTTTCCTAAGAAAGACATCTGAGCTTTTTGTTAGAAATGGCCAGTCCCATACACACCATGTAGAACAGCTTCAGTAGAAGTCGGTGCTCAGTAGCTCTTATCAAACTTGGTGTTACATCCAGTTCACCCACTTATTGTCGGTGTGCTCCTGGAAAAGTTACCCTCTCTGTGGTAGTTTGAATATATGGCCCCCAATATATTCATGTTTTATTAGTTTATAGTTTGCATCGGCAGTCACCTTGCTAGAGGCAATGTCACTGGGTGGTTCTTAAGGTGTGGTGGTGGGTTTGAGATTCCATTGTAAAGATATGCAAAGTGTGCCCAGTAGGAGTTCCTGAAGTGGCTGGTGGCTTGTTTTTTCTCTCTCTTGCCTGGTTCTGTGAGAGCAGGCCACTTCTCCTGCCATTATGGAACTTCCCCTGGATCCGTAAGCTTCAATAAATAATATCCCTTCCTCCATAACTGTGCCTGGTCTGGAAGTTCATCTCAGTGAACCTGAAGCTGTCTGCTACACTCTCCAAGTTACAATTACCTTACATAAATAAAGAAAACAGCAATATTTTACTTACACTGTTATTATGAGTTGAAACATAGAATGACCAATCTCATTAAAATAATGATTAACCTTATTAGTATGTAACATTTCCCACCTACTGTATAAGTCTAATTAATCAAGTATGCAAACTGAGATTTTCTAGAAAGTGCTCCATAACTTATCTTCATAAATGCCACCCATTGATATTTTTCTCTCCATACATCTCTGTTGATATTGAGGGTCCCTCCCAGGGCCAGCCCAGGAGGGACAGCAGGGTCTCTGCTGAGTAGGGGGTGAGAAGTGCAGAGTCATGACACAGACTCCGGAAGTTGGGTGGAAGCAGGCAGAGGGCGAGCTGCTGTAAACCCATTTATGCAAGGAAGTGTAGGGGGTTTTAAGGGACTTGGCTGGCCAATCATTGTATGGGGTGGTCCCCTTCTTGTGACCAATGACAACCTGTCTCCAGACAGATCATCTCGCAGCAGGTTTCTTGCGAGCATGGGACTGTAGCTGTTGTCACGCCAGGCCTGTGCAGGATGTCAGGTCCACAGAAGCCACTTCCTGGTTTCTTTTAGCATGCAGTCTGGCTAGGACCCAACCTGCATGGAGCCATACAATTGTACACAGTCCACAGGTGTGGTACTCAATTCAATCTTGGTAATAAAATTTCTCCTTCATAGTTGCCACTAAGTGCTACACTGGCTATCATAGTTACGTTTGTATTAGCATGTATAGCATATGCATGGCACCAAGAGCTGTGAAAATTTTCACTATCTAATGAATCTTCTATGACTGGTTAGCTCTAACTGTTCAATTCCCATGACTCGGGAAATACTGTTAACACTCCCCACATGTAAAGTGTGGGCTATTGTTTACTGATTTGTAACAAGACTCTTCCAGGTAGGTGACACTTGTATGTTCTGCCCTTCTCTTTTTTTAAATCTATTTCATTTGTTTCTTTTTAAATAATTTTATTTATTTACTTATTTGAGAGAGAGAAAGAAGCAGAGAGAGAGAGAGATTTGGCACCCCAGGGCCTCCAGCCACTGCAAACAAATTCCAGATGCACATGCCCCCTTGTGCATCTGGCTTACATGGGTCCTAGAGAAGTGAAACAGGATCTTTTAGCTTTGTAGGCAAACGCTTTAACAGCTAAGCCATTTCTCCAGTCTCTGATCTACCCTTTCTTTGGCAGAACCTCTTGTCTTCCCCACTAACTACACCCAATTTCCTCTTCATCTCTTGATATCCCTCCTCAGAAGCATGTTGTTTTTTAGCTTTAAAAATGGTCTTGCCTTTTCTAAACTGTATCTTTTTTATTTGATTTGTCCCTACATTAATATCTTAATCACTCTCTTGTGCCAGGGTACCTTATAGAAAGGTTATTCCATTTATATCTCCCTTGATTATTCTCTAACTTAACCAATTTTGTTGGAATTCCTTACAAAAGGCTAATGAATTACTTGTTTGCTAAGAAGATAAGCACACATATATATCACATACATACACTGACAAACTCCAACTATGACACAGAATGCATGTTTAACCTCCAGGGTCTTCTTGATTCTCAACTTTGAAGCCCAGCAGGAGAGAAGCCTTTGTGCCTTACATATCCATACAGGTACAGGTATATCAGCCTTTCCAAGTCCAAATTCACTGAAGTGAAATTGCAGTTGTTCCCATCCCAGAACCAGATAAGACTACTATCACATGTACCAATGCTTCAAGACTGGTCAAGCTACCAAGTTATGCTCCCTAAATAACCCCCATACTCCTTATATTTCCCCGTAAGTCTGTGCTTTGCTCACCGTATTGTTCCAATGACAATATCTGCACTTAATGTTCAGTGTGTCACATTTCCTGAGCACCTAGGCTGAAGCAACCTATCTGAAAATTTTTCACATTGTTTACCTTCACGCTTTTCAAATATCTCAGCCTAACATACACTCCTTCATCAGTAGATGTGTTTGTATAAAATTTCCCCAGGAGCCAATGCATACTGTCTTTCTTGAAATGTGCCTCAAATATCCTACAAATGAGTCATTTTGTTTTTAACAAGGCTCAGTGTCTAGTACATTGGTTCTTGGAACAAGGTCATTTTCACTTCTTGGATTCTGCAAGGAAGATGGCATGCCATTTCTCTTCATCCAGCCAAGCAGATGCATAGCATGGAAGTCTATACTACCCCACCCTCTGGTTGTTATCCAAACCCTGATGCTTTTGAGGACTATGACTCATCCTTGTCACCTTGTACTACTTTAGTTAGCAGCTGGTAAATTATTGATGATCAATTGGTTGATGCCATTTAATAAGCCTCAAGGGCAGGTAGTACATGGGACAGTGACATTGAATAGTGGGAGTAAAGTGATGGTAGAGGTTATCTGCTGCTTGGAATTGTATCAAATAGAAAGCCCAAGAGAGGTCATGCCCTAGATCAGTTCATTATGTCCTTGAGGGCCAAGAGGTAAAATGCTCAAAGGATAGCAGCTATAAAAGAGAAGGCACCATGCCAGAAAAATCAGCCATCCCTACAACTGGAGGGAATGGGAGTACTAACATCCCCATTAATAAGGAGACAAGGCAGAAAGAAGAAGGAATGAGCATATGGAAAAATCAGCAGGGAAAACATAGTGATTTTTTCTCTCACAAGGAGCTAAATAATTAATGGTGGGAGGTGAGTGCATTGTGGACAAATCAAATAGAACAAAAGCCTTATGGAGTGCGTCAATGAGGTCAGTGATAGGAGGTGAAGGGACTTTATAATCAACCCAGATGCTCATGGACATTGAAGTCAAGAAAAAGAGTTGAGGAATCACACAGAGTGCAATTATGTGTGATACTAATGGAAAAGGAAAAAGCAATCTTTGGGGGGTGATTCACACCGTGAGTAATTGACTCTGAGTTTGGAGTGTAATTGCAGCAATGGCACCTCTGGACAAAATAATGAGGCTTTAGGGGCTGCAATCAGGCAGGTCCTAGATCTAGCCACTTCCTGGGGGACCTGCTGGTGCTTGGAAGGGAGAAACATGGCCTTTCCTTATCTGTCCTCCTGGGTCTGGAGCTTGAAAGCAGAGCTCCATTGGTCAGGCTCCATCAGAAAGGCCAAGGCAAGAATGGGCAAAGCCAGGACCCTCATCCTAGGATGGGCATCTGAGGGGTGGGCTGGTACTCATCATACACAGATACTTTTGTGTCCATAGTCCCAGCTTCAGAATGGCTACATTCCTTGCTACCCTCTGAAAGGCACTTTGCAAATTGGCTAGCACTATTAGTATAGTGTGAAGTGTACAACATCCAGCTGAATTAGAACCACGACTCCTTTAATAAGCCCAACTGCCCCAGGCTGCACAGCCTCTCTTCCTTTGTAACTTAGTCCTTGGGGTCTGGTAAGCAGTGGTAATGTTGTTGATTACAGTCTGAGTGTTATGGTCCTAAAAGACCATGTAAGTGTCTTTAAAGCCAGGTCTGTGTCTTCAACAATATCCCACACACACTTGAGGCATTAATTGCCTAGTGAATACATATTGACCAATTGATTACTTAACTCACTTAAGACTTTCACATTACTAGGCTTAGGTATCTGATGTTTAGGAGAAATTTAGAGGAGTCCCCAGTGATTTGATTCTAATTAATGAAGAATAGAGATGAGGCTTCTTTGGAGCAATAAAACTCCACAAAAAGATGTTTAATCTCACTGCTAACTAAGAAAATGTATTTTAAATAAAGCCATCAATTTTTAAAATATGACAAGTTTGATGTAAAGAGCTGAGTACTAATGCATATTATATTCTTTTGGTGAGATATTAATAGAAGCGTTATAAAACTCAATTAATTTGTTCTTTTCCAAATTGTTAATCCTACTTTTATGAGCCTATCCTATGGAGAAATGTATACTTGGTCCAAAGTTATAAGTACCAAGATGCTTTGTTTTTTTATTTGGGGGCATTATTTTTGGGAAAGGTAAGTAATCTGGAACATCTATATACAAATATGGCATAAATGAATCCTGAAGTCTCATTATCAGACATCACAGAACTTGAAGAATGGGGACAACTAAGAAGGACAGATCACAAAATTAGGTGTGTAAGCAATATATTAAACAACTCATTAGTCATACTACAGATACCTCTGGAGTACAGCAAATGTATGTACCTTCCAAACATTGAAAATATAATATAGAAAATAAAAAGTTAAAAGTGCCTTTATTAGCCGGGCGTGGTGGCGCATGCCTTTAATCCCAGCACTCGGGAGGCAGAGGTAGGAGGATCGCCGAGAGTTCGAGGCCACCCTGAGACTACATAGTTATTCCAGGTCAGCCTGGACCAGAGTGAGACCCTACCTCGCAAAAAAAAAAAAAAAAAAAAAAAAAAAGTGCCTTTATTATACCTAATCTTCAAAACATCACAGCACCCTGTAAGAGTATAAGAGTATAAGGACTGTGGTGATTTGATTCAGGTGTCCTCCATAAACTTATGTGTTCTGAATGCTTAGGTCCCCAGCTGGTGGCAAGTTGTAAATTGAATCCTCTAAGAGGCAGTGTATTGTTGGGGGGCAGGCTTATGGGTATTATAGCCAGCTTCCCCTTGCCAGTGTTTGGCACACTCTCCTGCTGCTGTTGTCTACCCGATATTGGCAAGGAGGTGATGTCCAGCCTCTGTTCATGCCATTGTTTCCCCCTGTCATCACAGAGCTTCCTCTCAAGTCTGTAAGCCAAAATAAACCATTTCCTCCCAGAAACTGCTCTTGGTCTGGCGTGTTCTGCCAGCAGCTGGAAACTGACTACAACAGTAAAATTGGTATTGAGAAAAGGAATCGTTTTTGCTGGAAACCTGATTCTGTGGCTTTGGCCTTTTAGAATTGCTTTGTAGGAGGAATGTGGACAGATTTGAAACTTTGGCCTAAGATACACTTTGCAGAGCTGGAAGCTTGATGGACTATTTTGGTCAGAGTTGAAAGACCTGAATGAAGTAAGAGCTAAGGACTGTGAGGTTCAGCTTATAAAGGTAAAAAAGAACTTTGCCTGGACTGGGATAGAAGCAGTTTGTGTGAGAGGCTTGTTGTTATGACCATGTCCTTAGAATTTCTGCAGGGTTGCATTGCATAGAAATGGACCGGTGTGAGCAAAGGGATATAGCACAGAAAACAACTAAATCTTTGAGCTGAATCTGCTTCCTGTTCAGCTGCAATTTTCTGAGAGATTACAACCATTTAGCCTGGGCCAGCTGACCTGCGTTGGCAAAACAGGAAGAATACAGACATTTTTGAAGTGGCCTAAATGCTGAAGGAATGTCCTATTCTTCAAAGTTTGCTTTATTCTTGCCCCCCCGCCTCCCGATTAACAAATTGGCAGCCTACCTGGTACTACAGAGTATAACAAATTCAGGGAAGAGAGGGTTGCGGTGGTTTGATTCAGGTGTCTCCCATAAACTTAGGTGTTCTGAATGCTAGGTTCCCAGCTGATGGAGATTTGGGAATTAACTCCTCCTGGAGGCAGTGTATTGTTAGGGGTGGGCTTATGGAAGTTATAGTCAGTTTCCGCTTGCCAGTGTTTGGCACACTCTCCAGCTGATGTTGTCCACCTTTCGTTGGTCAGGAGGTGATTTCCATTCTCTGCTCATGTTGTCATTTTCCCCTGATATCATGGAGCTTCCCTTTGAATATGTAAGTCAAAATAAACCTTTTTTCCCACAAGGTGCTCTCAGTAGGATGATTTCTGCCAGCAATGTGAACCTGACTGCAACAATGGTCATTAGATTTGCAACATGGTTTTGTTTTTTGGAAATGGTCATAGGCTGTGTGAAGCAGGTGTTGGGTTACCTGAATGTAGACCAATGAGCCATGTGGATGGACTTTGGGTTATAGTAGAGACCCAACAGAGATGCCACGACTATGAATGGCTGCCAAGGAGAGCTGTTGGCATCAGATGAAGTTTTCTGGGACTGGAAGGGACAGAATTGGAACTCCAGTGACTTGTCACTGTTTAAAGTTGTTTAAAATCTTGTATTGGCTCAATATTTCTTTATTATGCCCAATGTCATCTTTTGTGGTGTGTTTATTCTGTGCCATTATGGGGGTTTTGCTATTACAGATCAGTTAAAAGACCTTGGACTATGGGGATGTTTGAACATCATTGGGATTGACAAAAACTATGGGAACTTTTAAAGTTGGACTTCATGGATTGCATTTTATACCATGGATGATTGTAAGTTTATGGGGACTGGGGAAGAATGTGGTAGTTTGATTCAGGTGTCCTTCATAAACTTATGTGTCCTGAATGTTAGGTCCCCAACTGATGGCAATTTGGGAATTGAAGTCTCCCGGAGGCAGTATATTGTTGGGGGTGAGCTTATGGGTGTGATAGCCAGCTTCCCCCTGCCAGTGTTTGGCACATTCTCCTGCTACTGTTGTCCATCCTCTGCCCATGCCAACGTTTTCCCCTGTCATTATGGAATGTGCCTTGAGTCTGTAAACATAATAAACCCTTTCTTCCCACAAGCTGCTCTTGGTCAGGTGTTTTCTGTCAGCAACTCAAAACTAACTGTGACAAAGACTTTCCCCTGACCTCATGGTGAACTAGAAATGGCAGCTCACAGATGCTGGGCAATATCACAAGAAAAGTATTAAATACACATCACTAGACAAAATCAAGCTCAAATTTCAAAGGACATATCCTATTAAATGAACATTACTTTTGTAACATTGTAAAGTCACAAAATCATAGGCAAATTCATTATGAGTTAGGTACTGGATGGATGGATGGATAGATAGATAGATGGATAGATAGAAGGTGATACACAGCATATTATCTTATTTAGTTTTCAAGTATGTGTGAATGCTTGTATACACCTGAATACATTTGATATATACATGAATGCAAAGAAAGAGAGCTTGAAGGGCATTCTTCAAAGTGCCCAGAGCTGTGCATGTCTTCCAGTGAAAGAGAATTACAAAGGAGGAAAAATTAAAGAAGAATTCTGGGTATTTCTTTTTAAAAATAAGTTTATTTATTTACAAGCAGAGAAGACAGATAGACAGACAGAGAGAGAGAATGGATGTGTCAGGGCCTCCAGCAACTGCAAATGAACTTCAGACACATGTGCCACCTTATGCATCTGGCTTTATTTGGGTATTCGGGGATAGAACCAGAGTCACTAGGCTTTGCAGGCAAGCACCTTAACCACTGAACCCCGGTCTGTGTATTTCTATATAAATTATATTTGAACATAAAACAGAATTCTAAAGCCTGAGATTTCAGCCTGAGCCTCAAGGAGGCCTTTCTGCAGGTGTAAAGACAAGATGCACAAAGTTATATGCACAGCATGCCCCCCCCCTCAGGAAACCATCCAGAACCTGGTAATTTTAATCACATCATGCAGAGGGTACATTTGCAACCCACATTCCAAATTGGTGTGCCTCCTATGCCACACTTTCAGATGATTCTTAGTTCAGCCCCTTTCTGTGCCTCAATTCCCATTGATCTTACTCATTCAGACCCAAGTGCCATACGTCTGCATCAATCAATTGATAATTAATTATGAATGATTTTGTGACTTTGGTGGAAGTAACTTTCAAATGAGCTAATAAGAAATACCTCTATTTTATGTTTACAGTTTCATAGGACTCTTTAGCCAGTGGAAGAATTATAAACATGTATTCTCTTCCTGTTTCCACTTGTTCTTTTTTTTTTTTTTTTTTTCCCCTGCCCCACCACCACTCTAGGAATGTTCCTTTATTCCTCCTATTCCAAGTAAGAATACAAAGTCCTTATCTAGGCACAAATCCTCATGTAGACAGGAATCTAGGCAGGAATACTCCTAGTTCCCAGCTTGCTGTATCCTACATAGCTCCCACCAAGGTACAAAGGTAACATGGCACTTTAGTTAACATGAGGGTCTTTCTCTGTGATGGACCTCATGGCAACTGAGTAACTAAACACTTGCTGGTGGCAAAATGACCCAGCAAATCAGAGAGCCTAAAGTCTCACAGGCAAGCTCAGCTAGAGTTATGTAACCATATGAAAAACAAACACTGTGATCACTAGAATCCCATTTCAAGTGTTGATTCTAGGTATTGTACCTCTGAGCTTAAAAAGCTGGGTAAATATCTGTTTAAGTGTCAATCAGTTCGCATACATTACTTCATCTCCACTGAAGAAGGTCAGGCCAGCTAGGATTCCGATTGGTCTCAGGACAGAGTGACCTCTGCTCAGCTCACTGGTCCCCAAGGCTGCTGATTGCTCTTGAAAGGAAGGGATCCAGGAAAGTCTCCCCAAATCCTCAGGGTCTTCTCTGCTTTCCTATACTCTCTGATTTCCCCCAGCTGTCTTCATTCCCCAATTTCCCCAACTACTAGAATTTCATAATAGATGCACAATACATTTTTAATGAATTAAATTAACCTTTTTAACAACATCACAGAAATAAAAGCTCTGCCTCTGGCTGAATATGAAATAAAGAATTGCATCCTAAATTTAAGTTTTGTAATATGGAAAGAGAGAAAAAAGAGAAAGGATGGAGAGAGAGAGAAATTTAATTCAGAAAATGTATAATGAAAGGACAGAAAAAAATAATCAAAAGATAGTCATTAAGAAGCTCATGAAGCCATTGTGGTGGCACATGCGAGTAGGATACTGCTGAAGAGGGGGAGGCAAGAGGATCAGGAGTTTGAGGCCAGCCTAGGGGAAACAAGAATGAAGGTGTATATAAGTAGTGTTAAAATTCTGGATATATCATATAAAGAGACTGTAAAGGATTTTAATTAGGAAAATACTATGACCAAAGGTTGGTTTTAGACAGTTCACTCTTTGGCAGTGAAGAGGATAGGGAGATTACTAAAACGTTTTGCAAAAGGAGATACCAAAGAGACCAAAGCAGTGGCCCCTACATTAGAACACGATGTAATCCAGCTTCCAGGGATTGCAGGGACAGGTTACATAATATTGGGAGATATTACATAATACTGTATGTTCTGAAACCAAGAGATGACAGTGATACAGAAGACTCACAGATGTTTTTTAGGGGCTGGGTAGGTGACAGGGACCAGTCCAAAGATAAGGAAGAATCTTAGTTCTGCTGGGGACACCACTGTTTATAGGTCTAAGTGGAAATTGCAGGGAGATGTTAGATGCTGACTGGAGGGGTATTAAAAGCATATGGTCAGAGATCCAGGACTAAGCTTTGAGATGGGAAAGTCTTTTGTGATGATATGGAGTTAGCAGAGTCACAAAGTCACCAAACAACTGAGTCAAGGATGAAATGATTGACCGTGCATGCATAGAAGCATTCAATTTTAAATATGACAAAGGAACTTGAATCCCTTTTGACTTCTGATTTCATCACCCTTATTTAAGTTTAATTAACATCTTCCTGGAATTTTTATGTCTGGGTGAGTCAGCTCACTTTTTCAGTTCTTGTGCTTGCCTCATATAGAGATTCATTCATCACCCTCAGTTCTTTTTATTTCTGCCCAAACACACCTTGGCACACTCACTGACACTGTACCTCTTCTGACTTTGCATGTAGTCATTGAAAATTTATAGTTTCCTTGTTGGGTTTCTATGTGGAGATTGTGGGGGTTCATGTCCCTGAGGCTGGGGAAGCTAAGATGATAAGTAGATCCAATTCCTTAGCAATTCACATAAACTAAAAGCAACTCTCCCATGCATTTTCTTCTGTGGTATTTTAGGAATCTATCATCAATTATTTCTCAATTGTACAGATGCTATTATGTCGACATCAAAGGTTGGTCATCCCAGAAGTAACAAACTCATGTGAATACACTTGTAGTTAGGGTTTAGATATGATTTTAGCACTTGTTTTCAATCTGTGTGGATAGCAATTCACTAGAGTACATAATATGAAGGAATAAAGACACTAATACAATATGGCAACATAATATTTCAACATGATATTTAAAAATTTTTACCATACCATTCAAATATATCTAGAAATATATACCTGGCAATTATGCCATCCTACAAAAATGTGTACAAGAAAGAAGTAAGACTACCACCTAATAATGAAGTATAGTGTAAAACCTGTCCATGCTTATGGCCACCAAAATACTTTTGACCATCCATCCATCTACTTCCAGTAAAAGGAGGTTGTCCCTCTGTCTCACATGCACCAGAATGCAACCAGTATTTAAATGTATTCTATTAAAAAAAGCTTTAGCCTCAGGTAGCCACAGAGGTGGAAATGAGGTAGTTACACCTGTAACTAGAGGCAGGATTGGCATGGCTGACCACTGTGAAACAGAGCAGAAATGTAGCAACACAAAAGTAAATGGATACACAAGAAGACAGGAGAAAGACACCCAGGAAGACACAAAATAGACACACAGAAAGACAGGAGAAGAACACACAAGACAGGAGACAGACACCCAGGAAGACACAAAATGGACACACAGGAAGACAGGAGAAGGACACACAGGAAGACAGGAAATGGACACACAAGACAGGAGACAGACACCCAGGAAGACACAAAATGGACACACAGGAAGACAGGAGAAGGACACACAGGAAGACAGGAAATGGACACACAGGAAGACAGGAAATGGACACACAGGAAGACAGGAAATGGACACACAGGAAGACAGGAGTAGGACATGGGAAGACAGGAGGACATACAGGAAGACAGGAGAAGGAGGACAAGATAAGACGAGGAGAATGATTAGAGTGCCTGAAAACCTGAATTGAGAAAGTATTAAAAAATGGGTTGAACAGTGGGCCAAAAATCCCATTCCTAGTAAATAAATGTAATGAATTGATAAAAAGATAAGACCATGAGGATATAAAGACCGGAGGTTATAGGCAAGTGGTTGGATGGAGAAAAAATGGGGCTCAGTGGAAGTGGAGTGGCCTTAAAGAGCAGCCCTTAGCCCTGAGTCACTCAGGGTTTACTGCTTTCCAGGGTCTCTTTCCCCTCTGGAGCCACCTGTTTATCACACCCCCCTGAGGAAGCACAGTGGTGTGACATTCATCCCAAGGCACTCCTTCCATTATCCTCGCTAAACCTGCCTCCACCGTGGGGATGCACGCAGATTGCTCACATTAAGAAGCAAATTGATTATGAACTGAGTTTTGTCTACCAACAATTTTTAATATGTAATCTTGTCATGAGTGAACGAAAGTCATTAATAATACAGTAAGCAAAATGTGCTACAGTTAACCTTAAATTATAACTTACAAAGAGCATTCTTGCAGTTTCTTCTTTGATTTATGACCTCAGTTTATTCTATGCAAATTCATGCACAGTTTCTAATAAGAGGGAGGAGGAAAGATAAAGGAGCTTTGAATATTTTATAAGCTTTTCCTACTTACCTTAATTTAGAATTATGAGGCTGAATATGTAAGTAGAGAATAATTACCTATTACTAGTCTCCCACATAGTTTATCTATTTCAGCTCTGAACATCCTGAGCAATGCCAAACATAACTGTTTTACTACCTGTACCCCTGTGAGTATGATAATTAGGACTCCTTCAGTGTACTTGTTGCTGACACATGAGAAGACACAGTAATATAAGTAGTCAGTTCTACACTGTTGTATAAAAATATTCCAGTTGTTCAATATTTCATTCACTTCACATGGTTAAAATGAACATTTTAATGAGGTCTGCACCCTAAAAAATTTTCTTGCCCTTCCTCTCCTGTTGCTGCACTTTAGGAGAGGACTGTGGAATTAATAAATGAGGTTCTTTTGAAAAAGACAAAACTGATGGCCTAGAAGCAGAAGCCATGCAGTAGCTCCATTCTCTCACCTGTCTCCCCACACTCAGCCTTGCCTTCTCACACATCAATGCTGTGTGCCCAACTCCTAATCACCAGCCATGGCGTCAGCGTTGTAGACCACACTTATATCAACATGAAGTGGATTAAATTAGACAGAAAGAAAATTCAGAAAACAGCTGAAATGGGCCAAGTTAATAATGTCTTCAGGTATAAAATGACTGCTCAGTGGATTACCAACTTCAATGAAGGACATGTCTTGCAAGAGTTATGAGTCCCACACTGGGCCATGAGAAGGACACAATGACTCACTAAAGCCTCCATAGGAAAGAGGTATCCCTGGGAGACAACAAGTGCTAGGGAGGCTTGAGGGCATGGCTTAGGGTAGATCCAAGGACCACTGGCCTGGACTAGTATACTTCCCAGACTACAGGGCTCAAAATACTTCTCAAGGAAGTCTCTAGTCATGGTAGCTTTGTTTTTAAGAAATCCAGACCTGGGTGGAATATTGAAACTGACCAGCTCATTAAATTCAGGAAATAGGATAGAATGTTTGGGCGGGTATTCAATGCTAAACACTCATATAGACTCAGAGCCCTAGCCTCTGCCCACTATTCAGTCAGACTCCCCATTGGAAAGGACACGGCATCTCAGATCTGTTTTGTCTTCTTAGATTACCAACAGAAACTCTTAAGCACCCATTGATGTGCTGAATTATCTGAAAAATAACATGGATTGAGAGTGAACTGTCCTTTGCATTAGTTAGGGCTCCAGGCAAATGCAGAGCTGCGGTCTTCTCTTCCATTACAGTAAAAACTGATCAAATTTAGCAGAGGAGCAGGCAGCTTCCAATAAAGAGAGAAAAAGAATTTTCTCTCTCAGTAAATTGTATTATTGGATTTTGTAATAATTAGCACTTCATATTGTATTATCATGATGGTGTAAGAGCAACAGCCAAACAGAACTAATGAGTTAAATATCTGTCAGTTGTATGCTTCAGGTCTGATTAAGGACACTGCAGGTGTGTCTATTTCTCTTCTCTTTTTTCCCATGGTGGTCAGTACATTGACAAGTTAGAGATCTTCATCCTATAAACATTAGTTATCAATGTGTCAAGAAATTATAATCCCCTCTTTTGGACACAAGAAGAAAATTTTGAAGAGTAGTAATTGATATAATAATAATAAAGGAGAGTAATCTAAAATGAAAATATATAGCTCGTTCGGTAGTGCTTAATTAAAGTAGGAGGATGGAACATGCCTCAAATCATTCATTCTTATCCAGCTGCTGCATCTAAACTACAAATGGCTCTGGAACAGAAAGTTTCCATTAGTGAGCTAAGTCTAGGGACTACGTGCTGACAGAGAGTTACAGAGGACTTCACCTTGCCTTTTACATATATTGTTTATTTAATCTTTCTATATGCCTTCTATGATATTTTGTTATCCTTATTTCTGCTGAGGAAATGTAATGTCAAATGGAATTGCCTGTCCTTTATTTTAACAACTACTTCTCTGAATCTAATTGCATGCTAAGCACAGATTAAGGGAGAATAAGATGGGGGCGTCAAACCCTAAACCATAAAGGACTTTTGAGTGAAGTTACAGTTATGAAGCAAAATGTGAGGGCAAATAGATAAAAAAAAAAAAAAAAACAGAAGAGGCAAATAATGGTATGGAACGATGTGATATCAGAGCTGTCACAATGCATTATATACTTGATTGTCAAATGAGTGGCAGAGATAGAAACTGCTATTAGTTTAGAAAAGAAAGGGAAAATTGTGGGTTCAAGTGGTCCCAGAAGATTGAAGAAGGAGGGGAACTGACCTTGGTTTTGAAAGATACATGGGCTGGGGATACCACAAGGTTAATAGGACAAGATGGGCATTTCTGACAGGGTGTAGGAAAGGAACGTCTAGGTGAATGAGCTCTATCTCTATATGGAAGCAAAATACATTCATTGAGGTCAAAGAGGAGGGCAATGCAGAAATGTTATACACTAAAGAAGGGAGAGAATTTGGATTGTATTCTAGGAAAATAGAGACATCGCATTGTAATAAGGTCTTTGTTGAAACCTGCTTGTCATTATCCAGCCCATCTGGCCAGGGTTGTCTGTGGCGCTATGCTCTGCTCTCAGACAGTATTCTCCATCTCATGGAACACTTTGGAAGCAGTTTGCATCTGTCATATAGTATTTTATAAACATTCAACTTTAATTCAGTGGCTTTAAGCATAAATACACAGAAGCACACACACACACACACATACACACTAATATACTCTTTGGATATTTAGGGACAACAAGCTCAATTTTCACAGTCAAATACAAATACATGTCATAAAATATTATGTTTTATCCATTCATTATAAAATGTACATTAAGGCATAATTTTTTTAAATATAGGAAAATGAAATAATTAAAATTTGCATTTTTATTTTATTATGTAATCATAATTTCATGTTAGCCTTTTTGCTGAAATTGAAATCATTATTTATAGTAATATTTTCCGTGAAAGCAATGAGATGAAAGACTTGGTCTAACACCTCGTGATTAACTTCACGCTGATGTCAGTGTATGTTAGACCTATACTGTCCTGACCGCTCTAGTTATAAATGGTGTCTTATGTAGATAAAATTTGGCTCTACAACTTGTCACAAACTCACTTTTCAATCTCAAGTACACATTGAGAAAATATATTTGTTGAAATTGTAACAGCAAATTTCTAGTTTATTCAACATCTTTCAGGTTATAGTATTTTCCTGGAATTATCAACATGCTTTTATGGACTGTTTTATCATTACTTTGGTTACAATATTGAACTGGGGTGAAGACATTCTTTATATTTATCCATTCTCAAAATGGAATTTACTTTTCTGATCATTGACTATTACAGACTGGGTTTGAAATGTCTCTCACAGGCTCACAAGTTGTAACACTTGTTCCTCAGTTGGTAATGCTGTTTAGTAAGGTTTTGTATCCCTCAGAACATACTTTGGAAATGAGTCACCAGGGACATTTCTTGAAAGGTCATAGCCTGATCTTGATCTGGGTCTTGCCTCTGTCTCCCAGTCAATGACAAATGAGATTGTCTGTACTGAAACACTCTCATCACTATGACTGATCCAACCACTAGACTTTCCCAAGCACAAACCCCTATTTTCTCTGAAATCTCTTCCTCCTTAAGTTGTTTCTGTTACAGTGGGAAAAGTAACTAATATATTTATTGGCACTTTAAAAACTCTAATTAGATACCTTTTAATTTACCTGGCATTAGGGCTAAGAAAGACAATCATTGGCTCCCCCATGACTAAACAAGTAATTCTCTTGGGTTTGAGTTATTAGTACTATCTTCAGCCCTATTCTGTCCCAAATCCACTTATCTCTATATATCTAAACTAAATTGAAGAAGAACTCTGGTGCCCTATCAAACTCTTGATACTATAGAACTCCCACCCTCCAAAAATGTCAAGTTTGCTCTAAGTCAGTGACTATCTGGTTTAAAAGCCAAGTGGACTTCTATTAGATATTTAATTATTTTCCCAGTGGAAGTTATGATATTTTCTCCTTCATCTCAGATATCCATCCTCTAATCACTAAGCATTTCTCTGGAAATAAATTCCATACTTCTGCAAATGGCATGGTGCCTGAACGCAATAGAGTTGTGATATGACCTGAGCCATACAGTGCTGACAGGAACATTAGAAGATGGCCCCTGTGTCCATAGAGGCAAAGTTGCCTTCAAGTATCCATTAGAGGTATGCACGAGTAACTCAGAATTCCAAGTGAGTAATCTGAATCATTTTATCAACTCATCCCCCATTCCAGATGACCTCATCCCAATAAGTATATAAACATTGCCCACCTACCTACACTTAGTGTACATTTAGCACATGTTTTGGATTTAACTTACTCCAAAGAATTTTCCCCAGAGCAATTAGTGATTAATACAAACTCATGCTCACAGGCAAATACACAAACCAGTATATTATTGGGATAGAAATCTCATTGGAGAGAGACCATTGTCTAAATATAACCTCCCTGGGCATGTTAAAGAATCATAAATATCTCCCACCAAAGTTATTCTTACCAAGCTCATTTCATTATTCTCTCCAACTTTGGGTATAAGCTTTGTGTACTTGAAGCAGTATTGTACAACACACACCATGCTAAAATGGTATTATTAATGAAAATAAGGTTGTATAAATTTCAATATGACTGATGTTCTTAGAGTGGTTTAATTATTATGGATGAGGGCTTGGAATGTAGTTCAGTTGTAGTGCACTGGGCTGTCATGTACACGTCTCTGGCTTCAATTCCCAGAGAAGAGAGAGAGAGAGAGAGAGAGAATGAATGTGTGTGTGTGTGTGTGTGTGTGTGTGTGTGTGTAAGAGAGAGAGAGATAACAGGAATAGAGATGGGAGAAGAGTGGATCACAGAAACAAAGGTGCTTTCCCAAGGAGGGTAATATCAGTCTGGATTTTGAGAGCTAACAGGAAAGTGGTTTAAGCCAGAAAGAACAGATGCCAAGGTATGATATGTGTGTGTGTGTGTGTGTGTGTGTGTGTGTGTGTGTGTGTGTGTGTACAGAGCTAGATGAGGTTCCATGGGTCATAATCAGACTTACTCAGTGCAGTGTGACATGAGTGTGCAGAGGCCATTTCTCTCACTGATGCCTTTCCAGCCTATTTCAGATGAAAATTCCCTTCTAGAAGTGTCAGCTCTGTCAACTGAATTTTCAAATCTCCCCATTAAATAATCAGGATGTGATTAGGAAGTTACATTTATGAGGCAGTTTTTGGAACCTCTTTGAAGATAATTGTCAGTTACTGCAGTAGAAAATGTGTGCTTCATGTGACTTTCCCCCCAAAGTTCCCCAACTTTACAATTGGATGAGTTTGCCATTCTTATATCTTCTACCTTATCCCATGAAGACTAAAGCTGAGGATGCTGTAAAGGTGCCCAGAGGTGACATAAAATAAATGCATGATGCTCTAATTGGCATTTAGCAACTTAGTTGGAAGGACCAAGATCAGTGGCCCACCATAAGCATATGCAGGCTTAGTCATTCTGGAAGGTTCTATGGCTATTTTGCCTATTAATGGAAGTAGTCTAGCCTCCTCTGGAGGCTGAAAGCATCTCAGAAATCACTTTTACTACCTATTGCTAAGCAATAATTTTTTACAATACAGAATCACCCATCCCACTTTTCCAGCTTTAAAAATGGAATATCTAGATTTTGCCTTGCCCCCTACATACCTATGGACATGGGGGCACATATTTGTTTTCCAACACAGCCACTATGCTCTGTGCCCTGTGGTCAATATACTTAGGGGAAACTGTCTCCAAAATGTTCATTTTATTACTAATATAAATCTACAAAGGGACTCGAACCCCCAATCTTCTGATCCGAATCAGATGCCTTATCCATTAGGCCACGTGGCCCCACAACTAGACCCTCTCCCTGTGCTCCCTGTAGTTGATTCCAAGTTCTGCTTCTCATTCCTGGGTGCAAATCATAGTCACTCCACATCATGCTCCTTCCCTGAGAAACAGCCCTTGGGTTTACTATAAGCCTTCTTAGAAAATGCTGATGTCGAGTCCTCACACTTTGCTCTTTCCTTGATTCTTTCCTGTCTCCTTAAGTTGTCATTTGTGTGTTCTAACTATTCCATATTGCATGCATTCTTAGGCCACACAAATTTTTCATCTTTTTAATTCATAGTTATGTTGATCAAATAAACACATGAAATGGTGTATTCAAAAACTCCCATAAACATCTGTACATAATTAAGATCATTATATTATAGATTTTCAGTCATGTTTTGTGATTAAATGAAACTTTTAAGATCATGCCTAGAATTAATTTATATTTCATATGAGAAAGACATAATCTACTGGGCAGTGGTAGACTGTGGTAAAATGTAGTAAAATCCTGACTCTCTGAATTTCTGCCCTTTTAGAGCATCATTCAAGATTTATTCTTGCACTTAGTATTTCTTTAGGCAATGAGACATTTATAAATGTAATACAAATAGAGTCTTAAAAAGCAAGAAAAGCTGGGCATAGTGATGTAAGCCTTGAATCTAGCACTCAGGAGGTTGAAGTAGGAGTACCACTGTGAGTTCCAGGCTAGCCTGAGACTACATAGTGAATTCCATGTCAAACTGGGCTAGCGTGAGACCCTACCTTAAAAAAAAAGGTGTACATTTAGTCAGTAAAGCAAATTTTTAAAGCTGAAGAAAGTTGCTTACCTTATTAGAATGATCTCTGCATCATTTTAAGAACCTCAAGATTTTTTTTAGAGATCTATAATTCAGATTACATACAGCAAGAACAACCTATCAATTTGTGAGGTCATCTAAGACAAGCTAGCTTCATTTAGTTGCTGTATGGTTATAGCTACAGAGAGAGAGCAGGTAAATCATAGAAAAATATAAAAAACAGCAAGGGGCTGGGGCAATGGCTTGGCGGTTGAGAGCTCTTGCTTGCAAAGCCTGTCAAGCAGTTTGATTCCCCTGTATCCATGAAAAGCCAACTGCACAAAGTGATGCATGTGTCTGAAGTTTATTTGCAGTGGCAGGAGGCCTTACAATACCCATTATCTCTGTCTAAAGCTCTCTCTCTCTCTTTCTCTGTCTCTCTTTCTCTCTCTCTCTCCCTCTCAAATAAATAATTTTTTTAAGTAAAAAAAAAAAAAGCCAGTTGTGCCCAATTAAACAATTCTGGGAAACAGAATCATTTGTTAATTGAAAACATCTCTGGTTCCAGCATGTGGACCCAGGCAGCATGCACCAGGATTATTTTCAGAAATACAACCAGCTAAATATGCAGGATGCTGGCACCTTGATTGTCAACCCACAAGTAACTGAAAACTGACTATAGAAGGACTGACAAAATCGCCAAATGGTACAAATCAGAGGTGTTCAGTTCCTTCAGACTCTGCTGCTCAGAACATGGTGGTGCTATGTGAAGAAGCCCTGTTTTGTTTATTTGGGCATGACAATCACCTGAGAAAGAGCTCAAGATTAGACATACAAAGACCATCATAACATATATGACTGAAGCTATCCAGTGTGCCCCAGACCCAGTTGAGTTTCTACATGGTGTTCACTCCCCAGCTGATGGTCAGGCTTGTATACAATAATGAAGAGTGGCTGTCAGTTAAGTCACTCAATCTGGGCTCCATCACCTGTGTCATGGTCCACAAGGCCAGCATGCCCAGAACTCCAGCCAGGTAGTACCTACTTACTGTCCTTCTCCTTGTCCTCTCTCATGCTCTCAGTACTGGGTTCTTTGCATAACGCTTTTCCACTTTAGATATTTTACACTTGCAGTTCTTCCTCTTTAGAACACCCTTTCCCCTCTTTGAGTTTTTTTTTTTTAAATCAATTTTGCAAAAAGAAATCATTTGCTAAGGAAAAGGAAGTGTTAACAGGTGAATATATGAGCTTAGAAGGAAAGGTAAAACCTACCATTTACTCAGTTTTCTCTAACTCCCTCTTAGAAAATAAGCACATTTACTTCATTTTGCATATTTATATTTTCCTGCATATCATAGCTGGGCACTTATATCATGATATATTATACATCATCATTTATTGTGTGTGTATAGTTTACTAAATACATTACTGCAGAACTCTATATGACTATATGCACTATGTAACGTGCACATACAATCATAACTATACAAAATACATTGCATACTATATGCTATTACACTTGTTTTTTATTATCTTCCTCCACATACACACACACACACACACACACACACACACACACATACATATATACATGTACATGTGTTGCACACACAAGTATGTTTGGGCACATGTGTACTGAGAAAACATTAAGTACATCAGAAAATTAAAATTAAGATAGAAGATCATTAGATCAGAAATAGCTACAATAATAAGTTGAGAACAGATTGTAGACCTTGGAAAGACTGAACAGAGACGTGACATAAAAATAGCAGCATGCAAAGATCCACCTGGAACAGGACTGAAGGATGAATAAACTGCTATTTAAAACACTAGCAGGAAGCAACACAGGTTTGTTTTCTTAAATGTCTTACCACCACGGTGATGCAGGAAAGCTTTTGTGTATTTTAATTACTTTTTAAAACCTAGCCCCACTCTTTTCTTCCTTGTAAAATAAACGTACTGCATGGAATCGAGTACCATCTTAAATCCTCCTTGCCTAGACTAGAGATTCTCTGAGAACACTGATTTTTCTAAGGTTGGGAGGTAGTAAGAGATGTCCTCTAGAGATACTGGGAGAGTGGCATGAGAGCCTGCCAGGTTCTGCTCTGGTGACACAGACACCCAGGCCCAAACCTGAGAGAACATTTTGTTCTTTTGACTTCTCATTCTCAGTTGGATCTCAAGATTATCTCATTTTCCTCTCTGAGCCATTAATGCTATCACCCTGAATTCCGGTTAAAGGGCATCCCTTGCATGGCTTGGCATAATTCCCAGATACGTATTTCATCCAAAATATAGAGACCAAATTACCAATAAAGAAATTATGAGTGACTGCCACTGCTCCGTCTCTGTCATCCTCCTCCACAGCTGAGCACTCTTCATTGTTAGGGACTCGGGTTTTTTTTCTTGCAATTCAGCTTAAATTCTCCCTCACTTGGCTTCCTCCCATCACTCCTAATTACAGTCTAATAAAGCTCTTGGATTACTGTGAGCAATTTTCATCCTTCCTTTCTCCCACTTCAGTGTTTCTCCAGACATTTCCTGGGACAGCGCTGGACTGTACAACATGGTGACCAGACCTTACAAGTTTATTCCACACAGTTAAGTTCTAGGGTGTGAGGCTCTATGCTGAAGAGTTGCTTCCCATTTTCCGTCGTTTCCTCTACTCTAGATTAAGAAAAACATCCCATTGGAAAGATGTCTGAGCTGAAGGATTCCCACGACAAAGTGGGAGGCATAGACATGGATCAAGAAGGTGCCTACAAGATATTTCAGTGCTGTGGAACACTGTTCTCCGTCAGTGAGTTCAATTATGAAAACTTAACATAGCCTGTGTGCTTGCGCATGCTTTATTTTGAGTCCCCTAACCCCAGAAAGAGGAGTATGGTCCACCTTGTACCCCTAAACCACTCTCTAGCCTACTTCCACTCCCAACCTAAATGAAGCCTCTCTCTTCCCCTCAAGATCAATTTACCCCCATGGAATAAAATATTAAGAAAGAACCTAAGAATGATCACACATTATAAATTGTATGCTCTTGGGCAAGATATCCCAGATCACGTGTTTTATTTTAAAATCTGAAGGAAACATTTCATGAGATTCATCAATGTGCAGTGTGGTGAAGAATACGATTATTGTCAAGCCAAGTGCTATTAATACTCACTGGGGCAGAAGTTCAAAAAAAAAAAAAAAAAAAAGAATAGCTCAGGACTTGAATATTAAATGAGAGTTTATTGAGACCAGAAAGGATTTAAGCTGGACCTCTATGGAAAAGTTGAACTTAATAACTTCAGACCACAAGATAGGGCATCTGAAACTGATGAACAAGGCTTAGGCTTTGTAAAATGAGGTTTAATCTTCATTTTTCTTTTCCCTCATCGTATATACATGCTCACAGTTAACAAGATGTGAAATCTAACCTAAAACCTATACGGTTTTGTGGATAACACCAAATAATTTGTCTCTAAAGTTCTATTGCTACATTCCTTGTTTACACTTCAGAATTTCAGAGTATTTAGCCCGACCTCCCTGCCCTGTCTCTGCCACCATTATTATCTGCCACTCTACCCTACTTATCTCAGTGATCCATAAATCATAAAGACCTGCTTAAATTGTACTTTGTAGAATGGATAACTAGAGATAAATAAAGTTAGTTTTATTAATGACCCCAGATTAAGGGCAATGACACAAGCTTTCAGTGCTATGGGAATCAGTGAGGACAGCATGACTCTGGGGACATTTCGACTGGCTTGCAGTCACCTCTGATGACAGGGAAGGGAAGGTGAGAGCCCTCCCATTGGCTACTGTTAGCCTGCAAATCAAACATGATTTATCTACATTAGTGGGCTTTTTCTTTGTCATATTATCCCAGCCACAGCTTGCGACCCAGGCCGGCTCTCCTGCCTTTTAATAAACAGATTTAATAGGACTGATAGTTTGGCAATTTGTAGAGTAAATTAGATTTAATTTGGCCTGAATGCCACTGATTTCTCATATTGTTCAAGACTGTCTTATCCAGGGATGCATGTCACCCCAACACATTCTCTTCTGCAGCAGCTGAAAATAGCCAACTGACAGACTTACATAAGTGGATGTTCTCCAATAAGGCTACAGCTTTCCTCCATGTCTCCTGTGACTTGATTCACTAAGAAATACACTCCTATGGTGGTATAGCAACAATTCTACTGACAACATCTTTGTGTCTCCACCGTTTGGGGCCTTCTAGAATAAGGACCTAAAAATAGTATTCCTGACATACCAAAGAAATCTTAGGATCTGGCATGATTCTAAACTGTTACATACATGGCCAAGCCTATTAAAGAGGAAACAGGACACAGCACCATTTTTGCTTTGTCCTGATGTCTCAGATCTGACTTCAGCATCAGTATTGTGTTAGCCAGCACTGAATAACTCGGGGCGGGCCGTGGGGCTGACCATCTGCCCCTGAGCTAAATGGCCTCAGCCTTGCATCTCAAAATCTGTACTTCCCATTGTCTCATCCCTCACAAGCAGCTGCCATTCTTCAATGCTGGAGTGGGGGTGTACAGTGCTAGTAGTTATATCTTTCCCTCCCCTTTGAACTTATGAGTTCTGATCACCCAAATGTTATGGCTCTAGTAGGTTTGAGCTTTCTGTGACCACTGGGCTTCATCAGATGTATAAGCACCATGACATTATTTCTATCTGCCATCACTGGCAGAATTCCAGAAGTGTTTGTTTTACCAACCACAATCCTGAAATGAAGCTCCTAGCCAAGAGACAGTGATGTCTGAGAAAAAGAATTACTAAGCAATGAGGAGTTTAGAGCTAATTTTGAGTGCAGTGTAGCCCAGCCACACTAAGATATTTACTTCCTTATTTTGTAATTATGACATTGTACAAACATTAACATAAAATAGTAGGTATTTTGTTTGTATTTAGTTGTACATAAAATTATAAGTAGACTCCTCTCAATGGGCTCTTACCTATAGGCCAAGTTCACTAAAATGCATCATATTGATGTTTAGGATTTATTTTGAACCTGTGTGTCACTCAGGGAAAATCCATGCAGACAGGGAGTGTCTTCTCCAGGAATAGCAATGGACTATACTTCCATGATGGAAGCAGGCCAATGTAATCAACCTGCCTCCAGGTAGCTGGCTGATCACCTAGGGAATGGTGCCATGTCAGTGCTGGTCTCTGCTGCTAGCAGATTGGGCACTCAGCAGTAACTCTAGCCAGGTCATCCTTAAGAGTGGGAGGACACATCTCTGAGCTCATGTATTCTCTCTATTCCAGCCACCAAGGCCACTTTGTTGATGAACATATTAGGCAGTGACAGGAGTGGCTGAGAAAAGAATTCAAATAATGTCCATAGGATCATTCTAACCACACATCATTAAAAACCTACCTGCTGGGATTTCTCTCCAGTGATTATTAACATAGGGTACAGGTATTTCCCACTGCATACCCATCCATCTACCAGTCTCTTTCTTGAGCCTGGTTTTCCACTCAGGTTCTTCCTAAGTTCTGGACCATTGAGCTAAGCCATCTGTGGTGTATGAATTGCTGTACATTATGTAACTCTTGTCATCACTCTTACTGGGCACTACCCAAGGTTCTGTCACTCAAAAGGTCCCCATTGATTATGATCTTTCAGGGCCATCTGGAAGTAGGCTATAATGCCATAGCCTTACACTTTATTATGATGCCTGAAGATCCTTCAGAACCAGCTATTAAACACAAAGCCAAGATTTTCTGTGGAGCTAAATGGTCCCAGAGAAGTTCCCAAGGGGAAATATGTTGAGGAAAAGAATGAAAAGGAGCAGGAACCATGGTACCTGGACCCCTTCCTCCTTCAACATGCTTAAGCCCTATGCTATGCATACCACTCCTATTTTACAATGGAAAACTTCTGTGCATGCCCACTTTCATGGCTTGATAGATAAGAAAGGCCAATTTTGTGATGAGAAGTTCAGGTTGCATAGTAGCTTAATGGCCCAGAGTCAAGCATTCAGTAAATAGTAAAGACCAGAAATAAATCCATATCTCAAGAAGAGACTAGCTAGAGAAGAATGAAAATTATTTCATTCCAAAATATTATAGGCCTGTCCTGTTATTCATCTGTAAGGACTTGCCACAGACTCCACACAACATCTCCATCCTCCAAGGATGCATACAGCCTCACTAGGCTTGATAGATCACATGGCCCAAATGGCAGTGGATTTTATCACAGCCTATACCTATTGCAGGGCCCTCTCTTATTCTGAGACCATCTCCAAATTAGCAGCATCCTGTATCACTCAGTAAGTGTCCAGAGTAACACAATCATTTGTTGCCTCCATATTCCAAAGGGACCAACATGGTAACCGACCTTTAAAATGTTGAACGTTTTGACTCCCACACTTTAATATGTATACATCCTACTAATGTGCATTGAGAAAGGGATATTTACTAATTGATGACACTAATTAGCATAACACTAACTATGTAATGGACTAATATACTACTATGTTGAAAAGAAAACCATTAAATGTTCCTGGGGTTTAAACTAAAACAAGGATGAAGACCACGATGAAGCTGGAATGTGCAAGCAGGGGCTTCAGCCTCAGAGGATGAACGGAACTTCCTGTGAGGTCTTCTTGCCTCTGATGTGGACAGAGTCTTGAAGAGGCCACAGTCGTTTGCCTCAGAACTAAAGTTCTACATGCGACCTAGGATTTAGAAGAACTGCACTTTTTAAATCTCCCTAAGTGTTTCTTTTGTAGCTTACCCTAGCCCAAAACATATAGGGAATAGAATTCAGCCTAGCTGAGCTCTTCTTACCTTACAAAGCCATCATAACCAACAATCAGGTTGTTTTTTAAATTTTTTTTAAGTGAATGCTTCTCTTGCACTTGAGATCAGCTAAAAGTGACATATAATGCAATATATATCCATCCTTTCTGAGGGAGGAATCATCACTTCATTCTGCATACTTGGCCTCCTTTATGACCCTGAGAGATAATTTCCCTGTCATCTTTTGGGGTGAAGTCTGATTGTTCAGTGACCAATCAAATTTCCACAACCATGTGGACCAGAATAGAATGTCACTGCTGGTCAGACCAGGAGGACATGAGCATTCCACAGAGTCCTGCTTTTTCATGGAGGAGGCAAAATGTAACATCCCAGTAGTTTATAGCAGGAATAATTTGAATGCTACAAGAGACTCTTCAACTAGGAAGGAAGAGAGAGAGATAGGCAGAGAGGAGAGCAAAAAGAGAAAGCAACAGAGAATTTTAACCTGTTTATACCTGATTATGGCCAGTTACCCAAGCAAGAGAAGAACTCTGGGTTACTACTGTAGGTTTTTGTTTTGTTTTGTTTTTTTTTTTTATCTTATTAGCCCTAGCAAAGATCTCCAGATTGAAGAATTAGAGAATATGATGTCAAGTGCATCAGGTCCACGAGGAACCAACCTTGCAACATGAACTGAATGGCTTAGAGATGCTGTGAGAAGGAAAATAAAGGATTATAAAGCAGGCAAGCCAGCCTCTGGAGTCCACTTAGATTGTGGCTCACACAGTAGAGCTGTCCCATTCCTAGCTATGCCACTGATCTTCTGGACTTAAAGTGTAAAACTGACCCTTCTAAGTCCTGGAGCACAATGTCCTTCTATACCTTTTTCCCAGGCATACCATCAGACCTAAAGGGAGTGAGTCATATCTCAGGGAGGAGCACAGGGGACAATGTAAACCTGTGATATGCATTCATCTCTCATAAGATATACCTGCCCTACCAGTTTTCTCATGTAGCATGAAAGTCCCAGGTCATCCAGAGGAGAACACAGTGTCTCCTTCAGATCCTTGCTAAGAGAAAGAATTGACAAAAAAATATTATGAACAAACAAATATAAGATCTAACAATGTTTAATTTTAAAAATAATTTATAATCAAGGCAGGCTTCTTATGTATGAAGAACATGTTGTTCAGCCATCAGAAGACTTAGCTCTGCAGTATCCTATAGCTTTCAGTGCCCCTAACTGTAAAGCAGTGTGGTAACTGGAGCAGAATCACCTTCCTTCATCACCTCTTCTAGATGACTCACCGTCATTATTCTGAATTCCAAGCTCACTGAGGCAGTGATATCTGTAGAGGCTGAGGCAAGCCACCTAATATCAGGGCCAGAATAGACCCTGTGCTCCAAGTCTGGCCTGCCATTTTACAGATATAATGCCGAGGACACACAGGTGAAGCAGACCATCCATGTTGGTCTGGGGTGCCTGAGGACCCAGTCCCTTTGTACAGATCTAAGATTTCCCCTTCTTGCCATCCTGTGTGGAAAGGGACACAGTCGGCTTTACCCCAGCCAAACAATCCACACGAACTTTACCTGCCCTGTGCCTGCAGATGGAGGTGAGAGGCCTTCTCCCTCGGAGCTTCTGCCTTGCCATCACCACTTTGATGACACCAAAAGGTGAAAGTCTTTGTCTCTCTCTCCTGGCCATGTGTGTTGAGAGCAGTCATGATGGCTCTCTGCTGAGTTTTATGATCTTAGGCAGAAAACTGCTCTGTTCAAAAGACAAGATGTATGAGAAGGATCAAACATGGCCATTGCAGGTGATTCAAACCATGTCAGTGTCTTCACTTCTACCTCCCTCAACCCCATCCTTCCATCCCCCTCTGCCCTGTTGACTGTGCCTCTGCAGAGTCAAGATTCAAAACAGGCCAACCCCAAGGAGCTCACAGAATCCAATCCATGAGATCGATTGCAGGACCATACAACTACCACAAAGAGTATCCTCATAACCAGTAGCAGAGAACAGGAAGTATCTACATGTGCTGGGAGTGTGGAAGTGACTCCTGAACGGAAATGACGATGAGCAAAGGACAAAGGAAAGAGGAGCAGCAGTGGCCAAGGCCCACTGAGAGGCAAATCTCATTTAACCTTCGCAGTTAGAGTCCCCATGCTATGTGCAAGTGATGAGGCCCTGTGTCCATAGCAATATGCTCAGTCATGCCATGCACATAGAAATGTAAGTCAGAGTCTGACTATTGTACTTACCTTCTCGTTGCTGGGACAAAGCACCTGACCAAAAGCAGATGATAAGAAGCAAGTTATTATTTTGGACTATAGATAGCAGGGGGAAACATGACAAGAGCAGGGGTTGAGCTTCACCTCTGCCACAGCAGGTGGAAAACAGTAGCAGGAAAGTTACTGAGTTCTCACAAGGGGTATCTGGTTATAACACCCTAAAGCCCTCCTCCAACAACACACCTCTTCCAGCAAGGCTCCACTCTCAAATTGCCATTAGCTGGAGACCAAGCATTGAGAACACATGAATTTATGGATGACATCTGATTCATACCATCACACTGTACTTGTGAAATTTGAGTCCCACTCTTTTTAAATGCATGTGTGTTTGTGCACATGTATAGATTTGTACATGTTTCTATGTGTTCAGGTATGTATGTGTGTGTGTGTTGTTGTTGTTGTTGTTGGGAATGCCATTTACCCTTATTTGAAGCAGGGTCTCTCATTGACCTGGAGCTTGCCCATTAGGCTAGATTGGCAGGCCAGCAAGCCCCCGAGAGCCATTTGTCTCTACCTCTTCAGGACAGGGATTACAAGAACATGCCATGCTTTCTTCCATGAGTACTAGGATGGAACTCAGACCCTCATCTTCCAAGAAAAGCATTTACTGGCTTAGCTCTCCCTCTAGTCCTGATCACTGACCTTTAACTGTGCTTTTCAGTATTCAGGCTAAATGACCTGAGAGGGCTGAAGAGAAGCCTGTTACAAAGGTAGAGAAAGAGCACTCAGGTCAAATCTACTTAACTCTCAAGGAAGCTGGCCATGTCCATAGTTGGCATCTCTGTCTGAGCATGACACACCTGCTCTGTTTATGTTGAAAACCTTGCCCTAAGGAGCTGTCAGCACTAAGGAACAGATGCTCACTTAATCCTCAGGATTAGCTCCAGATCATGGAGGGTAAGGAGCTGTCATCCAAGGCACATGGCTCCTCATACACACACACTTCCACGTCCAGGTTGCTAGTTCAGTGCCCATGCCAGTTCCATCCGTGTGATAGTTTGAATGTATATACATCATAGATTTAGGTGCTTTATTAAAGCTTATAACTTGGGTCTTTGGCTGGAGGAGGTAACCCTGGAAGTGGATCCTTGGGTCCAACCCAAAGGTTTGTTTGACGGTGGCTTTTGATTCCAGCTGAAAGGTATGCAGAGATGTTTAAACTCTGAGGGTCCTGCTTGCTGCCTGTTTGTGTTTGCTGCATCTTGTGTTTTCAAGGATGCTGGTGGTTTTTCTCTCTGCTTGGATTTGTGAATGGAAGCCAGCTTCTTCCACCATAGACAGAACTTCCTCTGGATTTGTAAGCCAAAATAAACCCCTACCTCCCATCAACTGTGTCTGTTTGGAAGTTCATTCCAACATCATAGAGCTGACTATAGTGATCCCTTTATTTTTATTTCTGGAATGTGAAGAAGAAACAGAAAACTGAAACAAACCTGTTCAAAGGTTTAGCATCACTGATAACAATTAAGAACAGTCTCTTATAAAATGCTTTGAAATATATTAGAGAATGTATGCATATGTCTCTGCAGGAGAGATGGTGATAGAAATAACAGAAGTGGAACAAAGGAGGAAGGACTATCCTCTAAAGGTAATAGCACCAACTGCTTTCCTAATGTATAATATTTCACTTTTTACAGGTGCGTATTATGTGCATGCATGCACAAATGTGTAGAGGTGAACATAGGTGTGTGGATATTTACACACATGTAAGTATAGGCCAGACTTCAAAGACAGATGTCTTTCTTAATCATTTTTAGACCTTACATTTTAAGACAGGGTCTGTCACTAAACCAGGAGCTTTCTGATTGGGGCAGACAAGATAGCCTACAGGCCTTGGGATTCTTTTGTCTCTGTCTCTCTGGTGCTGGGATTATGGTCATGTGCCATCACACCCAGAATTTGTATGGGCACTGGAGATCCAAACTCAAGTCTTCATGCTTGCATGGCAAGCATTTTAATCACTGAGCCATTCCCCAGCTCCAATAAATCAATTTGTGTGTGTGTGTGTTTTGTGCATGCTCTCACACACACACACACACGTGTGGGTTCATGTGTGTACTTGTTTATGTGTTTATGGGTGCACAAATATGTTGTGTGTACATACGTGTGAAAACAAGAAGACAACCTCAGGTGTCATATTCATGAATGCCATCTGATACAGTGTCTCTCCATGGCCTGATCCTCACAAATTAGGCTAGACTGACTGGCCAGTAACTCCAAGGAGTCTCCTTTCTCTGCCTTGCCATCTCTGGGATTATAAAGATGTGCAATGATACCTGGCATTTTCTACATGGGTTCTAGGAATCAATCAAACTCAGGTCTTCATGCTTGCAAGGCAAAAGTGCTTTACTGACTAAACTATCTCCCCAGCCCATTAATTCAATTTTTGATGTATAAAATCTATTACAACAATGAATTCAGAAGAAATATCTATCTTTCTAATGAAATAAATATGTGGTTGGGAGAGATAAAGAGGGAAAGAGAAAATTTTCAGGCACTGATAGAGGGCAGGGGCCTCTAATTTGCTATGTGATGCAGGATGAGAGATCCCCATGGTTACACCTCACTGTATTTCAGAGAGTGGGTCAGATTTTGACCTTCCTACTTCCCACACCTGCAATAAAGGATACAAGGATTTTAAAATTCCAAATAAATAAAAGGGATATTGCCATCATCATCATCATCATAACTTAATTCCTAGGGTGGCAGGCATGATTTTGGAGAAGCAGACTCCATCATAATTATCTGGAAAATACAGCCAAAAGCACATCCATACAGCGTTTCCCACCTACAATTCCCAGCTCTGAATCTGAGTCTGTTCTGAATCTGAGTTGCATTCAGGAACACCTCTACTCAACTGCTTTAATGAGACTGCTGGCATCAAATGTACAAATTAAAGAGCCCCTTCCATAGTTATTGAACTACCTCCAGCCTGAGAAAATTTGCATGCAGGCATGCAAAAAACACCTCCATCCTCCATACAGTCTTTCTTTTCTTTGTAGAAGGCATGTGCCCTCCCAGATACAGGACTGGGCAACATCACATACCTGTTCCCAGAGCTCATTCCCTCTTGCTGGGCTCTTAGTAACCCACAAAGCCCTCTCAGTGAAGCATCCTGTATCTGGTACTTGCCCAGACATAAACAAATAGTGAAGTTACTAACATAAGCAAGTGTCTTTTAAGCAGCTATAGGGCTCTGTCATGGTTTGATTCATATGCCCCCTGCCCCATACGCTTACATGTTCTGAATGCTAGGTTCCCAGATGATGTAGATTTGGGAATTAATGTCTCCTGGAGGGCATGCATTGTTGGTGGTGAACTTATGGGTATTATAGCCAGTTTCTCCTTGCCATTGTTTGGCACATTCTACTGTTGTGGTTGTCCATATAATGTTCCCCAGAAGGTGATGTCCACCATCTGTTCATGCCATCATTTCCTCTGCCATCATGGAGCGGCCCCCTGAGATTGTAAGACAAAATAAACCTTGTTTGCTGCTCTTGGTCAGGTGATTTCTGCCAGCAATGCAGTGACTGCAACACTAAAGTTGGTACCAGAGGAGTGGGATTGTGGCTGCTAGAAATCTGATTCTGTGCCTTTTGGAACTGATTTGCAGAAAGATGTGGATGAATTTAAAATCTTGGCCTCAGAGATGCCTTGTAATGTTGTAAGTATAGGTTTCCTGGACTGGGCTAGAAGCAGTTTGTGTGAGACGCTTGCTGTCATACCTGTGTCCTGAGAACTTGTGCAGGTTGCATTGTGTAGAAATTGACTGGTGTGAGCAGAGGGACATATCATAGAACAAATGAAATCTTTGGGCTGAAACTTCTCCCTGTTCAGCTGCAATTGTATGAGAGATTACAGCCATTGAGATTGGGCCAGCTGACCTGCATTGGGACAACAAAAAGAATGCAATATTTTGAAGGGGGCTGAATGCTGAAGGAGTGACCTATTCTTCAAAGTCTGCTTTATTCCCCCCTACATTAACAAATTGGCACCCTACCTAGTATTGTGGAGTATAAGAAATTCAGGAAAGAGATGGTCATTGAATTTGCAGTAGTCTTGTGTTTTGGAAACAGCCATGGGCAGTGTGAAGCAGGTTTGCATGATTTCTTGCATGGAGACCTGATGGAGCCATGAGGATGGACCATGGGTTGCAGTGGAGACCCAGTGGTGATACCAGGACCATGAGACAGCTGCTAAGGAGAGCTGCTGGCCCCAGATGAAGTTTTCCAGGACTGTACGTAGCCTAGCTGGAGGGGCAGAATTGGAACTCCAGAGACTTGTTGCTGGTTGTAATTACCGGAGTTGGAGATTTGTCACTGACTAGAATTGTTGGATGTGGAGCTCCAGTTTGATGTTTGCTATGGTTGTTTTAAATCTTGTATTTGTTGAACATTTCTTTGCTATGCCCAGTGCCATCTTTTGCAGTGTGAATGTTTATTTTGTGCCATTATGGATTTGGGGGGTACTTTTTTGGTATTATGGCTCAGTTAAAAAACCTTGGACTATAGGAATGTTTGAACATCATTGGGATTGATAAAAAACTATGATGACTTTTAAAGTTGAACTGAATGCATTGCATTTTACATCATGGATGGTTATCAGTTTATGGGGGCTAGGGGCAGAATGTGGTGGTTTGATTCAGGTGTCCCCCATAAACTTACATGTTTTGAATGCTAGGTTCCCAGCTGATGGAAATTTGGGAATTAATGCATCCTGGAGGCAGTGTTTTGTTGGGGGTGGCTTATGGGTATTTTAGCCAGTTTCCCTTTGCCAGTGTTTGGCACACTCTCCTGTTGCAGTTGTCCATCTGATGTTGGCCAGGAGGATGTCCACCCTCTTCTCATGTCATCATTTCCCCTTACCATCATAGAGCTTCCCCTTGAGTCTATAAGCCAAAATAAACCTTTTATCCCCAATCTGCTATTGGTTGGCTATTGTCTGCCAGCAATACAAACTGACTGCAACAGCTTCAAGCCCACCCTGGCTAGGATGAACTGGTTAGCTAGCTGAGTAAGGGGAAAGAAGATAAATAATATTACTGCCTGCTTGGTTCCTCTTCTCCTCTACTGGTTCCTTTCACAGCTCTTACACAGATTCAAGACCTCTCCAAGGCCTCAGGACCCTCCAGCAATGTGTCCGCTTTTATAGTATTATACCTAACATTTAATTTCTTTTACATTACTTCTTTTTATTTTCCAAATGTTCCACTTGCAGCCTATGTTGTTCTCAAAGAAAAAATGCCATTAAGTCTCTGTCTTCAACCTTCCCTTGACAAGCAACTGATACTGATAATGCTGTTTCTCACCATTCTTTCAGAGCTGTGTTGCTTTCAAATAAGATTCTACTAGGACAGTTGTGTGCTTCTTCATATCAGGAGTGTTCTAATATATATATATATATTCACTTAAAGGTATGGGTGTCTGTATGCATGTACACACAGAGTCTCTTGCCACTGCCACTGAATAGCCATCCAACTTTCCATTGGTGGTGGCTAGGGATTTGAATCTAGGCCCACAGTCTTAGCAAGGACAAGGTCTTTTAACCACTAAGACGTTTCCCTGGTCCCAGCATTCCTTTTAAAGGAGTGTTTTCACATGGATTCAATGCTCTTTGACCATCATACATCTATATCTATCTTTATCTATCTATATCTATCTATCTATCTATCTATCTATCTATCTATCTATCTATCTATCTATTTATCTATATCCTTAACTATACCTATATTGATATTCCCATTTCCAGTACTAATTTGTTTTCTTAATGTCTTTCTGTTTGTCCTTATCCATGTGCCTTTAAAAAAAAAATTATTGAGAACTTTAATATGTGAACCTATTGCAAATGTTTCCATTCCCATTGGGATATATTCTTATGCCCCCTCTCCTCTGCTACTGTCTTACTGAAGACCTGCCTAAGAGGGGTTCTCAGTGATCACTGTAGGGTTGTGATTGCTATTGTCTTTTATTTCTAGCTTATTCTCTTTGTCATCTTGCTCAGATGATTCTTTTTTTAGATTAATTATGAAATAAACAGGACAGTTATCATATTGCATATGGGATGCTAAAGTATGGAATATTATTGAGGTAGTATGATGCGGCCCTATTTATTTCTTTTGGCCATCTGTCAAATTTAAGAATTCTGACTACTGTTTTGTATTCAGCTTGTAATTCAATAGATACAATCTTTCTGCTCATGTTTTTCAGTTATTTGTGTATAAACATTATGCTTTCTATTATTTCTAATACCTCACTAAGTATACATTTACCTTTATGATTATCAGAATTAAGATCAAATCAATACATTCTAGGAGATTTTCACCATTCTTATGATCTCTCCCCACTTTTTCAACATTCATGTCCTGGATTTTGAAACCTGACATTCTGTTTTCTTATTTCTAGCATTTAGTTCACTCTTGAGCTCGCAATGCCCCATTTTCCTGTTGCATGGGTGCCAGATACTTCCATGTCTTTAATGAGTCATGTTGTGCTGGCAAAACAGACAGTAAATTGGAAGCATTTGTGTTTAACTAGGTAAAACAAAGACACAAGTCAAGTGGGGGCAGGTAATGAGAGAGTTTCTGTCATGATCTGGACCACAGAGTAAGCCTTGGTCACTTCTGGATAAGAGACAGGAGAAAATGTAGTCAGGCAGCCTCTCAACAAGATCTTTATGAAGCTCTGCTTCTAACAAGGCTACTTTGGGATCTGAGTGGTCCATCTACAATGGCATGTGACCTTTAATTTCTCTGGATATGGTCCTTTCAGGTCTCATCGAGTGAAACAGGAAGTCTACAAAAGTCCAGGCAGTACCTCCAGACTTTGGTGTCCACACAATGGGTAGGGCCATAGACATGGTCATACCAACGGGCACCTCCGTAAGGCAGGAGAACAGGACAGGGACCAGGAGTGTCCTAGCATGAGAGACAGTTCCTCTAGCCCATGAGTCACTCTTTCACTCTTAAAACAAACCAAAGACCTTTGTAGGGGTATCTACAATACTACTCTGAACAGCTGAACCCTTCCTGTTGGCAAGTTTCATGATCAAATCAGTGAACTGGAATTCTTCTTCACGTTTACAATAATTTACATAGATGTAAATCTCCTTTACATATTTGAGGCACTCTTTGTTGCCCAGTATAGGCTAACCACAATACACACACACACACACACACACACACACACACACACGGAACCTGTGACTGTCCAGCTAGATGTAATCTAAATGTTTCTCCACATACTCTGATCTTTGATCTCCCATGTAGCCTTGCCAAGGCCATCCGTGTCAGACTTAGAGTTCCTGTGGCCATTACCTGTGTGTGTGCATGCCCCTGAGGTTGTGTCCATAGATAAGGGCTCCTCCTCACATGTGTGAGACACCCAGGAACTACTGGCTCTAAGCAGTCTTCCCAGTCCATATTCAAACCCCCTTTGGGGTAAAGCAGGGCTCTCCTTTTCATGCCTTTGGTCTTCAGACCTCTATGACATTGTCTTAGACATTGTTTCTTGCAGATTTGGTTCACATCTACCATCTTCTAGATTAGTACACCTTTGAGAAAAAGAGACTTTTTTCTTGTTTATATGTACAAAATATAAGAGAGGAGTAGAATAGAGAGGGAAGATGAGTTTGTTGAATGAGTGGAGAATTGAACTAATGAATGAATGACTAAAAGAGAGTGACTGATTTACATGTAGCAGAAGAGACAAGGCCTGGATGAGGGTGAGGTTTTCCATCTGTCATTAGTGTGGAGTCACAGAGGGAACTGGAGGAAGCAAGCATTCTGGTTGCTCTGGATAAAGCCCCAGTGGAGGGAGATCTGCTTGGTCACTCTTTGACCTGACCTCAAATGACCTCAGTGCTTGGAAATGGTACCCTGCCATTCGAGCATGCAGACAACCTCCTTGTTCTACCATGTTGGAGAAATCATGTTGGTTATTGCACTCAAAACAGAGAGGAAACCACAAGCTCATGGCCTCTGGGGGCCTTGTTCTGCTATAACCAGAGGTCAAGATCCCAGGGGTTGTATCCATCTGAAAGGGACATTCAAAATATGACACTGAAACCAGAAAGAAAAGAAAACTTAAAAATAAAAAACAAACCTTTATTTCCACTTTGTTTTTTCCTATAATTACCAATAACCTGCTATTAGACTTCAAAGACAAAAATAACTCTTAAAGCCCCAGACAGAGGTGTCAAACCAGTGTTTTTCACCCTGGAAGTATTTGAGGGAGATGATTCCCTCAGGCCTCAAGGGTCAGTAATTGTCAGCATTCTCTAGTCATGCAGGTTGGGGGTCCCCACTCTGTCATTATGTCTTGTCTTGGAGCCATGCTTGGACATCTCTGGGGCTGTCACTTCTGGTCAGTGCTTGCCCAGTGGAAGGATAGCAAATCCAGGGTGACCCAGGTGGGGGTACATGATCTGAGAACAACACAGAGGAAGCCTGCTGTGGGCAGTGGCAGCAGGGGACACAAGAAAAAGAAAGCAGCAAGATAAGTCTGTGGAGGAAGGAAGGATGACAGAAATATGGGAAGGAAGGAGGGAGAGAGGGAGGCACGAGAATTGTTGTTAGTTGTCCAAAGAATTGCCTGGAATCTAAGTTTTTGGGATTGAAAGAGGGTAATGGTGAAGGGTCACATGCACAGGAAGACAGCAATGGGCACATGAGGTCCTTGGTTCTGGAATAAACACTATGACCTGGGAACACACAGTGTCAGTTAAGTACCTGTGATGTTCCATTTCCCCTGTGATTGGAAGCCTATTTTCTAGAACAAGAATTAAGAAGTGAGTGCAAGAATTCCATGCTTAGGCTGAGACTTTAGCTTGGACTTCTGTGAATTTCAACTGCTAAGGGGAGAAGCAAGAACTCCAGTGGGCCAGCTCCCATTTGATAGGTATAGTGGTTTGGATCAGATGCTCTCATTAACTCATTGTTCTGAATGTGTGGTCTCCAGCTCATGGCAGTTTGGGAAGTAGAGCCTTGCTGGAAAATGTGTGTTAATTGGGGTAGGCTTAGGAGTATTACAGCCAGCTCACCTTTGCTAGAGTATGGCTTACTCTTCTGTTGTTGTTTTCTACCTGCTGTCACAGAGGTGATGTCTGCTCATGCCATGCTTTTTCCTGCCATCATGGAACTTCCCCTATGACTGAAAGCCAAAATAAATCCTTTCCTCCCATCAGCAGGATTTGGTCTTGTGCTTTGTCCCAGTGGCGAGAAGGTAACTGCAAGAGTGGTGGTAACAAGATGCTCAGCACATGGCAGAGAATGGAGGAGGCAGAACTTCTGTCTACATTGGAGCCCAGATTGAAGCCAGAGAAAGTGAGAGGGAGGCAGAGTAAGAGAGCTTCTGGAAGGCATGGGAGGTCACAGCAAAACTTTCTGTTGAAAAGTTTGGAGGTCCCACTGATTCTAACTGGCACTGAATCTACTGTGTTTTGCATTTCCAACACAAAGGGACCTGGAAAGTACTGGCCACAAGCCAGGCTACCTTAGTGCTAGGGATCTCCTCAGAACACTCAAATCCACTGGGCAAGGCTTGGACTTCAGTGATGAGAACTATAGCCAATGATGGACAGTTCCTTTCACTAATGCACCCAGGAGGAGACAAAAGCAACACTTACCAGTAGATGGCTGCATTGTGAGTGCTCTGTTCTCTAAGGTACAACAAAGAAAAGACCAGTGTTTCAGATCTTCCTTCACAGTGTGGAGCTACATTGAACCACTGTGCTTCTGGCAGAAGGGCACCAGCATAGCCTCTCCTTCTTAACCCTGCTTCCTGTAGTCTCCTACCCCTCCACCCCCGTTGCTGATGGAAGCTCAGGAGTTCCCACAACCTTAAGGACAGATCAAGTCTGTTTTTTCAAAAACAAACTCAGCTAGGCCTAGACATAGGCCCTGGGAAGGGTCAAAGGAAGTATAGTGGGACTCCTGGGTTAGTGCCAGGAGTAATATGGACTAACTGGTTGGACTTGGTCTCTAATTTAAACACAGCAAGGCAGCAGGGGATCTTGAACATGGGAAAAAATGCCTCTTCTTATACACATCTTTTTTTGCCCCCCCCCATGGAAGAGCTTCCCCCACCATAGTTAGATAGATATCTTGGGCAAGGGTTAGTTCATTCCTTGTTCATTCATTCATCGACTAATTCATATTTATCATGACTTTACAGTGGTAGGCACTGGAGATAGAGAGGCAGATAGCAAGAGGAAGAGCAACCAAGAATGACTATTCAGTTATTTGTAACCTACACAGTCTTCCATAGCAGCCTGGCAGGAAAGCAAGGGGCAGAAAGACCTAAAGCATGCTGTCAGGAGTGTCTGTGCAATGATCTGCAAGCCTTTTTCCACCTGAATGACTCAGTGGCATTTCCAGAAGAAGATGAAATTTCAATGAACAGAAATTCTTCTGGTCATGAAGGGGAAGCATACGAATGCAGGCAGGCAGACATCCAGGAGCCTTAGCTGCTCAGGCACGTTAAAACATCTGAAGGCATCATGGTAGAGACAGGGCTGCAGAAGGTGACTAATGAGTGGTTTGTTAATATGAGAAAGTTAGAAACACACCTCAGTGTAGAAGGGATAAGCCTATGAGTAAGGAAAAGCCAGCATGGGGTTCTTCATATTTAAAACGACATAAATAGATTGAGTCATCAAGCATTGTTTAAGCATCCACTAGATATTAGGCAGTATGTGGTCTCTGAGGCTCTGAGGATTCATATGGTTGAATTCTAGTGCATGAGGGACAGATGCCAAGAATCTATATCACATATAGAGCCAAATTAGCTATGAAAGTTTAGGGCATCTCCCTGCCTTTGATGCTTATTTTAAAATTATTTCCCTTGAAAATGTCCTCTGATTATATAAGATTTAGATTCATTAAGGTCCCAATTCATTGCTGAATATATGATACTGGTGTCATCACAAAGCAAGAACTTGTGAGCCTGATTTAGACTGATGGAGGATCAGAGACACTGGCTTACCTAAGCCATACTGGGTTTTTAATTAAGAAAATGCTCAGTGTGCGGCAGGGCTGCAGCTCAGTGGTAGAGGGCATATTTAACACACAAGACCCCATGACCAATTTCCAGCACTGACAAAGAGAAATCCCAGGAGATAATGGCATGATAGCAAATAAAAAGGGTCTCGCCTCCCAACCCCATATCCTCCATCTTGTCATGAGCTGTCTCACAGACCATAATAAATTAGGCTGCAAAAATAGTGTGCTTTCTATTTGTCATTATTTTTCTTATAAATCTGGCGCATGATTTTTGTTCCTCAGACCATCTGAATTTCTACTTTTCATTGTTTAGGAGGTTATCCCCAGAACTTGAAGGGGAGACAAGAAATCAGTATGCTCTAGATCAGTGGTTCTCAAAGTGGGGTTCCATAGATCAGATATCCATCCTCCCTAAGACTGGGTGCAGGCCCTGGAGGCTGTGCTATAAGATGCTCTCTGATGTATGCCTAAGTGAGATTAAATGCCTTATGCTAAATGTCTTAGACAGAGGAGTGTGAAGGAAGGATATCTTCTCCCCGGGAGCCCTTTGAAAAACGGTAATCCAGACCACCAGGTGAGGAATAGAAAATTCTGTCAAGAGTTTCTCAAGGCAAAGGGGAGGGAGAAACCTGCACTCAAGGTTGTGGTGGCTCTTGTGGGGCATGAGAGGCACATTAGTATATTCTGTCAAGACCCAACTTTTCAATGTTTGATCACACCTCATTTGCATTTTTAATAGCCCCCATTAGACAGCCTCAGAGCTAATTAGGCAGGCGTCTATAATAGAAGACTTCTGTTTCCTGTTTTCAGAACTCAGAAACTAATGGCTGAAGCATGGCTAAAACAATTAAGTAATAAGAAAAATACTGGGTAAGATTGGCAAACCACAGCTGCCATAAATCATTACCAATGACTTGTAGCTCAAAATTCTTAATTAGGAAAGAAAAGTAACCAGTCATGTACTGGGATTGCAAGGAAAGGAGAGGGCTAAATTCCCCCAGACGGGGTTCATCTGCCTTCTGCCACGTGTAGGTATGATGGGGGTTGAGTCCAAAGATTCTCATTCACTCACATATAGAACATACTCCCAGGCCTGCTTCTAAGTCAAATAGTAAATGAAAACTACAGCAAGCCAATGAAATAAGCACTACTAAAGACTCAGAGTTACTGGAAATAAATGTGGGCGAGCCACCAGGGGAAGAACCCTCATCAACTGAGACCTTGGCCCAGAGCAAAGGAAATGTGGAGTGGATGGGGAATAAAATGAGGCTGCTAGGAATATAGGCTTATGATCACTTGCAGAATTGAGAATACTCACAGTGTACATTTTCTCCCTTTGTTAATAAGTTTCCTGCCCTTTCTTTCCCCTATATCACTGTTTAAGGAGTGCCCATGATGGCAAGCCTGGTGAGGTAGGCTTCACATTATATACAGAATAGCGGCCAGAAAGGTGACTTTACCAGCTCAATGGTGTCCAAACACAGGTGCAGTGATTGGTAGGATGTTGGGCCTGTACTTGATGGGAAATGGTGAGCTAATCACCATGAGGGCTAGTTGGAGTCTGCTAGGTATGAAAATGTAAATACAGGTAGAAAGGGGTGTGCATGGAAGCAGAGAAATCAAAGGGACAAGCTAAGACAGACTATATCTCTTATCACTAGCCTGACACTTCCTCTCATGTACACACTTCTCCATGGTGACAGTAGGAAGACCACAAGTGACAGTTATGACTTCACGTTCCTATTTTCGAAACACCCGGATGTCTTCTGATGTTCCTGACATGGCATTGAGTATTACATTGGACATATTTGCTGGAATGTAATGTGAGTGTGGATCTATTTTATTTGCTAATGTCTGTGGAAATTGATGCACCTACATTCTAAATCTGTATCAATGCTTATAACTTATATGATTAACGTATATGTTTACTATAATTTTGGGATACAACCTATACAGTTATTGAAGAAGGATTAATTTAAGTGCTGCAGAACAAATCCTAAGTTACTTTTATTCCTTCACGCATTATTAAATAGGGTTAGAGCACTGCCAGGTAATCAACACTGCATGAGGCACTTTGACTCAAACAAGGAAGGGTAATGCATTTCTAGTTCTCATTACAAAGAACCATTGCATGAAAGAGGACAAACATTATTGATATCATTGCTACACACTTGAGATGCATTCATAGGAAAACTAAGTGTATTAGAGGAGGTCTGGGGAGATGGCTCAGTAGATAAAGCACATGCTGTGCAAGTATGTGAGCCTACGTTTAGATCCCTAGAACTCATATAAAGCCAGGTGCAGTAGTAGGAGTGTCTCTAACACTCCATCAAGATGGGAGGCAGACAAGAGAGTCCCTGTAAGCTTGCAGGTCAATTATCCTGGCAAACACAGACATGAACAAAAGACCCTGCCTTAAACAAGATGGAAAGCAAGGAATGACACTTGACATTGTCCTCTAGCCTCCACATCCATGCCATAGTACACGTGTCCCATAATCACATGAACCTGCACACACACACACACACACACACACACACACACACACACACACATATACACACAGAGAGAACAAAAGAAAGAAAGAAATGTGTTGGAAGAAAGTAAAACCTGAGCTAAGTCTTATAGGAAGTTTTAGAAATTAGTAATACAGAGAAAAGAAAGTTAATATTTCCCAATGAATTGTCAGTTTGCTCATTTGACTCATTTTAATATTATTTCATGAGTACTGAACATAGCCACACAAAAATTTCACCTTTAGATCTAATAAGAACACTTTCCCATTTTCATAAATTCCAATAGCTAAGAATGGTTTTAATTAAGAAAATATTCAAAGAATGATCTCCATGACACATGGAATGTACTCTTTTGGCATTCAGAAATTACTTTTTTCATGTACTTCTTTGTATGCGTGTGTCTGTTTTCACTCTATGAAGACAGGCTTGAATACTTCTAATATAAACTTGTAGGTGGCAAAGTATAAATTATTTACTATCTCGATCCTTATCGAAAAAGAATGTGCTGACTCCTAAGTTACTATATTACCCTTCTGTTCAATCTCACCATCAGTAGAGAGCTCCAACCCTGATCCAAATCTACAAACGGACCTAGAAAGACATCAAAATGGAATCAAAAGCCAAAGGGAATATCTAAATGTTGAGTCATTTCCCACCTGTGCATAGAAGGTGATGTCTTTTCTCTAGAGATTATTGAAACACATTACAGAAAGTCATTTCCCAGTTTTTTGTAGCAAATTGAAAGCCATATAGGACATGGCACAAAACAGATATGTCCATCACACAAGGAAGTCATAGTTGGTGACTCCCCCAAATGGGATATGAAGCAGAAACAAAGCTGTGATGAAAGTGGATTTTCATTTTTCCTAAGCCTTTTGTCACCCATTTGCCAGTCTTTCCAACAAGGGGTAGTTTTCATTTCTTTTTGCTTGTTTGATTTTTCATTTTCTACTTTCAGACATTTGAGTGAGCAATAAGCCTCTTTCCCCCTTACTTGACTTTCCTTCTTCTAGGATGATTTTGACTCCAGAAAAAAGAAAAAGACAAAAGCCACATGTCTACATTTCATCTGTCCAGATCTCTCAGAGTTGACCATACAGTCACTAAAACACAGTGATACTCTTGTCACTCCTGTTTTCTTTCTTGGCACTGGGTAAATTTAGTCACTATGATGAAGGAAGAGTTTACCTAATAATAAATAAATAGTATAATAATAATAATAATAATAATAATAAATGTTTTGTGCAATCATGATGAATTAAATGCTACTTAAAGAAAAAGAATGCCTTACTATAGTTTGAGTGATATTTTTTATACGTAATTCCAGTGGAATGTATTAAAATTGTAAATCTTAACAGGAGCATTAAGGATCAGTACTGGAAATCTTGGAACATTGACTTATACGGGAAGTTTCATTCCCAAGGATGACACACAAATGATTTGTTGCCACACAGAAAATCACTCTTTCCTTGAGATTTAAGAGCCAAAAAAGCAGTAGAGATTATGGCTTGCAGACAGAAGATGCCCAAATTTAAAGTCAAAAAACAGCTGAAAGTGCTGGAAGATAGAAAGAGAAACTTTCCTAATAGCCCATTAATTATCGTGATCTAGCCTAGATCTGTGTGGTTTTAGAACATGGTACCTCAAAGAGGAGGTCTGGATCCCAGCCATACCATAACCCTTTATTTACTGTAAGATGTGGGGGAAAATACTAAACCCTAGTTAGAGATCTGATCCCAAAAGAAATCTGAGTTCCACTAATTTTTCCTTCAGATCCACTCTAGAGATTTCTGTTTCAGGGTAGATGGTATTCCTCTTTGTTGAGACAGTATGATTTTGTCAAGGCATTAGGAATTTCTCTATAGGACTATTGCCTATTCCCTGGTCTTGATGTGTAAAGTAACATGAATATGGTGGTTACACAATAGAAATTTAGTGGCTCACAGTCTGGAAGACAAACATCTAAGATGGAGTAAACAGAGCTGATTCCTTCTGAAGGCTGTGAGGAAACCCTGCTTCCTTCCTCTCTCCTAGCTTCCAGTGCTCCTCTAGCCATCTTTGGCACTCCATTGTTTAATAGATGTGTCCTCACGAGCCTGCCTTTATTTGGCCTGGTGTTTCTCCAAGTGCATGCCTAAGTGTCTAATTTTTCCCTTTTTATAAGAATACTGGTCATGCTTGACTGGGCCCACCCACCACTGGATTTGAAATTTATTACTTCTGTGAAGACCCTATACCCAAACAAGACCCAATTATGAGATATTGGATGGTCATGACTTTAAAATTTAAAAATGACTTTTTTGAGGGACACACTTCAAGCCATAACAATAACACACGGGTTGGCGAGGCAATGTTGTTGTAGTTTGGACAACCATGGAGTCTGGGCATCTTTGAAAAAGAAACTCCACAGATGTCACTCCAGGTATCTCTCAGACTGGCTCAGAGTCTCCTAATCTCATCCAGGTCTGTAACTTGCATGGAAAAATCCCCTCAGAAATTCAGGTAGCTTTTGTCAGCAGTGCCCTCTGTTATGCCTCATCCTACTTATTACATCAAAACCTACCGAGTCACCTACCCCTACCTCCTCTTCACCCCACAAGCATTACCTTAGTGCCAATGTCCCTAGAATGCAGCAAACCACAGTGTTTTCCAAGGTTTCTTCCACCAATGAGGCCCTGACACTGAAACTAAGAGACTCTATATTTTTGTTTTTCTTCCTAAAGCAGGAAAACACACCCATGAATAGCAAATGTATCTGTGGCTTGCTTACCAACGACAGATTTTAAAAAATGCTCAGAAAGCAGGCAAGAATGGCCACTTAAGGATGCAGCAACTGTCTTGGTACACATGCCTCCCTCCTAGTTAATTCTGTTACACTAACAACTGCTTTGGGCACCATAAATTATATACCTGCTTTGACTAAAAGAAGCTGTATGATGAGTGGTAGGGCTTATCAAAATCGAGTCAACATCACAGGGCTGTCAGCGTGATAGACAGAGAGGCAAGTTGTAATCCTGATGACGCCCCGGTGAAACATATACGGAGGCTTAACCTAATCCTTGAAAGAATGACAGGGAAAATCAGGTGAAAACCCAATTAGCCTCTTTCCATATAATCCTAAACTTATTCACTGGCTCTTTTCATGTCTTCTACTCCACAATTCACCAGGTAGCAGCCAGGAGGTAACAGGAACCAGTTCTTGCTTGGTGTAGCTGTCAGTTACATTTGTGGTAGGAGAGCTATCTGACATTTCCTGGACTGAAAATGTGTCACATCAACCCACAGACTTTCTTTGACTAAAGTTGTAAAGGAGGACACACTCCCCCCAGTGTTTTTCTAATGGAAGAATGTCAGTATTGGGGGATTATTGGGTGTTCTCTCAATGCCCTCCATCAGGGGCCGGGGGCTTGCTTTGTGCACACTCCTTCTTAGATATAGTGGAAGATGAAACATGACCTCCTGAGACTCAAAGGATAGTAGGGGATAAAGTACATAAAACTCAGCTATAAGAGGAGAAAATTGTCATGATGCAACTGGTTTTCATATGTGATGAGATTATTTCTTCTCTCTTGGCTAGACACATATTGTTAATGGGGTTTTATCCAGCTCTGGGGATGGTGAGCATTGGATGGCCATCTCCTTGTACCCACTGGGTGTTAGTCAGAATTCTATAGACAAAGAGACCAATAGAAGTAAAATATATATGTGTGTGTATGTATGTATGTATATATATATGGAGGTTGCTGATTAGATTGGCTTACAGACTATGCCTGCGTACTTAAACAGTGGCCATCTGCATGGTGAAATAGCTGAGAACCTGGTAGCAACTCAGTCCACAAACCTGGATGCCTCAGATCTGAAGGCTCTGAAGGTCTGGAGGATTCCTAGAGAGCAGCTGGTCTTCACCCCACATTGAGAGGCTGAAGAAATTGAGTTCTGTTGTCAGTGAAGGATGCATTCACTAGCAAGTAGCAAGGACAACCAGGGGCCACTTCTTCCTGGAACCTCTTTATATATAGGCTGACACTGGCTAGGCTGCCCCCTTTGGGGAAAGGGTCTTCCTCACTCAGTTGACCCTTCCTGAAGATGCCCTCACAGTTATGGCCAAGAGCTGTGAACCCTTACTTGATTGCGAGTGCCATCAATTTAACAATGGAGATTTGCCATCAGCCTCTATCCTCTATTCCCATTGCTACAAGCAGGATCCAATCGAAAGGAAGTGAAATAAGTAAGTTAGAGTAGCATGGAGTACAGTGGTAGTCAGAGGCTATGATCAAGAAAAAATAAACATAGGATTTACAGTGCTAAGATTATTAAAGATGTACTATAAATACAAATCATATGGGAGTTAGTTCTAGAAAAAAGTTTCCTCCACTTAATTATGACAATATTTACAGTGTTTAAATGTATCACCATGGCCTGAGATTCTTCTTTTCCTCAGTGAATTCTCTACATAACCTGGCCTAATAAAGCTAATAGAGCCACTAAGGTGCTTCCCTCCCGAGATGTGATTCAGTCACTGAAAGTCTTTAGCATCAGGCAACCCCAGTCAATTTCTAAGAAATGGACCAAATACATATAGAAGGAGAAGCCATTGTTAATGGGTTTGGTTGCTATTTCTCCTCTGCTCTCATTTCCCACATATGCCGTTTTCCCCCAGTTAACTTCAGTTAAATTCAACTTAACAAAAATTGATAATTATCATTACTGTAGAAAAACAACATTTTTATTTTCCCATAGCAAACCATCATTTGCACACACACGAGGTAACTCCACATACCCAGGAAGGTGCTAGGTACTGTAGGGGATGCATGGAGCCCAGCTTTGCACACCCCTGACTAGCTAGAGCTCTTGATTTGATTGTTTTTGAAGGGCTTCATGAAAAAACTACACATACCATAGAAGGCAGGATCATTTCTCAAAGGAGAAAGGTCTGTCACATGACCATCATGAGCTTCTTGTTATCAGTGCACCACAGCACATGACCTGCATGGTCCTGAGGTCACTGCTAGCTTTTGGGATTTCAGATCTGATATTCCTCCTTTCTCAATCACCCCAGTTTCTTTGCTTTCAATCTTTACCTTATTCTCTCCCTACCTGCTTCCTCATAACTTCCCCAGATTCTTTTATGCTGCATTTTGGCTCTTGGCTGGATTTCCAACTCCTCCTAGTTTAGCAACATGTGAAAATTTAATTAGCGGGCGGTTGTCTCCTTCTTCCACATAATTAATGAAGATGTTGAAATAAAACTGGATTAAGAATTTATTACACTATAATTTGCAAATCATTGCCACAGTTACCAGATAAGCTCTAACAAGGCAGGAGGGAGCAACTTGAGAAGGAAAGGATGACTGAGGCATCCTGGTCTTTTCTCTGAGCTAGAGACAATGTGACACACAGAAAAAACAAGAAAAAAAGACTCTTAGCTCTAAGTTTGGAGCCATGATGCACACTGAGAACCTGTCACTAATTGGTACAAACTCTCTCATGACAATCTATTCCTGAATCCTAAGGATATGTTGTAGAACACCAAGCCAATTTCACTTCAAGTCACCAAGAAGTCAGATGCTCATTGAATGTGGAGCGATCCATTAGAAAGGGAAATGAAGAAGGGGAAAGACTTGTCACTTACTGAATATTGTCATAACAGCAAGGATAAGCTTTTGTAATACTAGGTCAAGTCATATCATCCAAGGAAGTTCTTCCTAAATACCTGTTCTTCACTAAGAGAAAACAGCTGGCTCTGGGAAAAAAGTCTAATCATTCAGAGTTTCTACCATTTAGAAATAATAAGATATAAGTAAAATATTGTATTTATTACATCTCAAAATATTATCAACAATTCCTTCCATTTCCAATTTTTTCCTTCTGCTGACCTTGTTCTTTTTCTAGTTCCCATAGCTCCAGATGACGTGGCCCCTCCCTGCAGAATTTGTTACCTTGACTCTTCTTTGTCACTCATGACTCTCCTCCTGCTCCTCCTTCAGCTGGTCTCTTCATGGGGCTGTAGAGTCTCATATCCATATCTCGTATTTCATATTCCAGCAATAGCCAAATAAGATCCCCCACCTGTTTCATCAGACCAGCCACAGCCCCCACCCTGGCTCCTAAACCAGACTAGTACATGTGACTCTGCACTAGCTTTCATCCTGAAGCTGCTGCCTGCCTACCAGTCATGCCCACTCAGCAGGGAACAAACCTTGGAATTAGATTAAGTGTATTGAGATGGTGGACAGACACAGAACTGGCTACTCAAAGGGTCAGCAGGGTCTTGGGAACAACAGTCCCAGCTTCCCAGCAAATATCAAAGAGGTAACTGTGTTTATGGAACCTCGTCAAGAAAACAAATGTGGAAGATCCGAATTTATGATCTGATCTGATTCCAAAGACCCTTTGTTATGTCTGACATAAATCATGCATGATATGACTGCCTTGCCAGCCCCATATTCCTAATTCTAGATTAGTTTTATATCAAATACATTGATTTTAATATTTGAGCCCTGAGAATTTTTATTTCAATGTGTTAGTAAAAGAAACCTGTTTTGTTTCAAAAAGAAAAAAGGAAGAAAGGAAGGAAGGAAGGAGGGAGGGAAGGGGAGGGAGGAAGGAAGGGAGGGGAAAGAAAGACTAAAGAATTAAAAGGGAAAGTAGTGAGTCACACAAGGGAATACCTTGAAACAGGTATAATTTATAAAACAAAATACCCTTAACACGACAGCAGTCAATTTAGCCTGATATAAAAAAGGGTCTGTGTTTTCTTTCATTTATATTTTTATGATATGTAATGTCTTTATAATTTCTCCACTCCACATCAAAGCCACCAACCGCTGAGCGCCTAAATAAGTAGCATGTGAAGAAAATGAATGAGTTGCTAAATGTCCCATTACGTCCATGGAGAATATCCCTCTATTTGGAGTCAGGAATCTTAAATTGAGATGACAAATGAATGGTTTTCACTCCAATGGAGGGAGAGTTTTGGCAACTTTATTATGTTCAGCATTTGAGTTGGAATAGGGGATAGTATACAGAGAAGTGAAGTTTCAAAAAAAAATAAGTGTTCCCCATGTCTGAAATCTGGCTCAGAATGTCAGTTCTTCTGTGAGACAGAGTGATGGGGACGGTAGGGGGCATAACAGATGCATAAAAGCTCCAGGGCGATGGAGCAAGGGCCTGTCACTGGTGTGATTTCTCTAACACAAAGAAGCTATTTGGAGAATCTTAACAAGTTCTGATGTATTTGGCCCAACACATTAGGGCTGACATCCAAAAATTGAAAAGCAAAGAATGTGTCGAGCTGGTTAAAGGAAATCATAATAATCAGTAGCTCTTAGGGCACTTAACCACTGACACCCTGGGAGCCCAAGGCAAGGGGTAAGAGAGGGGTGGGCACGACTCAGCAGCTCTGGAACCTGAACTCCCACACACAACGTCAAAGAACAGGAGGGACATTTTAAGAAAGACACAACTGCCACATGAAATGCCCCTTTCCCAAGCCCCTACCATCTGTTAAAGGCCTCAGCATCCATTGCTTCTGTTTTTCACACTCCATCTATCTTATATTCTTTCCCATCTCCAAAGTCTCATAAAGACCTCCTCTCAGAATGGCACCTTCTGACACGCTTGAAGACACAGGAGAAATGGGCTTGCTTATGTCCTTTGGTGACTTCTACTTTAGGACTTGTATTTTCTGGATGAGACATTTGGCTTACTGGTCAAGAATTAATGGACTTAGAGTACATGACCAAAATGGGCCTGCGGGTGGGGGCTGAGAAGTTAGCTCATCCAGTAGAATGCTTCCCATTCAGGCATGAAGACCTGAGTTTGGATCCCAGCACCCATTTAAAAGCTAAGTGCTATGAAGTGTGGCTATAATCCTAGCACTGGAGAGGCAGAAACAGGAAGCTCTGTGGAGCTCACTGGCCAGCTAGTCTAGCTGAATCAGGTGAGCTCCACTTTTACTGACAAACATATTCTCAGAACATAAGGTGGTGAGGACCGAGGAAGATAACCACTATCAAACTCTGCCTGCATATGCATACATGTACATGGACATGCATGTACAAAAATGTACTCACCCATGCAAACTACACAATTACACATGCAAAAAATTTACAAAAAAGAATTAATGGACCCAGAGTACATCATGAAAATGATCTGGCATTAGGGGTGCAAGAATGGCTTAGGGGGTAAAGTGCTTGCCTAGCAAACATGAGGATCCAAGTTATGATCCCCTAAAAACTAGGCATTGTGTCATGCATCTGTCATCCGGTGCTATGAATCTGGGGATATGAGAATCCCTGGGGCTTGCTTTCCAGCTAGTCTAAGTAAATCAAGTGAGTGCCATGTTCAGTGAGAGACCCTGGCTCACAAAATGAGGGGGAAATCAATAGAGGAAGACACTTGACATCAACCTCTGGCCTCTACCTGGACTTATACAGAAGCCTTCATACATATATATGAATACATACACACATGCATACCCCCTCATACATGAGAAAAAATTCAATGTCAGGGAAAATGTACTTCAAATTGACTGCTTTGAGTACTGAAATTATAGCACAGGGAGAACTGTTCATTTAATTGTTTTATTTTTAAATGAAGATGGCCTGAACATGAGTAGATATATAAGAATAGATGTGTTCTGTAATGCACATGTGGAGAGAAAAACACATAAATAGGAAACCCTTACTTTCATCTTTCATGTTAAAGAGGGTACTGTTTTACTTTTCAGCTGATAAAATATTCTCTGTACAGGACCAATGTGCTATTAAATTATTGCATAATGTATATAGTTCCAAACGTAAACTTTGAAGCTTGAAATTGATTCTTTGAAGACAAGATAAGCAACAACAAACTCCTCCCCACCCCTCTCTCTCTTTTTTCAATTTTCTAATCACAGGGATAAGTGGATTATACTATAAACTTTCTACATTCTCAACCAGTCTCAAATCCAAAGGTCATTAACAATATAAATAGCAATGTCACAGCTACCCAATAATGACATCTCCACCACCAACACTGTCAACATTTGTAAATGCTTAGGAAGAGTCAGATACATAGTAAGTATTTTATGTGTTTTCCCTTTGTTAACTTTAAAATAAGTTAATGAAAAAGAATTTCTAGTCCCTTTCTTTAAAGAGAAAACAAACAACTTTGCCAACAGTATACAGTGTGTGGGTGGCAGTACTGAAATCCAAGCTCACATCTGACCCCAAAAACCTGTGTTCTTAATCTAAAAGTGTATTAGTGAGTGTTATACTTTTAATTAGCATGATGGGAGAGAAAGGCTGGCTATAGGAATCTAAGAAGCAGAAGTGCTTTTGAAGTGCAGTATTATTGAAGAGAAATAAACCACATGGGAAGGAAATAGCCATACAATATGGGATGTGTGTAAGTGCCTGACAGAAAATATCAGTCAATAAGAACTATAGGATTTAGAGAAGGGAAAATCATTACTGTTTAGATACTCAGCAACAAGCCTAGTTGAATAGGGCTTTGGGTCACTGAGCTTTCAAAAGAAACAAGGAAGAAAGAAGGTTTTCTTGTGGGGAAAGAACATTAGCAAAAGCTAGAGCTTTGATTATTATAGCATGAGAAAACAAATGTGGACATGAATTTACCTTTTTCTGATTTAAATGAAGCTTATACGGGTCGATACTGGGCAAAAACTTTGAAAGAAGATTTTAGGACTTTTTATTATAGAAGGAACTCAGAGGTAACAAATTCAGGTAGCTAATGACTAACTCATTTAGTTTTGGAAATGTGATCAGTATTTCTGGATATACAATATTATATCAGATCAGTGTTTTGGGACATATGATTGGGAGGATCAGCAGGGCTTCCTGGTACAAGTTCTTGTGTATTATTCACATTATGAACCTAATCATCATAATTTCTGCAAAGTGAACTCATGACTCTGGATATCCAAATGATTCTTAAATTATTATTCTGAACTTTATTGTGGCATGTTATATAATACAAGGTTTTAAAAAATTTCATGGGGGAGGGCTGGAGAGATGGCTTAGCAGTTAAGGCACATGCTTGTGAAGCCTAAGGACCCTGGTTTGATTCTCCAGGTCTCATGTAAGCCAGATGCATATGGTGACGCATGCGTCTGGAGTTTTTTTGCAGTGGCTAGGGGCCCTGGCACGCCCATTCTCTCCCTCTCCCCCCCCCATCTCAAATAAATAAATAAATAAAAATTTCATGGGACTTATCTTGACAAAATCATTATGCCAGTCAAAATGTAAGCCATGTACATCATGACAGAAAGTGAGATGACCCTTCATAGCCTGTGCTCCAGGTTATCACAGTTCACAATGCTAGTCTCCACAGATCTGTTTTGTCTTTCTTTGAAATTCACACACATGGAATCACAATATTCTTTTTGTGGCTAACTTCCCAACATAAAGTCTATAGGACCCACCTGTTGTGAACATCAGCCGTTCACGCATTTTCATTGCTAAATGCATACCATACGAATATGGCGTGATCAATTTGTTCATGTTCTTATTAGTACCCATTTGGTATATGCTTTGGGGTTGCTGTAAGTCATGTAGTCATGTAGTTATGTAAGTCATTTTATAGAAAATGCCTTTATTCCTCTTGGATAAAAGAGAGAGGTTCCTGGTCCAAATACAGGGGCCCTGGGCCCATTCTCCCCCTCTCCCCATCTCAAATAAATAAATAAATAAAAATTTCATGGGACTTATCTTGACAAAATCATTATGCCAGTCAAAATGTAAGCCATGTACATCATGACAGAAAGTGAGATGACCCTTCATAGCCTGTGCTCCAGGTTATCACAGTTCACAATGCTAGTCTCCACAGATCTGTTTTGTCTTTCTTTGAAATTCACACACATGGAATCACAATATTCTTTTTGTGGCTAACTTCCCAACATAAAGTCTATAGGACTCACCTGTTGTGAACATCAGCCGTTCACTCATTTTCATTGCTAAATGTATGCCATATGAATATGGCGTGATCAATTTGTTCATGTTCTTATTAGTACCCATTTGGTATATGCTTTGGGGTTGCTGTAAGTCATGTAGTCATGTAGTTATGTAAGTCATTTTATAGAAAATGCCTTTATTCCTCTTGGATAAATAGAGAGGTTCCTGGTCCAAATACAGGTACACAGCTACCTTCAAAAGCAATGTCTGGGCTGAAGAGATGGCTTAGCAGTTAAGGCACTAACCTGCAAAGCCTAAGAACTCATGTTCAAATCTTCAGGTCCCATATAGCCAGACAACAGTGATGTAAGCATGCAATGTTGCACATGTGCCACAAGGGGGTGCACACATCTGTAGTTTATTCACAGCAGGCTGATGGTCCTGGCATGCCCATTCTTTCTCTGTCTCTCTCTCTCTCTCTCTCTCTCTCTCTCTCTCTCTCTCTCTCTCAATAATAATAATAATAAAGAAAAAGCAAGGACAACTCATTGTCTCAAGTGATTGTATTTGCAGTCCTGTGATCAATGCCAATCAAGCTACATCCGCTTTTTACCACCAAGCTTTTAAACTTCATCCATAAGGCCCATATTTCTATGGTCACTTCTTTAGCATTCATAGAGCACCAAAGATTGTTTTACTGCTCATGATAACTCACTCATAAAATTTTCTAATTTCCATTATAATGTCTTTTTTTACACATGGGTTATTTAGAAATATGTTCTTTAACTTCCAAATACTTGGATATTTCCTAACTACTTTATTCTTAATGATTTTCCTTTTAGTGCCATTGCTCAGAAAATACACTTTATAATATTTCAGAGAATTGAAATTAATGAGATGCATTTTAGCAACAAATAAACAATCTCTCTTGATCTGAATGTCTATGTGTACTTGAAAATAATGTGTGTTCTGTAGATGTTGTGTTTTATGGTCTATTAATGTGAAAGAATCAAGATGGCAAGTGGTAAGGCTTAGATTCTCTCTAATATAAATGAATTTTTGCTTATTTGCAATTTTAATCACTGAGTGGAAATGTCAACACTTCATCTATAGTATATCCCTATATACTATTCATCTTTCTGCATTCATCCTGCCAGCATTTAAATTATCTCTTATATACAGAATATATTTCATTTTTATATCCAATCTAGTAATATTTCCCTTTTGAATTTTTATTACTTATTCATTGAAATTAATTATTATATTGGTTGAAGTGAAGTATATCACATTGTTGCCCAGTTCCTACTTTTGGTTAATTGACTAGTTTTGATATTCAGTTTTTTCCATTGGCTTATTAACTGTTCATCTTCCTCTTATTATTTATTATTTTGGATCCCTGCATTTGATTATTATAGTTCCTTATTCTAAAAATGATAACATATATCCTTAATTTATCAGAACATCCTTATGATTACTCTTTTTTTTCAGTTCATACTTCTCACACTGCATTGCTTCATATTGTCTTACAGTTTTTGCTGCTACATGTTTTATTTATTTGCAAGCAGAGAGATACAGACAAAGAGAGATATGGAGAGGGAATGGACACGCCAAGGCCTCCAACCACTGCAAACAAACTCTAGCTGCATGCGCCACTTTGTGCATATGGCTTATGTGGGTACTGGTGAATTAAACACAGGTCATTAGGCTCTGGAGGCAAGCACCTTAACCACTAAGCCATCTCTCCAGGCCCCTTTACATGTTTTATAGCATTTTACAGTGTCACCTTTGCTCTGAGTCATTTTTTTTTCCTTTAAAGAGGAGTTTTTAAAAGTCCATTGTTTGTATTTATGTTGTGTTTACCATGGTCGTGCTTTCTGTCCTCTCTAATACAATCAGATTTCCATCTGATACAATTTTCCTTCAGTCTGATGAATTTGTTTTAGTATTTCTTTCTGCCAATTTATCAATGAGTTTTCTCAGCTTTTATTTGCATGTGAATATTTAGTTGTGGGTTTTTGTTTTTTTGTTTTTTTTTTTTTTGTCTTTCCCATTTTCCATGATACTTTCACTGCATGCAGATTCCTGGTTTTCTTGGTCATTGGGCGTTTTTGTTTTTATTTTTTGTATTGTAAAGATGGCCATTCAATTGTCTTTTGTCCATTATTGCTCCAAATGAAAAATCAACTATGCGTTAGCATTTTTTATCAAGTTTAAATATACTCCCTCTAACTACAATTGTCATCTTCAGCTGTTTATGTAGTCTGTGCCTAAGTACAGACTAGTATTCTTTGTATCTTTTCTCTCAAAACCTTATCTTACAAATGCACATTACAGATTTTCACCCCATACCCTTTTGTATCAGACTAGTAGTTTAATAAGTAATATATTTCTTTAAAAATATTTTATTTCTACTGTATTTGAAAGAGAGAGAAAGAGGTAGATAGAGAGAGAGGGAAAAGAGGAAAAGAAGAAAGGAAGGAAGGAAGGAAGGAAGGAAGGAAGGAAGGAAGGAAGGAAGGAAAGAAGGAAGGAAGGAAGGAAGAGGGCACAACACCAGGGCCTCTACCTACTACAAACAAATTCTAGTAGATTCATGCAACACCTGGGGCATCTGGTTTTACATGGGTTCTGGGGAATCAAACCTGGTTTGTTAGGCTTTTATGCAAGCCCCTTATCTGCTGAGCTTAAGTAATGTATTTCTAAACACTCCCCAAACTATTTTTATAAATTAAGATTACAAAATCATTAAACTATATCAATCAAACTAGTCCTTATGAAAAATACAGTATTTAGTAGAACTAAGATATTTTCTAAAAATCTATAGTAATATAATATATTCCATAAGCATAAAAATCATTTGCAAAGAAATTTTAGAAGAGAGAAACTAAAGTGTAAGAATGAAGAATATACTACAAGTCATATTTTTTTTTTTCATTATTCATGTATTCATTGACAACTTCTATAATTGTAGACAATAACCCATGTAATTCCCTCCTTCCCCTCATTTTTCCCTTTGAAATTCCACTTTCCATCATATCCCCTCCCCCTCTCAATCAGTCTCTTTCATTTTGATGTTATCATCTTTTCCTCCTATTATGATGATCTTGTGTAGGTAGTGTCAGGCACTGTGAGGTCATGGATATCCAGGCCATTTTGTGTCTGGAGGAGCATATTGTAAGGAGTCCTAACCTTCCTTTGGCTCTTAAATTCTTTCCACCACCTCTTCAGCAATGGACCCTGAGCCTTAGAAGATGTGATAGAAATATTTCAGTGCTGAGCACTCTTCTGCCACTTCTTCTCAGCCTCATGGTGCCTTCAGAGTCATCCCAAAGTCACCACCATCTGAAAAGAGAAGCTTCTCTAACCAAAAGTGAGAGTAGCATTAGTATATGGGTATGAACATTAAGAGAAGTGCTTGCTGAGAAGTTTGGTGAGCATAGTATATACATTTAGTGAGACCCCCTAGGGTCCATGACTACCCCTTTTGTATGTGTTCAGTATCAGGGTTGTATTCCCTCCCATAGAGTGGGCCTCCAGTCCAATTAGAAAGTGCTCGGTTTCCCCTATAACAGACATGCTACAATTGCACTTGTTGGCTTATTTGACCTGGCTGGCCAAATATAAGGCTTGCAGTGTCCACTGTTTAGGATCTCCACTAGTGATTTCTCTCTCTCCCATTGAACTGCATGCAGTGTAGCTTTTTCCAGCTTTCTGTCAGCTGGTGTACATGGAGGAGGTCTTCAGCTCAACTCCAGCAGGATTTCTCAGTGACCTTGCAACCCAAGTTTGTGGAATCTTCAACAATAGGGTCTTACCATCTACTCCTGGTGGGAAACCAAGAGCCTTGGCAATGGCCTGTAATGTTTTGGGGGAATCAGTGACCTCCCTGTCTAACAACTTACTGGAAGGTATCCCATCCCTGGCACTTAAAATTTTCTAGTAACAATCTATGGCTTCTGAGTGTTCCATTGTCCAAAAAAGTAGGTTTCCTGGGCTGGAGAGATGGCTTAGCGGCTAAGGCACCTGCCTGCTAAGCCTAAGAATGCTGGTTCCAATGTCCAGCGGTTCCAATCTCCAGGTCCCACGTTTAGCCAGATGCAAAGTGAGGCAGGGGCGCAATGCCACACTTGCCCACAAGGGGGCGGACACATCTGGATTTCGTTTACAGCAGCTGAGAGACTGCTGGCGCGCCCATTTCTGTCTCCCTCTCCTTCTCTGTCTATCTTTCTCTGTCTCTCTCTCTCTCGCTCTAAAAATAAAATAAAAAATAATTTAAATTTTTTTTTAAAAAAGTAGGTTTCCATATGACTTATTTATATCCTCTTAGATTTTGATTAGCCCTCCCTCCACCTTTTCTTTATTCAATCATAATATATTTAATTAAAATCTTGAGTACTATTTTCACTTGAGGAGTTGATGGCAAGGATTGAACAAATTCACATGATTTCTTCTAAATCTCTCATGAAGAATAATTTTACTCAATAACAAAAATAGAACACTTTGTTTTCAAATTTTTTTAATTTTAATTTTTTGGACAGGATCCCACATAGGTCTTGAATTTGGTATGCAGCCAAGGAAGACCTTGAACTCTTGATCTTCCTTCTTCCAGCTCCTAAGTGCAGAGATTATGAATGTCTGTCACCACAGCTGGCTTCAAAAGTTCAATATCAAAGATAAAATATCAAAGTAAGAAAACAAGCTAAGGAAAAATTTCTGACAGATTTAACTTAAGTTCTCTGAAATTTCAACTTTAATACAAATCTGTAGTCTTCCCCAACACGTAACATGTGCTAAGCCTTCACTGAGCAGAGAAAGAGTCCTAGAACACTTTCCAACCTATTAACAAAATGCAATAGCTTCTTATCTTTTTAATGCAACATAACCCGGGTGTCAGGTTACATTAAGATGCCTTGGGTTACGATGACATAAATAGTTCAACATAATGAAACATGACACTAAGAAATATGGGCATCGATCTGTGCCACTAATTTAAACACTCGGTGGGTTTTACCTTGATCTGTTTTTATGTCTTCAACCAGGAAGTGACACATGGATAATGGGTACTGTCTACTTTGTCATTCCCAAGACAGGCTGCAAAGCAGAGTTTTTCCATTATTGACACATTCTTGGTATTGACAAAAGGGTTATCATATTCTCTTTCTCATGAACTCTTGTCAAATGGTTGTAACTCACATAAACTAGAATTGCATCATATTAAATGTAGTCTTCAGAAAATATAGTCCAAATATGTTCTCATGCTTTAGCCTGCATTACAAATAAAATTTAACTCAAATTTATTCATACAGCTATTAGACTATGAGGGGCTATGCTGGAAGATAAGGACAGAGTAGATTAAGACATGACTATATACTCTGATCTAGAATTAAAATATATTTTTCAGAGATTTTATTAGGTATAGCCCTGAAGTTCTACATTTTGGAAACAGAGTCAAACTCAGCAGGAACTTGGAATCAAAACTGGAGTCCAAACTGATGCAGAACTGCCTGTCTGTCACCCATCCTAGAGCAAGATAGTCACAGTCCAGTGCTAGATGGAAACTGGAACTGAAACATAAAATCAGGGACTTTTCATGCACTTTCTTTTCCATGCAAGAGGGGCTGAAGAAATAGTCCACCTATTGTCCTGGGAAAACAACAGAGACTCAAATTATTATTCTGAGGTTATCAGTATTATCATTCCAAAGATGTTTGGTAGTCAGTTGTGCCCCAAGTATAGATGAAGCTTCAAATATATTTGTATGGAATGTATACCCAAAACTAAGACGAAAGATAAAATTGATCCATAACTACTGAATCCCCAGGGGGCAAAACAGAGCTTGTTGTCAAAGAATTATTCAACAGTCCAGAAAAAGCTAGATTCCAAAGCAAGCAGATTTTACAAATTATAGGTAATAATAAGGATAAGCTAAAAACCACTTGAGATAAATCTCCATTGGATGGATGACCATACACAGAAATAATGACACTAAAAAAATAGGTGATTATTTAAGACTCATCAGGAAATATTAAGATGGATTTACCAATCCCAATATTTCATTTTCTTCAGTGTTGATGCTTTTGTTCTCATGTATAACAAATGCATGCTTATTCAAGATAATGAACATATTTTCCTTTGTTTTCTTTTAAAAGCATACTGTTTTAACCTTCTATATGCTTATATTTTTTAGTGTGCCTTTACATCATATGATCATGGAGGTAATGCTAAAACTCTGTAAAATAATGCTACATGTTCAAAAGAATCTCTAAAATTTTAAATGCTCTCCATATCATGATTTGGCAAGGATTTGAAGGAACTAGAATTCCTATTTGCTAATGTACTAGATTGCAAATCATTATGGCCCCACTAGAAATTAGCTTGGCAAAAGCTTTTATAGCCAAACACATGTGTAACATGACTCAGAAATATAACTTATGCATATATACTCAACAAGAATGAATGCTTATGTCTAACAAAAATACATGAAATGCTATTCATCACAGCCTTATTCATGGGAACCAAACTAGAAACAACCAAAATATCCATTAACAATAAGAACTATAGATCCAAAATATGGTATGTCCTCATGATAAATCACTACATAGCTATGAATTTCAAAGAGCTAATTGCATCACACATCATCATAGTTGAAATTTATTGGCATAATATTAACCAAAAGAAATCAGACACTCCAAAATATGATGCATTGAAAGGAGATCACACCTTCTGTGCTATTTTATCCAGTTTCTTTGTTTAAAACAAATCTCCCAATTTTAGTAATTTAAGAGATAAGGATGTCTACACAGAGGCTCAACTTGGCAATGCATGGACGTCTGCATTCATTCAGGCTATTTTACAAAATTCCTTTCTTTGTAGCTATAAGATCAAGGTCCCAGACCCCTTGTTGTTTGTTGGCTACAAGACATTCTCAGCTCCTAGAGGTTACCTGCAGTTCCTTGTCACATAACCCTCTTGAGCCATGAACCTCTTTGCTCCAGCAAAGCCAACTAGGGAGAAGAGAGTAAGTGTGCAATGGTATTTAAAGAATAGTACAAAGATGAAAGGTGGTAAACAACCCAAAGAGAAGAGAGTGGTGTGTGTCAAATGTTGACCACAGGTGAAAGAAGATCAAGCTGAAAGCCTTCCATTGCATTTGAGAGTGGAGGTCATTACTACACATGAATAAGAAGGAGTCCAGGAAAGGTCAGGGGTAAGGGTTGGCTGAGAAGAATTCAAGAGATTTGAAGGGGAGAAAAAGTAAAAGAATTATGTGGACAGCTCTCCATTGAGCTTGTAGACCATAGGCAACATAAAGTATCTCCTCCAGCAAGAAGAATGTGTACTTAGTGATAAAACTTACAATGATGAGCACAGACAGGAGTTTTTTAAATGAGTAAATTTAATTACTTATATATTATAAGTACTTTAAACCCTTACTTTAAAAACTAAAAATAAATTTTAAATTAATAAGTAGAGAAGAGGGTTGTTCAGTGAAGAAATATGTCATGCTGAAGCTGACAGAATTTTAAGAACAAATGACTAATATTTAATTATACAGAAAATCTTACAGCACATATGTCATGAATTGACACCTTAAAATGACAGAAAATTTTTACAATACATAAGTTTTGAAAAATGAAAAAACTATTTATCTGATAGGAACTGTGAAGTTATGCTTTGAAAAATAAGTAAATATTGCATGATGTTTTCAGTACATATGAAAAATGTTCCAATTTCACCACATATTAATGAAATCAAAGAGCAATGCTATAATGACCATATTCATCTACAACAGTTTGGATTGTTTTAATGACTACAAATAACTTGTGAGTTAAGGAAATCACAATGGAAATTAGAAGATGCTTAAGCTGAATTTGGCTATGAAAGTATTAATTAAAATCTGTGATTGAAAATGAATGAGTTAAGTTTCAACTCAAAAAGCCTTATTAAGAAAAAAATCACCTAAAGAAAATAGGAGGAAATAAAAATGATAAGATCAGAAATTAATTAGCTAATTGTCCATTTATAATGTTTATAAGGATACAGAAAAAAAAGAGAAACAATCCAAGGAGAAACAAAAATGTTTAGAAAGTGTTTCTAAGAAAATTAATAAGATAAGTGCACTAACTTAAACAAAGAAAAAAAAAACATTTAAAAGGCAAAAATTAAAAGGCAACATTTGTAATTAATAATGGAATCAATCAACTGATGAAATTAAAATAACAATATGTCAGTCATAAAAAGATTTGGAATAATAAAGACTATAAAATTAAATACAATTATTATTTTCACCATGAAATAAAAACACTTGTAACAATGAAAAGAAAAATGTAAGCTATGAAAGTACTCTACCAAAAATAGCATAGAGGAGCCAAGGACAGATGATCTATCAGACAAATTGCTTCAAAGGTAAAACAATGAAAGGCCCCAGTTGTTCATTGTATGTGCATATGTTTGGCATCAGAGTTGACAAGAACATATCAGAAAAGCTAACTTACAGATTAAACTCTTCATTACAACAGATATGAAACACTTGAATAAATCACCAAATATTTGCATTTTATGTGCATGTTATAATATTATATTATGAAGGTAGCATTTTACCTAGAGGTGTAAGATTATCTCAGAGCCCTTCCCATTACTTTATTTTATATCCCAGTCCCCCACTCCCATTCAGTTGAACTTCTTCTTTTCTCTACTTTGCTTTCTCTACTTTGATGTCATTTTCTTTCTGCCTTATTCCATTAGGCATGGAGAAATATTGTTGGGCTAAATATCATGCAGGTCATGTGGAGTTAACCATGGAAGTTAGCCACAATGAGATTATGAATATGACAGTCATTTCATATTTGGAGGAGAGTGTCACAAAGTACTACTTTTGACCCTCTGGTCCTTACACTCTTTCAGGTCCCATCTTCCCTTGAGCCTTAATCTACTCTTTAACATTTACTGTACTATATGTCAGACTTCCACTATATATAAATATATAGTTTATTCTCTTCTCTTCTTCCCATTACCTCCATGTTTTGTTGCTTAATTATTAATACTCTTACCTCAAAACCTATAAATATTTTTTCTATTTGTACCTTAGTTCAGATTATAAACCTTCCTCTAAACCTGGCTGGAGACAGAAGTAAAGTACACAAATGCTGTCTACTGCCAAGTCAGCACAGAGACTGCTATCAAATCACTTATTTGTGTAGTCTTACAGAACATCAATCCAAAAGAAGACATCTCACCAGGAAAGTGCATATAAAATAATGCAAACAAACAATATCTAAGAATGAACCCTTATGTCTAACACAGTAGACCAGCGAAATCTTCATAGGAGAGAGAGAAAAGCATCATCAGTAATCCAAACAATGAGAACAACAATCAGTAAAACCAAAGGAAATAGAAAATCAGTCTGGCTTAGCAGTTAAGGTGCTTGCCTGAAAAGCCTAAGGGCCCAGGTTCAACTCTCAAGGTCCCACATAAGCCAGATCCATATGGTGACACATGCATCTGGAGTTCATTTGCAATGGCTAGAGGCCCTGACGTGCCCATTCTCTCCCTCTCTCTCTCCCTCTCTCTCTCTCTCTCTCTCTCTCTCACTAATAGATAAGTAAAAATAACTCTTAAAAAAAGATTTTAAAAAAGGAAATCAGTCTGAACAAGTCTTAAATGTCTGTAAGTATTTGTTGCTGCTACAATCTCGTTTTATAACACTGCTGAATTTGTTTTCCTGACATTATATTTGAGATAACTGTACATTTGCATTGTTTCAACCATATATTTTCTTTCTCATGCTATCTTTATTCAACTTATTGCTAAATTTATGCTTGGCACCAAAATAAAAAGATCTTAGGTTGTCTCTTCTTTACCCATTCCTTTTATTATTATTATTATTTTTATTGACAACTTCTTTAATTGTAGACAACATCCCATGTTATTTCCTTTCCTCCCCCACTTTCCCCTTTGAATCTTCACTCTCCATCATATCCCCTCCCCCTCTCAATCAGTCTCTCTTTTCAGTTTGATGTCATGATCTTTTCTTCCTATTATGATGGTCTTAATGGAGGTTGTGTCAGACACTGTGAGGTCATGGATATCCAGGCCATTTTGTGTCTGGAGGAGCATGTTGTAAGGAGTCCTACTCTTCCTTTGGCTCTTACATTCTTTCCACTCCTTCTTCCACAATGGAAGAGCCTTGGAAGGTAGGTTTGAGATGTTTCAGTGCTGAGCACTCCTCTGTCACTTCTTCCCAGCACCATGGTGCCTTCTGAATCATCCCAAGGTTGCCACCATCTGAAAAGAGAAGCTTCTCTAACCAAAAGTGAGAGTAGCATTAATATTTGGGTGTGGACATTAAGAGAAGTGCTTACTGGGCAGTTTGCTGAGCATAGTATATACATTTAGCGAGACACCAGCAGACATTACACCCTTAGGGCTCATGACTGCCCCTGTCATACGTTTTCAGTATCAGGGATGTGTTCTCTCCCATGGAGTGGGCCTCCAGACCAATTAGAGAGCAGTTGGTTTCACCAATAACAGACATGCCACTATTGCACCTGTTGGTTCATTTGGCCTGGCTGGCCAAATTTAAAGCTTGCAGTGTTCACTGCTGAGTACCTTCACTGGTGTTTTCTCTCTCCCATTGAACTGCATGCAGCATAGCTTTTTCTAACTTTCTGTCAGCTGCTCCTCATGGAGGAGGCTTTCAGCTCAGCTCCAGCAGGTTTTCTCAGTGAACTTGCCACCCAAGTATGTGGAGTCTTTAGCAATAGTGTCTTACCATCTATTCCTGGAGAGAAACCAAGGGCCTCAGCAATGGCCTATAATGTTTTGGGGGTATCTGTGACCTCCCTGGCCAACAACTCACTGGAAGGTATCCCACCCCTGGCACTGAAAATTTTCGAGTAACAATCTATGGCTTCTGAGTGTTCCATTGTCTGGAAAAGTAGGTTTCCATATGACTTTTTTATATCCTCTTAGATTTTGAAAGCCCTCCCTCCACCATTACTTTACTCAGTCTCTTCCCCAGAACCTCACTTAGGCCTTCTCACCCCCACTAATCTGTTCTTCTACTTACATATATACAATACCATCCTATTAAGTCCCCCTCCCTCCATTTCTATTCCCTTTATATCCCCTTTCTAGCTTACTGGCTTCTGCTACTGAGTTTTATTTTTACTCATATAGAAGTCCAATCATTTGTAGCTAGGATCCACATATGAGACAGAACATGTGATGTTTGGCTTTCTGGGCTGGGTTACCTCACTAAGTATAATCCTTTCCAGATCCATCCATTTTCCAGCAAATTTCATAACTTTATTTTTCTTTACCGCTGAGAAGAACTCCATTGTGTAAATGTGCCACATCTTCATTATCCACTCATCAGTGGAGGGACATCTAGGCTGGTTCCATTTCCTAGCTATTGTGAGTGGCAATACACATGGTTGAGCAAGTATCTCTAAGGTAGTGAGACAAGTCCTTAGGATATGTGCCTAGGAGTGGTATAGCTGGGTCATATGGTAGATCTATATTTAGCTATCTATATTTATCTGGTCCACAATGGCTGGACCAGATTGCATTCCCACCAACAGTGTAGAAGGGTTCCTCTTTTACTGCATCCTCACCAGCATTTATAGTCATTTGTTTTCATGATGGTAGCAAATCTGACAGGAGTGAGATGGAATCTCAAGGTAGTTTTAATCTGCATTTCCCTGATACTAGGTATGTAGAACATTTTTTTAGATGTTTCTACGCCACCTGTATTTCTTCTTCTGAGAACTCTCTATTTAGTTCCATAGCCCATTTTAAATTGGGTTGTTTGATTTCTTATTATTTAAAATTTTTAGTTATTTATATATCCTAGATATTAACCCTTTGTCAGATGTATAGCTGGCAAAGATTTTCTCCCATTCTGTAGGTTGCCTCTTTGCTCTATTCACAGTATCATATTTTGTGTGTTTTTTTCACTTGCTAATCTTTACCATTTGTCAACATGGTTTTCATGTTACCAGTACCACAGCATTTTAATTTGTGTGTCTTTATATTAAGTCCAAAATGCATTACTATAATCCTCCTATTGTATTTCAAGCAGTTTTAACCATTTCAACATTACATTTCTCTATAAATTGTAGAATTACACTGTCAATCTCATTTTAAAAGTACATGATGAGAATTTGATAGGCATTGGTTATAGCATCCATTTTTGTAATATCAAGTCAATTTTCACAATATACCTCTCCTCTAATTATGTTTTCTTTGTTACATTTCATCAACACTTCATTATTGCATCAGAATTCTGCTGTGTTTCATACAGAGCCTTACAATTTTGGTTAGATATACATGTAATTATTTCTTTTATTGCCAGTTGTACTGGCTCACATCTGTAATCCCAAAAAGCAGCTGGTGCAGGAGAATCACTTTGTGTCTGAAGCCAGCCTTGGCTTCAGTGTAGGTCCCAGTTCTTTAATGAATACTTTTAATAGCTTTTTATTAAATTTTAAGATCCATTTTTACATTGCTAATGTCAAGAAATTTATTTTTATGTGATGATTTGGTATTGTATAAATTTGCAAATCTTAAATCTTCAGCTTTGTTCACATAGTTCTTGGGAATTTTCTACAGGAAAAAAAAATCATATCATCTGCAAATAAGCAGAGTTTAACTCTTTTGAAATTAACATTATTTCTCCCTGATTGGGTCCCTCATACTACTGCATTAGTGTCTATGAGTCTCTCTGTATCTGTCTACGTGTCTCTGTCTACATGTCTATGTGTCTAAATGAGTATCTGTTTGAGTCTATGTGTCTCAGTAAGTGTATGTGTACATGTGTCTTTATGTCTGTATCTATGTGTGGTGGCAATATCTGCATTTCTGTGTGCATGTCTGTGTGTCTATGTGTTTATTCACTACCAAAAATTTCTAGTGAAATACCAATTAAAATGAGTGTGTGGAAAAGGCTGCTTTCTTCCTGTCTTAAAGAAAAGTAATTCAGTTTTCCACTATTGAGGACAAAGTGAGCTGTCAGATTTTTATAATGTCATTTCATCTGAGTGACGATGTTGTCTTCTATTTCTTATGTACTTGGAGTTCTATCAAGGTGGGTAATTTTATATGATTTTTCTGCATCAATTGCAATGGTAATGTGTTGTTTCTTCTTGAAATGTTAACTTGGATATTACACTGATCAATTTGCAGATAATGAACCACTTGTAAATTCCTGCTATAAAATACAATTAGTTATGAAGATACTTCCATTGATTTGTGTCAGTAATCTGCCAATTTGGTTATGTTGCAAGTTCCTATGCCTTGTCATTCCATTTTTAGTTCAGTTTTGAAAGATTGAGAAAGATTAATCTTTCTCCATGGATATTAAGTGATACCTCCACATGCTTCTCTACATGTCCCACTAGTTCTTTCTAAAATATATATCTTTTCTTTCCTTACTGACACCTAGTCCTCCCCCAGTTATTGGATTCCCAGTTCACATGACAAATCTAACTCTTGATATGTCCCTTAGACAAACCTTAGCATGTATCTCATGAGATATGTCCATAAATACTTACTGGAGAATAGTTTAAAATACTGAAAATTAGCACCACATTGTCATTATTAACAAACACATCTACAATTGTGGTATGATTCTACATTTGGATATTATGAAATTAAAATGAATCAGATTGAAAGATAATTCACTGATTGATATGTAGAACTAACAACCATAACATTAGTTTTTTTAAGTTACAAAGGATAAGATAAAATATGGGAACAAATTATGCTTCTAACCTCTGTATCCTTTTCTTCTTCACTTAAAAATTATAAAATAAAATTGTACATTGTTAATACTAATTCAAATCAGTAGATGCATCATTACTGCATCTTGTTTATGCTGAGCAAGAGTGCTATTTTCTTGGTGAACCTGATATCAGCACAGGGTGAAGGAGATAGACATGGAAGACACTCAACACCTACCAAACCAGAGATAGAGAGGCTTCTAATAGTCCATCACTGAAGTAGACTTAAAATGCACCCAACATAGCTCAGGGAACTTTGTAGAAAAGGGGACAGAAAAATGTTAGAGCTACAAGTTGGGACATTATGCAGAGACATTGCCTCTCCCCCATAACAGACTGCTGCCCCCACAATGCATGACCCACATTCCCCATGGGGATGACCTCATCCCCAACAAGAAGGACCACTTAAGAAAGGACAGGGGTAAGGGAAAGGATGGTACCAGCATTGTTTACATACTAAGTATTCGCAGAACTAATAAAAATAAATTTTTTAAAAATACTAAAAGCAATTAAACAAGCTATTATAGTCACATGTCATCTAACCAGAAACTAGTATATTTCTTACTCTGGAGCATTTGCAGGACCAAGTGGAATCTCAATCTTGTTTGAAACAGAGGAAAAATAATTATGTCATATGGTCACATTCACATAACTCTTTTCTTTTATCTTGCTAGGCTTGAATTTCAGGTCTGTTATGAAGTGTAGTCATGCTGCATTCCACTCGTCAACACATACACAGAACAGAAACTATACCCCAGACACTAACAATGACATGTGTTTCATGGTTCTCTAGGCCTAAAGCTCTTTGCCTCTGCAGTTCTTTCTCTGTCCAGTGCAGATAACAAGACTTGTCCTGATAACTTTGCTGTGAGACTGCAAAGTGACAGAGAAATGCTTGGAAAAACAAAAGATCTACATCAGCAATTCGGAAAAGGAATCAATTTTCCCTCTTCTTCTCCTCACCCACATTTGGCAAAGTCTGGAGACATCTTTTCATGGTCATTCCTATAAGGTGATATCACTAACACTAGCCAAGTAGGTGCCAGGAACATTGTTCAATGCCCTATGGTGCTCCAAATAGCTTTGCCCAATGAAAAATCATCTAGTCTAAAAGCTTAGAAATGCTGAGTTTGTAAGTCCTCATGTGGGTAAATATAAGACATTACTAATGTTATGTCATTAAGCAGATTATATTATCCTTATCTTTAGGTAAGGCTCATAGTTAACTCACTTTTAACAAAATATATAATTAAAGAACAATAAAAAATTGTGGAAAATATTGATTCCCAGTTTGCTCCATGTGGTAGTTTGAATGTAAAATGACCTCCATAATTTCATGTGCTTGTGATTAAGCCTTATATGCAATTTCCACCAGGTCGAGCTTTTGGAAGGTAGAGTCCTGCTGGAAGAGGCGTGTCAGTGGGGGCAGACCTTGAGGTTTATAGTCTAGCTCACAGGGTGTGCATAGCTTTGCTCACTCAGACTACTTCCTTCCCCTGCTGCTCTGACAAGATGTGAGCCTGCTTCCTGCTTGTGTTATGCATTCCCTATCATGATGTAACTTCCCCTGGAAAATAAGTTTAAATAAATACTTTCCCCTATAAGCTGCTTCTGGGCAGGTGTTTTGTCCTGGCAACAAGAAAGTAACCACTACACTCCATTTTACTAATTACTTCTCTCTCTTCACTGTGCCTAAACACCTCACAGGAAGCAACAAAAGAGAAGAATTTATTCTCTCTCACTGTTTGAGGGAAATACAGTCAATTGTAATGGGGAAGTCATGACAGCCTGTGACTCCATGATAATAGACCAATAGACAGAGAGAGAAGGGGGAGAAAGAGAGAGAGAGAGAGAAGCATGCCCAGACTACATAACCCCTAAGATACTACCCCTGAGCAACACACTTCCTCTAGCTAGGCCCCAATTCCTAACAGATCCATGGCTTCCCAAACAGCCTCATCAGCTAGAGGCCAAGTGTTCAAACACATGAGCTTGTGCCATTAGGAAACATTTCACATTCAAACCACTGACCGATTTGGACTCTTCCATCAGTTCAACAAAGGCACATATGACTATGAAAATACTCAGCTCTCTGGTGAAATAAACTCAGTAAACCTGATGTCTGGTGAAGTCTGGTATTTTCTAATGAATATGACTCACATTCTCCAACAAAAGGAAACATAATTTTATTCCCTTCAAGGGCTTCTTGAAGCTTTAATCAAGCTGATGCTTTTGAAAAAGTCCGCAGTACCCTTGGCCTAAAATAGATGGTGGTAGATAACAACTGTCCATTAGGCAATTCAAGAGGCAATAGACCCCCAAGAAGAATAGCAATGCCCAAAAGAAAGGTCAAGAGTTATCTACTTTAGCTATATGGGACACTTAAGACTTTTCTATAGAAAATTGCTACATAAATTGATCTGGGCTATATGAATCATATGAATAGGAATTCTGGTTGAATAGGGTCAAAGGAATGGTGTTTGGAACTTTCTCCAGGATGTGAACAAATACCTGTCCAGAAGCAACTTTGGCAAAGGAAGTTTTATTCACAGCTTCAAAGTGTCGAGTCCCATCATGGCAGGGGCAGGAGCCAGTTGTCACATCTGCAGTCAGGAAATCATAGGAATAAAAGGATGTGAGGCCCTCCCAAACAGCATCACCAACATGAGATCAAGTGTTAAAACACATAAGCTTATGAGAGACATTTTACATCCAAACCATCTCAGAATAAGGAAGAGTAAAAGTCACACTGTGCTTTATCATTCTGATTGTTCCTTGCAGCTTATGTGCCCTCCTTTTAGGAAAAGTAGAGCTGAAGCAGTTTGCAAGAACTTTCCGATGTTTAATAAATTAGGACATGCAATGGTGAAGTCATCGCTTTACTCTGCTATGATCAAATACCTGACAGGAAGCAGCTTAAGGAAGGAAAGAGTTTGTTCTGGCTTATAGTTTCTCAGAGATACTTTCCATCATGGCAAGGAAGGCAGGGAACAGGAGCAGGAAGTTGGCTCTTCACCTTGCAGCCATAGTCCAGAAGCAGATAGGCAAAGCAGAGGAAGAGTAGCTGGGCTATAAAACCTCCAAGTCTAATCCCCAGTGACATCTTCCAGCTTGGTTTCATCCTTTAAAGGTTCTAAAACCTTCCCAGTGTCACCAGCTGTGGCTCCAGTGAGCCTATGGAGGACATTTCCCATTCAAACAACAAGATCTGGTGGATTACAAACACCCCAGTATTCACAATAGCAGCTACCATATTCATATGTAAATGGACCCATTAGGTTGGCCACTTCACTCTCAGCAGGAGGTGAGGAAGAGGCCATCAAATGTCTGACTGACCCACCCTACACAAACACTGAATGAAAATAAGAACAGAAGCATTGCACCAATTCAATACAAACTGTCTTTGTTTACAAAGGTAGGGATTTGGGGTTTGGTGGCTGGAGTTTGAGAAAAATTATAAGCTGAATTGTTTTGGTTCATACATCTATATGAGGCCATTTTTAAATTCATTGAAATGTAGGGTTTTTTTTTTTTTTTTTTTTTAGCTCACTTCCTTTACAAATAGATGTTAGATTGTTCCAAATTTGTTCAAACTGTTTTTTTTTTTCAAAAATTGAGATATGGGGAAATGTTCTCCATTGTGGCCTTAGTGTGTTTCAGAAGAATCTTCTATTACAAGCTTTTCTGAAAGCAGGAAGATTATACTGCTACACTTTGGTGACAGCTGAACACGGTTTGCTTTTAAAACACCAATCATTCCACTTTGGATTTAGACAAGAGGGAGATAATTTCAGCAATTTCTTGGCAAAAAGTTTTTAAATTATGGGTTTTTTTTTTTTTCCACTACAGTTTTCCTTGATAAACTTGGAGATGCCTGACAAAGAGTTTACCTAATCCTGTAAGGCAAAAAGGACTTGAAAAAATCAGAAAAAATATCTGTAAGAGAAAAGGAAGTATATGTTCTTAGATGTGGATGGAATGCCAAGATCACTGACCAACAAAAGGTCAAATAGACACTGTCAGTGTCCGTGACAATGGCAGACATCCTTTGGCTTTTCTCATGTTCAGTATGGTAAAATGCAGACATGGGAACAACCATTAGAACCTTCCCCAGACGTGATTCTGTGGATAGTCCCAGCAGCTCTTTTGACCCAGAGGTTATCAAGTGGATTCATGCAATATGGACTCATAGGATGTGATGACTTTTGAAATTACCTCAGTATGGATTGATTTCTCTCCAATCCCTAGTTTTTCATTAAACACCTAATATGTTCCAATCATCTAGGAAATATTTATTCTCTGGGAGAAGCCTTCTATCAATTTGTATCCAAATATTGAAAAAGGAATGGGGGGAGCGATTTCTATCGCTGTTCATCTCACCTCTGTCAAAATGCAAAGGGAACTTCCTTATGATCATATCTGAGCAAGCTATGATGGAGTTCATGCTTCTCTCCATTCTCAAGTAACTGGTCTTATTAATCTTAATTTTTCATGAGTGTACAGTGCTATGATTTTACTGTGTACATAAAAGTCTCATATGTTGAAGGCTAGCTTCCTAGATTGTAGTTCCTATCATCAAGGCACTCTGACTTTATCAACTGATTCTTCCATTGATGGATTCCTGATTTGATGCTATTATTGGTGGCAGTGGAGGGGGGGGGCAGTAGAAATTTTCAGAAGTAAGGCATAATTGGAAGAAGCATGTCACAGAAGATGTGCCCTGGAAAGACATTTTTCCTAGCCCCTTCTGTTGCTCTGTCTCCCTCCTGAGGGGGAAAAATTTGCTCATGCTTCCCACTGTGATGTCCTGCCTTACCACATATGACTCAGTGAGCAACGGAACCAGGTGACCACAGACTAAATCTCTAAATCTGTAAGCCAACATAAATCCTTCCTCCATTAAATTCCTCTGTGTGGAGCTTTGTCACAGCAAAGAAAATCTAACATTCCCAGCCCATGTCCATTCATGATTGATTAGAAACACTATAATAGACTCAAGACAATATCCTATGTGGGGGACACAGTCCTGAATGTAGGGAAGACTAACTTCTGGAACTTTCCTATTCATAAGCGGTCAAACTGCTTCCAGGATCAGAGCCTGTGAGGTCAAAGAGCTAACTCCTGGTATATCCAGCCCAGGAGTATGCTAGCTATCTTTAGCAGCAGCCTGAGGGGGGAAAAGAAACTGAAGAGAAGTTTCCTTTAAGGCATTAGTAATCCTGCTGCATCTGCTGTCACCACTGCTCTGATGTTATAGCAGCTGTGTCTTCCTCCTGCACATATATTGAACAGCCAAAACAAGTAATAGGTGTAAAAGTAGTACATTGTATGAGCATAGGGTGAGGGACTTCCAACTATGGATAATCCTTAAACATTTGTTAAAAGAAGGAATTTGGGGATGACCTGCTGAACTCTGCTGATCTAGAACATAAATACACTCTGATCACAAATGCAATCACATTAAGCCCACCTGTTGCCTTCAACAGACCTGTGGGCCCATAGCTAGTGACCTCATTTTCTCCAACTCCATGATTGGTACTTCTTACACATGTATGTTTGCTGAGTCAAGACTTCAACTAGGCCTCTAAGAAAATTGGGCAAAGAGCATATCTTAAGATTATCAGCATCTCTAAACACTGCTTGTCAATATTGGCCACCTATGCCATTCAAGCCAAAGGTACACCAAGATAGAGGAAATCTAGTCACATTGCTTTAAGCATGTGGATTATATAGTTGTAAGATTAACTTTAGGGTAAATGACAAGTAAAGCATTTAGCATCTGAGAGCAATAATACTAGAAAAGTTATTTGAAAGGTCTATAAGAAATATTCCCACAGTTCTTTCCCATAGATCATTCCCATGATTCATTCCCACAGTTTATTATTATACTTCATCCCTAAAAATACAAATCACTAGTTGATGTGATTAGATGTCTATTAGAGGACATAGATCCATAAGAAAATCATGAAATTAATGTTTAGTAACAGCCACTGTGAGTGAGTGCACATGTGAGTGCACTTACACACATAGACACACACTCATAATGGTGGACTATCTAGTTTTAGAGAAAGGTCCTAAGATGATGAAGGACAATGAAGTTTATTGAAAATTGGTGGTAAGGAGGAACAAGAACAACACAATAGTTGAGGAAAATACTGAAGAGTGACTAAAGCAGAGGTCAAGTTCATGGGGAAGAATTGACACGTAAGAGGAAAATGTAACAAGTGCTGGAAGCAATAGAGATGAAAAGGAGTAGATTACAGTTCACCCAATGCTTTAGGGCCAAAGATAAGGAATACTGCTATTACCAATGGTTACTTTTGTAAATTACCAATCAGGTCTTATAAATGCTAGCCATCATCTTGGCCCCTTGGACCTTCAGAACATTTAAAATAGAAATGTGTTTGAGATATGTTTTTCAGTATCTCAAAACCCGAGATGAGAAATCAATACTTTCTTCATCATAACACTGTGTGTGCTAATAGCTTTGCTTCTTTTGGTTGGAATTAAAGGGTCATGAACTGGGTAATAAATTTGATTGTTTCATTCTGAGTCCGTGGTCAGGTGATAGTCAGGTAGGTCTATGATTAATTAATACGAAAAAACATATAATTGCTAAGTAAGTTTAGTCCTCTCATAAACTAACACGTTTTAAGAACAGAAATCATCAGGACAATTAAATTTTTACCTCATCTCTAAAATCTTTCTCTTTAAAACTTTGCCTATGAACTGAGAATGCTAATGTGTATATTTCAGGGGAAGTGACATGTTATTTTCATGATTCCAAGCAGCTCATAGATCTGAGAATCATGCAAAGAACATGTAGCCTCCCCTGAAATATACACTATAGCTTTTTCAGGGGAAAATTCTAAAGAGAAAGATCTTACAGATGAGGTCGACAAGTAGGCCTATACTTATCCAAGAGTCTACAAGCCACTCTATATCATGCAAAGAACATGTTGCCCCCCTGAAATATACAGTCTAGCTATTTTTGAAAATTATTTCTAAAAACTCAAAACTAATATTTGATGCATGGATGATTGTGCTCAAAGCAGGATGCAGTATAAAGGAAAAACCGTGGTGAGATCTCCCTAACATGTTAGAAAATGAATACAAAAGTGGTTCTTTGCAAAAATGGCCAAATAAGAGCATACTTTCTCTTCTTAAGAACTCCTTATGGTTAAACAGTCCCATAGCAGAGCCTCTCCTATATGCTTAAAGAGTAGTTCAGGACAAGGGCAGCCACGGAAGTTTTATTGTCCACCTATTACACCTCGGATAATGTGATGACATTGACAAAAGGAAGCTAAGCCTAGGGGTAGTCAATATGATTCCTTTTCCCTGCTTCTTCAGTGCTAAGAAATAAACCCTTAGGAAGAGAAGTACAGAAGCAGAGAGGACGTGCAGCCAGTGGCTAGATCACTGTTAAATGTAGAAACACCATAGGTGATAAACTTTATAGCAAACCACTCTGACTTGGGGAGCAAACGTTTTAGTTACAAATAAAGTAACAGGAGCATAAAATAAAATACTCAAAATCTGTAATTACATAAGTGAGTTGAAATTTTCCTTTCTAAGAGAAAGTACTGGGGACTTACAGAAAAGTATGCAATTATATTTTGGACCGACTCTTTTTTAACATTATTCTCAAAGAGTATGTTTGCATAGGTTCTCTGTTTTCTGTTGTTCCTGTTAGTATATTTACATATTCTTTTACAATACTGTACAGTTTCACACCACTGTCTGAATCTTTGACAGATTACCTCAAATGTACATGACAGGCAAATTTTGCTACTTAGTGTTGCTATTCATGAATGATAAGCTTATCTACATTTTTTTACAACAGTGACCATCAATATCTTTTTAAAGTTAAGCCTATAAACCTGAAGTTATAGATCAATGCCAAAAATGGAAATTTGTAAGTAACATCTGTTAGTTAGCTAATTAATTTACTCAATGGTTTAGCTCGTTCAAATCTGCTTTCTTTTATATACTAACGCTTCAAAGGTATCCATTCCTCAATGTCTGCCCTCGATAGTACTTTCACCTTCCTACTAGCAAAGATCTCCTCACAATATTAACAAAACCTGTTAAAAGAAAGTTGGCAAGCATTTCTCTATCTCCAGGCAGCCAGGAACTTTAACATTTAATTAGCTTTTTCTTTCAATATAATAAATGCAGACAGCAATAATGCCATTTTTTAACTTCAACACAATAGCGTGTCTCCAGCTGACAGTGTCCGTCCTGCAAAATGAATTTCTATAGAAGATAAATGGAAAGTCACTCTTGTCTACTGGAAGTGTTTGTTAAAGCAATAATGATCATGGTCTAAGCCATTGCCCCAGGGATTAATGAGAGTCCTGAAGGAGTTGATGGTCCAAGACTCACAGGAGAGTCATTAAAACCCAGATAACTATTAAGTTCCTGGTAATTCACTGTGGCTAAAGACTGTGGATGGTGAGGCAGGAATATCATAGAGATGGACCTGGGAGGGACAGCAAGAGATCAGTGGGTTTAGTCAAGATATGAATTTTCTAGTACCCATGGTAATGACTGCTTTCTACAGTGACATATTGAAAAGGAAATGTCACCTCTTCAACTCCACACAAGCATTAATGAAACTGATCTTTACCTTTACTAAATTCAGATGAACTGGCCCTCCTTCCATGGAATAGGTATTATTTTCTCTCTGTGTTTCTCTGTTCCCTACTTTGTCTTTTGAAATCTCTTCCATTTGCTTCCATCCTGCAGATACCCACTAATCCCAAGTGCTTGAATGCTTGGGCATCAGAAGGATGAACATGTAATAGTCAAAAGATGTGCTCTAGGGTCTGTGGCAAGGTCTGTACTCTTGACTCGAACTAAAGATATGTTGTAGCGTAAACCATACTCTAACACTCAGGGAAAGAACAAATATGTACTCATTTCAAAAACCACATACCAGAAGAAGGGCTCTAATGACAAGTGTAATCAAGCTAATATCATGGAATAGAAGTGGGACCACATCAGTCCCTATTTCTGATTCTGTGCTATGTTCATGATTTCAAATTATTCACTAGTATCTCATGATGTGCACAGAAGATATATTGGTCAAGGAAATGTTGCAATGTCTGCTTTATTATATCTTTCTGACAGAGAGTAAGTTCTCAGAAATATTATCTATTTTGTTGTTATTGTTTTTGCTGCTGTTTCTTTCATTATTTATCAGACAGGAGCTCTTGTGGCCCCACTTTTACTCAAGGATGAATGTCACTTTTCCAACAATCAAATACTTTGTTCCCCATCAGAGTGGTTGTAAAATAATTATGGTAAACTCTAATTTTATTACCCCAGAAATATATTAAAAATGTAGATCTTTTATAATTCCTTCAATTAACAGTAGACACTTCTTTATTACTTTCTAATTAAATCATTTCACTCTAAGACTTGGTAATTACAACAAGAAGTTATTAAAATTAGAAAACATTTGCTAACTCAGTACTTTTGATTATTAAGCCTTTGTCATTTAATATTGCCAAAGAGTCTATGAAGATATATGAGCAGAGAAACTGATTTTAATGTATTTAGCTATAATAATTAACTACAGGTGTCCCAAACAATGAAGGTTTCTTTCTCATCACATATTTTCCTTTGAAATCTATTGTTAAGGTTACCAGTTGTTTCCTGTGGCCTATTATGTGATGCTTCCCCCTACATGACTTTATTCCAGGAGGAGAGAATTATGTGTTTCACTTTCCTCATCTTAAGAATTTTATCTTTCTTTGTGGCCCTGATTATTATTATTATTATACAAATCAGAATGATTCTGCCTACGATGGCTTGATTTGACCAATCACCACATTTCAATCTATGGAACAATATACTTCCCAAGTCAGATACCTTCCTAGAAGGAACAATATCCACAGTGCTGGGACCCATAGACTAGTGTACTGTGTGGTTTGCCACCTCAATATGTCAATGGAGTGACAATTCTCTTTCATCACATTTCCTCAGAAGGTGTGATATCTTTTATCTTCAGTGGCTGATTCTTGTTTGGGTGGGGGAGAGGTGGAGAGAGATTTTTCTTTTATTTAGATAAGACTCCAAGAAAATCAAAGGACTCATTTCTATCCTGTCCTTTGCAAATCAGATTGAGCAAGAGGTACACACATCACTGATAGGAAATGGTTTTGAAACATAAGATTGGATCCATAGAACCAAATGATCCCTGCAAGCTGTGATCAGTCAAAGTAAATTCCCTCAAATGTGATTCTGAGGCACAGGGCGAGGTGCTAATGGCTGTCTATTGGAATATCGGTTTGACAAAATGCACCTAGAAAAGATATTGACAGGCTCTTCAGTGTTCTAGCAGGAAAGAGATTCTTGAAATGAAGCCCATTGCTCCTTTGCCTGCCTTATGCTAAAAATCCAAGGGAAGGATTGGGTAAATCCATCACCCCTTAACAAAGCAATAAGTGGAAACTGGTGAGTTTCTGTGCCTAATGGAAAGGTGGTATTGTGTTCAGGGTTGATAGTGGCTCCTTTATATTGTTACACTGATCAGAGAACATTTGGGAATCGTGTTCTATTTGGGGCACAATGTTTTCCAAAGGACAATGAGAAATACCTTGAGGAGAGGAAACTGTGAAGGGTGGAAGGGAGAATAGAATCAGAAAGCTGAGTCCTGGTGATAGAAGATGGGCATGGAAGGAACATGGTGGTTGTCTTCAGAAGTGCAACCAGTATCAGGGGGTAGGCGGGCCTGCACAAGGCAGCAGATAGGGAATCTAGCATAAAGTCCCAATCAAAAGCAGCATTCTGATGAAGGAACTGGCTGTTTCCATCAGTGGAGAGCGCCACTCACTGAAGGTATTCAAGCAGAGACTGCAGACATGGTGGGAGAGGGATGACATTTATATGAAACAGACAAAGCACAGACTGAACATTGCAAGCCATGCTTCAGGCACAATTCTGAAAATGCCATGAGGGAGGGAAACCTAAACTGGCTGTGGTTTCCCTGTGACTCTAGTTGACAAGGGGCCTCGAGATGTCAGCTCCTAGACAGATTGAGAAGGAGGTCTGAACTCTACACTTTTAGTTATTCTTCATGGTCTTAAGAGCACATTTGTTATTGGCCGGTGCACATTATAAGTGCAAACAAAACTAATGGAGACATATTTATATATTACCTCAACATCAGAATTTTTATGCTTTCAATGTCTACATCCTATGGAATTAGAGGAAATGAAAACACAGATTAAAATAGTGGCCACTAAACCATTCAGCTCTCGTTTATTTGTTATTACTTAGGTGGCATTAGGCAATCTATAATCCAATCTATTACAAAGAGGCCAGAGGAGACTGTCACTGAGTTTGTTGTGTTGTTGGCAGTTCTTTTTAATACATAGAACCTGTGATCATCAACATATATGCACAATTCACATGCATACCAATATGTCACCTAAACTATGAAATGGAATGCCACAGATAATGTACATTATGACAGTATTAGCTTTCATAACATGTCTCACATTTTCATCCACAAGTCCCTAGAAGATGAAAGTGTTGAAGACGAGCCTTGGAAAATGCTTTGATCCACTAAAGAGATTCACAACATAAGCCTGATATTTCTCAAGTTTTAACCATGCTGTGATAAACCCAATATCTCAATTTATGCATTATAGTTCTAAAGAAAACAATGTAAATCTCACCAAAATGTCTTATTTACATGCCTTTGAGATATGGACTTATAGAATATTAAAGCAGTAGGAGGTTTGAAGGCTATCTAATCCCAACCCCTCTATTTAACAAGGATAATAAAACTCTGAAATCTTTGGCTAATGAACTTATAACCAAGGACACAGAATTTGGTTGGGAAAAGGCTATGGGTAGCTATCAGAGCTTCCAACTCCTCATAATTTAATTCTTTCTTTTTATGGGTCACTTGTCCATTCACATTAATGAAATGTCTCTGCTATGGTTATTGATGTTTACTTGAATTCATGTTAGATAGAAATACTACACTGTTAGAAACCATCACGTTTAATGGATGTCTATCTTTCCACATTGGTGTTCAGGATAACACTTGGATGTGAACTTTCTGTGACCTTAGAGGAAGCTTCTCAGAGCTGAGTACAGAATCTGCAGGTCTACTCATAGCAAGCTTGGGAAGACCATTGAGCACAACATTGTTAGACAGTGGGAGGATCTGTTCTCCATGGAGGAAAGCAAACACAGAATGGCTTGGCTAAAGAATGGAAAATGTGTGCATAGTTCCCAAACATCTGAACACCATCTCATGATGATTTGTTTGCCCAGAACCCAAGCTATTTGGCTGATTGTGAGCAAATCAGAATTGCCTGCCTGAATAAGGTCATATTCTGATAGTGCACTGAGAGAAAATTTGTGGAATATCAAGAGAGTTCTAAGAGGAATGAGTATAAATTTGAAGTGAATACCTATTCAAAATCCCGAGTGATCCAAATTTTATTTTTGATATTTTCTTTCATTTCAAGAAATGAGGAAGCTGGTTTGTCTAGTGAACTAATCAGATGGAATAACCAAGATAAATATTAAAATGGATAGAAAAAACTAGAACTGAGCAGATGGTTTGCCCACATGTAGGCTCAGTGTTTGACATGTATCATTTCAGAGAATTTGTGCTCCATTGGTGGAACTGACCTGAGGAGGTTGGGAAGTGATGTGGGGCATGGATCAATATAGACACAAATCAGTTTCTCAGTATTTTCAACAACTTGTGACCTTCCATGTGGGTTGAGAATATACTGAATGATTGTGGAAACATAGCCGTTCTCTACCTGGCCTGACTTCTTGACCTTCTAGAAGTTCTTCCATCACTAACTCTAGTCTCACAGGTAAAGGAGAGGAAGGACAATAAATAAAACCATGTTTGTAAGTAGACCCCAGGTAGTCTGAACACCTCCCTCGTGTAGCTAACACTATAATACTACCAGAGTAACAGAGAGTCCCTAAAATGAATTTTCTGGCAATTTATTGTATGTCTCCAAACTGAGTCTCAGCAGATAAACCACTCCTGGCCTGGGGAAAAAGGCTTCCTTGTTAATGTGACCAAAGTATGATACAATTGCCCCTAGTTACTCATCAATCCAAATTATTTGATGTGGTTTTAATTAGTCCAAACAAGGGACATGGTGGTTATTATAACTTTGCTGTAGAAAAAGAGAAAAATCAAGTCTTTGTTTACTTCTGCTGCCTCGGATGCATGAAGACCCACCAAAATAACTGCTATTTATTTTACAAGATGGAAAAAATATTGACTGCCCTCTGGTCATAGAAGGCATTTTCTTTTGGGATTACAAGTACAGAGATGAATTAGGTACACTTAGGATCAATATCTGTTTCTCTTCTTGGCTCAAGATGGGATTTGTCAAAATTCGAGAGCGGCTTCTATTGAGTGCCAGCTACAAATCCTTCCTCGACTGACTCACACACCTATTCAGGGTGAAATATAAAAGGCAAACGGCTTTTTTCAGCTACAATATCTGGGGTCAGGGTGCTGAATATCGCCTCTCTGCCTTTTCCTTTAATGAGCTTTAGTTTGAGGAAGTGACCTTACCTGCAGGGAACAGGAAGAAAGCATCCGAGGTAGCAAAGGACAGTGGCTCTTAGAGACTTGGAGATGGCAGGAGAGGCAGGCGGGAGCATGCGCTGTGGATAGCGAGGGAGGAGAGAAAGGAACACAGAGGGGAAAATGACATTGGATAAACTTTTCTTGCCCCTAAGATATGGTGAAAGAGAACAGTGTGGCTGGAATAGAATGCAGGGAAGAATTTTGTTTTGGTTTTGTATGACTTTTAGGGCTGCAACAATAAACCTGAGACATGTTCAATTTAGTTACTATCATGGGAGACCTCAAACCTGGTGCCCCTCTGGCTAGGCAGACATTAGGCAAAAGGTGTGTCATGGCCAGGACCAATGAGGAAGGAAAAAAAAAACAGGGAAGATAGAGTCAGGTCTGTGAAGATTCCTCCTTTGCTGGAGAGAACACTGATGGATATCAGCTAGTCAGAAAGACAGGAATGCAGAAGAGACTGTTGTCTCTGGGCATTCTAAAAAGTCAAGGGCTAATGGGGAGTAAATATGTGTGCCATGGTATTAGGAAACAGAGCAAAAAATACAGAATCTAGCAAAAAATACAGGTCTAAGGAAGCAAGCTTTTGGATGGGGAAGCAAAGCCAGGCACAATGCTGGACAGAATGAGCCACAATCAGTACCAATGATAGAGAGAAAATAATTGCTAAGAACTCAAAGATGCCACAAGTGCTGTGGTCATAGGACAGAAGGGACCACCACTTTCTGTGTGGTGTGTGGTAAGACATTCCCTGTGAACTTGATCTAGTCTTTCTATAGAGCTAGACCTTGCTACAGAGAAAAGAGTACAATGTAGACAGAGCAAAGGAGAGACCCTGAGGTAGGAAACAAATGAGCAAAAAGATGCAGGAAGAAATGATTGTGGTAAAGTGGGGAGCAGCAGTAATAAACACAGCAGCCCAGAATGAATATGGAGAAAGGAAGGCACGGACACAGTGAGTACTGAAGACAGTGGGCTTGAGTATTCATTCTCCAGGGTCAGTTTTCTCTTCTCTAAAATGGGGATGGTATTGCCTATCACTCAGAAATGTGAGGAACTAAAGAAATGGTGTACATACATCACCAACCTTACTGGGAACCCAGTACATTGAATTTCCCTTCTCTGCACCTACCCTAAGATCAGTCAAGGTCAAACCTAGTTAAAATGCTTTTGTGTCTCTTGCTACCCTGATGACAGGCAGTGGTTGGTTTATCAGTATGATGGTGACGTTTGAGAAGTCTTGACACATAAAGTGTGGATAGCTCCTTGTCTAGCAGATTGCACCATGCTGCACCCCTTGAAAACCTTTTGGCTATTTGTTTAATTTTCCTTTTTTCCTTCCCTGCCAAGTTGTCTGATGTCATTTTCAGATCATGACATTTCTGCCTTTTTGCTGCCGACATCTTATACACTAGGCAACTATTGAAAGATATACTAGATTTGTGGAGCCTAAATATACATATTGCAGGTAGAAAAGGCAATCAGAAGCCAGAATCTTCCACTCAGTTTGTTTGTCTTGTAAGTTGTAAGTTTTGATATGTAGCTATGTAATATGTTTCCATTCTTAGTAACAGCAGCAAGAGTTTTAGGCACAATGCTGTCCAATCTTTTTTGTAATATTTTATTTATTTACTTATTTGAGGGGGGGAAGAAAAGAGAGAGAGAAAGAATAAGAGAATGGGCATGGCCTCCAGCCACTACAAATGAAATTCAGACACATGCTCTGCCTTATACATCTGGCCTACATGAGTACTGGGGAACTGAACCTGGATCCTTAGACTTCTCAGGCAATTACCTCAACCACTAAGCCATCTCACTAGCCCTGGTCAATCTTTTTTAGTAACAAATTGTACAGAATTAGCTCAGCATGGTAGCATACACCTTTAATCCCAGCACTTGGGAGGCAGTTGTAGGAGGATGGCCATGAGTTTGAGGCCAGCCTGAGACTACATAGTGAATTCCAGGTCAGCCAAGGCTAGAGTGAAACTCTACCTGTAAAAAAAAATTGTACCAAATTACCATCAAAGATCAAAGTTTGAACTATACAATTTTGAAGGTAGCAAAGTCGACATAACCCTTTTTGCATCAATTACTCACTAATATAATGATGTGAGCTTTCTCCATAAGTAGATCGCAGAGCTCTGAGCCTCACTTCAGGGTAAGTGGATGGTATCAACTAAACAAGGCACTGCTCAAATTATTTGTGTGTTAACAGTAATGTATTCAATTCACACACAGGAGTTCTGGACCTCTGAATGAAGTACAAGAGGCTTTGAAGGGGAAGAACTAGGATTCTTTTAAACTCACTACGTGGTGGTCTGCTACCTTCTTACACTGTCCTAACACCCAGCAAAGTGACTGTCATTGCAATGCAGGCCACAAGTTGCTATTTAGTAATGTGCTTGACTGCCAGCTATACTAGTGGGATCTGTGCTTTCACTTTTCTTGGACTCAAATCCCCAAATGGACGCCACTATAATTCCCTTCTTCATGTCATATGTGCCCTAGAAACTAGTCATTTATTTTCAGAACAGGATTTAAGATCCTTTGGAGAATAATATCATCAGAGGTGGACATGGCTACCTAGTCTCTCGGGTTACCTCCTCTTTGTATTATATAGCAAAATTGACTAGGGCATTTCCAACTGAAAAAGTTATGTATTTGGGTTAGATGAAACCATACAAGAGAATTAATATAAAGTGGTAATGGTTCACAGGCCAGCTCACTCCTCCTTGAAATTTCAGTAACAGGAAAAATTAGTCTCCTCTTTCCTTTCTGTTCCCTTTTTAAAATTATAACTTGCTGAGGCACTAGCTAATACCCTTTAATCTCATCTAATAAGGACCCTATCCTTGGTTCCTCTGAACATCCTTCTCAAGGCTTCCACAAATCCAAGAAGGCGCTTAAGTTTGACAGACTGCTTGATCTCTTAGCTCTGTTGATTTGCTGTCACAAGGTTTATTGCTGCCACCCTTGTTCTAGGGGATAAAGGAATAGCCAAGATATGAATGTTTCCTAGACCCAAGAGCAGACTAGCCAGCAGAATATTTGGGGAAGTGGCTAAGTATTTTTTTTCAGCATCCCCACTCTGCATTTCCTTCATGTTTTCGACTTCTCAGATATCTTCTCTGCTCTATCTAGCATCTTTCAAAGACCTTGCTGCTTTCTGGGCTGTGAAGGGAACAGATGCTCCTTCTTGTGGGACTGAATGTGTTCAGAGAAGATCCAGCCATCACAAGAAGCTCATCTCTAGGACTCTAGGACAGGAACCAAGTGCACTCATCAGGACTATGGGTGACATGAATGGGGCAACTAGTCCAGCCAGTTGTCAAGACATCAAGTTCTTCTTCTTGTAACACTCACATACATGTTAGGTGATGGTGTAAGGCTTACAATGTGCCAAGAAGGCATGACACCCTGGCCTTAGATGATTGTCACCAAGCTTTTTCACATGTAGCATGACAGAGTGAGCAATGATGCATGCTATGAAGTATCTATTAAAGTACTGAATGTGCAAGGCCCACAGGGGACAAATTCCATATGTGACATAAAAGACAACTGGCAGAGTGTGTGATCAAAGGTATTGTTCAGGAACTAAGTACCCGGGAAGTTTCATGTAGCAGGGAAGGTTTTGTCAGCTTTGATAGTGTTGAATGTATAGAAATAAGTAAGAAAGATGAGTTAAACACACCAGCACAAAGCTAGAATGAGATCAATAGAAAAGTAGACCAGATTAGAAACAGCAGCAAGGAACAAAATGCAATAGGTAGAATGAAGCTTCAGATTAGAAGCCAAAAGAATTGCTTGAAAAGAAATTGCTGAGTCATGCATCTACACAATAACCTTTGCCTTACTAGCACAGACCTCTCTAGGAAGCCACTGTAAGCAGGTTCTCACCAAGAGAGGCTAGAACATAGGCAGGGCCTGCTAACCGTAACCCACCCACCCCTATACCTAAATAGAGTTATCCTATTTACAAAATCTCACTCTAAATAGAAATATGACCAAAAGCTACAAAGGCATGCTATATGGGTAATTTTAAATTTTCTAGTCACAATGTTTTTTAAAAGTAAGAAGAAATTGGTAAAACTAATTTTAATGTTTAACATAATTTACTCAGTATTATTTTTTGATGTGCAACCAATACAAAGCAGTTATTAACAAATTACACTCTTTTCCTCATACTAATTTTTCCAAATCCAATATAAATTCTATATTTGTACATCACTGCAAGCTGGTCCAATTGTAAGTGTCCAATAATTCCATGTGGCTAGGTTCAGCTGTAGTACTGACAGCATCTTGGGTCTGTATCCTTTAAACGCTTGTCTGCTAAACTGTTCCATCCTCAGTTGCTAATAGCCAGAATTACTTCCTCTATCTGTCTTTCCAGATAACATCTTCCCTTAGCCTGAGAAGTTCCACATTTCAAAGGAGCTTGTCTTGTAGATAGACTACATGGGCAAAGTGAATTTGTCTGATATTCCAACCCAAACCAGAGGATAGAACCCCACACGTGAAATCCCATTGTCCTCTGGAATCCTCATGGCCCCTCCAGCTCTGCTCTCTGTCTGTGGTTTTAGAAGAGCTGAACAGCTCTGTTTTTTCAGAGGTTTCTCAAAGGAGATTTGGACCTGATTTTGGTTTTAAGATGAATCAAAGCACAGAGGAGGCTCAGCATCCCATATACTTGGTCCTCCTTAAGGTCCTGTACTCAAGTATAATATCAATGAGCTCTGTAGTAGGTCAGGGTAATAGAAACACACTCATATTGATGCTTGGGGGCTTCAGTGGGAGAATCTAGGTGGACTCCATGTAGAAAAATCTCAATAAGGTATATGGCAAAGGTTCTGGATTTCTAAAGGGGTACTGGGAAACATGGGAGTGTGACAGAGAAGACATACAGGCTCTTAGACAGAGCATATAAAAATAGACTACAGAGAGCTATACCTGCTTAAATTTGATTGCTGCTGGGCCAATCATAAGCTTTCTGACCTTGGGAAAATCACTGAATTTCTCACGTCTTGATTCCTCAAGGTCATCTGACATTACAAAAGCAGCCTCCCAGGACTGATACACAGATAAACTTCACCACACACCAGGCATATTGGACTTTCAATAAAATGCTGCGGGCTGTTCAATAAAAAGATGGGTAGAGGGCAGGAGAGGTGGCTTAGCAGCTAAAGTGCTTATTGCAAAGCCTAACAACCCAGGTTCAATTCTGCAGTATCCATGTGCCAGATACACAAAGTTCTGGAGTTCATTTGCAGTGGCTGGAGTTCTTGGCATACCCATTCTCTTTGTCCGCATCTCTTCTCTCTCTCTCTATCTGCTTGCAAATAAATAAATAAAATATTTTAATAAATAAATTATAGATAGAAGGTTAGAAAACATATGATAGATGAGGTAGATAGACTGATAAATAGATGATTGGGAGGGAGGAAGAGAGAGAGAGAGAGAGAATAACTATGCCAAAAATAAAGGAACAGAGGCTAGGGATATGGTTCAGTTGGTAAAGTTATTGCCTTGGAAGAATGAAGACCTGAGTTTGATCCCAGAAACAATATAAAAATGCTGGGCATGGTGGAACAGCTTTGTAATCCCATCACTGAAGAGGCAGAGACAGGCAAACCCCTAGGGCTTGCTGCATATCCAGTCTTGCCCACCTGCTAAGTTCTAGATCCGTGAAGGACTCTGCCTTCAAAATAAAGGTTTATAGTGCCTGAAAAAAAAAAATACTGAGATTGTCATATGGCTTCCACATGAATGTGCACACACATGAACCTGCACATTCATGCACCTACACACACATGAACACACCAGTGTATACATATGTGCAAAATGAAAAAAAGAAACAAAAGTGACACAGGACCAGGTGACAGAGGATAAGCTATAACTTATGTGTGTGCATTTATGTGAAAGCATGCACATGTAAGCACTACGTGAGCACTTGCATTATAACAAACGCAAGCAGGCACTTACAACCAGGCTTTGGCATTTCGAACTTCAGAAAGTTAGCTTTGGTCCTCAGGCTCTGCTATTGTAGCCAACCATTTCCTGCTTCAGTTCTCACACTCCTCACGACCTCATTGAGTACAACAGCCTCCCTGGTGCCCTGCCTCATGTGGGGAAGCAGGAAAATAAACTGTGACCTCACTGGGAAAGGGAAACTTTGCCCTCCTTCCATTGTGTAGCAGACATCTGACTCCTTGAACACATGATCTCATAGGAGTGGAGAGTGCCACTTGTGTATAAAATACTGTGTCCCCGACAGCAAGCATCCAGAGGTACTTAGTAGAGACAATAAATTATTATTGGTTTCAAGGCCCTGCTGCCCTTGAGTAATTAAATACTCCTTCCTCAGTCACTTTAGATGTTGCATGAACCATGTGTAATTAATGCTGTAACTTGATTGGTTGCACATAAGATTTATCCCACAAACCATGGGGATGTATGAAGTCTGTATGAGAATGGAATCATGGGTGGGGTGACTCACTACTATGTGTGAAAAGCACTAAGAGAGGCAATTCAGTAGAAACTTACTAGATGCAAACTGTTAAAATTCACAAGAAAACAAGACATGGTGGTGACCTCCAGGAGATTAAATATCCAACACATACAAATGGAAGGGGAGTTAGTGATCCAGCATGGCCCTGTCATACTTGGCTGACTACTATGGAGCACTCATTAAGTACCTGATTCACTGCTGAGGGTTTTAACATATTATCTAATTGAATTACTAAAATAAGGGCCAGGTAACTTTGATTTACAAAAGAGAAAACATGGAATTAGAGGAATGTTGCTTGACACAGTTCTCCAAGAAAATCAACTATTTTATCAGAAGCAGCTGTGATTACTCACAAAGAGACTCTCAAGATTGGGCCTGTTGAAATCCACCCCCACAAGGAGGGGAGTACGGAAGGTCACCAGACCCTCACCTGAGACCTGAAATGTCTCTCTTCCAGCTTTATGCAATGATGTACAAGATTTCAAGGACTTAGCAGGAAGACAGGGGAGATGAAGTGTAGAAGATAAGGGACAAGGAGCTCCATCTATGTAGCTATGGGGCTGTTTTCATCCATGTGGGTTTTCCCCATCTGGAGTATCAAGTGCTCATGGGCTTCTCCCAGGAAAATAATTCACAGAACAAGGATTAACTCAGCCCAGGTCACAAAACATGATCGCTGGCATAACATAGGCTCTAAAATAGGAATAGAGGTAAAACTACACAGCCATTGAAATACTTGTTATTCAAGCATAAGAACCTGAGTTTGACCTCCAGAATCCACATAAAAAATGCCAGGCATGATGGCAGGTTTATAATCTCAGCACATGGGAGTGGAGACAAAGCAGATCTCTGGGGCTTACTGACTAGCCAGTCTAGCATAATAGATGAGATACAGTCCATGAGAGATCCTGCCTCACAAAAAGTGCATACTGGTCCTGAGTAATAACCCAGAGGTTGTCCTCCGACCTATGTATGTATGTATGTATGTATGTATGTATGTATGTATGTATGCACAAATATGCACAGATACACACACACACACACACACACACACACATACACAAAAGCTACAACTGAGCATAACTTACGTAAGCCAGTGTATTTAACCCAGAAAGCCAGGAAGAGGTAGGTAAAACTCCTCCCTACTGGATTATTTTTAAAACATTTTATTTATTTATTTATTTATTTATTTATTTATTTATTTATTTATTTATTGCAAGCAAAGAAAGATAGAAGAGAGTCAGAGAAAACAGGCATGCCAGGGCCTCTAGTCGCCACAAACAAACTCCAGATGCATATACAACTTTGTGCATCTGGCTTTACATGGGTACTGGGTAATAGAACTTGGGTTGTTATGCTTTACAGGCAAGCATCTTAATCACTAAGCAATCTCTCCAGCCCAACTACTGGCTTCTTTTTGTAAAAATATAGTAGCTGACCCATTTCCTGCCCTCATCATGAAAACTCTACAATCTACCTACTTGAACATTCTGCTTAAAAATCACCTTGTCTGTTTAAATATTTTGTTCTCCAAACAATCTGTAAGTTATGTGCATGTTATGTTAGAAATGTAGAAATGTAAATGCACCTTGAGTGTCACCTGGGGCAAGTGACTCACCAGATGCCAGGAAGTCACTTCTCTCCAAAGAAGGAGGGGTTGCCCACAGAATCAGCATGTATCCTTCCAAGATAAGGATCTTAGCTCTTCGCTCTCTCCATATAACCCCCAGGAGGATTATGAAGAGCTCATTTCTAATACTGTATGGTGGTCACCCTTCTTTTCCTTGCTGCTCTTTGCCTTGGTGTTGACACTGGGCTCTCTGCTGCGACGATCCCCGTGGAGGGTAGCTGGTTTCTCATGCCTTCAGTGTCCAAATAGATGGCTGTCATCATTACTGCCGCTGCCAGTAGTGAAGGCCCAAGACTGTGGAGCCTAAATCTGAATCAGTCTCTCTACCTCCTCCTCTCAAGAAGGTGTCTCTACAACAGTCTGGTGCAGCACCCTCTAAAAGAAGTGAGTCAGGTGGGTTCAAGAACAGTGTCACCCATCTAGAGAGTTTATTCTGCCCTATGTTGACCAGATGTCCTTCAGCTTCCTGAGCAACGCCCCCCACCCCCCGTTTTCCCTCTAAAATGGTTATGTGTTAATACCGACTATCAGTTTTGTCTGTGCATTTCTGATCTTCAGAGTGTGATTGAGGTACTCCAAGTAGACCATGAGGTTTAGAATAGTCTTGTCTGCCCTGAGAGGCCATCTGGCAGTAGAAGGTATGACCCAGTGTTCTCCATTTGCCAACCCAAGGTTAGATTCCCATTGCTACACTTCACTTTTGTAGTCTTAGGTAGATTAGGAATTTCTGCCAGAGGCCAAGCGTGGTGGCCCACATCTTTAATCCCAGCACTTGGGAGGCTGAGGTAGGAGGATCACCTTGAGTATAAGGTCACCATGAGACTACATAGTGAATTGCAGGTCAGCCTGGGCTAGACCCAGACCCTACGTTGAAAATAAAAATGTAAAAAGAAGAATTTCTGCCAGCCATGGCGGTGCATGCCTTTAATCCCAGCACCTGGGAGGGAGGCCAAGGTAGGAGGATCACCTTGAGTTCAAGGCCACCATGAGACTAGTGATTTGTAGACTGGGCTAGAGCAAGACCATACCTCAAAAAATTAAAAATTACAAAAATAATTTCTGACATGAATGAATTATGAGGTGACCACCTCCTATTCCCACTATTTACTTTACATGCAAATGCACAAGACAGCAAAAGGACTCAGTTAACTCCCATCCTGCCCATCAAACATATCAATTTAAGTGATAAAAGGAATGGAAAGCTGGTATAAACCCAGGTGAGCTTCTTTCTGGAATTATGAAAAAAAAGCAAAATAATAATTTTTCATAAAAGTATTGTTAAGTAATCATTTGCCAATTCATCATATAAAATAGGAAATCAGCTTGTCTAGTGCCAGGAGGTTCTATATGAACAAATGGTGAAAAATGACCAGCATTTGTCCAAACAACTTGTGGTCTAAGCTATTCAGCAGCAAACAACCTGACATAATGCTCACACAAGTGCAATAGTGGCACACAGCCATGGTGGGTAACCAAGTGCTCTTGATTTGGCTAACAGATCCACTCAGTGGAATGGAACTCATAGCTGGAACTGGGAAATAAGTTAAAATCATGTACAAAAAATGAGCCCATTCTCCAATATCAAGATCCCACCAATCACGGGCTACAAGAGTGCCTACACCTGTAAAATTCTCTCTAAAATAATAATGGTTATCCCATTTATCTGGTGCTGACTTCTCTCTCTGTTGGTGAATTTGCTTCTCTTTTTCAGATGGATGCCGAATGTGAGAAGAGGATTGCACCTCACCAGGGCCCCAGCTGAAACCACAGAGTAATGGGGAAATTGAGCAAGAGTGCAGCTTTCTTGGTGAACCTGATACCAACACAAGGGTGAAAGAGATAGACACAGAGAACATTTAACTCCTACTAAACCAAATATCCAGAGACACAGAGGCTCCTAAGACATCATCACTGAAGTAGACCTAAAACAAACCCAACATGGCTCAGGGAAATTCACAGAAGAGGGAGCAGAAAGATTGTTAGAGCCACAAGGTGGGTCATTATGCACAGAGACATTGCCTCTTCCACATAATTGATGGATACCCTCACAATGCACAACCCACATTCCCCAATGAGGTTAGGGGGGTGGGCAGGGAGGAGGCTATTGATGGCACCAACATGAATGTATTCACATTATGTGCATAACTAATAAAAAATAAATTGATTAAATTTTTAAAAAGTGAAGGCCAGGGACATGAAAAGGAGTTATTATGTTGGGGTCAAGTCCAGAACAATAACAGGAAAGTATTTGAGAAAGAAATACTGGGTGTAGGCAGTGAGCCACATTTCATTTGCTCAGAGTTGAATAGCCAGAGAAGATTAGAGGTGAACTTAAGGCTGAAATTCTAATAGGTTTAGAATTCAGGTAGGGAACGTGTTTGTAAAACATTGAAACACAATTACAAAACAATAGTTTAATATTCATCATAAAAAGTTATTCCAGAAGTTGTTACATGAATAAGGGTCACTTGGAACTCTTGTTAAAAAAGTGAGATTCAAATCTCTCCACACTATCTATTAAAGCATGCACTCCAACAATGGAGGTCAAGAATCTGGGCTTTTCCTATTAAGAATGGACAATTTCCCAATAAACCTTGTATGCAGTTAGGTGTTGGAACTAGTCATTTCAATACTGCCAATAAACCTGACACATGTTGTCAATGCTCCAAGTACAGGACTATAAGAGCCTTAGGCAAATTGTCCCATGTGTGGACCACTCTATTTTGATATTGCATATAATGAGTTAAATTGCCCTTCTCCATGGTGACCATTGCTGGGTCCTGCTTTAACATAGCCAGTTTCCTCAGATCTGCTGGCTAGTACCTTTTTCTTCCAGGGCCATGGCCTCGAGTGAGCTGTGAGTGTCATTTTGAAGCTCTTCTAAACTGTTCAATAAGCTGCCGCTATTAATTTAAGTCTACATCCTTGTACCAACTTCTCAATCTGGAGGCTGAACCACAGTCTACACACTCAGCCTGTTCCAACTGGCTTTTCTTGTTTGCTTTGGTGGATTTCTTCCTCCCAGCTGCATCCTTCAAGTTTCTTTCCCTCTGCTTCCTGGTGGTGGATTGACTACAAATTTGCACATCAATGAAGCCAGAAAAGATGGTCTTTTGACTCCTCCTCTGATACAGAAACAAGTGAACTCAGTCTCTTTGTATGACTGAAAGCTTTCTCTCTGCCATGTGGAGCAAAACCTTAGGCAGTGAACATGACCTAGTCCCATGCTAGCTACTGGTTATAGCAATCCTTTCCTTTTTCCTAATATTGTCTTTGGTTTTGCCCAGAAACTGCTTAACTAGCATATGAAAGGAAATGTTCTTTGTTTTTTGGTCCAGTATACCAAAAATATTTGATTTCAAGCATTAGGCATAACAGCATGAAAAATCAGCTATTATAGTAAAATTGTCTCATATCACAATTTCCATTAGGAACACTGAAAGAATGAAGTGTTGTTGGCTCAGGCCACAAATCACCAAATACAAAAGTGTGGAACAAATGTGTGTGTAGTTTTTTTGTTGTTGTTGTTGTTGTTGTTGTCATGGTGTTCCAAACTCCATGAATTTTCTCCAATACTTAGAAGCCAAACTAAAAGTCCATTAGATAACTGGTACTTATTTCTTCCACTGTACTACTTAGTGAATATATATTATTGGCATTATACATCATTATAGGACATGTCCATTGTTTCATTATATGTGTGCAGTATATATCTATGCTCATATGCATTTGGGCATCAGTGTGGGGCTTTTGTGGGAAATGCATGAGCATGTGTACCTGTGTATGTGCATAGGCCAGAGGTCGATGTTACAGTCTCTCTCATTCACACTCTGTCTTATTCTTTGAGCTAGGGTCTCTTGTTGAACCTAGAGTATGGCTGGACTAGCTAGCCAGTGAACACCTAGGACTCCCTGTCTCCACCTCCCCAGCACTGTGATTACAGGTGTGCACACCATGCCTGGCACTTCAGGTGGGCACTAAGTATCCAAACTCAGGCCTTCATGCTTGCAGAGTCAGCACTTTACCCACTGAGAAATTCCCCCAACCCTATATCCATTTTTGGATGCAACGATAGTAAGGAACTTGAATAGAAGGTAAATCTCTGCCCATATTTGCAAACAACTTGGATAGTCTGCACTCATCTCCGGGTTTGCATTCACACCCTAACAGCAAGCCTGTGGCTTCCACCTGAGATGCAGCCTTCCACATCAGTGTCCTGGCCTTTCAACCACAAGGCTGTGCTCTGGCTTCACACTGGTCCAATACAAACATCTCCTTAAAGTCTCTGCCCCAAGTTACTCTTCACCTTGCACACATGCCTGCTGCTGCATAGCCTGCTGACTTTCCCACTGGCTTCAGCACCATTTCCTATAGATCTCTGATCTCCAACCAGCCTTGCCTGTCTACAGAGGTTCAGGTCACAGGGCATCTGCTTATTTCTGCCATGTCTCATGTCTCAGTGTGAGCTACACAACTGCATTCGTTCTGCCTGGAAACATTCAGGAAAGGAGAAAGCAAGAATACATACTTGTGGAGCTTTGGATTTTCATGTACCAAAAACATGTTCAAATATACCTGGGTTCAAACCTGGCTCTGTAAAACATTGGCTGTGCAGTCTAAAAGGCCATGAACTCATAGAATCAAACCTATAACTGCTTGGTAAACCTTGCTACTCAAGTTAAGTATCTCTGAGGGTGTGCATGCAGCAATTTGACCAATGAATTCACAGGAAGTTAGCAAGCTGGTAATAACTTAATACACTAACATTTCCTAGTATTGGCATTTTAACTAGGAGACTTGCTGAACAACACCTAATACAAGGACGACAAATAGATTTCATCCAAAATACTTCCATTGATCAGTTAGAGGTACATTGCCAGCCTTGTCTTGTCCTAGCTCAGAGGAAGCCCATTATGACCCACTGTCTATGTCTGTGGTAGGTGCTGGTGGGCTAGGAAAGGCAGGCTTACCACTCTGTACCTCACTCTCACCTCTGATTCCAGAGGCCCCAGGGAGACTGCATAGAGAGCTCAGTCTGTCACCTGGCTTGTCTTCCCCTAACCCTTCACAGTGTGTTCTGTGAGCTAGAGATGATGAAATGGGACTGGGTCGATGGAGCCCTTGTGTGGATTTACTCATAGTGAGCAGTCAATGAGACGCCCGATGCAGAAGCACTTTGAAATTATGAACACTGCTCAGATATAATATGCAGTTGCTGCTAGTTTAAGCACCACCAGCTGGTTCTCAGATGGGTCCTGGAAATAGGGAGTAGCCTATTTGACCAGAATGATGACAAGGGTTTGTTTTCCTGGGGTCACCTTCATCTTTTTCTAGCTCTTTCCCCCTCCTCTCACCTCTCCAGGAGATGAACTAAACAGGCTGCCCTGACAGGCTGCATTTCCTCCTCCTCCCAGCCTGGGTATTGGCATCATTATCTGAATATCAGCAATAACAGATAGGAGCAGCAGATACTGATGTTTCATTACCTTTGGCGCCTCTGGGGATTGCTGCCCGGATATTTGGATTCACGTGGCTTTCTCTCCCTGAGACTGACTTTGAAAAAAAAAAAAAAAGAAGAAGAAGTGAATTTGCCTGGATTGGTTAACCACTGAAGGCCTGGTGGATGGATTCTTTGCAAAGCCCTGGATCCCATCTTGGGCCATGTCTAGCATCACTTGGTTCTGTCCACACCGATGCTAAACTCATATTCTCAGAATTACTCCATTGCTCATACCACTAAAAATATTCTGACCAAACTGGCATTGTGAGCCCCTACTGCTTTTCCACACAATCCCATCTTCTCCTTATCAACAGGACCGTGTATTATTCCCTACAGAATCCAGGTACATTCAAGCATCCACACAACTCCCCGGGCTGATACTGTTCTGAGAACGCAAAGCTTCAAATCCCCACATTTGAGCACTTTTTTGGTGCATGAAAATCCAGAGCTTTGCATCTACATACACTTGCTTTATCCTTTCCTGAATTTTTCCAGGCAGAATGAGTGCAGTTGTGTAGATCACAATGACTCATGAGACAGGTCAGGAATAAGTCCCACCCTTTGCTCCACCCCATGTGGCACCTTCATAAATTCCAATGGGATCTCTTTAACTCCTATGTCATTTTTCTCTTCCCTATAAATAAATATCTAAGAAGAGCTAAAAATTAGAATACACATGCACGCACACACACACACACACACACACACACACACACACACAATGCTTCACTTCATATCCACATTCTCAGTTAATTCTCACAATAACCCTATGACTAGGCACTACATCCAATTTTACGGATGAGGGAACAGAAGACAGAGGATTGCCCACAAAAAGACAGCCAGTAAGCACCAGTGCTGAGATGTACACTTGGTTTTCTTTCCTTGGGACCTATGCCTGAACCCCATAGTACAAGTTGTATTGATTCCCTCTCTGAGCCCCAGAAACACCTTTTCTGTTGACATAAATTATATTCTGCTGAATGTGAGCACTCACTGTGATCTTGTCTCTTTCCCGAGACTTCAATACAAACTTTTATGTAATCAGGAAGAGGTCATGTCTTCCTCAACTTTGTCTCCCCAGCACAAAGAAAGTGCTGAGCAACTCTCTAGATTTAATTAGCCACCTCTGGTGCTGGTCCGTCTCTATGCTCCATGTCCTGAGCCCATATTCTCACACACTAACCTGACTCTATGTGCCTCTGGCCAGTTCTCTGAGCAGCCTCTACCAAATGCATTATTGTTGTTGCTGCTTCCTCTTATTTGTACTGTTCCATTTTCACTCTATATCCTGGATCATGTCTCTCTTTCTGAATCTTCCCCAAACTTCCGAACTCTACTCTGAGTGTCTACTTTCTAAGGTATCCCTTTGTAACTATTCTGGTGTTTTGTGGCCTCTTCCTGGCCTGGACTAGGGACACACATAAAGACCATGCACAGCTCTTTTACTAGCTGTTAATTAGCAACATCTACCCTCTGCTGAGTTACATATGAGGCAGCATAGGGATTCAAGAAAGCATGACATGTTCAATTCCTGCCTTCCCACTGGGGAGACGATAGTTGTCCATGCAAGAAGCTAATAAAAATGACCAATTGCAGGGCCAGAGAGATGATTTAGTGGTTAAGACACTTGCCTGAAAAGCCAAAGAACCTTGGTTCAATGCCCTAGGACCCATGTAAGCCAGACGCACAAGGTGGCACATGCATCTGGAGTTTGTTTGCAGTGGCTGGAGGCATGCCCATTCTCTCTTTCTCTCTCTGTGCCTCTTTCTCTCCTCAAATAAATAAATAAATATATTTTTTAATGCCTAATTACTTATCATTGTCAGGCAGGCAGTTCAGATGAGAAGTATGTGAGAAAGAATGTTAAGAGAAAGGTGAAAGCACTTTGTACTGTGGTTGTGCGGTTGGAGGCCACCTGGAGGAGATAGGATTTGGGAGAGGAGTCTAACCAGGACAAGTAGAAAGGAAATGGTAAATGTTTCAGGAAAAGCAATATTATAATCACTGAGTTCTGGAGAATATAAAACAAAAATAATTTGTGAGAGAGATGATAAGGGGACCAGTTAGATAGTGAGAATTCAACAGGGAAAAAAAAAATCAAAGGTTGAGAATGCCTGCCTGGAAGCCTGGCTTCCATGTAGAACATCTTTCATTCAACCTCTCATTCCATACACGAGATCACAAAAGCCAAAGCTGGTGATGTGCTTGGGAATGGTAACAGCATGGATCTTAGTGTTGTGACCACAGGGATTGAGGTCCAGTTGTCCCTGCTTACAGCCCATTGGCTGCGTTGGCCAGATCAGAACTTGAACCTCTTCATCTCCTAGGGGTAGAAGAGCAAGGAAGCTTATAGTGATAGCTGAGTCCCAGGACGGTGGTAGAATTTAATGAGATGGTGCCTTTCTCGGGCTTAGCACAGTTCTGAACACACAGAAAATTCTCAGCATAAATTACCTTTTATATGAAACACGAGGGTGATAATGCTTCTCCCAAAGTGGTATGTAGTCTATGCAATTAAATAACAAAGGAACCCAAACCAAGAGTTCTGGGGAGCAGAAGTGTATTCCAGCTCAAAGCTGTGGTGTCGGCACAGCGCCTGCCTGCCAGCCACAAATGTGTACCTTCTGCAATATCTAGCCCAGGGCACCATCCATCCTAGATATTTAATAAAGGTTTCCAAGCTGAATGGATTTAAATTGGATCAAATTTAATTGGATCCTTTGTTTAAAATTTAAAAGTCTGCCTCTGAGAGGAGGCTGAGTGGAATACTTCTTGGGTGTGAGGATTGTTAATTCCAGTGATCAGATTTGACCTGTCATTCGTTTATATTGATAATTCCCGACAGAATGCACATACCGCGTTTTCCCTCCTCTGCTGCTCAGAGAGTTGATTGAACATGAAATCCACAGCTGTACTTGAGGCTTTCTGGGAGTCTTTGCTGGCGATTACCTCCATGGGATACAGACTGCCTGATCCACCCTGCAGGGAAGATAATCAGCCTTAAGATTTCAGGAGGAGTCTCCGTTCCCACCTACATTAAATCCTAAACTCCACCTTCAAAAGGAAGCTCAAAGTACATTTGTCACATGTGACATCCGAGGCTCATACCCTCATACCACCACACATCACACACATGCAATATTCCTTGACAGGTACATACCTTGTCCATGCGCAGAAACACACACAAGTACACGACAGTCAGCCTTTTAAGTGATTTTTTTTTCATTTTAGACAAGTCCCTATGATAAGAGGTAACTACATATGCACAACATATGCCCCCAAATCTCTTTTAGTTTTTATTTGAATGTCACAGCTCAAAGAAATTCCATCCACTGAAGAGTCCCACGTAGCCACTAATCTCTCTCCCCCCTCATTTTAAGATCAAAGAATAAGGGTGAAATGCTTGTCTGAAGTTGCTCAGCCAGTTAGATCCAGACAGAATCACAACCCTTAAGGGCTTTGGTCTCTATTCCAATGGCCCACTTCCAACTTGTGACAATATAGGCTGTCCTCCAAATTCCAGGAATTCTCCTAGGAGGTTCACTGTCCTCTTATAAAGACATATTCTCAGAGCTACTTGTCATGCACTCCCAATGGACCAGATCTTATTGGTTGATGTTCAGACCAATTACCCCCCCCCACTTGCCTCTCCATCTCAGGCACTGGGAGCCTGGGAATGTTATCCCCCAGAATCCCAGGCCAGCTGCTTCTGAGAAACTCCCACTGGAGACTGGAAGGCAAAAGGCAGGTGCTTGTATTGGCTCCGCCAACAGCCACAGGGAATTGGGAACAACTGAAGCTCTGGTAGTATTGCTGAGGATTTCACTCTCTGGGATGGGAGCCTTGGGTTCCTGCTGACAGTGGAGGATGTGACTTGACGACAGCAACATCTGCCAGCTCCAGCCCCAACACCACAAGCACATGCTTTGCACACTGCAAAACCAATGCCATTTTGCTCCTTCAGCCATTACAGCATATGTGTGGCCAAATGCAGATATCAAATCGTCATTTATTGAAAACACCTGGAGTTTTTATATTTTCATCTGAGCACTGAGTGATATACCACACAAAAACCATCTCTCAAACACTCTATGGTAAATTATAAAAATAAATTGTCATTGAGCTACTGGTAAATAATATATTTGCCCTTATTATAGTAAGCCCTTTTGTTTTATTGTCAATTCTTGAGATTCTACCCAGGGCTCCATGCATGCTAGGCAAGCACTCTATCAGTGAGTTATAATCACCAATCTGAATAAGACCTTTTCTATAGACTTACAGGAAAACATCTCTGAAAGTAGATAGATTTCCCTCAACATGACAACTGGAAATGGCCTTGAGTCCACAACACAAATGACCAACAGGCAAATGAAGGGCCAGCAGACAAAAGAGCTCCATGAGCCATGTGGGTGCAGATCATCAGATTGGGAAAGATGAGGCAAGGAAGATTCTCTAGTCCATTCTGCCATCATTCACAGAGACAGGAACAGCTTGGATATGTTAGCACCAGCAGGCCTCTGAGACAAGCAGCAACCAGAGGAAGTGGGCCTCTATTCTTGTGCCACAGTAAACCCTAAGGCTAAGGTGAAGAAGAATACCAGTGCCCACCCACAGCACAGCACCCAGACCAATTCCCATGCTAGGCTGGTAAAGATCACATTTCTGCTACATCAGACAGCTGCCATGCACGGGCATCTACCTCCTCAGTCTGTATAGAAGGCATCACTAAGTTAAAACTGCAGATCTTAGCAAGATCACAGCTTTGAAATGCTGTGTGCCTGAAAGTTATTGCTTTTTCACTTTGTTTTGTGTTTAGCAGGAAAGAAACAACAACAACAACAACAACAACACAAATCCAAACCTTTAAGAAATCTAATTATATGTTTGAGTTATAGACTGGTTTTTATCAACAACAAAAAAATTAACAAAAAAAGGGGGCTCATTAAGAGTCTTTTGTCTCCAAAACAAGTGTGTTTTCATAAGCCATAGAGCAAGCAAGTTCTAATTGCTGGCTTCATTATACAGAAAAGTCTAAGTGTAACAATCAGAAGCCTTATTACACATACATAATTGAGTTTCATTGCAACTTATGAAAACATAAACTCTCTTAAACACACTTGCAGAAAATGTCGCATCATCAAATCAACACTTTTATTATACAAAAGTAATTGTGTTTAAAGACACCAAACATATGTTACTTATACAAAAAAAAATGACTTGTACTATGATTCAGAAGTCTAGATCTTGAATCTGAGAGCAAAATTTTGTTTGCAAGCGCAGGACACACAAAACAGGACAAATTATAAACTTTACTAGAGAGATATAACACAGCTTACCCTGGAAGTTCTCTGTTTCAGAAATTGCAGTCTTACATTTGTTTTCGAGTGAATTATCGCTCCTGAACCTTCTTTTTTCGGTGCCCGGCTCCTTCTAAATAAATTTCTCATCCAGCATCTTAATATTTCCCTTCTTGGTTTGAATTCCTTTTCTATACACTTCAACCTATAATGATTTGAATTTCTCTATGGCCAGCCCCATTTACAGTCCATCACTCTCACTGGCTATGCTCATTCCTCCTTATGTTCCACTCTCTCCTTCCCACATTCCTGCCGCTGGTCTGTCCTGGACAATGCTGGCCCCCACCACCCATCAAGAATATCTTACTCAAGCCCAGCTAATTCTTAAGGCTTTCTTAAAAAATACTTTTACTTGTTTATCTAGTTAGTTGAGAGACAGAAGGAGAGAAAGAAACAGAGAGAGAAAGAAGCAGAGAGAGAGAAAAACAGATAGAGAAAGGGGTGCACCAGGGCTCCAGCCACTTCTGATGCATGTGCTACCTTGTGCATTTGGCTTACGTGGGTCCTGCGGAATCTAAACTAGGTTCTTTGGCTTTGCAGGAAGTGCATTAACTGCTAAGTCATTTCTCCAGCCTGTTATGGCTTCTTTAGAGAAGACCTCTTGGCTCCTCTAGATATCTTCCTTTATAGAGCATGCTATAGAATTTGTGAAGCCCATGCAAAAATGAAAATGTAAGTTCCCTTGTTTAAGCAGCATGTGAAATGGTCTTTCCCTGTGTGTATGCAAGTTTGTGTGTGCATAGGTACACATGCACATGTGTGTGCATACATGCAAAGACAAGCGGATAAACTCAAGTATTATTCCTCACGCATTTCCCACCTTTTTTTCTTTTGATTAAGTAGAAACTTTGTATGGACAAATCATGTGTTAGTACCATGCCCATCCCCCCTGCCCCATTCCACTGGGGGCTCTCCTCAATGGGGTCACTGGTATTCACCATGGGGTTATGGGTTAGGAGTTGTGAGCGCAACAGTCAGCCATTGTGGGGAGAAGAAGGCCTTGGATACTCCTCCCCACCGTATGGCTCTTACATTCTTTCTGCCCCCTCTTCTGAAATGTTCCCTGAGCCTTGGCTGCTGTCCACCTTTTTGACATAGGACCTCTTTTTTAAAATGTTTATTTATTTATTTGAGAGAAAGAGAATTAACAGAGGGTCTCTTATTTGCCTGGAACTTGGCTAATTAGGTGAGACTAGCTGGCCAGAGACCCACCTGTCTCTGTCTCCCCAGTGCTGAGATAAAAACTGCTTGCCACTTCATTCAACATTTTTATATGTGATCTGGGGACTGAACTCAGGTCCTCGTGCTTACAAGGCAAGCATTTTATTGACTGGGCTATCTCCCTAACCCTCTTTTCTTTTGAAATGTCTTTTCATTTGCTATTTAGCATCTTGCTTCCTCAAGCACAGAGGCTTCCTCATTTGGAGGTGGTAGGAAGAGACACAGCCTGGCCTGGCTGATAAGGACCTGGCTTATGATGAGACATGAGTATTTTCCTTCTGTGAAAGAAGGTTTCACAGAAGCATTAACCCCCTAAATTTTCCCTTGTGTTTAATAGAATCAATGTTTAAACTTGCTGATCCATTCCTTTGTTCAAGTATCTTGAGGGACTTTATAATTCCCTTAGGATAAAATTATAATTATTTCTCCAGGGAACATAAAGCCCTCCATGCCCTGGTCTTGTCTACCTATATACTTCTTTAGCTATGTTTGCTGCAATCATTTGGATGGACCAATCTTCTTCTAACATCCTAATACACACCAATCTATTGTTTGTCCAAACAAAAATTACCAACTAAGTGATTACTATGTGCCTGGCTCTGCTCTAGGTACCTTGGGCTAATACACAGAGTTCACATACACATACAGTACACAAAAGAACAAAGATCTTGTCATCCCTGTGCTTAGAATATAGGCCAAGCAGTGAGGCAAGCAACAATCACAGAAAAGCAAAGTGGGACAAGGAGGGTTTATGAGAGATGTCATTGCTTACAAACAAATAGCATCCTCAGGTGAGCCTCAGCGAGAAGAGAACATTTGAGCAGAGACATGTAAGAATCAAGGAAGGAGCCATGCTGACATCTGGGAGGAGAGGCTGCAGGAAAAAAGAGAAAAGGAACAGATAGTACAAAGATGCTAAGTGGGGAGGACTCAAAGAAAACCAACGGTGTCCAGGTCAGAGTCGGTAAATGGGAGAGTAAATAGCAGAGAATGTTATAAAGAATAAGGAACTCTGGGCCAGAGAGATGGCTCAGTAGTCAAGCACTTGCCTGTGAAGCCTAAGGACCCCGGTTCAAGGCTCAATTCCCCAGGACCCACGTAAGCCAGATGCACAAGGTGGCACATGCATCTAGATTTCGTTTGCAGTGGCTGGAGGCCCTAGTGTGCCCATTCTCTCCCTCTCTCTGTCTCTCTCTCTCTCTCTCTCTCTCTCTCTCTCTCTCTCTCTCTCTCTTTCTGTCTCTCTCTTTCTCTCTCTCTCTGCCTCTTTCATTCTCTGTTGCTAATAAATAAATAAAAAGTAAATAAAAAAAGAATAAGGGACTCTTACAAAGGGTCACTCTTGTAGGGGGGTGACCTGTTGCAACTTGCATTTGTAAAGAACCACTAGATATTGGGACAAAAAAATCCCACTATATCTAGGTGAGGATACATACAAGGTGATAGAAAACTACTGCTGTGAGCCAGGCAAGAGATGACAGTGTAGACGGAATTGAATATGATCGAATTATGTTCCATGCATGTGTGAAATGTCAAAAAGAAACCCAGACTCTTATGCATTTATTTGATGACAACTAAAATAATAAATAATACTTTTAGAAAAAGGAGAAAGAAAATTTAAAAGTTTATAGCAACAAAGATTAGATAAAAAGTGGTCCAAATACCAGTATAAAATGTCCCACTGGTCTGAAATACACTCTCTATCTATCTAGATGGCTGTCTCATTTAACCTTCAAAAAAGCAAGACAGGCTTCTGTCAAAGCACTTTGATTACCCACCTGAAGCAAAAAGTAAGACCCTATTGCTGCTGACACAAAGCATGGAGAGACCTGGCTGGAATCCAGAAGAAAACCAATCCCCAGGCAGCCTGTCTAGCGCTGGAAAACACTACATGAGCTACTGGGGGAAAGTGGCCAACAATGATCTGAGCAACCAGATGTTTAAGCTACTCAGAAGCAAATACCCAGACAGGATGTACAGGCTAGTGCAATAGTGGCACACAGCCTCTGTGGGTAACCAATAGCTTGTTGATTGGCTAAGAGAACCACTCAGTGTAAAGGAACCCATATCTGGAATTGGGAACCAGATCAGAATCCTATGGAGACAAAAATTATGCTCTCTAGTGTCAAGCTCTCACTAGTCTTTGCCTAAAAGAAGGGTTACATACTCAAATTCTCCCTAAATTAATAATGCTTATTCCATTTAACCTATGCTGACTTCACTCTCCATTGGAGAATCTGTTCTTCTTTTTCAGAAACTAGTGATGCCTGAGGAGATAAACTACCCCTTGCACTTCAGCCAAGCTACAGCTGAAGCCACAGAGGAATTGGGGAGATGAGCAAGAGTGCTGCTTCCATGCTGAATCAGCACCTACTAAAGCAGAGATCAACTTTAAAACTCACCCACCACGGCTCAGGGAATTTTGCAAAAGGGGGGATGGAAAGATTGAAAGAGCCACAGATTGAGACATTATGCCCAGAGGCATTGCCTCCTCCCCAAAATAACTGACTGCTTCTCCCACAACCCCATAGGGAATACCTGCAACTCCACTGAGGAGGGTCCCTAGCAGAATAGGGATAGGGATGAGGGAAAATTGTGTACCAACACATGATGCATCCATAGAAAATATGTTGATGATGATGATGGTAATAATAGTAACAGGGAAAAAAGGGAAAAATACTATCTTGGAAAAGATTTTTTGGCTAAATTCACCATTTCTTCTCCTACCTCTTCTGAACTCCCATAACATTATAGTCAGTTCATTTTTAGAGCACTTATCTGTCTATGTCAAAATTACCGATGGTATTGTCTGTCTCACTATCAGAATGTGAGTGCCTTGAGGCCAAGATGCTCTACACTTCTTACACTTCTTTATATGTCCAGGATGCAGTTTTCATAAGTGCTCGATAAATGTCTAGTGATTGAATGAATGACTAACATATATGGAGCAGGACATATTATTTTTCTCTATATATATATTAAATGCCAGTGACAGGAAATTCAGGAAACAGAGGGTATACAGGAAAAACAATGCATAACTACACACTGCCATGCCAATGGAGAGGGTCTAAGTAGACCAAGAGAGAAGTCCCACCACGCTTCCCTCTGCCACTGAGGTAGGGAAAATCAGAAAGGTCAGCATTTGGTATGAAAAAGCACTAGAAAGAAAGAGGCTTGGGCTCTGATCACTTTGTATTCAACCTACAGGTCAGGAATATATCCCTCATATTCAGGAGTAAGAGATGGCCAAAGGCATGCATGAGGCCATATTTGTCAAAAGAGCCACAGAGGGGCTACATTCAGAGACAGTGACTATACAAGGTTAGTAAAAAAGCAAATTTTATTATCACAAAAAGGTGAGATAGCCACCTCTAGTTTCCATAGGAGGCTGTAATTGGTTGGCTTGAATGACTTACGCGTCAAATGATGGACCTGGTAGAGAACAGCTGGTTGTGTCGATAAAGGAAAGAGCTGGGTAAGGAGGCTTTCCCATTGAGAAAGACTCATATCTAGTGAGAGCAGGAGAATTCATGATGAGGCCTCTAGGGCTCCATGAGGCCCACAGATGTGAAGCCAGCATTAAAATCTGTAAGTTAATTTCCAGCCTTGAATTACAAGATGGAAGCAAAAGAAATGATCAGGTCTAATACTACCAAAGGGAGAGAGAAGACAATGGAAGAATGATGGTTTGTGTCTTAGGGACAACATTGAACTATTCATTAAGTCAACACAAGATCCAGAATATGAGTAATAAGAAAAAGTAGCTGGTCACAGTATGGATGATGCTTTGGATCATAGTTATCTGAGGAAGGCCAAAAAGATACTTCCTGCCTTCATCTGAGATTTCCTGGAAAGCAAAGCCAAGCTGAGCTGGCAGCAGGATAAATGTTAAGATACAACTGAGTGGCTGGCACTGGGCCACCCGGAGAAAAACCTATTATATATTTCAATAGTGTGTTCAGAGCAATATTCGTAGAACACTTAAAACTCCCACCACCAGTGCACCAGTGCTTCTCCATTTGCAGAACAATTAACGATGAATTCCCTAGTCTGTTGTTGAATGCCCCCTGTACGCCAGTTCTACTTACTCACCCTTACCTTTCATGTCTCTCCTGTAAGAATCATCCTTTCTCAAGTCCCAACCCCTTCAGAAGTCTCCCAGATCATCAAGTCTCACAGGGATGATGTTTGGTAATTAATCTCCAGTTACAAGCAATTTTCACTGGACACCACTACTAGGCTGGGAGTTGAGGTTAAAAAGGGATGCGAAATGAACTCTCTTCCACATAGAGCTCTGCAGCTCACCGAAGGAAGTGGTAAGAGTAACCGAGATTGACACAAGTAATGAAGGATAAAGGCAAGGAGAAGAGAACAATATCCTGATGTGTTTGCAGCATAACATGGGCAAGGCCAGGGGGCATTTTTTTTGCTTATTCATCCTCCTTAGGAGTGATATAAAAACGGAATCCTCTGCTGCTTCTCTATAACCAAGGTTTAACATATTCCGTAGATTGCCAGCTGATTGACTGCACAATTTAGCTGATAGATGTTTGCTTGCCCCTTTGGAATCTTTCAAATACACCTATTTCTGCTGTTTCATATCAGTAAATTTCAAATTAACTCATCGTAAAGGGTCTTATCACCCTTGGGAAATTTAGTATTACTAACTTAATATCCTACCTTCTCATGCTGGGAGCTAGGTATTATTAGTGTCATAATTAAGACCATATTAATTAGATTTTTTCAATCACTTCAATTTCTTCACACTCCAACACTTAAAGGGTTGGGTAGCCATCTATGTTATGGGATATAAAGGCATGGAGAAAGCTTCTCTGACCCCCAAATATTGCATACAGCTATACATCTTAAATGGCTAACATTGGTTGTCCATCTAGTCAGATGATACACATCTTGCCCGTGCAGAAATTCTTTTTGGAATGGGAACTTCTCGGGTGATATAAAACGTGTTCAGTAAGTATGTGGAGACTTGAAGGTTTATTTGTGAGTATTTTCAAGAGTTTTTCCTGTGTAGCAGATGTTGTTATGGATACCACGGGGCTACAACACTGGCTAAGCTCATCTCTTACAAGTGCATCTCTCTGTGGCTAATTGTAGCAAGTTGGCAGTTACCTGGACCTTCAGTGGATATTTACAGAGCATGAACACATGATTTTACGAAAATTACAAGAGGTTGATTAGGAAGAGCTAGGACCCAGTCAAGATTTTGTCAATAAGGCATGGTGTGCCCAGAGGGACCACTTGCTCCCAAATGTTTGCCTTGAATCTGATACTTCCTGTGGGTGCTTTCCTATTGTGGAAGATGTTCAGGAAACCCTCAATGACATCAGAGGAGAAGACACCAGAGCCTTGCACAGTGTCTGACACATCAGTTACCATCTTGGTAATCCAAAATTCAGAAAATGGAGGTGACTTACTCCAACAGCAGAGTGGGCAAAGGAATAAATGGGGACATGAGTAGGGATGAAAGCTTCAAAATAAAGGAGAAACATAAGATGGTCTTCAAGGAGAAGGGGAGATTTGAAAGAAACAGAATAGGGAAGTTATGGTGGGTGGATGAGAGACATAAGGAAGGGCACACATTAACCTAGCTCTGAGTGACTTTTATCACAAATAATTCTTTGTATGTGGTGGCTGTCCATGTGTTTTCAGACCTTAACATCAGGTTTTGAAATGCTGATTAGAGTTAACCCTGAAGTGGCTTCCCAGGGTGATATCTGTTTTCTCATTCTGGGAGGAGAGGGAGAGGCATTGCTTTGGAAGGATACCCTGGGTTATTGATCCCCTTACTCCAGCCCAGCTCTACGCCTCATTGCCTCTTCCCATGGATGACAGGTCTGTTCAATTTGGAAGTGTCTCTTAGAACTCAGATCTCTGTGGAGAAACTGACCCCAGTCTTGTCTGCTACACTCAGGTCCTCACTGTTATTTTATTACTTCTTGTTTTCTTCGTGCCAGTTGTAGGAACAGATGACTCTGTAAACATCTCCTCTACCTGGTGTCCCACTGATGGTCCCTTATCTCGTCCTCAGTGGACCTTTAGAGGTAATCATCATTTTATAGAGGAAATTTGCAGAGGAAAAGGAGGCTTCATGAAGTTAAATAACTCATCCAAACCTCCAGCTTAGTAAGTAGTTAGACCAGGGCTGGAATTCTGCAAATAGAGCCAGCACTCAAAATGTCCAATTGCCCGAGGTCCTGACTCTCAGCTGCTGACCCCGCATCTCAACAAACCCAAGAGTGAGTGTTTTGCTTTACACCATTCCTAGCCCTGCTTGCAGTGTTGTCTGTCTCAAATCCCTGTCACTTTTACCACACTCACATTCTCTATGGACAGCTTGTCAGCACTCATATGAGCCCGTTAGGACCCCATAGGGAAAAATGATTTCTAGCAAGCCCATCCCTCAGAATCCTAGCTCCCAAATGTCTGCTAACCCACATCCCAGATGATTCTTAAACAGTGATAGCTGAGAAAGTTAAGAATGTATAAATCACTGTCATTCATGACTGCTCATGGAGGTACACATAAATCCATGTTCCAGGAGACACTTGGGTATGATGGACTCTCTGCTGTAGCCAAAGGGGGACACTGGAGCAGTAGTTCTGAGAATGTCAACGTTTAGAGCTTCAGAATGTCAAGAACTGTGTTCTGCAGTGCCCCCAGACATCCCAGTTCCTTTAGCTTGCTTCCATGCTGCCATATCTTTCTCTGAGGAAAAAATGTTGTTGCATCAGGATGTTATTACACTTTTCAGGACAACAGTCCCTGAATTGCAGCCTAGATTTGCCACAGAGAACAGAATTTCTCCTTACTCCTCAAGTATGTGGAACAAAGAGAAACTCATATGTCAAAAGCATACAGTGGATATTAGGTCAAACAGGTGGACCATAAAGCCAGCAGAGAGGGGCTACAATGAAGAGGCTGGGTAAATCTCTCAGGGTAGCAGGAAGACTCTGCTGCCCATTTGCTGAAGCCCTCCTTTCTGCTGCAAGCCCTTTTGCTGCATGAAGTATGGCATCTCATTCTCACATGAAACCCATGACCATTTCTATATTGTGGGCTGATGACATCAGGGTGTGATGCTGGGGATAGAGCAGTAGCGGTGTCAGCATTACTCACAGTTGCTGCCATCATCGCACAAAATTGCTTTCCCCATGGCTATGGATGACAGAAATCACAGAGCAGATGCAGAGGTTGACGCACTCAGTATATGAGATGGCATCACACATCATATAGAAAAGCTATCTCGTGCAGCTCTGCCTGACACCTGTCTATTGTATTTAACTCATGCATTACTTGTTTATGGCTCTATTATCTCTCTCCTCTAACTTAACTGTAAGCTTCAAGAAAGAAAGAGCTTTATTTTGCTCACTGCCATGTAGCCAATCTTTAAAAGAGTATCTGGCACCTCAATGTTGCTCAAAAACTATGATGAATGAAAGAATTGCATGACCTGTCTCTAGACAAGTTTCTTGATATGGATATTTTCATAATAAGAAAATAATAAGGTATACTATAGAAATTGATATTTGACATCATCCCATTGCTTAGGCACAGCTATGTTAACAGAGAAGAGATGTGCTCCCCAGTAACATGCTGGTCAGAGTTCTAGGGAATGGAGAAAGATGGGATGGGGTGCATCAAGAGAATCCCAGCAGACAAGATGACACAGGACATTTTCCTAGGAGCATGTGTGAGTGTGTGTTGTACCAAAATGCTTGCAGCCTTGACATATGAAAAGGAAAACAGGCATAGTAGAACCAACTCCAAAGTTAACAAAGACTTCTGTACATGGAAACTCACCATGACTGAGTAATGACATGACAATTGGACCATCTTCAGCTATTCACACATGGAATTAGTTCGCTCTCACAGGAAACTCTTTCACATTCTAGGAAGCACTGAGGCAGTGAGGATTGTTGGTCACAGTTCAGGTATTAGAGAATGGACTACACCAACTTGAAGGTGTTTGTCAACTCTGACATATGATGGTCCCGTATTTCTCCTGGCTGTGCTCACCTTGGAATCCTCAGAAGCATCACACACCAGGGTTCTCAGTGAGGCTCAGGCCTGCCATCAAAGCCTTCCAATTTGGCCATTTCAGAATATCCTGTCTGTCATTCCAGCTTTCCTCAAGATTCTTGCTACAGATTGCCTCCTATTCCATCACCTGTGCACACACACATGACCATGACATCATCTATGTGTGCACTAAGTCTGCCCTCTCAGCATCTGCTCTGAGCTGCAAGCTCACTAATTATTTGTAAAGAAATTCAAAGACCATTCATAAATAGAGACAAACGACTCACCCTAGAGAAAATTTACTCATCTCTTACAGGACAAGATTATTACAAAGTAAATCCCCAAGAATCTCAGATATCATCAAAAACTATAAGAAAACATAATAATATTTAATAAAAGGTAATCCTAGTTACCACACTAGGTAACGTAATAAGGATTGGGGGCTCCAATTCAGTTATAAGGGAGGTCTAAGAGAGTCCTCTTGCAAGGCATGTGAATGTGAGGTGTACTTACAATTTCTATCAACTGTTGATAGCTTTAGATACAGTTGATGGAGATAACAGGAGCTGTTTCCCCTGGGAGTGGGGGAAGCAGTCGTCTCTTAACTCTTAACAATGTTAAAAATACGATAAGGCTATCTGAAGTGAAAATAAGTCAGGAATAGAAGAATGTTCACAGTCACGAGGAAGGTGCGAGCATAAGAGCATGATCAATTATGCAAAAGATACAGCCACAAGAATAACAGCTCTCCCCAAGTAAGTGTCTTGATCACAAGTATGCTGTTAGACTGTCCATCATGGTGATAAAATACCTGACAAACACTTTCCTCCAGGAGCACATCATTTTGGTTCACAGTATCACAGGTTTAGTCCAGAGCCTTTGGCTGTGTTGATTCTGTGCCCATGGTGCCATGGAACAGCATGGCAGTGGGAGCACTTGGCACAGCTCCTCACCTCATGATGGGCAGGAAGCAAAGAGTGAGGAAGGAACCAGGAGAATTAGAACCTTCAGCAACACGTTCCCAGTGACCGACTTCCTCCATCTAGGCCCTACTTCCTAAAATGATCACCACCTACCTCCCCAGATAGAGCCACCATCTGGAAGCCAGACATTCAACACACCAGCATATCCAAATGTTTGAGCATTTCACATTCAAATCATAACATATGGACGGCAGGAACAGAAGCTCAGAAGTCACAGAGTAGGGTCTGCTTGAGAAGGTTGGCATAGACAGGAAGACTCAGTAAGCAGGACTCTAAGAATACTCAGGACCTCAACAGTACTGAAGCAAATGCTATTGTTATGACTGTAGGAATTATTTTGTAATTATTTTGAGCTAACTGGAACTTTTGTAAGTTGGAGCTAAAATCGAAGCATTTTCTTTGAATCCAGTGGGAAATTGGCTGTCTGTAGCTTATAAATTGCATTGCAGATTCACCTTATGCATGCACTACAGGAGTCCAGGAAGCAGCTCTGGGTCCTAGCAATACAGCCACCCACTCATGCCATGGCTCAGAGAGCTCCCTCCACACCAACAATCGCCAGAATGGCAGGCACTCACACCATGGGAGGGAAGCTGGCTCCCTGTTGAAATTGAATACAAACACACAGATGTCCCTATAAACCCAAGATGGGACCAGGAAAAACCTGAATGTCTGTGTGCCCACCCCTGAATTCAAGGCTGTATGGGTTATAAGAAATACTGAGGGACAGCTGGTGAAGACATATACCCCTTCTCTCATCCTGCAGCTCTCTCCTTATGCCACCTGGCCACTGACCATTTGCCCAGGCTTCTTTGGGAGTGGCTCCAGTTTTCTCTGTGTGTTCTTTGTCAGAACATATCACCTAAGGTCCAACCCTATGAGCTGTCACAAGTGGCAAAGAAATGTGCATGACATGTTAATAGATTACACTAGGCAAACCTGTAATTTGACAGACATATATTAAGAGCCCCCTGCCCCATATATGCAACAAGGTATTTGCAGTTATTGAGCTCTGATATTTTGACAATAGAATAAGAAAATACTTTGCTTAAAATTTACTTCTGGTAAAGTTAGGAATCTTATTGGTGAAGTACGAAGTGGAAGAACAAGAAGGCCACTTTTAGAGGTCAGGGAGTGTCTGACATAACACCTACTTACTGCATTCTCACCTCTCACTTGCTCATATTAATGTGTGTGTTTCACTCAAGGAGGACACTACCAGAGCTGATGCTATGCTGGTCAGTGGCAAGGGCTACAGGACAGAGATAAGCCAGCCCTCAGCTCCAGATTCTTATTAACCAACCTTTTGCTCCCTGGGTATTTGACATTAAGTTTAATACTGGACCAGGAGTATTCTACTTTTTTTTTCCCAGAGGTAGGGTCTCACTCCAGTCCAGGCTGGCCTGGAACTCACCCTGTACTCTCAGGGTGGCCTTGAACTCACAGCAATCCTCCTACCTCTGCCTCCCAAGTGCTGGGATTAAAGCCTTGTGCCACCACGCCTGGTTTAGGAGCATTCTACTCTTAAAACAGAAGTTATCCTCCTCCCATCTCAGGGGCTTTCAGCTCTGCTCTACTGATTGAGTTGCATGATCTGATTTAATAAATCAGAAGAATACTTGTATTAGGGATACTTGTAATAGGGACGATATATGTGGTGCAGCTGCCACCTGGTCATGTGCTTAGTTAACTTAATGAATCAGTATCTTTGGTGGTAAGTTCCAGGCACACTGACTCTGTTACTATTCAGCCCCCAGGGTTCACTCTCTACGATTACTGTGTGATGTACAAATGCTTATTGAGAAAAGAAGACATTTTCTTGCTATTCTCCTACCAAAAAGAACAAGGTCTAGTGACTCTAAAGTCCAGGAGTTTCATCATTTTTGACTTTTGAAGTTAACCTTACCTAGCCCACCACTCCATGATCCACCTGTATCCAGCACCCTGATCCTCAGTACTCTGACTCACTGCTCCTTCTCCCTCCTCCTCCTCACACTCACTTTCACATCCTCACTCTCACCAAGGAGACCATGCATACTTACAGCTAAGTCAAGGACTTAATTGACCTCCAGGAATGGATACAGTCAGTCCTCAGTATCCACAGATTCCCCACAGTATACCAAAATCTCTGAAAGCTCAAGTCCCTGTATAAAATGACATAGGATTTGCACATAACCCTTGAGTGTTTTCCTTCATACTGTAAATCATGGCTTAGTTTCCTATAATAACTAATACAATGTAAAAACTACATTGCACTGTTTAGGAAATAATGAGCACAAATAATGTTTAGTACAGATGCCATTTTCTTTTTTAAATTTATTTTTATTTATTTATTTGAGAGCGACAGAGAGAGAGAGAGAGAGAATAGACACACCAGGGCCTCCAGCCACTGCAAACGAACTCCAGATGCATGTGCCACCTTGTGCACCTGGCTTATGTGGGTCCTGGGGAACTGCACCTCAAACTAGGGTCCTTAGGCTTCACAGGCAAGTGCTTAACTGCTAAGCCATCTCTCCAGCCCTCAGATGCCATTTTCTTCCAAATATTTTTTGCATGTGTGTTTCAGTGTATGGAACATGTGGTGTGGTGTGTGGAGTATGCGTGTGTGGGAGCACAGATGTGCATGTCCATGTGCATGCAGAGACCTGGGAAGGAGATGGGGCATCTTCCTCTATTGTTCTTCCATTTGTATCCTTGAGATGGAGTCTCTCACTGAACCTGGATCTGTGCTTTTTGGTCAGACTATCTGACCAGTGAGCCACAGAGATTCTCCAGTCTCCATTTCCAACAGGACCAGGGTTGCAGGCTTATATGGCCATCAACAGCTTTTGATATGGTGATAAAGGAATTGAACTCGGGGCAAATCTGACCCTCATGCTTACATGGCAAGCACGCTTACTGATACCTATAGACTTATCTCCCCAGCCCCTCTTCCAAACAGCATTGACCTGACATTGACTGAATCTGTGGATGTGGAAGTTGTGGATATAGAGGTCTGATAATATTTAAAAATTTAATTTAAAAATATTTTATATGTACATGTATATTCTATTTTATGGGCCTGATAGCCACCCCAGTGGTTCCACCCAACTCATATGAGTGCATTACTCATGATTTCTGTGGCTGTAACTGGCTCCTGGGTTTCTGCATAAAGCTAATGGAATCAAGGACCCTGTCACTCTCCCACATTTGCATGGAGTCCTTGGTATGCTCAGAAGTTTGTTTCTTTATTTTTATAAAGTAACAAAAGGAAGATAGCTTAAGGAGAATTTAGGCATTTTGAGATTATGATTTTGGAATCATAGCAGATGAAACTATTTTAATTCTTCAGGTCATTATGCAAAGTGTATTGGTCTAAAGCCAAGGGATGGGTAAACAAGTAGGGAGGGCAGCTCTGTGCAGGAGCCCTGGGATACTTCTCAGCTCATCAGGGTGGATAAGCCCAAGGGACAACAGGCGCGGTCCATGAGCAAATTAAGGCTCTTGAAATCCAGCTCCAGCAACAATTCCCACAATCCATAGGCAGGCAGTATCCTGAAGGGAAGGGGAGCTGCTGGATGCAGGCAGGTGTCAACTTGGCCCATGATATCTGGCTTCCAGTGTGGGAGACGATGTTGTTGAACAATCTGTGTCCTATTGTACAGTTAGATATATCCACGTCTTCCATGTTATTCAGTACTATCAATGTGTCTTCCAAAGAAGGCCAGGATTCAGGTGAAATTTGAAAGAAACAAAGGGAGGATGTCTTTGTGGGTCTCTTAGTCCGAGCAAAGTTCTTCTGTATCTTTCCCTTTAGATCTATGGAACCTGTACTAGCAAGCTTTGGGGTATAATTACCAAATACCTGAGGCAGCTAACTATGTAAAAAAAAGAAAAGGTTTATCTTGTTCATAGTTTTGGAGGTTCAAGTGTATGGTATCTGCATCAGCCCTGTTCTGGTTACTGCTTCCCAGGACAGTCCCATCATAGCAGAGGCTTGGAGATGTGAAAGAGTTTTTACTGCCAAACAGCAAGTTAGAGAGGAAAACTGGGGTCCCAAAATCCCTTCTGAGAATGTACTCCAGTGCCCTAAGGACTTCCTACAAGACCTCACCTTCCAAACTTTTCACCATCTCCCAATAGACCCATACTAGGGATAAGGCCTTCAATCAGGGTGATCTTGGGGGACACAATTAAACTACTAAACCACACTTACCCCATAGTAGAACCCCACAGAAGGATATGTTCAGGGTCATTGTAACATATCCTTAGATTATCTTGAGGTTTGGGGATTTAGCTCAGTGGATAACTGCTTGCCTAGCAAGCACAAGGCCCTGTGCTCAGTGCTCAGCACCAGAAAAAAATAATCACAAAAAGACCAATAAAGAAAAGGGAGGGGCTTAGATTAGCTGGAAAGTAAGGGTACCTTAAATAATCAACAAGCTTTAACTCTGAGCACCCAATCCAAGCTTCACAGAAGGTGCAAAACTGTTGGGCATTGCTAAACAGGGGCTGGGGATGTAAGGAAGCTGGCCTGGGCTGTTGGACATGGCCAGGGACCTTGGACTGTGGGGGTCGCAGCCAGCTTTATTGTTGGGAACCCACTCTGGTGACGGAGCTGGCCCTCCCTTTTCCCAAGGTTGTAGTGTGACTCATCTTTGCCCAGAAGTGGTGGAAAAGGTGGGCCCTCCCCCATCCCAAAGCACCTGAGCATTCCATAGTCTAAGGTTTTGCCACCCCCACCACAGTTCCTGACCTTATGGCCAGCTGCCCAAGAGACCCTTATATGGTAGTAAACAGTCTCCCTGCAGCTGTAGTCATCCAATATGTGGCTAAAGTCACGTAGCTTTTCCCGCCACTTGTTATCTCCCTTGCAGCTTCTTCCTCACAACTTCTGCTTTCCAACACCAGCCAATTAGATAGCAACCCATAAACCTATATATACCAATCACCTTATGATCTGTATATGCCTTCTAAACCTTTCTCTAGTGTTTATAAACCCACTCCTCTTTTGAATAAATGAGAGCACCATCCACCAGACCATCTCCCAGGAAAAAGTAGGGAAAACCCTTCAACTTATTGGCCATGGCAAAGACTTTCTGAATATAACCCAACTGCTCAGGAAATAAAACCACAGATCAACCACTGGGACCTCATGAAATTACAAAGATTTTGTACAGCTAAGGACACTGTGAGTAGAGCAAAGAGGCAACCTACAGAATGGGAGAAAATCTTTTCTAGCTATACATCTGATAGAGGGTTAATATCTAAGATATACAAAGAACTCAAAAAATTAAATAATAAGAAATCAAACAACCCAATTAAAAATGGGCTATGAAACTAAATAGAGAGTTCTCAGAAGAAGAAATACAGATGGCATATAAACATCTAAAAAATTTTCTACATCCCTAGTCATCAGGGAAATGCAGATTAAAACTACCTTGAGGTTCCATCTCACTCCTGTCAGATTGGCTACCATCATGAAAACAAATGATTATAAATGCTGGTGAGGATGCAGAAAAAGAGGAACCCTTCTACACTGTTGGTGGAAATGCAATCTGGTCCAGCCATTGTGGAAAAAAAATGCACCAAGGACTTTGGTGGCCAATGATCCCCGGGAATAGCAAGGACCCTCACAAAGCTTCTGGCATAATTCTAAACAGAAAGGGGAGAGGGTGGTGATGGAAGCCAGGTCTTTGTGGTAGAAATGATAAACATTGTGAAAAGATTATCATCTTTTCTACTTCCTGGAAAAATGATGGTCCACTGTGGTGGTCATTCACAACAGCTAGCAAAGAGTTCTAGCTCTCTACCTTTAGTACAGAGGGAAGGACTATACTCTCTTGTTCCTCTCTTAAGGTTGGATGACTGGTCCTGGATAATGAGCTGTGATGAGTGAGCATTTCATCATTAATACAGTGACCAAGAGTGTTTTCTTTTCTCTCCATATGTGAGACAGTGGCTTCCTAATCTTGGGATGACTGCTTTGAGTGACCCCTTATCCTCACCAATGACTTATGAAGAATATTTATGAGTAGGTAAGAGAACATACTGTTACATTTAGTTACTGAAATTCTTACTGACATGTAATCTAGCTAATCCTGACTCATACATTCTGGTATGTACCCCACTGTTTTATAAAGCAAAATCCAGGTTGATTATTTCCTATCAGTAAAGGAACTAGCCAGTTCATTACTGTTTACTATGCATAAATAGTACCACACCTTATGCCAGTTAGCCATAAACAGGAGAACAAGATTCTATTCCTGGAGGTTTACTGTCTTAGATAGAATATATAAGTCATTCAGGGAGATGCAAAATATTTCTAAATCACTGTGCAAAGGTGTTGGCTGTGAGTACAAGGAAGCTCAACGCTGGAGGGTGTTGTGGACCAAATGTGTGTTAGCACTGCCCCAATGTATTTATTGAAGCCATGATGATGAAGAATTTTAATAATGTCATAAAGGGGTTCCTGACTGCATACTGCTAATGAACATGTAAGAGGAGTCTAGGAGATAACACATGGAAACATGGCTGTTTGAAAGCCAGGAAAATGTCCCTCACCCAAAACAAACACTACCAGACCTTGGTTTGAGAACTTGAGACTCTAGAATTTTCAGAAAATAATTCTATTGTTATTTAAGCTACCCAGAATATGATACTCTTTTCATAGTATCATAAGTACATAGACAAGGAAAATGTAACTCTAGGCTAAACTTCTAGAAAGGTCTTCTGAAGGAGGCAATACCTATTCTGACCTTGCAGAAGGAAACTGAGAGTAGCACTGTTATTTCCTTTACAGTAAATATCTATTTTCATTTTTATTTTAATGTTTTGATTGACATATTTATGAAGTACAATGCTACACTCTTGTGATCTGTGGAATAACAGGGTAAATATAGTTAATAATAAAGTATTACATATCTCAAAATAGGTTAAAGACAGGATCCTGAATGGACTTACCACAAAGAAATGATAAGTTTAAGTAATGGTTACAATTTAGTCATAACCCAATGAATTTATGAATCGAACCATTACCTGTCTTTTCATTTGTAAGAATTCTACCAGATAGGAACTATAATCCCCTATTGAGAATGAGATTGGGAGGTAGGAAATATAAAGCATATGAGAACTAGAGATTGCCCTGTCCTTTTCTACCTCACTGTGCTGGCTGGATGGAACTGTCTAGTGGGCAATTGGAAGAACTCCAGGTGCTTGGAGAATGGCTTTTTCAGAGGCAGAATAGGAAAATGACCTGAATGGGACCAACAATGTTCAACTAGAATGGTGGGAAATTTACTGAGTATGAAGGCTGGAATGAGATTAATCCTCCTAATCTAATGGATTCCTCATCCTAATAGGGATCATAAGAGTCCCAGGGAAATCTAAATAGAAGCCGGGCAAGGAGTTCCCAGCATTAGGTAGGAGGATCGAGAGTTCGAGGCCACCCTGAGACTACATAGTTTATTCCAGGTCAGCCTGGACCAGAGTGAGACCCTACCTTGCAAAAAAAAAAAAAAAGAAATGTCTAAATAATTAATTTTCTTCTTTTTTATTAACTTCCTTAATTGTAGACAATATCCCATGTTACTTCCCTCCCTCCCCCACTTTCCCCTTTGAAATCTACTCTCCATCATGTCCCCTCCCCCTCTCAATCAGTCTCTCTTTTAATTTTGATGTCATCTGATAGTCTGAAGTATCACTAGACTTCATGATCAGATATACTTTCTGGCTATCTTAAAAATTGATCTAAGTCACATGTGAAACCATTCTAAAAAGCCCTGTCCACTTCTTGTCAACTTGATTTATGTCATCATCTTGACACAGCCTTGGGACTTAAGCCTCATGACAGCCAACTAGAGAAGGAGAGGGCATGGGAGTCAGGAGAAGTGCCCCAAGTCTTCTTATTGCCCAAAATTTGTTATTCCAAAAAAGAAACTTTATTGGCTAGAAGTGAGGCATCTCTAAACCTTAGATGTACTGGAAAGAACAGGCTTGCCCCTGCTCAGCAGCTGGCTCAGTCTTCTGTCCCATGGCTTTAATAGCTTTGTAGGTAATAGCCTTTTGCTATTAAGACAAAGCATCAAACACTTTAGCCCCAGCAAAAAGGAACTTAAAAATGAAACACTCCAGGTGGCTATGGTGAACCACTGAAATATCTATGTTCTGTGGTCCTGGGGTCTACCCTCCCCTGGGGCAGTAGCTTCTTATTTGGCGACAGTAGGACAACCTGTATTTGCTTTTGAAACCCATGAGAAATTCTGGGTAAATGTGCATTTTTACAGAGAGAAGACCCATTGCTGAATTATCATATAAACATGCCAGGGTTTGCAAAAAGAGTCATAGCTCTGGGAGTTAGAGGAGAGTTTCTTACTTTGAGACAAGCACAGAAAGCCATTAGAGGCTCAGGAAAAGAGGTACTACATGTGGAAACTGAAGAATTGGATTCAAATCCTAACTTGCCCATGAGACTCTGTGGCTCTCTGCAAGGGATTGCAATGCTCCAAATACCGTTTCTTCTTGTGGCCTTGCACACCTACCTTTGGAGAAGTATGATGAAAAATTGAGGTTAAATCTATAGCAGACAATCAGTAATCCAGCTTCAGCATCCCTGCTCAAGCTCTAATGAGACAACATTATTTAATCTGAAAGGACTCTCCAAGCATCTCTTCAAGAAGTTTCCAGTAATAAGACACAGGAAACAGGTACGCTTCCAGGGGTTTGGGAGCCACCCATGACTGGAGGGTCTAATGGGCACCCATCATTCAGGAAGAAAAACCCAAGAGAGAGTGTTGGGGTCCCCCCTAGGGCCAGCCCAGGAGGGACTGCAGGGTCTCTGCCAAGTGGGGAGTGAGAGGTGCGGAGTCACAACACAGACTCCGGGAGCTGGGTGGAAGCAAACAGAGGGGGAGCTGCTGCAAACTCGTTTATTCAAGGAAGTGTAGGTGGTTTAAAGGGTTTGGCTGGCAAATCATTGTATGGGGTGGTCCCCTTCTTGTGACCAATGACAGCCTGTCTCTGGGCAGATCATCACACAGCACGTTTCTCACAAGCATGGGACAGTAGCTGTTGTCACTCCAGGCCTGTGAAGAATGCCACGTCCACAGAAGCTACTTCCTGTTTTCTTCTAGCATGCAGTCTGGCTAGGGCCCAACCTGCATTTTGCCATACATATCCTCCTTTTTCTTTTTATTATTGGCAACCCTGGGAGGCATGGTTCTTTGCCTAGCCATTGTTGAACCCAGGCCCCAAGGGATCATCACATGTGACAGTGCCTGTCTTAGGTTGCCCCATCCTATGGGGTCTTACCTGTCATTGACTACCCGCCATCCTGGTGAGAAAAGACCGAGGGGTGTGGCCTGGCTTCTTTTAGCATGTGGTCTGGCTAGGGTCTGGCCTGCATTGTGCCATACAAGGGAGTAATGCAGGAATAGGTTTCACAGGCCACCTTCAGGCAAAGATCCACCATTATTTTCCCCAGATGTGCTGGGAAGACTGTAACATGTACTTCCCCACACAGGTTCTAGGGTGTACAAACATAGAACCATGTGAAATACAAAAGAGAATATTGGATGACATGAAATGTGATGGGTTTGAAAAGACCTCATAGGGCTGTAGATATGACTCAGCCTAATGACCCAGGTTCAATTCTCCAGTACCCACAAAAAAACCCAGATGCACAAAGTGGCTCAGGTATCTGGAGTTCATCTGCAGCAGCTAGGGTCCTGGCCTGCCTGTTCCCTCTGCTTTCAAATAAATAAATATAAGTATTTTAAAAGGATTTCATGCAGTATCATGGTATGAAAATAAGAAATTCTCCTCAGCATTCACATTATGGTTTTGGTCATCCATCCACGAAGACATACTAACAGGGAAAATATGCAACTGTATTAGAAACAAAAGGCTGGTGTTGCCCAAATAAACAAAATGGTCTTGCCTCAGACCATGGGAGATAAGCCATGTGTTCTCCATCTCTCTCTGTCTCTTTTTTTTTTTTTCTTAATTTTCCAAGACATATAAAGGGAGCCAGTGGGCTTATTTCCTGATTTTTAGATTCATAAGATGGCATCTATTAACAAGTTCCTCATGTCAATCCTCTTTCTGTGGTTGCTGCTCCCCACTCTCCAGACTTGTACTCCCAGATTCCCTTGTTTATGTTTTTCTACCTCCCCTTGCCCGCTGTAATACCTGGGCACTTCCACATAATTCATTCCTCAATGTCCAGATCAGAGGTCACCTTATACAGCCTTCTCTATACCTTACTCCATCCTGACACACCCTGGCTTCTCAATCCTCTGCACTCTCCCAGCTCATGGAGGCTGGAGATGCTGGCCATGGAGTATGTCATGCAAACTGGAAACATTTTGAAATACCATGATTTTATTGCTCTATGTAGACACTCACGGGACAAGACTCATCTTGTTCCTCCATGACTACTCTGTACATCTAGTCTAGAAAGTTGCCTTAAATCTTATTATCCAGGGAGATTTCCATTCAGAAAGTTTATCAGTACATGGTCTTAAGAAAACTCCTGGGCAGGAAACAGAAGGGAGCAGAGAAAAAATTTAAACTTTGATATAACTCGACCTTTAGACCAGCCAGCATACAGGCTGCTCACATGCTAGTATGGCCCTTCACAGTTGTCCCAAACTAAGACAAGAGGCTCCAGACTTTGTATTCCTCTATCAATCAGTCATAAGATACAGGCTGCCCTCAAGTCAGAAGCATAACTTGGCCAAAGTGCTTTCTGTAGAGAAATGGTTCTGAACACCAATTAGCTATGGAAATGGGTGATGTGGATCTTGTGTTAATTTTCTACTTCTGCATAAAAGGCTTTTAACATACACACTTGTAAACTTAAAAAAGCACATGCTTACTAACCCACAGGCTTGCCATTCACAAGTTCTGTGGGACCTGAGCTAGAGTCTCTGCTTAGAGGCTCACAGGCTGAAGTCAAGGTGTCAACTGTGATGCAATCTTGTGCAGATGCTCTGTGAAACTCTATTTCTTAGATATCTCCTAAATGCTTCTTGAATTAATGGCTATATGGCTCCTTCCAGCAGCACAGATATTCCTTCAGCTTAGATCCCTCACATTAGAGTCTTTGAACTTTCTCTAGACAAGGGCTTTTTAAACTTCTTCCATTCATGACTTTTTTTTACCCAAGTAACTTTTATGCAACTCCAAGAAAGTGGGTGTATAAATTAGACATAAATATCAAATATTTCCTGATAATAAATTAGAAAGAAATTTACTTTGAAATAATTATTTGCTATGCAGAGCATATAGTTTTGTCATTGATTAAAAACAAAATTTTAAAATAAAATTTAAAAATTAAAAAAAAAAATCAGACTTCCAGGTAAGATGGTGGCATAGGAGCCATGCCAAACCAGCCTATGGAGGGCATTTTAGCAAAACCACAGCAAAATACACTCTTCTTCTGAAAAGTGAAGGAGTTCTTCTTAGACACAAAGGAGAAGCAGGAGAAACCAAGATGGACCAGAAAGGAGGAAAATGGCCAGAATCCCACTGAGGTGCCTGCGGCTGGCCAATCTGCATGATCTGCGCACCCACCCAGCACTGCCCACCAGGCCACAGCACCAAGCAGCAGCAGCAGAGACCAAACAAGGGGATTTTCCTCATCAGCCTTCTTGCAAAGTGAAGAAATCTGAAGTAAAGACAGTTGAGATCAGCTAAGGAGCTATTGAAAGAGATGCAGGCAGGACTGTATGAGCAACTCCAGGCTTCCTGCACTCTCCCATCCCCCAATGATCAGCCTCCATCCCCCACCATGGCAGCGCATGCAGCACAGCTGATCAGAACTCCAGCTCCACAGTACAATACAGAGGGATTGAGATGGGCACTCAGCATTGGTGAAATTGGAAGCCACACCAAAAGGTAACAAGGCTGATTGACAAAAAAAGAATGAAAGAAAGAAAGAAAGAAAGAAAGAAAGAAAGAAAGAAAGAAAGAAAGAAAGAAAGAAAACAGGTACATAGGCCTGCATTGGAAGTGCTAATCTCTTTCCACGTCAGGTTATGTTATGGGTTACATATTCTTGGCTGGCTTTATCATTTTCAAATAAACTGTATTTGGGGGTTGAATATTGCTGCCTTTGATGCTTTCAGATTTATAGGTCTTTGTTTTTTGCTTCTGTCATTATTGGGGGCAGGATCTGATTCAGATCCAGGCTGACCTGGAACACAATTCAGAACAGAATTCTCTACCTCCCAGCTGTCAGGATTAAGGGTGTAGAGCAACACACAACCCTTAGGGATTTTGGCTTTATAAGACTATCTGTTTGTTTTAATCTCCACACTTGTATACTCTGTGCTGGTTTTATTGAAGGTGTATATTGCTCAGTTGAAGTTTATAATTGGCCAGTAAATTGTTCCACCCAGTCCACTAGAATACTTACTTAGCAAGCAAACTCAACACCTATGATTACTTCTGTGGTTGGATTGGGGTACAAGAGCTACACTTGGCACCTTAAACTCATATCTTGAAAGTATATAAAGGTGGATCACCACATCTAAGAATACTGCAGATAAGTAGAAAACCCAAACATCAAATCAATTAAGGATGCAAAAGTTGCTAGATTATAATATTAAGAAACACAAAGAATCAAGACAATAAAATCCCACCAAAAATTATAAATCCATCATAAATGATCACCAATGAGACTGTTTTAGATGAAATGCTTAACAAAGATTTTTTTTAAAAAATGATTTTATAGATACTCAAAAATATCAAAGAAGAAATCAAATGAATCAAAGAAAAAACAGAGGAATTAAAGAAGAAAATAAACTGAAAGAGAACACAGGAAGCCAGCTTAATGAAATAAGAAGATCATTATAAGACATGAGAAAGGAAATAGAAATATTGAAAAAAAACAGGCTGAAATTCTAGCTCTGAAGAATACAATCAAATAAAAAAGAAAAATCTCTGTGGAAAGTCTCATTAGTAGAATGCATGAAGGAGAGAACAGAATATCTAAACTAGAAGACCAGGTAGCAGACCTAATACAGCCCAACAAAGAGAAACACAAGTTAATAGGAAGATATGAATGGGAATTTCAAAATATCTAGGACAATATGAAAAGTTCAAATATAAGAATTCAGGGTATAGTAGAAGGAGAAGAATTTCAGTCCAGAGGCTTAGTAGGAGTTTTCAACAAAATTTCCCCAAATTGGGAAAGAAATGCCAATGCAGATACAAGAATTTTTTAGAACATCAAACAGACAAAACCTGGAAAGAATCTCTCCTTGCCATGTTATTTATAATTAAACTACTAAACATGCAAACCAAAGAAAATATATTGAAAGCAGTTAGAGAGATAAACCAAGTCACCTACAAAAGCAAACCCATCAGAATTGCAGATTACTCAACACAAACTTTAAAAGCCAGAAGGGCTTGGAATGATGTATTCCAAGTTCTGAAAGATAACAACTGTCAACCAAGATTACTTGATCCTGCAAAGCTATCTATCCAAATTAATGGAGAAATAAGGACATTCCACAACAAAAAGAGGCTAAAGGAATTTATGACAACTAAACTAGCTCTACAGAAAGTACTCAAAGGAATCCTTTACACTGAAGAGAAAGCAAAACACACACAGTAGAAATTAGGAAAAAATAAACCATACTCAATGGTTAAAACAATTGAATAAAGGGAAAACAGGAAGCACTACAAACAAGAAGAATGGTGAGAATAAATATATACCTTCCTGTAGCAGACAGATTCAGGTTCGCTGAGATGAACCTCCAGACCAGGCACAGTTATGGAAGAAGGGATATTATTTATTGAAGCTTCCAGGGGAAGTTCCATAATGGCAGAAGAAGCGGCCTGCTCTCACAGGACCAGGCAAGAGAGCAAAAGCTCCCAGCCACACAGCACACAGAGCAAAACCACAGCCAAAAAGCCACAGCACACTTCAGGAACTTCCCCTAGGCATACTTTGCATATCTTTACAATGGATTCTCAACCCCACCTCCACACCAGCCCCCAGTGACATTGCCTCTAGGAAGGTGATTGCAGATGCAAACTATAAAGTAATAAAACATTGAATATATTGGGGGCCATATATTCAAACTACCACACTTCCAATAATACCTCTTAATATCAATGGCCTCATTGCCCCAATCAAAAGACTTGGGCTTACAGACTAGATTCAAAGGCAGGATCCTGCCATTTGTTTCCTCCAGGAAACTCATCTCTCAATAAAAGATAGACACTGTCTTAGGGTGAAAGAAAATAAATGGTATTTCAAGCAAATGGGACTAGGAAATAAGAAGAGGTTGCTATCCTAATATCTGACAGAATAGACTTCAAACTAACATTAGTGAGGAAAAATAAAAAGGTCACTTTATATGGATTAAAGGAACACTCCAACAGGATGACATTACAATCCTAAACATATATGCTCCTAACATGGGGGCTCCCAGTTTCATCAAACAAACACTATTAGACTTAAGGTTAGAGAGAACACCAAACACAATTGTAGTGGGTGACTTCAGTATCTCACCCTCACCAATTGGCAGGTCATCCCGGTAAGAAATAAACAGAGAAACATCTGGATTAAATGATGTCATGGAACAAATGGACCTAAGAGAAATATACAGAACATTCTATCCAAATGCTGCAGAATATATACATTTTTTCTAAGCAGCACATAGAACATTCTCTAAAACAGAACATATATTAGAACACAAAGCAAACCTTAACAAATACAAAAAAATTGACATAATCATTTGTACTCTGTCTGACCACAATGGGATTAAACTGCAAATCAGCAACAAGAAAAGCTACAAAGCATACACAAATTCATGGAGACTAAACAGTACACTCTTGAGTGATGAGTGGGTCATAGAAGAAATCACAAAGGAAATCAATAAATTCATAGAATCAAATGGTCATGAGAATACAATATAACAAAACCTTTGGGACACAATGATGTCAGTCCTAACCTAAGAGGGAAATTAACAGCTCTAAAAGCCTATATTAAGAAATTAGAGAGTTCACAAGTTAATGCTTCACCTTAAAACCTTGGAAAAAGAAGAACAAGGCAAACCAAAAATCAGTAGATGGGAAGAAATAATAAAGATTAGGACAAAAATTAATGAAATAGAAACAAAAAAAAATCTAAAGAATCAATGAAACAAAGAGTTGGTTCTTTGAGAGGATAAACACTACTGATAAACTCTTAGCAAATCTGACCACAAGAAAGAGAGAAGAGACAAAAATTAATAAAATTAGAGATGAAGAATGCACCATTACAATAGATACCAAAGAAATTCAGAATATATATATATATGCCTCTAAGTTTGAAAATCTGAAAGAATAGATGATTTCCCTCATTCATATGACCTACCAAAATTAAATCAAGATGAGATAAACCATTTAAAAAGACCTATAACAAATATGGAGATCCAACCAGTTATAAAGAGTCCCCCAACTAAAAAATGTCCAGGCCCAAATGGATTCACTGGTAAATTTTACCAGACCTTCATGAAAGAACTAACACCATTGCTTCTCATGTTTTCCATAAAATAGAAAAGGTAGGAATTTACCAAACTCCTTCTATGAAGCCAGCATCACCCTGATACCAAAACCAGACAAAGACAGAACAAAAAAAGAACATTACAGACCAATCTCCCTCATGAATGTAGATGCAAAAAATGATCACAACTGACCTCCCATTCCTACTCATCGAAACCCCTACTGTTATGAATCAAAGATATCCTCATGGGGACTCTGAGATTGGCCATGGGATGTGCTGGTCAATGGGGGATTACTATATACTAATGTTATATTTCAAAAATATTGTCTAGTGCCTAATTAACTTAGTAACATTGAAAATAAAATTAAGAATTTAATTCAAAAACAAATTATGAACAAAATATCGGCAAACAGGATACAAGAATATATCAGAAAGATTATTCACCTGACTAAGTAGGCTTTATCACAGAGATGCAGGGATGGTTCAAAATATGCAAATCAATAAACATAATACATCATATAAATGGTCTGATGGACAGAAATCACATGATCATCTCAATAGATGCAGAAAAGGCATTCAACAAAATTCAACATCCCTTCATGGTAAAAGTATTACAGAAACTGGGAATAGAAGGAACATATCTCAACATAATAAATGCCATTTATGACAAACCTAAAGCCAACATAATACTAAATAGGGGAAAATGTAAAGCTTTTCTATTAAATTCAGAAACAAGAAAAGGGTGTCCATTTTCTCCACTTTTATTTAATATAGTACTGGAAGTCTTAGCTCTAGCAATAAGGCAAGAGACACTCCTAAAAGCGATACAAATTGGAAAGGAAGAGATCAAATTATCATTATTTGCAGATGATATGATTCTATACATAAAGGACCCTACTCTACCAGCAAACTGTTAGAGCTAATAAACACTTTTAGCAACATAACAGGATACAAAATAAACACACGGAAATCAGTAGCTTTTCTATGTACTAACAACAAACATGTGGAGGGTGAAATCAGGGAATCTCTCCATTAACAATTGCCTCAAAATAAATAAATAAATAAATAAATAAATAAATAAGTCCCTTGGAATAAACTTAACCAAGGAAGTGAAGGATCTCTACAATGAGAACTTTAAAACATTCAAGCGAGAAATTGCAAAGACACAAGGAAGTGGAAAGACATCCCATGTTCTTGCATTAGAAGAATCAATATTGTGAAAATGTCAATCTTACCAAAAGCAATATACATATTTAATGCAATTGCCATTAAAATTCCAATGGTATTTTTCACAGAAATAGAAAAAAACAATTCTAAAATTCATCTTTAAGCAGAAAAATCCTCAAGTAGGCAAAACAATTTTGAGCAACAAAAATCAGGCTGGTGGTATCACCAAACCTGATTTTAAGCTATATTACAAAGCTATAGTAACAAAAAAAGCATGGTACTAGAACAAACACAGACATGTAGATCAAGGGAACATAATAGAGGACCCATATGTTAACCAGGCAGCTGCAGTCATCTTATTTTTGACAAAAATGCCAAAAATATTCATCAGACAAAAGATAGCCACTTCAACAAGTGGTGCTGGGAAAACTGGATATCTGTATGTAGAAGGATGAAAAATAGATCCTTGCACAAGAATCAAGTCCAAGTGGATCAGGGACCTTGACATCAAACATGAAACTCTGAAACTGCTAGAGGAAAAGGTAGGGGAAACCCTTCAACATATTGGCATAGGCAATGACTTTCTGAATATAACCCCAATTGCTCAGGAAATAAAACCACTAATCAACCACTAGGATCTAATGGAATTAAAAGCTTTTGTACAGCAAAAGACACTGTGAATAGAACAAAGAGGCAACCTACAGAATGGGAGAAAATCTTTGCCAGCTATCTGACAGAGGATTAATATCAAGAATATACAAAGAACTCAAAAAACAGAGTAAGAAATCAAACAACCCAATTAAAAAATGGGCTATAGAACTAAACAGAGAGTTCTCATCGGAAGAAATACAGATGACATATAAACATCTAAAAAAGTGTTCTACATCCCTAGCCATCAGGGAAGTGCAAATTAAAACTATTTTGAGATTCCATCTCACTCTGTCAGAATGGTTACTATCAATAAAACAAATGACAATAAATGTTGGAGAGTATGAGGAAAAAGGGGAACCCTTCTACACTGTGGAAATGTAATCTGGTTCAGCCATTGTGGAAATCAGTGTGGAGGTTTTTGAGACAGCTAAAAATAGATTTACTATATGATCCAGCTACAGCACTCCTAGGCATATATGCTAATGACTCTTCTTGCTACCTTAGAGAGACTTGCACAACCATGTTTATTGCTGTTCTATTCACAATAGTTAGGAAAATGAATTAGCCTAGATGTCCCTCCACAGATGAATGGATAATAAAGATGTGGTACATTTACACAATGGAGTTCTATTCAGTAGTAAAGAAAAACAAAATTATTACAGTCTTGCAGGGAAATGGATGGATCTGGAAAGGATTACACTAAGTGAGGTAACTCAGGCCCAGAAAGCCAAATGTCGCATGTTCTCTCTCATATGTAGATCCTAGCTACAAATGTATAGACTTGTGCTTGAACCAAAAATCGGTAGCAGAGGCCAGGAAGCTAGAAAAAGGCTATAAGAGAGGAAGGAGAGGAAAGGACTTAAGGGGATGGTATTGTATCTATGTAAGTAGAACAGATTACAGGGAGGGGAAAGGCCTAAGTGAGGCCAGGGGAAGAGATTGTGTAAAAGAAAGGGAGGGAAAAGGGTCAATCAAAATTCAAGATATTTGGAATATGACATATGAAAACCTACATTTTTCAATAATGGCACATCCAGAAGCCATAGGCTGTTACCAGAAAATTTTCAGTGCCAGGTATGGGATACCTTCCAGTGACTTGTTGGCCAGGGAGCTCCTTGTTGCCCCCAAACATTACAGGTTATTGCCAAAGCCCTTGGTTTCCCACAACTAACAGATCATAAGACCCTATTGCTGAAGACTGCACATGCCTGAGCAGCAAGGTCACTGAGAAATCAAGCTGGTGCTAAGGAGAAAATCTTCTCCCTGTAGACCAGCCAACTGAAAGCTGGAAAAAGCTGTACTACATCCAGGCCTATGGGAGACAGAAGTCATCAGCAGTGAAAACAGTGGACACTGGAAGCCTCAAGTTTGGCCAGAATGAGTGTAATAGTGGCATGCCTGCTCTTGGGAAAACCAACTGCTCTCTAATTGGACTCGTGGCCTGCTCTGTACTGAAAACCTAATCAAAAGCCTATGGCAGGGGAGGTCATGAGCCTTAGGTGCATAAATCCTGCTCTAGTCTGGCTAAATGTATATATTATTCTCATCAAACTGCCCTGAAAGCACTCCATTTAATGTTCATATTCATATATTCATGTTACTCGCATTTCTTGTTAGAGAAGCTTCTCTTTTCAGATAGTGATGACCACTGGAATGACCCAAAGAGCAACATAGTACTGAGAAGAAGGGATGGAGGAGTGTCCAGCACTGAAACATCTCTATCACAGCCTCCAAGGCTCAGGGACCATTGCAGAAGAGGTGGAGGAAAGAATGTAAGAACCAAAGGAAGGGTACGACTCCTTACAATGCAACTTTCCAGACAAAATTTGGCCTCAATATCCATGACCTCACAGTGCCTAGCAATACCTTCACAAGACCCTGATAATAGGAGAAAAAGATGATGGCATCAAAAATAAAAGAGAAACTAATGGAGAGAGGGAGGGGATATGGTGGAGAGCAGAGTTGTAAAAGGGAAGGGGGAAGAGAAATATCATGGTTTATTGTCTGTAAGTATAGAAGTTGTCAATTAAAAAGAGAGGAAAAAAAGGCAAAATCAAAATTTGAATAGTAATGAGATGGATGTATTTGTTTGCTTTTACATGAAGAATTAAATCTTGGCTGAAATTTTGATAATGGAGGACACAGCATCTTCAGTATGTTTGAGTGGATTATTATTTTGATTGCATAACCATCAATGCTGAGAATGCCACTTCACATAAACACATGGTGTCAAAAGACAGAAGCATGTTCAGGACAATTTCAGAAATTGTTGGGAATTCTGTCCTGATATCAAGCCAAAATTCACCATTTTTATGAAACTCAAATCTGTAACTCATGCAATGCTTTTTTAAAAAATCAAATATTCTAACAAATTACAACCCAAGATATACTAATTTGATACTTACATGCTGAGGAATGATGGTAGGAAAACAATATGCCTTTATTGTCAGTCATTAAACCATCCTTTTTCCTAAGACCAGAAAACTTTGCATGCAATAATCTCAAATCTGATCAGAGGTGTTTCGGACAATTTTCATTGGTGTTGCATGGTAGTACAGCATGGCCAGCAGAAGTGCGCATACTGTATATTCACAATCACGGCTGCAGTGGAGTCAGCCAATACAACATGGGCAAGCCCAACCAGAAACACCTCATTATGCATTTGGTATTGAATTAAGTTTTGGGAGTTGCAACTTCTAAACTCTCACACTTGCTAATAAATTTTGTCACCCCCAACATTCAGTTGTAAACATGGAGTCACAAACCCATCATTTAAAAATCTGGGCTGAAGGTCAATATTTAAGGACTTGTATACCAGAGCTACAACTATACAGCCAAGCTCACCTGATTTTGGAACATACTTAATCTTCAAAATTCACTGAGAGCAGAAGCTAGATTGAAGAGCAGGGAGAAGGTGTGTGTACAGGAGGGAATCCTTTAGGTCATCTTCAAACTCTTCTTACTGCAGGAGGGATGTTGGTGCACCAAAAAGTTCATTAGAAAATGTTACTACATGAGGGCATTTTCTGCTGCTATCAGAGTACCACAATCTGGGTAAATTATGAACAATAGAAATTTATTTGGCCCATAGACTAGAAATGTAAACTGTGGAAAATGAGAAGCTAAGGCATGGCTTCGAGTGAGGGCCTTCTTGCTATATAACAGCATAACAAGCACGCACAAGCCACACCTGCCAGAAAGATTGAAAGATGGGAGGGGAGCCCAAAGCAAGCCCCTCTGATTGATCCCCAACATGTCTCCTGAAAGATGGGAGGGGAGCCCAAAGGAAGCCCCTCTGACTGAGTCCCCACATGTCCCCTGAAAGATGGGAGGGGAGCCCAAAGGAAGCCCCTCTGACTGATCCCCCACATGTCCCCTGAAAGATGGGAGGGGAGCCCAAAGGAAGCCCCTCTGACTGATCCCCAACATGTCTCCTGAAAGATGGGAGGGGAGCCCAAAGGAAGCCCCTCTGACTGAACCCCAACATGTCTCCTGAAAGATGGGAGGGGAGCCCAAAGGAAGCCCCTCTGACTGATCCCCAACATGTCCCCTGAACGATGGGAGGGGAGCCCAAAGCAAGCCCCTCTGACTGATCCCCAACATGTCCCCTGAACGATGGGAGGGGAGCCCAAAGCAAGCCCCTCTGACTGATCCCCAACATGTCCCCTGAACGATGGGAGGGGAGCCCAAAGCAAGCCCCTCTGACTGATCCCCAACATGTCCCCTGAACGATGGGAGGGGAGCCCAAAGCAAGCCCCTCTGATCCTGACCTCCATCTGTCCTATGGAAAGAATGATTCCCCTCCTATGCCCAAAGCCCACAGATTCACAACAAGATCAAGGGTCATTTTCCAAGGCATGATTATAGCCAATGCCCTTATTAAACAGGAAATTACACTTATGTATCAGGTCAGCAGTCTATCCACTTAGGAAAAAAAGATTTTCTGAGGAAATGAAAATCATTAATTTACCCTGAAATTTTACTGGGAGAGATTCTGTTGTACTTGAATCCAGATGGGAGATAAAAGATGCAGGAGCACTCCACTCACCCCTTTATTAATGAAGCAGGATACATAAAAGACCCATTAAAATTACATAGCAGCCTCATAAGCATCTTTCACATCTTACTCAGTCGCTTTCATGTCTTGAGAGCAGAATTTCTGTGATGAGGTGTTAGCTACACACACACACACACACGCACACACACATGCACGCATGCATGCACGCATGCACACACACATCATGTTCTGCAGCCACTTACAGATTCATTACTTCAATAGGTTGATCCTGAGAACAGAGAGGGCCAGGCATTGTCCTAGTTACCAGGTACCTAATCATGGATCAATTTAGTTCCCCAAGGGCACAACAGTTTAGTGGGAAAATGAAGGAGCAGATAGACAGAAGCAGGGAATTCCTGGGGTCCAAGTTATTCAGTTAAAGCACATCTAATCCAGATGTGGGGCAAGAAAATCAGGAAAGGCTTCTCAGCAGAAGTCTGAAAGAAAAGATGAGACTTACAGGTGAAAAGGGACAAGAAAAACAGCAATAGAGACACTGAGAAATGGAGTGTGAGTGGGAAGGGAGGAAGGGACAGAGATAAAGAGGGAGGACACTCACTCTCACTGCAGGGAGGAGCATCCATGAGGCTCATGGAATGCTTGTCCATAGAAACAAATAAAAGTGGATTAAGGGATCAGGGATGAAAGGGGAAAGGGAAAGGTTTCTGGGAAGCAGTGCCAAGAACCGAGACTAGAGAAATAAGAGAATATCCCAGACTTAACAGGGAAGCCCACCTGCATGGAGGCGGCACATTTTACTCTGGGACCTGAAAATCATGGATATTCTGAACCTCTGTGAGGGAATGATGCGGGTAGCTGCAGTCCACCTGTAATGCTGAGCTCCTCCACAGTGCATTAACTTACTCATTCATCCACCCATCTAGTCATTCTTTATTTTATTGTATTTTATTTTGGTGTTTTGAGGTAAGGTCTCTCCCAGGCTGACCCGTAATTCACTCTGTATTCTCAGGGTGGCCTTGAACTCACAGGATCCTCTGACCTCTGCCTCCCAAGTGCTGGGATTAAAGGCATGCACCACTATACCCAGCTCTCATTTTTTTAATTTAACCTAATTTTTTTCTACACATCAAATTTTAATTGATCCTCTAGTCTATGAAAACACTATGCTAGACTGTCCACACACCTAGGAGGAGCCAAGCGTATAGGTCCATGTCATTGTCTATCACTCAAGCTTCATGGTTATTAAATTTTGAAACCTGCTCGTGATTGGAGGGCGTAGTGAGGGGCTAGTTAGTAATCAGACTAGCACGAGACATTCAAAACGTTGATGAGGTATAATGGCCCTTCTGCAGGATCATAAACTATTATCTTGAAAAGGAAGCAATGTAACTCACTATAGGAAATTGTCTGACCTACCCACTGACAACATTGATCAGGACCTTAAGGTAAGGATGGGCAGAGCCACTTCCTAGTCTAAATCTGTGTCCAATATATGGCACTGTTTCTCCTGTAGCCCAGATTCACAGGTCCTGAAGTTAAGGGGTGGAAATGGGAATGGTACCATTTATCCATTAGCCAAATTTCTGTGTGCTCTTGCCACAGCCTTATGTTCTGCTGGCTGAGAGTTCTTGGTTCCAGAGTGAGGAGTGCTTTTGACAGGAAGCACACAAAAACATTTCATTGAACTGGAAGCTATGTTTTCCACCTGGCCACTTTGGGCTCCTTACTGCCCTTGAGTCAACAGGCTAAGAAAGGAGTTACAGTTACAATGTTAGCAGGGGTGATTGACCCAGACAACAGGGTGAAATGGGACTGCTCCTCCACAATGGCAGTAAGGAAGAGCATGTGTGGAGTCCAGGAGATCTGTTAGGTCACCTCTTATTGTGACCATGCCCTGTAATCAGTGTCAATGGGAAAGTATAATTATCCAATCAAGATGAACATCTGTGGATTCCTAATCTGACTAAGTTGACAAGAGAACTTAACCATCACAAGTCCGTCCACCCCTTGTCACCTTGACATCAAACCATATCTCCTTACATTATACTTAATTTCCAATTGAAGATAGTAGCAATGTCATAATGTCATCTAACAAGATGTAAGTGTCCTGCTTAGAGAACTGGAAACACACAACCTTCCCAAAGAGCACCACCAGCAGGGGAGCAAATCACATGAACCTGAAGGGTATTTTACATTTCAGACCACAGCCGTCTTCTCATCCTACAAAATTTTGTCTTCAACCACACCATCTTCTAGCACTTTCCATGACTCCTGCAATGAAATTGCTTGAGTGTGGGTATACTCTACCATGGTGGCCAGAGGCTTCACCTTGCACTGACAGTATTTTCTTATTGCATATATGACTCTGCCTGGATAGCAATCTCTCTGACAGCAGGATTCAGCCCTATTGTTCTATGTCTCCAACAATGGTAAGAGCCTGATAAAGGGCTGTTGGGCCAAGTACTTGTGGTGTTATATATTTTATAGAATGCTATGTTCAGGCTTTCAGGAGATCTGAGGCTGGATGGATCTATCTTTGTCTCCATGTCAGTAATAAGGAAACATGGAAGCAAAGGAAAATGCCACCTGAGCTTCAACTGCTTCCCAAGTTGACACTGTGGGCAAGTCACTGGCCTTTCACACTGGAGAGCTAGGGAAGAAGAGACAAAGGAATGTGCAGATCTTACAGGAAAGACAAAAACACAACATTGCAAATCCTTCAGGGGTTTTAGCAAGACTTCAAAAAACAGCAATTTGGGTTAAAAGAAAGTAAGCCTGTAACTGTATCCCTGACATTTACCATTATAAGCTCAATATGAAGAGAAAGAAGAGAGGAAAGGAAGGAGAAAGACAAGTGGACCAATAGAGACAGACTGACATAGAAACAAAAATTGACTCAACTGTTGATAGTCTGTTTTTATTCCTCAGCAAAATGAAGACAGAAGTATTTCCTTAGATAAATGTGAAAATAAGTTGTAAGATATATGTGTGTATATGACATATAAATATATTTCCAACCAAATATCCACTGAGTTGAAGACCACCATTGCCAGATATTCTTTGGCGTTTTCAAAGTGGGCTAGCATCATATTGGAGATTAACTAAGAGGGACTTCATGAAGTGGGTGTCATGCTTGCTGAACTTGTCTGGTTGATCTGGCAGAAAAAGAGACAAGAAGTGGGTTCAGAAGAAAGAACTATCTGACAAAAGCTGAGAATGCAGATAACTGTAATGCCTGTTATTCAAAAATCAGCTGTACGAGAATGAATTTATGTTTGTAGTGTGCCTGTGTGCATCTGGACGTCTTAATGTTTGTGGGTGCACATAAATGTATACTTGTAGTGTAACTGGGTACATGTGAATAGCATACACTTTTGTGAGTGCATAAGATCATTGTATGCACACATGTGTACAATGTGTACCTGTCTGTGTGTGCACAAAGTAGAACATGGTAAATGAAGCTGGAAACAAGATGAGACCATGGAAACCCCTACATAGACATGACACACAGCTAGGAATTCACCAGATAGCTTTTCAGAGGCCCAAGATAGATTGCTAAACAGGGGTATAGACAGACTATCATACCTGCAGAAGAGGACAGCAGCCTCAGTTCATGGTACACCGGACAGAGCAGAGAACAGAGCTGGAGACAAGATTGAGGCCATGACACAGAGCTAAGTGAAGAGATAACACAGGCAAGGAGGGAGAGGACAGTTCCTGAAAGCACTTTTCAGATGCCAAATTGAGAGGAGGCATTAACAGTGATTCAGGCAGTGAGGTGGGGCCTGGGGGAAAGTATTTAGTCAGTAAAGTTCTTGCTTTGCAAGCATGAAGACCTGATTTCAATCCCCAGAATTCATGTGAAAAAGTCAGACAGGGCCACATGTGCTTGTAACACCAAAGCTGGGGAGGCAGAGCCCACAGTATTCTAAGAGTTCATGTACCAGCCAGCCTCATGTTAGTGGTGAGCCCCAGACCAGTGAGCCATCTGGTCTCAAAAAGAAGGAAACATCATTCTGGAGGAACTCCACCCAAGGTTGCCTTATAGCCTCCACGTGCACATGCACACACAAATACATGAACAGCCACAACAAACACACATATATATGCATGAGCTTTTAAAAAACAAAGTAGTGAGACAGAGTCTCAGGGGGAAGGTAGAACCTCTGAGAGTTTCTATTGCTGTTTCTTTCTTTCTTTTTCTTTTTCTTTTTTTTCTCTCTCTTTTTTTCTTTTATTTATTTATTTTTATTGATACCTTCCTTAAGATTTTCCTGGGGTGAGGGACACTAGGTTCCAGAAAGAATATATAAATATTTATCACTATGTTATCATACAGTATCCTTTACTTCTGCCCAGTCTCCAACCATGGATGGACAGTATTGAGTACAATGATAGTTTTAAAACAAAATATTTGTAAAGGGCTGGAGAGATGCCTTAGTGGCCAAAGCACTTGCCTGCAAAGCCAAAGGACCCAGACTTTTTTTTTTAAGATAGGGTCTCACACTAGGCCAGGCTGACCTGGAATTCACTCTGTCGCCTCAGGGTGACCTCGAACTTATGTTGATTCACCTATCTCTGCCTCCTGAGTGCTGGGATTAAAGGTGTGCACCACCACGCCTGGCTTCACTGAGGGCTTTTAGGTCAGAAAGACATAGAAAGGGACAGAGCTATTCAAGCAGATTTTTAGGTCTGGGGTCAAGGGAGGGAATCCCTGTAAAGCTATATTCTGAAATTCAAACCCTCATTTTAAAAAATCCATTAAGCTGGGCATGGTGGCGCACACTTTTAAGCCCAGCACTCAGGAGACAGAGGTAGGAGGATTGCCCTGAGTTCAAGGCCACCCTGAGAATACAGAGTGAATTCCAGGTCAGCCTGGCCTAGAGTGGAACCCTACCTCGAAAAAAAAACAACAAAAAAAAAATCCACTAAAAAATCTCCTCTAGGACATTCTATCATTAGAACATTATTCTTCAAGATTCCTTGGTTTCTCACAGAAGTTCTGTTTGAAGACAAGTACCAGGGGAGCAGTACTCCTTCATCTTAACCAATGGCCCAGGGAGGTGCTAGCACATTAATCATGAGTCCAAAAAGTTCTCACAAGAGGACAGTCCCCCACAGAGGGGATTTGTGTGAGAGTAGTAAACAAGATGCAAGGAAGTGCTGCAGTGCTCTGGGGACTGCAGAGGAACCATCATGTGTCACGAGGGCAATCAGAGACGTCCCCACGAGGTCCGAGCATTTAATCTAGACTAGAGGATGGCTGCGAGAGGAAGCAGGAAGGTGGAGCAGGAAGGATGGAAGGATTTTGCCAAGAGCCAACCTAAGAGCATCGGGGACCAACAAAAGAGCCGTTTCCTTCATTCTCAGCACTTTCTGCAGAGATATTATGAACATAGTGATGGCTTTAGGCTGAGACCCAGGTAGAGATGCATTATCTTGCCTGCCCAGAGTGGGTAAAGGACTAGAATCCAGCATCTTCCTTGTTTCTTGTTTTCTTCCACCACACCAGACCACACACATCCATGTTCTTACCACCACTTTTCCTAATGGATGAATGGGTCTTTGATTCTTCTAAAGGGCAGTTTTTCTATCCATCTATACAGGAAGGAAACTGGCATTCACAAGACTAAGTTCCAGGAACTCAGTTCCAGGGGCACTCTACTAAACTCTCAGCTGATAATCTTATTAAGATCCCTACAAGGGCCCCACCCACCAGTCGTTCTTGGGTTATTTCCATGCAAAACATGTATGTGCAACATTCAGGCCCCAGACCCTTTCTCCAGCTGAAAAGCTAACTGCAGTGCATGTATATAGAAGCACATTGTAATGAGGACTTGGTTTCCATTGCTGTCACAGTGGTGCCTCAGTCCACAGAAGACCTCTTGGCAAACACCTTGCTGGAGAATCTCATCTCTCCAAGAACCACCAAAGTCATTTATTTTGAGCTCTGGAATAATTACATTTTTTTATAGGAAAACTAGTTACTTACCAATTTCATTTTTTTTTTTACTTTATACAGAATAATGCCCATTCATCCTAATGAGATTCCATTGAATATGTATTATAAGCCAATATATTTTAACTATTAACATATACTCACTTTCTTATTGGGCACAACAATAAAGGAAGTAAAGAGGTACACTAACAATGCAAAGAATAGCAAATTTAGGAGTCTAGGAAGCACAAAAATTTTTAGAATGTCAGCCTCTCTCCCAGAACTTTCTATTGTCCACATCCCACAAAGGCATCAAGACTCAGCTTTGGAAACAAAACACAATTAATAGATCCTGACAGCAATAGTCCAAGCTTCTTTAAGACAGCTGGGATCCAAAATAGTTCTTCCACAGTCCTCAGAACTCCCCAAGTGCTCTGGTTACATTTTTCCATCTGGAATAGAGAATGTATTTTTTAAAAAATATATTTTTAAAAACCCAGTCTTTCCTCTCCTCCATATGGCAGCCCATAATATTTACCTTTCCTCATCTCCCTTGTCTTTTCTATTTCATGTTAAATGGGTCCCTATTGCTGAAAGTCTCCTATAGGTGGAAATATATTTAGAAGAATAAGTATGAACACAGATTTAAAGAGAACTAGCTAGGAAACTACCAAGATCTATTGACCATAGGTGCTTTTAAATTACCAAAGAGATTCAGGGAAGTCCAGAAGGTCAAAAGGCCCCATCCAACTCTGTGTAGCGTTAATTCTTATATTCAGTTAGGCATCATCTTTGTGCTTCCCAAACTAGAGAAACTGGTAAGGAAAATTTACATCTTCGTGTTTGTTTGTCCACATATTTCACTGATATCATAGCACACTGCAGCGCAGGGCAGCATTAACAAAGAAGATAGCTTGGTAGCTATCCTAGTGACAACACAGTGCCATAGGCTGAATGGTTTGGAAACAACAGAAATGTATTTCTCATAGTTCTGGAAGCTGGAAGCATGACTAAGGCTACTGTAGTTGGATTATAATATAAAAATTCATCTGAGTTTTACACTGCAAAGACTTTTCCTTGCATCCTCTCATATGAGAAAGAGAGAAAAAAAAAGGTACTCTGGAGATGTTTTCACAAGGACACGAATCCCATTCATGAAGCTCCACCTTCATGACTGAATTACCCCTCAAGGCTCCATTTCCTAATATCTTCACTTTAGGAGTTAGGATGTCCACATGAATTTGAGGGAGACATAAACATCTGGTCAAAACAAATACATGTGTTTGTTGTACTTATCCATGATCTTTCTTAACACAGACATTATTTCCAAATTAAATTCACACATAATGCCTTCCTTTCATTGGCTGATTTCTCACCTTAATACATAACCCATTTAAATTCTGCTTTACATATTTTCTGCCAAAGAGTTTTATGTCCTCTGATTAGTAGCAACAACTTCACAATTTTTATATGATAAGTTATCAAGTCTTTGAGGTAGAATTATATTTTTTATAGAATCTTTTGTAGACCTTTCAGTGCAAATAGTACTTTAATTTTGATAGATCATTCACAATCAGGTTAAAAGTAACTGGACTTCCATACACAGTGTAATCTGGAAATGGGGGGGGGGCGGCTACAGAGGGTGAGATTAGTAGGAAAAGGTATTCTATCTGTCTGCCAATCAACTAAGACTTACAAACAGAAAGCTATAACTCAGGTGTGAGGGGGAATTATCATTTGCCTCCCCAGTCAGGGGTCAACCCTACACCCTTGATCATGATATACAACTTAAGTAGGAGCATGGCTATGTGAAGTTGCTAAAGAAGTCTGGGAGTGATGTAAAAGACCCTTGGCAGGCTGAGATAGACCATTGATTGAAAAAAAATTCTCTATAATTTTTCCTGATTATATATGAAAATTATTTCTCCACAATTTTTCCTGATTACATGTGTGAATTATTTTTCATGTTCTTCATTATGCCTCCAGAATCCAAATTCTAAACACAGTAAGTGCCACCAATGAAGGTGATCTCACTGTGAGCAATGAGTATCAGGAATCAGCAAGTGAATTCCACTTTGGGCCAGCTATAGATGGACACTTAAAGCAGAAAGGAGTCCTTATCCACTAATGTTTCTACAGCCTCTTCTCCAATTTAGGGAGAAAGAAAAGAACCCAGGACTCAAGCCATACCAAGAACACCCAGAACAAAGGGAAGAGGCAGAATGCACTTTGGAAAGACACTTATCCATGTCCTGTTTGGGGGAAAAAAGCTTATTATTTAGGCCAAACAACAGAGAGAGGCTAAATATTAAACCCAGAGCCTCACACATGCCAGACAAGCCCACTAGCAATGAACTATATCCACAGCCAAAGATGACATTGTTAAGAATTTATCTAAGACTTTGTGATGTTTAATCTCTGGTTATCACCTTGACAGGACTTAGAATCACCATATAAACAAATCTCTTGGCATGACTTTGTTAGAAATTTTTACCATCAAATTAATTGACATAGGAAGACCCACCCTAACTGTGAATGATACCATTCAAAGAGCTGGGAGTCTTGGGCTGTATAAAAAGGAGAGAGATGGCTAAGCCTCAGCATTCATGTGTCTCTGCTTTCTTCCTGATGGTATGACTGACAGTGTAACACTAGCATCCCACTTCTGCAGTCCCCACCATGATAGACTTCCCTTAGAAACTGTAACCAAAAATAAACCTCTTCCTTCCTTAAGTTGCTTCTGGTTGAATATTTTGTCACAGAAGTGAGAAGACAAGTGATATAGAAGAGTTTAATGTTCATTTCAATTAAATTGGATAGAATGAAATGAACAGAATTGAATAGGAAAATCCACAAGAGTGAATGGGCCAGATATGGCCCAAATTCAACTAAGGAGAAAAAGCTGGAGCTTTTAGCTACATTTATATCAGCTTTGGCCCAGTTGGAGCCATAATGTTTCACAGATGCACTGAATTCTCAATCTGTGATTACAGAAAGTGTGTGAATGCATGGATCTCCAGAAAAACTATCTAAAGTTCTCATAGCCAGCCCCTCTTTACACTGGCCTGCAGCACCCTTTGGGGCTATGCAAGCTCCTTGTACACCTGCTGTCCTGATGTTCTGAGTTTTATGTATCAATTTTAGGGGAAAGATCTCCAACTGTGTGGAAGAAATAGCTTTTTAAATTTTTACTTATTTTATTTATTTCAGAGAGGGGGGGTAGATAGAGGAGAGGGAGGGAGAGAGAGAATGGGCACGCCCGGGCCTACAGCCACTACAGACAAACTCCAGATGCATACACCACCTTGTGCATCTAGCTTATGTAGGTCCTAGAGAATCGAACCTGGGTCCTGGGTCCTTTGGCTTTGCAGGCAAATGGCTTAACCGTTAAGCCATTTATTTCTCCAGCCAAAGAAATAGATTTGAAATTCTTCTTTCCTTTTTCCCTTTTTTTGGGAGCTTCTTAATGGACATAGCACATGAAAGAACTAACCAGAATATCCAAGAATGAGGGGAGGGCAATAACACAAAGGGGAAACTGAGAGCAATTCTCAAGCCCAACCTTGGTCACAGGGGCCTCAAGCCCAGGGAGAAGTCCTAAAGGAAGCCGGAAGGAAGTAGCAGTAGCTAAGCCAAGTGTTAGAGGACAGCTACATGGCAAGGGGGAAGGAAGGGGAAGCAGGGGGCATGGTGACCAAGGCGTGCTTGTAATCCTGGTGTGGGGGCTGAGCTGATGAAGCGAGGAAAACCTTTTCTGCTCTCATTTGTATCTTTTCTCCATAATCATCTTTGATAAACAAACATTAATTTAGAAATAGACAAATGGCTGGAAAAGTTATCACATCTGTTTCATGAGAGCAGAGTTCTTGTAACTAGGGTATCTATCCAGAACCATTCTCAGAGGATATCACTGTCTTGTGAGATGTGCTGGGGCAGGGTTCTAAAGAGAGAGAGAGAGAGAGAGAGAGAGAGAAAACATAGATGGCAACAGGGAGTATCTTCCCCAGATTCCCTTTGGAATGTGCTGTCTTCTAGAACATAAATCGCCAAAAAAAAAAAAAAAGAAAGAAAGAAAGAAAGAAAGAAAGAAAGAAAGAAAGAAAGAAAGAAAGAAAGAAAGAAATCTACAGAAAGCAATTGGAAGAGGGACTTGGCTTCTAGTTGCATAAGAATATGGAAGTCAGGGCTGGAGAGATGGCTTAGTGGTTAAGGCGCCTGCCTGCTAAGCCTAAGAACGCTGGTTCCAATGTCCAGCAGTTCCAATCTCCAGGTCCCACGTTTAGCCAGATGCAAAGTGAGGCAAGGGTGCAATGCCACACTTGACCACAAGGGGGCGCACGCATCTGGATTTCGTTCAAAGCAGCTGAGAGACTGCTGGCACACCCATCTCTGTCTCCCTCTCCCTCTCTGTCTATCTCTCTCTCCAAAAATAAATAAAAAATAATTAAAAAAATTAAAAAAAAATTTAAAAAAGAATATAGAAGTCAGTGTAGCCTGGAGTAATAGAGATGAGCTCTGTGGAGTAGTGAATTAGTTACTTGTCCCCTCACTGTGATCAAACACCTGACCAGAAGTAGCTTAAAGAAGGAAGGGTTTACTCTGGCCTACAGTTCCAGGGAATTACGCAGTCATGGCAGGGATGGCAAAAGTGACAGGAGACAGATGGTCACACTTAATTCACAGTGAGGAAGCAGAGAGGGAACAGAAGCTATTGAACCTCAAAGTCCATCTCCCAGTGATCCACTTCCTCCAAAAAGGGCCCCTCTTCCCTCTTGCACAACCATCCCAAATCAGTTCCAGAAGAAATGTTCAACCACATGAGTCCATGGGATACATTTCATACTCAAACCACAAGTGATAACTAGGAATTCCTCCATGCATTAAATACTGAAAAGGAAGGCATGGAGCTGACTTCTGGGAATTATGACAGAATAAACTAAAGATTAGACCTTAAGTAAACATGGCAAGAGACAGAGTATGGTAAGAATGAATTGTACTAACAGAGTCCACCCTTTGTACCCCTCCCCCAAGATGCTTCCCTTCTCATGAGCTCTCCCTTGTTAGCCACTTCAGAAGCATCTTTATCTTCTTTAATCTGCAACTTGCTCCTGGGCATCTCTAGCATGCATCATGTATAGAGCTATGCTGAGGCTGTGCATTTACCTGACCTAAATTCCTTAATAGACTCTAAACTGCATCATGCCCTAATGTGCACATTCTTCTTATTAAAAATTTAGTGTGGGTTAGTTGAATTAATTAATTTATTAATGATAGAAGATATGTTTGGACTACCTGGTAAGTTGTGGTCTGACTGCCCTTGGCAAATCTGATTTAAGTCAAGGAACTTGAAAATTCTTGAAAGCCCAAAGCTAATCAACACAGCGCATAACTGTTTGGCATTGTCTCCTCTACAGAGAGCTGCTTCTGACTCCTGCACCTTGAAGGCTGGGGACAGCTGTGGTCCAACCTTCCTACTGAGTTTACAGAGAATCTCCATCTTCAAATTCCTCCCAACACACATTCTGTGGTTGGTATGGGTGGAAAATGTCCCCTACACACTGTGTTTGAATACTTAGCAGTTCATGGTGCTATTTGGGAGGGTTTTGGAACCTTTAGGAGGTGGAGCCTTGCTGGAGGAAGTGTGTCATTGGTGGTGGGCTGTGATGTGTTGGATCCCAACCTCACTTGCTCTTGCTGCTTCCTCCCTGCTGATGTGACAGTGTGACACGAGTTTCCTGCTCTGCCATGCTTTCCCCTGTATGACCAAACTTCCCCTCAAAACTACAAGCCGAAATAAAACTTGTCTTTCCTTAAGCTGCTTCCAGTCAGGCATTTTTATCCAGCCATAAGAACACAATAGATACACACCTCTAAGCAAATTATTTAGTGAGAAATTGTGATGCTAAAGTCATGGCCTGGCAAGAGATTGAATATGAGTTTTTCATTCAATATATGGAGATTTTAAACATTTGACTACAGAAAGTTTATGATCTTGATGTAAAAGGAATTGTCTTGATAAAATCTGGGGTAGATGTTTAGTTATTTCCCATCTGAGAAGTTTCCTTTCATTAATACATGTTTGCCCCAGCTGGGCTTACAGCATGTAAACAGCCAGCTCCTCTTTCCACCCTCTGTGCTGCTCCAGGCTGATGTCCATGGACAGACCAGCCCTGTGGCATCTTGAGTCTCCTGCAGGAGATGAGGAGTAAGGAGAGAAAGCATTCCAGACCTTGTGCCACAGCTCCCTCCTTGCAGCTCTCTGGCTGACAGTAACTCTTTCTCCATCCTAGGCTCCTCTTTTGCAAGTGTCTCAAAAATCATGATACACTTTGCTCCTTAGGCCTTAAGCTGGAAACGTCTCCTTTCCTTGGATACCTTAGGGAACACTGATATTTTTGTAGGTTTTCTTTCATTCTGCCAAATACTTGCCCTATCCTGGTTTCCTGAAAGTATCCCGTTGACACTAGGTCCCACTGCTCAGGGAAAAGGATGATTGCTCACCATTCCATTATAGTCCTAGAGCCAGGGTGAGCCTTGTCTTTGAGCTCTAAGCAATTCTGTAATAGTTGGGTGTTTGGGTTCATTGGAGATTGTTTCTGTACATGAGGTCATGATCCTAAGTTTCCATCCTTATTAATCAGATGAAGTTGATGCTGAGGAAAGTAGAAAATCTCAGAGAGATATTAATAGACTATGCCCAATGGTACTGGGTGAAGGAATCCCCTTATGTGCTTTCCGGTCTGGGTTCTTGGAGCTCACAAATTTCAGAAATGAGGGTTTCTCTGAGAGGATTTTACTTATTCCAAGTTTTCTATGCAGGTGGAAAGTATATGCAACAGATAATTATAGGCTTTAAATTATCATACTTCCTGTTTACATTGCTGGAATTTCAAGCTATAAAAGTAGCCTTGGGTTTGGCCCCTGCCACCAGGGGCAATGGCTTTATTACAGGGTGACATGATAGCCCTTTTATGGAGATGTCGAGGTCAAGAAGTCTACTGACCTAGTACTCTTTAAAAAAATGTACTAACCCCCTGCACACAGTACTCACCAGGTGATTGGAGCTTCCCTTTCCTGGATTTGAAGAACAACTCTAGACCTCCCAACACCCGCAGCACTCTGAGCATTCCTCTCCCAATGGGCCCTGCCTTCCAAGCTCATGTTTCAATGAGGGATGTGTATACATGCCATTCAATGTCTGTTTAATTGTCAGAATGGCTTGCACATGTGTTCTTGCTGGGGCTGGATACCACAGCATAGATCCCAGGAGGCAGGTGTCTTTCCTCTTATACCACCTTATCAAAGCCCAAGAAAAAAGGAGGTGAGGGTAAGAATTATGGCTTTGCTCAAAGCCCTATGCTAAGTCACTCTTGGTATGTTTCTGATGAGGATGGTAATAATTGTCCTTCAGAAAATGGTCTTCCATCTTCCCCTTGCAAGTATTGCCCGGCTCTCCCAGAGGCTGACTAGAGATGGCATGCATGGAATCCTGGATAAAATCTTCCTTGATTTCCATGCATTCTAGTGATGTTTGCTCAATGCTGTGTGGATGTGCCAAAGTGTGGGCTTGTGCCTGCATTCAGGCACATATAGTGATCACCTTCTGTCTCCAACAGGTAAAGTACAGGGGAAGACTTTGCTGGCTGCACACTCCCGGGGTGTAGCCATAACCATAAAGACTGAGAGTTTGGGGAGATTTGCTCACAGACTGGGAGATGTTCCTGCATTTGAGGGGAGCATTTCTTCAGGCCATTGTGGACCAATAAACAGTTCAATTTTTTCATTGTTCTAATTAATTTAATTAAGTTAACTTCCAAGGTGTGTTAAGAAGCAATGCCTTGGGTGATTAACTGTTCCCATATCAAGGTGTTTTCACAAACACATTTACCCTGATTAGTGTACACATTATTATGTAATTAAATACCTCACACAGAGGAATTTATTAGTGCCTCCTTGTCTCCTAACAAATAAAGCAGCCCTCAGAATCTCTTGGAAAAGATGAATACAGTTGCTAGGCAAGAAAGACAGACAGATGTGGAGATATACAGAGATCTACACTGGGGATCAAGTTGCTTAAACTCCCACACCTTGCCTAGGCAGGGTTCAGAACTCCTCACAAGACAGTAACACTATCCATGGGGTTGCAGTCTGGTCCCCTTGGAAGCCCACTGTCCTTCCTGCCCTCCCTTGGCGCCATCAAGTTAGTATGGCATGTTAGCAAGGCTTTTTTACAAGAGATTAACTGAAGTCTTTGGGGAGAAGGATTGAAGACTCTCCTCCTCTATGCTCAAGTCCTTCTGAGTTGACCTTCAGAAAACAGGTACAGCTCATGGTTCCATTCTGCTTCCTGTTTTATCTACCATCTTCCACATCCTGTTGACTCCCTCTTTGTGGGACCCCCTCCCTACTACATGGGAGAGGAAGAACTCACTGGTGGGGCTACGTAAGTAAGTGCTGCTCAGATACTGGGTTCTGAGGCAAGTTAGAACAGCATGCTGCCTTCTTAAAGCCTTATCGCTCGTGGACATCAAATTTATTCTCTCTAGGGTCAACCCTACAAATCTTTTGTGTCCTAATAATGGCGATATTAATAACTCGAACCTACTAGTATGTGTGCTCCAGAACCAAGCACTTATGCTCCTCATCTAATTTAATCACGAAACTCCATGTAGTAGGTGATTTAATTATTGCAACTTTACAGATGAAGACGTTGAAGCACAACGTGTTTAGGTCCCATCTTTAAGATGGGAGAGCTAACAAGTAGCAGAGCCATGAGAAAGACAAGGCCATCTGACTGGAAAGCTCCAGCGCTGGCCTCTGCTCATGTCCCCACCTCGACCTCACTGATATAGGTGTCTAAGCACAGCAGAGCCCTGATTTTCAGGTCAAGGGACCCTGAGGCCCATGCCTTTGATGTGAAAAGGCAGACATGTTGCTTTGTTGGCCTGCTCCATTTGATGCAGTGAGGCCCAGGCAACTTAGGCACCTTAGAGAGGATAAATTAAGTGACATTTCTGGGGAATGTAGAAAATACTACTGAAGGCCAAGTGAATCAATGCTGAACGCAGAACAAAACAGTTCCCACCACTGGGATCAGACTGTTCAGGTTGGTGGCAGGGAGAGAGAATTATGTGAGCCGGGGGCTAGCTCCTGAGGGAGCCGGGATTGATTCTGTATGATTGATGACTTGGGGACAGAATGCCAAGTCATCAATTGCCTCGGCTCCTGCCACAGACAGCATCAAGATCACTTTTCCCTGGTGCCTGGCCTGAAAGATTTCTCTTCTGTTTGTTTGTTTGGCCTGGGGCAGGCGCCTGCCAGGCTCAGCTGTGTAATGTTACCAAAGCCTTCTGAGGAAAGACAGGTGACAACATCTGACAGGAGGGCACAGAACTTGAAGGAGAAGTAGCAGGATTGGAAGCTGAGGTAGAGGCTGTGGGGTGTGTGTGAGAGAGAGGGGAGGGAGATAGAGAGTGAGATAGTTTGTGTTAAGATATCTTCTATAACTTGGTTTCTCATAGCATATCATAATAACTAAACCTATTCCTGCTATCTCACAAGGGTTTTAGGAAAATATGCAATCTTCCCACAGTTAACTGGTGTGGGTCTTAGAGTTAAATGCATCTTTCCTTAACCTTTATCATGATTGACTGGGAAAACATATGGTGTGCTTCATTCAACCTCACACATGACTATATACTATTAGGTGGCCAACTCTGGCTTCCTTACAGGCATCCTGCCACCCAATTAAAATGCACGTTTCCCAAGAATAATTATAAGTACAGCTTTTTTACAAGGTCTTCTATAAGCCTGGAGCCCATCAGATTAGATGATCTGTAACTAGCTCCCCTGATCAATTTCATGTATGTTTATACATATTTGTAATTTTAAAATAATATAAATATATATTATGTTGTCTGTTGTATATATAAATGTATATTTTATGTATTATATATGCACACATATGTATATATCTTAGAAATCCCACAGAGTTACATGAAGGCTGCAGCATGGACAGAATAAGGACATTACAAACTTCCACACAAACAGAAGCCATAATGTTTGAAGATCCAGGAAATATAGAAGCAATAGTGTCCATTGTGTGTGTATGTGTATACATGTACATGTGTGTGTAAAAGCCAGAGGCTAACCTTAGACATTGTTCCTCAGGTGCCATCCACCTTTTGTGAGAAAGGGTGTCTCATTAGCCTTAAACTTGCCAAGTAGGCCACAGTGGCTGACAATAAGCCCCACAGATCCTCCTGTGTCTGCCTCCCTAGACGGGGATTACAAGTGAGTGCTATCATGTCCCCCCTTTTTATAAGACAAGGGTCTTCATGCTTCAAGCTATCTTGCTAGTCCATGCATGGTGTTTTTTGAAGATGATATCAAGTTAGGAGACAGTATTGAGAAATTTAAGTCTTTCACTTTCTATTTTACTCTGTTTCCTCTGACAATATTAATAAAAGAAGTCGACAGGTAGAATAATAAGTTTAAGAAGGAATGAAAGCACGATGTAAATGAAATGTCCATGATAAAGCACATGTTCACTTTATAAAAATATCTATGTTTGCTATGTCTGATTATAACACAGGTAATTCACACACATTAAGACAATTGAAGAAAGCGAAAGTCAGAGAGAAGAAAAAATATCTACAATCTGTCATTAATTCTTTGAATATTATTAAATAGTAGTCATGTTTTCTCTATCATTATATCAGTTTATGTGCCTGAGCATTTGTGTGTATTTAATGAGATTTTTTTAAAATTTGTAGTCCTTTTAAATTAATTCTGGTCTTGGGCTCCAGGGTACAGAAAGCAGTTGGACTCCCTTATATCAGAAAGCAATGGCAGAGATGTTCTGGGAGCTGAATAAAAAGGGAAAAAAAGTTGAAAAATGCAAAATTTGTCTCATTTGATTCATAGAAAAAGTCTTAATTTTGTGGATAATTTAGCACAACAGCTTGTGATGCAAAGAGAAGTCAGATAAACATGAGACTGGAGAGTTGAATAACGCAAGAGTAGGTTTATGGCTAAACAGGTGGCCCTCTTCTGCATCTTTGAAAGTGCCAAACCCACACTGTTGTTCCCAAGGCACTAGTTTACTGTACTTCTCCCCTTCAACAGTTCCTCATCCAGGCCTGCCTCACACACAGCACGTGAAGTCGCGGGACCCAGGCTATAACAACCAGAGTGATTTCACACCAGCCTATCTCCTCCTTGGGCATTTGCCAGAGATGATTCTTGAAAGGTGGTGACAAGATGAGTGACAGGCTCCTAAAGCAAAGGTGCTGTTGGACAATCTGCAGCACTAAGATGAACAAGAAACACAGAGAAATCCATGAAAGCCATCTCTGAGTTGGTCAAAGTGGTGCACTGCTGTAATCCCACCAGCCTGCAATTAGCCCCATAGAGAGTTTTAGGGCAAACTAGGTTACATGAGACATTGTATCAAAAATAAAATAAAATAAAATAAAATAAAATAAAATAAAATATAATATAATATAATATAATATAATATAATAAAACTCCTTGAGAATAGGTTTAGAGAAAAGTGACTCCAGAGCCACTGTCTCTGGGCTAGAGAGATGGCTCAGTGAGTAAAGTGTATGCCCTATACACATAAGACCTGAGTTATGATCCCCAGTACCCAGGTTAAATGCTGACCATGATGGTGAGTGCCTGTAATCCCAGAGCTAGGAAACAGAGCCAGGGAGTCCCAAGGATCACTGGCCAGCTAGTCCAGCTGAATCAGTAAGCTCTAGCTAGCTTCAGTGAAACATTGTCTCAAATATTATGGTGGAGAGCTATCGAGGAGGGCACCAGAGATGGACATCTGACCTCTATGTGCAGTCATATACACACACGCATGCACAACACACATACACAAACACACACATGAGCACAAGCACACACGCACACACACAGACAAGTACTCACAGGAACACTGTAGCATGCTAAGCACAACCTTAGCAACAGGTGAGTGTGAACACCAAAGCTAGCAGTGTGGGGATTCCACCCATACCCCCCCATAGGCTTGGCATGGGGGCTTCTTGGTGGCCTTATGCTCTAGTCTGGGCTGGGGCTTCAGAAGGAGCTTTAACAGCTCAGGATTGGTGTATGCTGAGGAAGATGGAGATCAAAGTTCAGAAAACCTAGCCAAGAAAAGAAACAGAGGAAAACTGAAATATTTAGATCAGAAAAGCCATGTGGGGGTGAAAGAGAACAGTAGAAGTGAGGGCTGGGTAGATGGTACAGTGGTTGAAGGTGCTTGCTTACAAAGCTTGATGATCTGGGTTCAATTTCCCAGTGCCCACATAAAGCCAGATTCACAAACTAGTGCATGAGTCTGGAGTTCATTTGCAGAGGTAGGAGACCATGTCACATCCATACTCACTTTCTATCTGTCTCACTCTCTCTGTTTCTCAAATAAATAAATCAAAGTATTTGTAAAAGTAAAAGAAAAACACACATAGGAGATGGTTTGGTGGGGCTGACAGGCCAATCCTATATCAGTTCCAGGACAGCAGGCAGAAGTGATGAGATCATGATAGTTTTACAACACCATTAGGAAGAACTTATACAGGATGCCCTAAAAGTACACTAGCCTTGATTATGAGTTTGGACAGTGTTTTCCTGGCAAACAAAAGTATATGAGAAGCCAAACAAAATGGAATCATTTGAGACCAAACAAAATGGAATCATTCATGCAAAGCATCACTAAGCTAAACTTTGAATTTCTCAGCTTCAACAAAGAACAAAAAACAAACAAAGAAAAGTAGGTGAAATTCATAGCAATCAGAAGAGGCCCAGCTTACCTGAGTAGGCATGGTAAGGAAGTTTCTGTTTTAATCCTAATTTTGAAATAACCAATCACTTCTTGTTCTTATTTTTGCTTTCTTTGGTTCTTTTCCGCTAGTAAGCAATCTCCTCTTACTCAGCTCATGGGAGCCCCCAGTCTGTATTAAATGAGAGATTGCCCCAATTTGTGAGACATTAATAAAAACTAGGTAGACCTTTAAAGTGAGTTAGCTAAAATTTTTGTCTTTGGGCACCTGCTGTTAAAATGTGTGACAAATCAGGGTCACTAAGTGTCAGAATAATAATGAAAACGTGTACAAGGGTCAGAGTTTGGAGTCCTTACCTCAAGCAGTCTTTCTGTTAAATAACCCATGACTCTGATAGCTACAGTTTGTCTACACAGAAGGGGCCACAAAAGTCTATGGATCTTTCTTTCAGTTCTCTCCCTGTGATATCCCACTGCTCAAGTACCCCTGAAGAAACATTTCCTAGTTATCAGACTCCTAAAGAAGAGAATGTGTGACTCATTAATGCGCAACTCACCCTCAGGGCCATTCACACATTCAATGGAGTTGAAGCCTCAACCAATAAGCCCAGCTGGCAGGGTGCCACATCGGACACATGTGGGCAAGATGGTTTGCTTTTAGTGACAGAGTGTGATAGAAAATATTGCTTGTCTACTTGACAGGATCTAGAATCTCCTAAAAGATAAATCCCTGGGCATGTCTGTGAGGGAGTTGCAGCATTAGAGTCACCTCAATTAGTTGAATGGCACCAGCCTTTAGAGGCTAGGGCTCTGGACTGAGTAAAAAGAGAAAGTGAGCTGAGCATCAGTACTCATTGCTATTGACTGTCCATGCAATATGACCAGGCGCCTCACTCTCCTGACACATGGCTTCCCCACCATGATGGACTGAATCCCTCCTTAAACTGTGAAACAAAATAAACCCTTCTTTCCTGAAGTTGCTTTTGTTAGGCATTTGTCTTGGCAGCAAGAAAAGTAAAGCAGAGGTACTCAGGATGCATCTGTGGTTCAACTGTCCATGGCGGGAATAGAGCATGTATTATCAAATCTCTCCCAACCCTGGCCCCACCACCTCTTCCATCAGGATTTCCAGGGCTGCTTCACTTCTCTTAAGCCCAATCAGAGAGCTTCCACTTAATGTTTGATGAGGAATTCAATAAAGGAAAGAACATCTATTCAGAGCAGTAGCAGATACAAATGCAGTAGCCACACACAGGTTGAAGAGCGCAAGCCATGGGAGTTAGAATGGAAAGGACCAAATTTAAAAAAAAAAAAAAAAAAAAATTCTCCTCAAATAAAATTTAATAGAATCCATGAAATCATCTCTGCTCTGCCTGAAGCAGTAAATGGGAGTGAACAGTCCCCGTGTTTCACCCTGTGTCCAAGGGAGCCCCAAAAAGGCTCTGTAGAATTTCATTTGAAAACACTGGTATCAATTTGAATGTGAAGAAATTCAGGCAAATAGCCAAGAAAAATAGGCAGCTACTTATCACAGGCAGCTGATTTTCAGTGTACACAAGGGTCTGTCACTTGACCACCATGTGGGACATAGTCTACCAGAGTATATACGGTATGTGGTGCACTAATAGGATGAGAAAGAAATACCACCAGCCAAAAATGCAAAAGGAGTGATGATTCACCTTCCATCTTAATGCATCAATTATTAGATAGATCTGGGATTAGTTATATCTCGGTTCTCAAAAAAAAAAAAAAAAAAAAAAAAACTGATACACTTTGAGGAAATAGAGGAAAAAGAGATAGGTATGAAATGAGAAAAAAATGCACTTTAGTAAACATAAATATTATGTTGTTTTTTTTTTTTTTCAAATTTGCTTCCAGACATGAATTTGGTACTTTTTCCCATAGAATATCAGCAGTTTTAGTTTCAGGAACATCTTTCTCAGCGACATAATAGTTTTTAGTTCATGAAAAGTTGCCCCCACCCTTCTTATGTAGGAAACAGAAGTTTGAAGCTCTGTGAAAACTAGATCTGCTCTTTCTCTTTGCTCTGCCCTGGGAGTCCTTGTCCTTCCTTCCTGGCTTTCCGAAGCTGGGGCATGCACCCAGAGACACATTTTGTATACTCTATATGACTTAACACAGGGCTGAGCACATAGCACATGGAGAATAGTGCATAAATAAATGAAAATTAATGAACATCAGGGTCACCATGCTGCCATGTATCAGTTATGTTCTTGTGGCTAGAATGACACCTGACCAGAAGCAGCTTAGGGAAGGAAAGAGTATTGTAGCTCACAGCTGAACAAGTAGATTCCATTGTGGCAGAGAAAAGCATCGCAGGAGCAGGAAGCTGGCGAGACATTGCCACACCAGCAGGGTAGGAAGTAGGGAGAGAGAAACCAGCACAGCTAGGATATCACACTTCAAAGTACACCCCTCCCCTGTGACACACTCCCTCCAGCAAGATTCAACCTCCTAAAGTCTTCACAACTATCTAAAGCATTCTATTCCTCTAGAAGTGTGTGCAACTTGGGAAAGCAGCCCTCTGTGAGCCTTCCTTTCACCAGCAGCACACTGGAATATATATATATATTTTCTTTGCAAATGCTTTAAATTGTTAAATAAGAAAGAGTGGAAAAACAGAGAAAATAATCCCTAAATGTTTCCTTCTTTCTTCTTGCATCAGCATTTTCCTTTATCTTTCTGGATCTTTTCTGATGAGATTTATATAAATGTTTTCACTGGTTTGTTTAAAGGAGTACATACGAATTTCTCCAGATGCATTGACAAAAAGGACACCCTCCCGCTCCTTGTTGTGTCCTCCCAGAGGCATCTGGTTGACAGGAAGTAGTCAACCTTAGGAACTGGAACTAAGGGTTAGATAAGGAGACACAGGGACCAGAGAAACCTTACTAGTGTAGAGTCCGGGGGACGTTTGAAACTATTGCTTAAAGCGAGTGGGTCAGAGATGTATTCCACCAAACCAGGTATTCAAAACAATAGTGTTCAGGATAGTCATGCATCAAATCCCTGAAGGTCTTCCCCTAGCCTCCCTAAAAAGTACTTAGAGCATAGCTATCAAATGGAAGAGTGGTCTTGAAGTGCTGAACATTCCTTAAGAACCAAAGGCACAGGTACAACCAAAGAGAAGGAAATCAGTGTGTAAACTACTTAGACCCTGTCATGGTGTTAAGTATACTTAGCCATGCTCAGCCATTTACAGCTATTCACCAACCTGGTCACATCAGCCCAAGACTTGTTTGATGTTGTATTTAAAATGTATTTTATTCTGAGTCCAGCATAGTGCTAAATATTGGATAGGAACCAATCCTAACAACCTTAAAACAGGTAGAATTACATAACCTGAATCAAAGTCCCATAGCTTGTATTAATCAGATATAGATATAGTCAGATATAGATAGATGATAGATAAATGATAGAGATAGATATATAGAGAGAGATAAATATAGATAGAGATGATATAGATATCATATATATGATATAGATATAGGTGATATAGATACACACATATGTATATTGTATATGGCCATCTGATACAGGAGAGGCAGTGTACCCAAGAGCTGCTCAGTCCAAGTAGCTGAAAGCCTCAGCTATCCCAGTCCAGTGCTAAAAGCTGAGAAGCAACCTGTAGAATCACTGCTGTGAGTCTATCCTGAAAAGGCTGAAGAATATCTTCAGGAGATGGCAGCAACTATAGCCGCACTCACTAAGAAAGAAAGGAGCTTACACTCACTGGTAGCATTCTCATCTTCTACCTTTAGCTCTACCTGTCCCCTAGCACATTGGATGGCACAGCACTTACTCAGTGCAGATCTCTCCCCTTCATATATGTCAATCCTGTCTGGAAACATCCTCACAGACACCCAGAAGGTGTACTTCACCAGTTCTAGATATCTCTCAATCCAGACAAATTGGCAAGCAAAAGCAACAATCCCACAGTTTATATGTGGCATGGATTCCAATCCAGGCTCATCTAAATACTGTCTGAGAATTTTTCCAGACTTGATAAAGAAAAGGAAATTGGGTGGATTGCACTGCTAATGCAGAGGGTACCTACCATATGGGATCATTTGCCATTTTTCTGACAGTAAGGCTGGAAGGATATAGGTCAGGATCTTCCTATAACTACAGTTCTTGCCATAGGATAAGGCTGGGTGGTATCCTACAAGTACCAGAGGAGATGGCAAGCCTTCCTGAGGTCTGACTGCTCGGTACAGCCACCCTTGAGGCTGGCTCTGTTCTGAGCCTTGTGATGTAGATAAAGAAGACAAAATTTCCCTTACCTACACACACCCATGCACGTACACACACACACACACACACACACACACACACACACACACACACACACAGTATGGCAGTATGGCTGACTTGCAATACTTTGATGACAGGATGTGTTGCTTGTAACCAGAGTCCTGATGAACTTGGGAATTCAGAGCTTTTACTTCAAGTTGGCCATTTCCACTGGTGATATACACTCCAGGTAGAAGATAGCCCTGGGGCCTGTACGCCTGACTCCTGAAAAATACTATACTTAGACATGCAGAGTAGTTGAGGAAAGGTTTCCTGAGGGGAAGAAGCCACTCTAGAAGTGATTCTGAGTACCAAGATGAGAGTAGAGGACCAGAGCAGAGCCTTTCTTCCAATAAAACCCTCCTTGGAACATGTCCACCAGCCAATGTCCTAAAGCACATTCATATTCACAACCAGAACACACAGAAATATTTTTAGTCAAAGACCAACAAACTCATTGGACTTGGAGGAATTTATAGTCCCAGGTTGTCTAAGATTAGCTCACTCCAAGCAAGGTATCTGTGAAAAGGGTTATTCACAACCCACAGGGACCCCACAGGGACAGCCAGCTCATTTGCTTGTGAGGAAGTACTGAGCAGAGCTGGGTTGTCTGGCTGTGACATGCTCCTCACTGCTTGTCACTCTCTTCTTTCTTCTTAGAATGTCTATAACTTATTCACTCACCACATCTCGATCCAAATTATGATATGTTTCAGAGAAAATTTTCATTTGTATTCTCCATCCAAGTCTAATAGCTATTAATATTTTGACATATTTGCCTCAGATGTTTTTTTCTAAGAAAATAGATTGTTGCAGATCTAGCTGGAGTTCCTTGTATTCTCTAACCAGTCCCATTCACCTATACACACCCAAATCACTACCTGTGAGTTTACTTTCATTACAAGTCTGTAGTCACACACACAAAAAATCTTTGTTAGTGAAACTTTCTAGGTGTGGATATTTCATCCCTTATAATATTAACATTTCTGAAATAAAAAAGTGTGTGCATACCACTTAGTCCATTGGCTGAAATGACAGTTAAGTGCATTAATTGGACACAAAATATATAACATTCAATTTATTATCCACTTTCATATTGATAGATATGTATATTGTTTTCAACTTGCTACCACCAACCATGCTAAAAAGTATACCCGTGTACACTTCTCCTTCTCCATCTGGGACTGAGTAATAAGATGAAGTTATAAGGTTTTAGCATTTGCAACTTTTATGTATAAACTAAATTGCTCTCCAAAATGTTTTTTAAATTTAAATTTATATATTTAAATTATATAAATATATGTACATGTGTGTGTGTTTATGTGTGTATTATAACAGGTTATACTTTTACCCATCATTCCTCCCATTACCCTGGGCCCCTCCTCGGTGGTGTTATGGTATTCACCGTGGGGCCCTGAAGACCCCAGTCTTTGTGATCAATTTATTCATATAACAGCAATGCTTACAAATTCTTCACCAAGACTTGGAATGATTAACCTTTTGCTTGTCGTGTAAAGAGGAATTTGCTTCAAAATTCTTATGTATTACTCCCTGCTAGAACATATGAGCTCTTGCTAAAATGCATGGAATATCTATTTCCATACTGTGAACCAACTGTTAGTCCAATTTCCTTAGTTTCCCTTGGCTCATTTTCCTGTTAAATGTCGAGATTTTGTTATTGCTTTGTCAGACTTTAGGAGTTCCATGCCTCTGTTAAGTAAAATGACTGCAAGAATCTTCTCTGTGTAATGGTTTGAATATAGAAGGCTCCTGTGTTTCAATACTAAATGCCCAGCTAGAGACACTATTCCATAAGGTTGTAGAATCTTTAGGGGGAAGAGCCTCATTGGAGGAAGTGTGTCACTGGGAATGGATCTTGAGATTTTGTAGTCCAATTCAGCTTACTGACACTGTCTCCAGTTCCTCTCTGCTAATGTGATGATGTGACAACATGATGTGGGCTTCCTGCTCTTGCCATATTTTTGCTTTCATGATGGTCTTCCCCTTGGAAGATGAATTAAACTCTTTTCCTTTCATAAATTGTTTCTGATTGAATATTTTGTCCTAGCAATGAGAAATTAACTGTTGCAGATCTCTTTAGCCATGCAGAATATTTATTATTCAACATGTGAATATATGAGATTTTATTTATGATTAATACTTTATATATTTTTCTTGATAAGTCTTTTGCCTGTACCTCTCTAGTCTTTTCTGTAATCATTAAGAATGCCTTTTGGGGGCTGCAGAATTAGCTCAGCAGTTAAGGCACTTGTTTGCAATGCCTGACAGCCCAGTTTCAATCCCCCAGTGCCCATGTTAAGCCAGATGCACAAAGTGGCACATGCATTTGGAGTTCATCTGCAATGGCTAGAGGCCCTGAAACACCCATTCTCTCCCTCCCTCTCTCCCTCCCTCCCTCCCTCCCTCTCTCTCTCTCTCTCTCTCTCTTTCTCCCTCTGTTTGCAAATACCTCTCTTTGTTTGCAAATAGATAAATATTTTTAAAAGATGTCTTTTCATATTATGCCTGTAGTATACATAAATTTGTTTGTGTTTTTAATTATATAGTTCAAATCCACCTTATTCCATATGGAAAACCAATTCTAGCAATATAGTATATAAGCTAAAGCACCCTCCATTAACTGTTTTATGATATATATAGTTTCTATATACATTTAGGTCTGTTTCTATAATGCTGTTGTCATTTAATCTATTTTTATTCCAGGGCCAAATGCATATTATTTTAATTACCATAGCTTTATACTAACTCCAAATACTTGAATGGCAAGATTCATTGTCATTATCCATAAATCAGAATAACCCTGTTTTTCACATATGAATTTTAAGAGCACCTTGTCAGAGTCCACTGAAATGGATTTAATTATGTGGAGTGTTGGAGCAGATATTGACATCTGAACTTTACAAATATTTCCCTTCTAAAATTATTGTATACATCTCTTTGGAAAAAGTTTACAGCTGACTCCTCAAGCTGGGAGATGGCTCAGGGGATGAAGTGCTGCTGTACAAGTATAAGTACCTTAGTTTAGATCCCTAGCACCCACATAAAAACTAGAAGCTGTGTTGGGTTTTTGTAACCCCAACACACCTGCAGTGAGATGGGAGGCAGAGGCAGGAGGATTTACTAGAAGCTCACAAACTCCAGCTAGCCTCCTGAATGGAACAGTGCACAAAGAAAAACCCTGTCTCAAATTAAAAAAAAAAAAAAAAAGAGGTGGAAGGTGAGGACTGACCTTAATATTTGTCCTCTGACCACTACACATATACCGTGGCACTTATGTGCCCACACTCACACACTTACACACACATGATCATCACATACACATCACATATACATCACATACACACACACATCAATTTAGGAATTTCTTAAGATCTCCCTTTACATTGCCTAATTTTGAATTTTCCTATTCTTTTACTTTATACTTTATTAATTAGAATTAAATAAAATCCACTTTCTTGCTACTTAAAAGCAAGTGTATATAAAATTTTGTGTCTTCCTATAAAATTGAGTTTTAGCTATTAATTTTTAATGACTGAAAAGATGAACTTTATTTTCCCTTTTCCCACATTTTAAGATAATTTGCAAAGCAAGTTTTAATGAGTTTTGCATTGAAAACTCTTATAGTCACCACCTAGCCTCTACTTTTCACATTTATCTGACTTGCTTTATCATGTCATTATCTGTCTTCCCATCCATTCTTTTATACAACTATTAATCCATCTTATTACCTGGTACATTTTGCATATCAATACGCTCCCCATTTGTCTTCCTCTCATAATTGATCATTGGAATTGCTTACATCATTTTTATTCTTTTCTTTTGTATGGCAGTCTGTTTTCATTTAGTTACTTTTGCTCCCTTCAATTATCTGGTGAGAGATTTTGTCGTAAACTAATATTGATTTTTATTAAGTCCTTTACCTTCACCCATTGTAAAGATTTCTGTCCTTCAATTATTAACATAATTGTTAATGGTCAGTTTTTAATGTTAAATCGGCCTTTCCTTCATAGCATTTGTTTGTTGTTTTAAGATAGATTTTTCTTAAGAAAATTTCAGGTTCATAGCAAAATCAAAAGGAAGATCCAGAGATTTCCGGTATTCCCACTCTCACACACATAGCCTCAGTATCAACATCCCCTGCCATAATGGCACATCTTTATTACAACTGATGAACCTACAATGACACATCATGATTCCTTTACTGTAGTTTACATTACAGTTCATTCCTGGTTCTGTGCTCTCCATGGGTTTGGAGAAGTGCATAATGACACTGTAGTATCATAAAGAGTGGTTTGCTTTAAAAATCTACTTTGGGGCTAGAGAGCTGGCTTAGCAGTTAAGGTGCTTGCCTGCAAAGCCAAAGGACCCAGGTTTGACTCTCCAGGACCCACATAAGCCAGATGCACAAGGGGGCGCACACATCTGGAGTTCGTTTGCAGTGGCTGGTGGCCCTTGCATGCCCATTCTCTCTCTACCTGCCTATTGCTGTATCTCTCTCTCTCCCTCTCTCTCTTTCTCTCTAATAAATAAATAAATAAAAATAAAATATAAAAAATAAAAAAACAAAAATCTACTTTGCTTTATATGTTTAACCCTGCCTCCCTCCCCCCACTTTAATCCCTGACATCCTGGGTCCTTGTTCTCACTCTGGCTTGCCACTTAGGGAATGGTATTTAGTTAGAATCTCATGGCAGGTAGCCTTTCAGATGGGCTTCTTTCAGCAGTGTGCCTTTCTGCCAGGACTTCTCATGGCTCAAGAAGTAATTTCATTTCAGTGCTGGATAACATCTTGCCACAGTTTATTTATCCAGTCACTTACTGAAGGAAATCCTGGTTACCTCCAAGTTTGGGCAAGTATAAATTTCTATAAACATCCATGAGCAGACTTCAGTGTGCATGCCGCCTTTCAACTGGGTACATACAAAGAAACAACCTTGATGGGCCATATAAGAGATTGCATTAGTTTTGTCTTATCATGTTTTTAATTAATACTTCATAATTAATACATGTATGCATCTGGTATGATTTAATGTTTTGATACACAGCTCAAATAACTTTCATGGATCTTAATGCATTCATCACATGTCTTTCTAACAAACAAATTTTCTAATTATTTTGAAATGTTCAATAATACCTCATTGTGAACTATAGGCACCATCCACTGTGCATTGACATCTGAATATTTTGTATTTCCATCAGCAATGAGAGTTCCTCTTGCTTCAAATCCTGAACAGCTCTTGATGTTGGTATTCTAGATTTCACCCATTCAAATAGGTATACACGGTGTCTCGCTATTGTTTTAATTTGCATTATGACATAAAATGGAGCCTTTTCTCATGATTATTATTATATGCATTCCATGCTGAGGTATCTGTCAGTCTTTGGCCCACTGTTTAATCTAGCTGTTTGTTTTCTTTATGCTGTCCTAAGAATTCTTTGAATTTTTTATATATTTGTAATACACCTCTATCAAATATGCCTTTTGAAAACAGTTTGTCTCCATCTGTTGATGACCTCTTCATTTTCATATGCTGGGAAGTGTGGGAAAAACAGGATTCTTAGTCCTTGTTTTGTCAGTGTTTAAAGTGGGATTTACAATAAATTAATGTAGGTTCTAAAAATGTTAGCATAATATAGTTCAACCTATGCAATTCGTATTTTAATATATGTGTAGCTTGTAGTAGTTCTCTATTTTATTCTAAAATGTATTGATTTATGTTTCATTTTTGATTGAACAGTCTTGCTTAGAATTATGGAATTTACCAATCTTTTTATTAAACCAACTTTTCTTCATTTTCTATATTATTTGTTCACTTTGTTTATTTTCATAGTCACTCTTATCTTTATTTCCTTTCTTCTGTCAATTTTTAAAATAATTTCTCCTACTTTTTCTAGTTTGTTACTGTATAAGACACCATTTTTTGGTCTCTGATACAAGTGTTTAAATGTATAATTTTCCTTCAGCTCTATTTTAGCTATATTGCACAAATTTTGGCATATTGGCTTTCTATTATCATTAAGTTCAAAATATGTGTTAGTTCATTTGGGTTTACTCATTGGCCTACGGATGATTTAGTAGTAGTCTGCTTAATTTCCAAATATTTGTCTATTTGAATGTCTTTATGTTATTGATTTATAATTTATTGTGTGGCCTTCAGGGAATGCACACTGCATGATTTCAATTCTTTGAAATTTATTGAAACTAATTTAATTAGTTAGCATATGGTCATCTTGGTATATTATTCATGTGTGGTTGGTTGAAATGGATGTGTAATCTGTTGTTGTTGAGTTTAGGGTTCTATAAAATGCAAATTAGGCCAAATATTTGACAGTGTTTCCCAAATTATATCCCAGTAATTTCTTTTTATTTGTTTGTTCTGTCAATCAACCTTACTATGGATTTTCTACTTTTCAACTTGGCTCTGTCCATTTTGGCTTCATGTATTAAGTAGATGTTTTTGGATGTATATACAAATGAGATGGTCATATTGCCCTGATGAACTGAATCATTACCACTAGGAAATGTCTCCCTGTATCTCTTGTATGATATTCCTCATCTGGAAATCTATGGGTAAGACCATCATTAAATGTGTTTCTTCAACTTTTATGCTATTAAGATGAGCACACTGGGTTTTTGGTGTGTTTTCTTTTCTGCTTAATATTTTATGGCATGTATTCTTCCATTCTTTTACTGTCACTCTATCTGTGAAACTTTATACTTACAGTGTGCATAGTATAGATAGAACATGACTAGATTCTTTTCAATTATCCAGTATAAAAATCTCTACACTTTTCCTAAGGAGCTTTGGTCCATTTATACTTGAGATAATTTATTACACCTGGTTTTAATTCTATTTTCTTAGTGCTTCATTTCTATTTGTGTCTCCTGATATTCAATTCCCCTTTTGCTCTTTTATTTTGGTGTTAATCTTTTAGAACTCAAATTTTACTTCGTTTACTAACATTTTGATTGTGTCTCTGTGTTTTAGTGATTGCTATACAGATTTGTTATCTTGTCTTACTAATAAGTCAGCCTTCTTAACACATTCATGAAAACCATAAAAATGCTATATTATTCATTCTGTTCTGTTCTTTACAAGGTTCTTGACATATATTTTATTTTCATATGTGCTTTTCCATTATATCTGTCTACCAATGATTGTCCATTGATCCTTCCCTCTCCCTTCAGAATTAGAACCTTTTGTTTCTGATGGATCATTCCCAGCAAGACACAAACATTCTCTCTCTTATCTTTCACGATCATTCCCAGTAAGACACAAACATTCTCTCTCTCATCTTTCACAGGATCCTCTGACCCCCTGACCCATGTGGACACTTCCCTTATGTGTCTTCTTTACGATACTTTCTGACCTTAGTTCCCACTTTTTGAGTGCAAGTTAATTAATGTTTCGTTCATAATGTCCTGATAAATTGTCTTGTGGATGCCAGTGATGTCTATTTTAAATAGAAATAGTCAACACATGATTCTCAATCCTTGTCTTGGTGGATCCACCAGCAGGTACACACGGAGCTGTGAAGACACTCATTTCATTCAGTGTCTTCACAGATTTCCTATTGATTTTCTTCTGCTCACTTGATTCACCTCCCCTCTCTCGCCTTTATTTCTCCTCAAGTTTCATCACTCTAGGGTTCATGGTTTCAGTGGTTTCCCTTGTCTCTTAATCATGATTATCCTGGTGATCTCACCTATTCCCATGGCCCATTCATGGTTAATATCTACACACTAGAGCTCTTCACTGACTCCAGTCTCATAAGCCAAATTACCTGCTTGAACTCTTCACTTTGCTATGAAATATTTATTTTAAAATTACAAGTCCAAACTAAACTTTTAATAATTCTCCAACCCTATTGCAGTCAGCTAATCATTACTGGAACCAACATCCAACCAGACACAGTTTATGGGAGGAAGTGATTTATTTCAAGCTTACAGATTCAGAGGAAGGCCCATCAATGGTGGAAGAAGCTGAATCCATTCCATAGATCCAAGCAGAGACACATCACCAATAGCCAGCACCACAAAATGCAACAGAGTTCAAACAACTGTCTCCCCACCTTTGGACTGGAATTCAGGTCGGCCTCCAAACAAACACACCTTAGGGCTATACCCCAGGATCTGCTGCCAGTGACACCTCCTCCAGCAGGCTGTGGGAGATTTAACCAGGAAGCTTAACCTAAATCAAAATTACCTGAGGCAATGGGAGAAATACATACACATGCAAACCACCACAACCCCCTAAAATGTGTGTTTCCACAATTTTTCCATCTCAGTTAATACAACACCATTCTCATTATTCATGGTGACTAATTTTGATTCTCAATTTGATTGGATCTAGCTCACTTTTGAGTGTGTCTATGAGGGGGTGTCATAAGGATTAACTGAGAGAGGAAGACCTGCTATAAATGTGAATGTCACTATCCCATTGATTTGGGCCCTGGACTGAATAAAAAGGGAAAAGATGAAAGCCAGCTGAGCTCTTTCATTCTACTTTTGCTACTAATCTGCTAAGATGTAAGTAAACAGCCTCCTGCTGCCACAGACAGGAGCAGGTCCCTCTACCATGCCTTCTCTGCGAACTCTGAGCCACAATAAACTTCTCCTCCCTTAAATGGTTTTTTTTCAGGTATTCAGTCAGATATGATAAAATACCTAATACATTGTTCAAATCTGAACGTTCATATGCCACATAATCAGAGAATACTGTCAACTGTAACTTTTTACTCTAACCAGATTGTCAATACTTCCCACATCTCCACTGCCACCACCTTCATCAAAATTACCATGTCCTCGCACCACAATAAACTACCTCCAAACCCATCTATCTGATTCTGTCCTGTTCACTCTATAATTTATCCTCAATCTAGAAACTGAAGGAATCTGTTAAATGGAAGTTACATTGTGTCAGCCACCTACCTATTCAAAACCCTGTGGTTTCCTTTCTCACTCAAGGCCAAATCCAGTCTTTATCCTAGTCTAGGAGGCCCTGAGTGGTCTGTTCCTTTCCTCTGGGAGCTCTACATCCTACACTTCTGCTTACTCATTCCTCTCAACTTGTCTTGAATTCATTCATAGCTGTTCCCTCAAAGTGTCAGACATGTTCCTATCTCACTACACTTCATGGTTTTCTCAGTCCAATTTGCTGCTTTATCAAATATCTTCTTGCTTTTTTCCCTTCCTCTCTCTTTCTATTCAAAAGCATCCTTCTCAGTAAGACTTTTCCTGACTATCCTAACTAAATAAGTAATCAGTTCTTAAAGAAATTCTCATCCCTCCTTGTATCTTTATTTTCTTATATTAGTGATGGTTCTTCAGAGGAACAGAACCAACAGAAGAGAGAGGGACAAAGAGAGAGAGAGAGGGAAACTTATTATGACAGTTGGACCATTTGGTTTGGGGAACCTGAGATGTCCCACGATATGTTGTCTGCACGTCAGAGAACTGGATGACTTGGTAGCGGATCTCAGTCTCATTCTGAGGACTAAGAACCAAAAGAGTCAAATGAATCACTCACAGTTCAAGGCTGAAGGCCCAAAAAATCCAGGCAACATGAGTGCACACACCAGAATACAAAGGTCAGAGAATCTGGACAGCTAGTGTCTACGGCCAGAAGAAGTGCCCCAGCACCAGAGGAGAGAATAGGCTTTCCTTTTGCTTTCCTTTTGTATATATGTATATACAAGCATTCACAGTATGACCCATTGAATTAAAGTGCAATATCTTTATTTGGTCCACTGATTGAAATGCCAGCTTTTGGAAACACTCTCAGGCATGCTTATAAATAATGCTTGATGCTAATCAGTTATTGCTTAACCCAGTAAAGTTGACATCTAAAATTAGCCATCACATCCCCTTATTTACTCTCCACATTTTTATTTATCCTCTCTCTACCCCTAGTATGAAAATTCCATGAAAGAAAGGTTTTGTGTGAAGAGTTTTCTGCTGTGTAGGGTTCAGAGTTCACCTGTTGACTGGTGAGCACTGCTATGCTTTGTCAATTAGACATCAAGTTAGATTTCTAAATACATCCATCCTTTCTCCTTAGTGGCCAACCCATGACCTTTACATAGAAAATGGTATATTTATTCAACAAATGTTCATTAAGAGTATTGGGTATTGTATTAGATGCTTAAGATACACTATATGGAAAGTTATATAAAGTCCCTATCTTAGAGATGGCTTAGAGGTTAAAATGCTTGCTGGAAAAGCCAAAGGACCCAGGTTCGATTCCCCATTACCCACGTAAAGCCAGATGCACAAGGTGGTGAATACATCTGGAGGTTTTTTTGTGGTTCCTAGAGGCCCGGGCATTCCCATTCTCATTCTCTGTCTCTCTCTTTTCTCTTTCTCTTTCTCCCTCTTTCTCTCCATCAAAGAAAGAAATAAAATGTTTAAAAAATAAAATAAAAAAGTCCCTATCTTAGTAGTAGGACAGTCATTTCCAAATTCCATCCCTTCAATTAGTCCCCTGAAAATCTCTCACAAATGTCCCAGAACTGACATCTCTTTTCTGATGAGAACTAGATGGTCACACTATGTCAGGATAGTCACAAGGCCCAGGGACTTAGGTCTAATAATTCGTTTACTCTCCTCACCTTTCCCTCTCCACTCAATCAACTGCCATCCCACGTTCCCTCTCTGTACTGATTCTCTAAGGCCTTTCATTGTCTCTGAAGTGCAAGGGCATGGCAGCTACTGGAAATCCAAACTTTCCTATGAGGAGGCACACTTGACATCCTTCAGGATCTTAAGTGAAAGCCAAAATTTTTTTTTTTAATTTTTGGAGAGAGACATACAGAGAGAGAGACAGAGAGAGAGAGGAGATGGAGACAGAGATGGGCATGCCAGCAGTCTCTCAGCTGCTGAGAACGAAATCCAGATGTGTGCACCCCCTTGTGGTCAAAAGCGGCATTGCGCCCTTGCGTCACTTTGCATCTGGCTAAATGTGGGACCTGGAGATTGGAACTGGGTTCTTAGGCTTAGCAGGCAGGCGCCTTAACTACTAGGCCATCTCTCCAGCCACCAGCCAAATTTTTTTTTAATTGAAATTTCACTTCTTTTGTTTTCCCCAGCTGAGTAAGAATGCTCATCACTTGAGCTTTCCCAGTGGTTCTCCCAAAGACTTCTCAGGATAAGTTGGACTCCCAAGAAGCTCTGAGCAGGCTGTTTGACTGCAGTTCTAAGCAGAGGACATGTTGGTTACACAGCTTCTCCCTGGGTCCCCAAGCATAGTTGCTAGCTTGGCTGCAAAGATACAGGTGTCATTGACTCTGTGGCCATCATGATCACCCTCAAAATTCTTTCCCGCCAAGCATGGTGGCGCACACCTTTAATCCTAGCACTTGGGAGGCAGAGTTAGGTGGATCGCTGTGAGTTCGAGGCCACCCTGAGACAACACAGTGAATTCCAGGTCAGCCTGAGCTAGAGTGAGACCCTACCTCGAAAAAAAAAAAAAAAAGTCTTTCCCACATCTGAAGTTCTCAGATGAGGCATTGTTACACAAGGATTCAGAGCTCATATCTATAAATTACTGGCACATAGTAGGTATTATATAAGTGTTGGCAGAACTCTTTTTTCTCTATGTCTTCTAAACAAGGGTTTTGGGCACATTCATCCTATCTCAAACCTGTTTAATAAAGTCAAGAAACCCTTTGAATTGAAATGGTGATGGAGTGTATTGCCTAATTAACTGCGCTGGTAATTAAACTGCAATAGAAACAGCCTATATGAGCTTAACTAAACATTTATTACAGCCTAATAAGGTAATGATTGTATGATAAATACATATTACTTGATTACAAGGAATAAATGTTCTGAGCATTAACAAATTCTGGTGGATAGGCTAAGACAACTACAAAGTTTGTGGTTTCTTTCATTAAGAAAGAAGTACATTGATTCCTATGCCCACTTCACATTTTTCATATAAAATTGGTTAGTTAGGCAAGCAGGATGAAATAATAGGGTTAATTCATCTTGCTGTAATCCATTTTGATCCTAAACATACTAGAACAGAAATGCCACATGGCAAGGAAGGTACCATATCGTATTTGAGGCCACTCCTTTGTGATATCCAAGGACCAAAGTAGAGATACACCTATCCAAGGTGACACAGGTGGAAGGCCTTAGGACAAGAACTCTGCCCTTATGGTTTATTCCAATATACATTTTCTCCCCCGCAACATAGATAGGTGCTTTCCAATCTTCCATGGCTATTGTCTCCATCTGCTTGTTGCCAGGAAAACACTGGTTTTTCATACCAAGTGGGAAGGCACTGTAACACCTTCTTATTGCTGGGACCAAACACCTGATCATTAGTAGCTTATGAAACGAAAGGGTTTATTTTGGCTTATGCTTTCCATAGGAAGCTTCACCATTCTGGGGAACACATGGCAGGGTAGATAACCAGGGCAGCACATCTTAACACAGCAGCTGGGAGGAAGCAGCAAGAGTGAGCTGGCTCTGAACATGCAGTGGACTGGACTAATAAGGTCCATCCCCAGTGACACCCCCCACCCAGCGAAGCTCTATCTCCAAAAGAACCGACCAGCTGGGGATGAGGCATCATAGATACATCGGGCTACGGGGGACATTTCCCATTCAAACCACCACAAGCACATTCTCCCAAGTGGGGACCGACAAGGCAATAGTTACACACATAAATGATTGACATAAAGAGCTCTTAGGTGGTGGGCTTTGATTCAGATTGGAGGCATTAGGACCAGTGATGGGCTGGAGGTGAATTCACCAATCCCTTCGATATTTAAGGGAGACGACAAGTCAGTAGCCTGAATTCAGTCCTGGGATGGGTATGTACACAAGTACATGAGCCGGAATAGGGTCTGCAAGCAGTGTGTAAATAAGGAACTAGGAAGCACGTAGGAGTGGGAATTAGGTTGTGTGTGAGGAAGGCCAACGGTGACCACTTTCCAATCCTGCCAGGAATTGTTCCTGGGCCTAGATTCCATCCCCAGATCTTTCTGCTCCAAATTTATGGGCACACAGTCTTTGTTTTCATTCAAAAGAACTGACACAGAAAAAATACAATACATAGAGGAAACAGAAGTTAGAGCACGTAACTGACTGATTACTGTTGTTGAGTATTCCAAAGGAAGAAAACATCAAACAGAGCTTCTCCATTGGTTGGATATGAAACATAATGCTTGCCAAAAGAAAGCATTATAGATTTTTAAGCTTTGAACAACCAAGATATAAAATGCCAAAAATCATGATTCTCATAATCACCTGTCACTTAATTAAAATCCAATAATGGCCTTATTATATCAAAGAGATTTCCTTCTGGATGCATGCAACAGACAAAAGAACCTGAACTTAATATTTTTTATTGAAATCATGCCATCTGTTTCTTTGTTATCCTACAAGATGAAAGAACATAATAATGGTATTATCCCAATCATGTGAGCCAGCATTGCAGGGTAGGAATTAGAAATTAAAGGAATATTGTATCAAATGAGAAATCATATGTTTAAATCAATTACTCATCTACCTTATTACTGACACACATTAAAGCCAAGGAGATTTACAGAACACTTAGCACTGTTTTTTCTGCTTGTTTTCCTACTGTTTGAAGGCAAGGTCCTTAGAGAGTGCAGCAGTCTCTCTGTGTCCTGTGGCCCTACAATGAGATTTACTCCTATGACATCAAAGACCACAGGCTCTCCCTCTTCAGACCCTGGAGGTGATGGCCAGCTGGTCTTAGAATCCTTGGCCATGCATCTTCTGTGGAACACAGTTTTATAGGCAACTCCCCAAGAAAGTTCAAAATCCCCAGGTGACTTTCATATGTGGCCAGGGCCAACAGTCACAGCTCCTGGCCCTTACTAGTTTCATTGTCTCCTGGTTGCTCCAGAGTAAGTAAGACTCTCCTGGTTGTTATTAAAGTACAGAAAAGAGCTCAAATGACCCTTCCTTTTCCACCCACAACATATGTGCAAACCTGCTAGGAGTAGTGCTCTACTGAATATCACAGCACTATCCCATCCCAACCTCAAAGTCATCCTGCCCAGTAGGCATTATTATTCCTATCTTATAATAAAGCTGACATGATGTCTTTTTACCTACACTCCTGGGCAAATATGTGGGATTTTTTTTCTCCTAAGCTGTCCAGACACCAGCTGGGTGTCCTACAATTCAATTCATTTCTGAGACATTGTTAGTGCAGTTAGTGGAGCTAGTGCATCCCTTACAGGTGAGGAACACAGTCCCACAAGAGTGACCCCACTCTGGACGTGAGTTCCAAGCCTCAGGTTTTCATCTATACTTCTAATTCTTTGGCTGTAAACTGCTGGATAATGTAATTCTATGCTTAACTGCTTTGAGAAACCTCTATTATGTTTTCTTCTGTGGTTGCACCACTGTAAATGACTACCAGCAATGCATAAGGGATCCACTCCCTCCCTTGTTTTATAAATTATTCGAATAAACACAGAGCTAAAGAACGCACTTGACTTTAATACTGCTTCTTTACGGTAAAAGATGAATTCAGGAACCACCAGATGAACTAGATGCACAGAGTGAAGTAAGCAGGTAGGTGTATAGAGCCTCCATGCCTTTGGTGGAATGATACCTCTTCAGTACCTCAATGTAGTCTCCAACTTGGAAGCTCACCTTTGGGTTTTTAAAGGTTTTATTACATAGGTATACTGATTAAATCATTGGCCATTGGTGACTGACCTCAATATTCTATACATCTCTAGCCCCTGAAGTCTGGGGATGGGCTGAAATCCCCAAACATTTAATGTTAGATTACTGTTAGATTCTAGACAAGCAAGATGCCTCTCTCTCTTGCTCACTCTTCCTAACAGGCACTCCCCTACCCCAATGTTCCCTCCCCTCCCTTTTTTTTTTTTTGGTTTTTCAAGGTAGGGTCTCACGCTAGCCTAGGCTGACCTGGAATTCACTCTGTATTCTCAGGGTATCCTCGAACTCATGGCAATCCTCCTAACTCTGCCTCACAGTGCTCCACATAACCACAGGTGCCCAACTCCCCCATGTCCTTCAGGTCCCATAGAAGGTCCCTCTCTCCCCATCCCGAGGTATTGTAACCACCACATTCCCTCACTGTGCAATCTGGAGCTTCTTTTCTTTCACTTTGGAGCACAACATCTCTCACCTGGTGTTAAATAAACATTGTGTCCTTAAGAAATAGTCCAGCTCAGAGTTCCCTATTCTGAAACTCAAACTTCCAATCACATGGGTGCTTCCTCTGGTATGGATGCCCATTTTTAAGCTAATCAAGGCCTTCAGGATAATTAGCATAAACCCAAACTTAAAATCATGTGGGTGTTTCCTTTGGTAAGGATCTCCATTCTGAAGGTTTTCGAGGCCTTTAGGAGAATTAGCATAAACTCGGTTATGATTGTAAAAAGATTCTTACTAATTACAAAAAAAAATTATCATCTCTATCACTTAGGCAATTCCTAAGGATTTAGGAGTTCTTCATCAAAACCTATAGTTGGACTGGAGACATGGCTTATTGGTTAAGCACTTGCCTGCAAAGCCTAAGGACCCTGGTTTAAGGCTCAATTCCCCAGTACCCATGTAAGCCAGATGCACAAGGTAGTGCATGCATCTGGAGTTCATTTGCAGTGGCTGGAGGCCCTGGTACACTCTCTCACTCTCTCTCTCTCTCTCTCTCTCTCTCTCTCTGTCACTCTCAAATAAATAAAAATAAACAAAAATTTTACAAAAAAACTATGGTAAAAGTCAAATATGTTTTTCTCATCAATACAGAGGCTAAAGCAGGATCAGACCAAAGTAGGACACTATCAGGTAATGTATTATGATTTCACCCAGGTCTGGTGATAGAAGATACAGAACACTTGGGCTTTTAAAATAATACCAATACCTAGGCCTCAACAGCAAAGATTCTGAAGCAATTGGTGGGTCCCATATATCACTCATCGGTTCATAGTCCCAAGAGCAATTTTAATGTATGACCAATCAATACTAAAAGCCACTGAGATGGAGAATATGATCAAAACTCCTGTCCCAAAGTCACTAATCATTAGAAAAAATGCAAATTAAAACCACAGTGAGACATAGCTACATATTGTTAGGTTAACTGCTATCAAAATAGCAAAAATAAATAAACAAACAAACAAACAAACAAACAGGAATTTACTAAATGTAAAAAACTGGAACCCTGTGCATTGCTAATAGCAATATAGAGTGGTACAACCACTCTAGAAAATAGTTTGGCAATCCTTCAAAATATTAAGCATAGACATAGACTTTATCAATCCTATGAGACTTGAAAACAAAGTCTTAGAAAGGTATTTTTTTAATCCAACATCACAGCAGTATTACTCACAAGAGCCAAAAAGGAGGGCAACCCAAGTGTCCATTGATATATTAATAAATGAAGCATGGCATGAACCTACAACGAATTCTTTTCATCTTTAACAAAAAGAAGTTCTTAGGCTTGGAAGATGACTCAGTGGGTAAAGCACTTCATCAAGCATGAGGATTTGAGTTTATATCCACAGCACCCACTAAAACGCCAGTCATGGCTATCCACTTGATCACAGCACTCAGAAAATGGAGACAAATGACTCTCCAGGACAAGCTGGTTAGATGTACTAGCTGAATTGGTGAGCTTTGGATTCAATAGAGAGCTTTGTTATAAATCAGGTGGAGGGAAATAGAGGTAGACACCCTAACACCTTATGATAACTTCTTACCTCCATATGCACACACACACACACACACACACACACACACACACACAAAGAAATTCTGACAATGCTACAACATGGATGAACCTTTGAAAGACACAAGTTGTAAAATAGGCAGTAACAATGACAAATATGGTATTATTTTACTTATATGAAGTGCCAGATTCACAGAAGTGACAATGAGAATGGTTTTAGTTGGAAAAAAAAAAAGGATAATCAACAGTAAATGTAAATAAGTGTAGAGTTTCAGTTTAGGAAAAATGAAAAGTTCTGTGGATAGTGAGAAGTGTGACATTTTCAGCCACTGAGTTGCACTTAAGGTGATGAAAACAGAAAAAATTATATTACATATATTTTACCTCAATTTCAAGATCGGATGAAAACCAACATAAGAAATACTTAACACTCTTGACCATCATTCTCAATCCTGCAGACTCATACCTCTGAGGCAAGTAGATCCTCAATACGCATTTCTGTTCCAAAGGCTCACCTGACTCTGAGAAGCAGCAAGTCAAGAAATACATCAGGGATGGCCAAAATTCCTGTCTTTATCTGTCTTGTATAACTACAACTGAATACCTGAGAGCAAAAATGTATATTCTTGTCATTCTGATGGCTCTCAAGGCATTGGACCATCTAGTTTTGGAAGGTTCTGGTCTGCTATCAAGAACCATTGAATGTCATGCCCCCAAGAGGAGAGGAAAATGTCATGTCCTCACATGGGAAAGGCATGCACTCCTGTCATGTCCTCTTGTAAGAGCACTCAGTCCCACTGAAGATCATAAAAACATCACCTCTTTTTTTGTGTTTTGAAAATGTCATACATTTATGCAATGAATTTTGATCCTATCCTCTACCTCTCTTTTCCCCTTTCCCTTCTACTGAAACCTTTCTTCTTCCCATTAGATTCCTATCCTACTCCTATGCTTTGTTTACGGCTGTTTTTTTCAATGTACAGATGTAAATTAGGGTCACTTGCACAATCTTGGGTAGGAGAGTGGGCAAGCCATGAGTAGCTATCCCTCTAAAGGACATGACTTTCCTTCTTACAACAATCATGAGATTCCATCATTTACTCTGGAGGTTTGGGGTCTCGAGAATCCCTTTTTATCTATAATGACATATTGGCAGGCTCAATCATATACAAGAAACCCCATATGCTGTGAGTCCATGAATGTAGCAGACTTGTCATATCCAGAAGACAGTATTCCAAAGGCCCACATCTCACCCTTCTGACCTGTGGAGGAAGAGTCTCCCCTTTGCATAGCCTGAATGGACAGGGTGGACCCAAACCCGCACAACAGAGAAATGAGCTCTGAGCGCAGTCAAGATTGCTTCTCCCAGGAGATAGGTACCAAAGAGCCCTTTTTACCCTGGTGTCAGCAACAGGCCTAGGCCAGTACAAGACCAAACCCACATCAACCCTTCAGTAGGTCTCAGCACACGTGAGGGGTTGAAGAGTGCTGTTAAAAGTCATGCCATGCCCTCCGTGGTTTTGGAGTCTGCCATGGTCCTGGCCAGCTTGCTCTTACTGAAGAGACTGTTGGCGATTTTTCTCTTGTGAATTCCCCAAACCTCAGAAACAAGAGGTTAGTCTTAATTCAATCACTTGAGAATTCTGATTGTTTCAGTGGTTGGTTGGAGTTTTTAGCAAATATGAATGTTGTCTTCTTCCAGGGCCGTTCTGGGACTCCCAAACAGCAGTATCTGTCAAACTGGAAGTCTCTGCTGTGTTCAGGGTCGCTCTGCTGCCCTCCTGGTTGGAAAGCAAATGCAGGGATTCAGAAGAACCCAGGAAAAAGGCTAAGTGTCCAAGCATAGAAGTCCCTTCCTGCCAGCCCATCTCCTCCAAATTAGCATGTGTGGATGTTGGCAACAATTCCTTACAGGCCTGGCTGCTTCATAATCCAGATGGCTTGCAATCTAGAAAAGCCTCTAGGTTGAGACGACAACAAGCCCCACTGAATTTCTCTAGAATTATCCTCAAGACATGTTTCAAAAATCACAATCTTCATATGCAGCCAAGTAGAGTCCATTACTTACCCTCATCTTCCGCTTACCTGGCTGGGTAACTCGATCAAATCCTATAACCTCTCTGGGCCTCAATTTCCCTTCAGACAAAACAGGGTAATAAAGTCCTCATCTATCCAAGGACATTAAGTGTGTTATTAAACCACTGTAGCTTATGGAGGTGCTTAGGAAAAAGTCTAATAAGCTATACAAACAACAAGTGTTTTCACATGCCTGGTGCTCCCATTGCCTTTCATGAAGGTCTCCTGTCTATGGCACGGTGCTTGTGACATTTGGCAAAAATTTTCACCAAAGACAAATATACCCACCTTGACATTTTCAAAGCCTGGCTCAGAAGGAAATGTCCCTTTTCCTCTGAAGCATTAAGCGAAAATGTGCATGATTATCATCTGTCTAAAAAAAATGGGGAAAGAAAGAGGGAGGGAAAAGGAATACAGCTGAACTGACACCGAGAAACTCACCATTTTATTCTGCACAATTGAACTTCATTAATCATAGAAAATCAGAGATGGAAAAGACCTATTAGGTCACCCCATCTATCCCTCTGAAAGCATTAAAAGCTTTCAAATGAGACAGAAATCGGAGGTCCTGATTGCTGATGGTCATTAAGGATGGTTTTTGTGAAGAAAAATGTTAACCTTGGCATCCCTGACAAATTACACTCTGGGTGGTTACGGATGCCTTTGCCAGAGCGCCCCAGTTCTGGGGTTGAAGGTCACCACCCCTTAGCATGAGTGCCACTAAGTGGCTTCATCAGAGGCCCCTCTTCAATAACCACCACTCCTTGATGGAGGGGGCACTGTAGGAGAGGAGTTGGCCTAGTTCCCAGCTCTTCTGCTCTCCCTGCAAAATGAAAAGGCACTGTGGCACTGTTTCCCCTCCACAAATGCCTTCCTTTTTTTTCTTCTTCTTTTTTTTTTTTTTTTTTTTTGGTTTTGTTTTTTTCATTTTTCGGTTTTTCAAGGTAGGGTCTCACTCTAGCCCAGGCTGACCTGGAATTCACTATGTAATCTCAGGGTGGCCTCAAACTCACCGTGATCCTCCTATCTTTGCCACCCTAATGCTGGGATTAAAGGCTTGTGCCACCACGCCCGGCAAATGCCTTCCTTCTAAGCTCCATTTTTTTCCCAGGAGCCTTCCTGCTTTTGCACACTCCCAAGCCACACATCCATGCACACTGTAGCCTCCTTTACTGAGCATCACACCCACAAATTCTAGATTTCACTCACAACTATGATCCATAGATAAAACACCTGCCTGAATCTCTGCGATCTCTTGCCTTTGGAAAGAGCTCACCACCCTCTCCCTTTATTGTAGGGAGTTGTCTACTTCTCATTCCCTGTGGCTCTTGAAGATAGGATCCCATTTTCTACTTCATAAGAGAACTCATGCCCTCAGCCTGCCTATCATAGAAGCTAGCTTCTCCTGTTGGCCAAAAATGAGCCCATGATATAAACCCTCTCCAACTTGGTATTTCTCTGAAGTCTAAAACTGGCATGATACAACCTCAAAACCATAGTGCACTCCTATACAGGAAAGTAGCTCAGCTAATCAGAATAGAATAAGGCCAACCACTCCTATTGTTTTTTTTTTGTTGTTGTTGTTTTGTTTTGTTTTGTTTTAGTTATGCAGTGAATAAGTTCCTCCACTTAAGATCAGAAATTTGAGCTCAGTTTCTCTCACTGGGACCCTAACCATTGGATGCCATCAAGTACTGTGTCCCCCATTCATGCATGAGAGACTTGACACCCAGCAGACTGGCAGCTCTGCGGTACATAAACCATGCTTTCTCCTATTCTTCAGTGCTGCAATCCAAGCTCTACCCAGCTGACCATTACACAGTAGGTGGTTTGAAAGTATCCAAGTAACTCAGCAATATGAACTTGTCTTCACTTGTCTGTCCTGAAGGATGTGTAATCCTGAGAATGGACCCTGATGGCTGGACTGATGAAAGTTTCTCTACCCAGTAGATCACTTAACAGCCTCCTCTGCTGCCCCATAACATCTCATTCTGGGCCTTTTTGATGAGAGTTCTGCATTTCATGTATTATATGTGACTACTCACCCAAACACCCATTCAACTCCTGGCACATCTTCTTGCTATTGTGGTTCATCAATCAGGCAAGTTTAGGCACAGGAGCTTCAGAGTTCTGCTATAGCTATTTCCTCCTAATTGAACTATTCTGTGCTTGGAAGATAGCTCCCATATGAGGAAATGTTCCTTTTTGGAGAAAGAAGGGAAGCTGGAGAACCTCGAGGCTCAGAAAGTAAATAAAGCTTATAAGTCTCAGAAAGCTTCTGAAATTTAAAAGATTCATAATACCTTTCCCAAATTATAGAAGCAGTAACAATTGCTGAAGAAAGGAGACTTTCTGATTAGCTAAACTGCCTGAAATTTGTGTAGAGAGCTCCAGGGATGTAGCATTTGTGAGTCACGAGTTGTTGCCCATGATGAGGTGGGCTTTTCTGTAATGCAACTGTTTTTGAGTCATCCATGCTCCTGTAAATAACCTCTCACCCATACTCCTGTCAGTAACTCCAGTAAACGTACCAATTCACTAAGGTAGACTTGGGTGCATTTGTTTCTTTGGTCTGTCACTGGTGCCCAACCTGGGGTAAAAGAGATTTGTTCCTGCATCCCCAGGGAAAGTTGCACAAGGACCAAAGATCAAATTTGACAAGGAGAACTGTTAATAATAGCAAAGAAAATCCTCCGCATCAGCAACCCTTTAGGTCAAAGGTGGAAGGTAGCAAAAACTCTTTTAATATCACATAGAAATAACTGGTTAAGACCTCACATAAAATCACAAAGCTACTCCATTCCTATCTGCACCCAGTTCTAATATTCCACCCTTCAAAGTCATCTCTCTCTCTCTCTCTCTCTTTCTCTCTTTGTCCTCTATGGACTCCTGTGGTGGTTTAAATGTAAAAATTTCCCCCTTAGGCTCAAGTGTTTGAATGCTTAATCTCCAGCCAATGGTGCTATTCTGGAAAGTTGTGGAACATTTAGGAAGGAGAATCTTGCTGGAGGCAGCACATCATTGAGGGGTGGGCCTTGAGGTGTTGAAGCTGGGTACCAAATGCTGTTCTCTCTCTATGTTCCCTGCCTTGCTGAGGTAATGTGACACTGGCTCCCCACTATGGCTACCATGCCTTCCATGGGCTCTGTCCCCCTGGAGCCAAAAACTGAATTGAACACTTTCCCTTCCATAAGTTGTTTCTTTTGGCATTTGGTCCCAGCAACAAGAAAGTAAATGATAGATTTCCCCAAACCTCCATGTGACCAACTTCAGAGAGGCATTGAGATTTCCTAAGAAAACCATTTTTATGAATCCTTCTACAGTGAGTCTGACTTCGGTCTTTCTGTCTTAACAGTGACTCCAGTGATAGTGTACTTACAAAGTACCTCCTAGGAGTTAGGTGCTATTCTAAGGGTACTGCAGAAACCAACCCATTTTACTTCATAAGAACCTTGGGGAATTGCTGCTAAGGTCATCATGGAGCTTACCTAGTTTGCTCATATCCACATGGGAAGTAGACAACAGGGCCAGGCTTGATTTTTATATGTAAATACCTATAGTCAACTGATTTAGAAATATGTATTATTTGAACCTGTGGACAAGCTGGGCCAGTTTGGTCATATGCTAAGTAGGAAAAATACAAAATTAAAGTTAGAAAGATAGTTTCAGTGAGATGGCCCATGACTGTAATCTCAGCACTTGGAAGTTCCCATATTAAAAATATGGAGCCGGGCGTGGTGGTGCACGCCTTTAATCCCAGCACTCGGGAGGCAGAGGTAGGAGGATCGCCGTGAGTTCAAGGCCACCCTGAGACTACATAGTTAATTCCAGGTCAGCCTGGACCAGAGTGAGACCCTACCTCGAAAAACCAAAAAAAAAAATATATATATATATATGGGAAAATAAATCACAATAGGCCGGTGTTTGAATCTCACCTTGGAGAAGCAAATGACTGTACAGAATTTGGACAGCAAGCTAGAAATGGAGACTTTGAAGAAGACAGTGCCCCTCCATCACATCCAGCAAGTCACTTGGTGTGGAGTCAGTGGGCCCAGCCTTAGACAAAGTATGAAGTAACATAATCATCATCCATTTTTTTCTAAATACAGTGGCTCCAGGTGGGCCTTGGGCAACCCCTGAGATAGCTGAACCCCTTGAGAAGTGCCTGGACAAGGCAATGAAGACATCAATCAGGGCTCCAATAGAACTCCTCTAAACTAAGACTTTGTAAAGAAATACAATCTGGATTTCAAGTAATAAGGCATACAATAGTTAGAATGCAGAAGATCTATATATTATAATAATAAATTATTTTGATAATCTTAATTATCCTTAGTAAAACACATGATTTATATTTAATTGCTTTACTGTAATGAAATAAAGTGATTGTAACTGTAATTGGTACATATAATATAGAGTTCACATTATAAACTTAAACAGCTCTATTATTATAAACAAATGCATGATTTAGTTAACAACTGAACATTACAGATGTTTGACCTGAAGGGATTTTGGATTTTTTTAATTTTAATTTTTATTTATTTATTTTTTTGGGGGGGCCTCCAGGTTGAGTCAGGGTTTCTCAGACGGCAGGCTATTTTATTTATTTTTATTTTGTACTCCATTGCCAAGTCCAGATGTTCATAACCCCTGCCTGTGTGACAGGTGCATGGATTCTCAGGAGGAAACCAATTCTTCATCCTTGACAGACCAGTGTCAATCAACTGGGGGAATGCTTATTTGCATTTTTTGTTTTGTTAATGGATTTTTGAAACATGGTCTCATTGTATAGCACAGGTTGTCCTCAAATTCACAATTACCTTACCTCAAACTCCTACATGCTGGGATTATAGGCATGTTCCATCATTATTGGCTTGTCCATTTCTTGAAATAACTTCATTATGGTACAAACTACCTAAATACACTACACCCATTCTGAGTATACAAGATACACTCACTAATTTTTGCATGCACTTAAAAAGCAGCACAATATCAGCCTACTGGATGGAGTATGAAGAAATGCAAATGCATAGATAATGAAGGTAGGAGGTAAGATGAAGAAGTCTCATGCACATCAACACAGAATTATTGATAATGGATACAAAAACAGTGCCATTGACACAGTAGAGTCAACACAGAGAACAGTGTGTTACAAACTATCTGAAAAGGTCAGATGAATGTGTCCGAAAGTGGGTTAGGAGCAGGAAATCATGGAGTCCAAAGTATTGTTCAGTAACATGAAAGTTATCTCTCCCAACAACCCTGGAAGTCAATGTGTAGAACAAGGCCAAACATGGGATACCACCACTCATAGCTATATCTATTGAATCAAATGAAAAGATTTGGCTCAGTTACTGTAGCAGACAGCTTCAGGTTTGCTGAAATGAACTTCCAGACCAGACACAGTTAGGGAAGAAGGGATATTATTTATTGATGCTTATAGAATCAGGGAAAGTTCCATCATGGCAGGAGAAATGGCCTGCTCTTACAGGACCAGGCAAGAGAGAAAAAAAGCCACCAGCCACACAGCACAGCACACTTCAGGAACTTCTACTAGGCACATTTTGCATATCTTTATAATGGAATCTCAAACCCACCACCACACCTTAAGATCAGCCCAGTGACATTGCCTCCAGCCAGGTGGCTGCAGATGCAAACAATAAACTAATAAAACACTGAATATATTGGGGGCCATATATCCAAACTACCACAGTTACCTTTCATCTAACCTCTCCCTAGGACTCTGAGATCTCTCTCAACCTGAGCTTTCTCTATGTGTTAAAAAGATTTTCATGTTTGTGATAATATATCTTACATAAACGATTTACTAGGAAAAACCTATGTTTTGGTTTACAGTTTCATCCTATATGTGCTCAGTCCTCTTGCTTTTGGCAGATGGTCATACAGTACATCATGGTAAGTCTGGACACAGAAAGAGAAAGGAATAAGAGGCATGCCTCAATGACTTAAATTTCTGCCATTAGATTCTGCCCTCTGAAGGTCCCACCACCTCCCAAGAGCACTGGTGACCAAGCCTTTAAAACAACACTCCAGGGCTGGAGAGATGGCTAAGAGGTTAAGGTGCTTGCCTACGAAGCCTAAGGACCCATGTTTGATTCTCGAGATCCCACTTTAGCCAGATGCACAAAGGTGAGGCAACTACAAGGTTGCACATGCCCACTAGGTGGCACAAGTGTCTGGAGTTTGATTTCAGTTTCTGAGACCCTGGCATGCCAATTCTCTATCATCCATCCATCTATCTATCTATCTATCTATCTATCTATCTATCTATCTATCTATCTCTGTCTCTCTAAAAAACACTCCAGACCCAAACTATTGGGCTACATGACCTGTTATCACCACATCATGGGAGTATGGTTCCCAAGTGGTTAATCCTTCACTGCCCTCACCAAGTAACTGCAAAAAGAAACCCAGATTGTGGAGTACAGTGGAATTAAATTCTGTCAGTCCTCGTGAATTTGAGTCTTTCTCTCAGTACTCTTCAATTATGAGAAGATCCTAACCCTGTGGTTAAGGTTATTTTGGGAGCCAAGGACATTTTCTTCCAGGGACCAAGAGTGACATGTACTATTAGGAATCCAACAGTTAAGTGCAGCTGTTTTCTGAGACTGTTTCCGACTCTGTGATAAGACAGCCTGCCTCTCCCAGAAGCAGAATGCCAAGAGGGCAGGAGGGAGCTGGGAAGGTTATCAAGCTGACGATCTAGAATATGGAATCTCAGGTCTAATTAAGGCAATTTTGATGCTGTCAGTGCCTGAAGGACCGTGAAAGCATTTCACCCTTAGTCAAGTGACTTCTACACTTCCATTACCTGAGTCACCATCTCTGAGGCTGTCTTGGACACACAGTCTGGCTACATGGTCTAAAGACTCAGAGTTCTATAAACTAACAAGCTTGTAAGTCCAGTTTGTACTGGTAATCTGTTCTGCAAAAAAATTTGACATCTTTAGAGAAACATGACATATGGTAATGAAAGCATAAATGATAGGTCCAGGCAGGACTAAAAGGATTCCAAGTAGGTAATGTGACAAAAGTGGGAAATTTTTCTTGTTAAAAAGTGATTTTGGAGGGACTTTAGGGTAAGACTACCCATCCTCATAGTAAAGAGAAATTTAATTTTTTTATACCCAACTCAAATTTCTCTCATTCTTTAATTTCCTGTCACATATATTCTACAGGTATGAAAAACAACTGACTGCTAACCATATATTTGTACATGTGAACATGCAAAAAGACAGATAAAATATGGATGGTTTGCAAATGTTGTATCTCTGGCTTCTTCACTGGGTCTTTTTAGCTTTTAAAAACTCCTTTTAGTGTCCTTAGCTAAATGTGGATTTCATTAATATTCTGACCTCGTTGTCCCCTTTATTCCTTGCACACTTGTGCCTAAAACTTTCAAACACCTTAGAGTATTCAAATAATAAACATGCTTGCAATTCTTTGGAAATCACACAAGAGCACAGTGTATTGCATGTAGAAAACTGAGATACAGATATAAAACTAGCATTCTGGGAACATCCCAGACTTTATAAAATTTCTGTCCATAATAGCAAAGATGAAAGAAGAAAACTTTTTACTGAGTTGGTCAGCAGGATGTCCAAAAATTATTTAGATGTAAATTCAATGTTCTAGTCCTGTGATGTTCTTAAATAAGCCCAATTTGATGATTGGATGTTCAAAGGTGAGTATTTGCCAACCAAAAGAAAACATTTATTTGGGGCTCATCTAAGTTCATCACCCCTATGAATACATGTTTTGGAACTATTCCATTAACAAGGAAGATCTTCTTTGATCCACAATGTCAAACATAAATGCTCTATTCTCTTTCTTATAGCAATGAACTGACAGACAAATACATTTGTCTAATAATGAAAAATAAATAGCCCCTTAATTTTCTCTCCCTTTTTCTTTTTTATCTCCAGATCCTTTGAGAATAGATAAACATCTATGCCTGGATGTGAAAATTGAAGATCAAAAGGCCACTAGGATGACCATTATATAAAGTTTCCACTATTAATTTTTTGACCATATAGCCTGAGTAGTCCACCTAACTCTTGGGATTAATTGTCAAACAAGAGAAATACACAACCCTTAGAGTAGGAAAGTCAAAGACTTAACACAATTGTTGATCCCAGTGCTGCTGTGGGTGCTCTGGCCCCATGGTCCCTCTGTATCTCTCATGGGTGATGTTGCTGTCATTTACTAAGGCTTTGAAGTTTTTCCTAAAGAATCCAAGTGTCTACTCTATCCATTTCTTGGCCAGGCATGATGGAACCCACCTTTAATTCCCACATGTGGGAGGCAGAGGTAAGAGGACAACTGTGAGTTCAAAGCCAACCAGGTCAGCCTGGGCTAGAGTGAGACCCTACCTCAGAGAAAAACAAAAAATCCCATTTCTTCTTCCATAATATGTTGTGGACTTGCTACGTTTATCCTTTTGATCTTATTGTAGACTTTCATTGTGCTTTAACTCTATTACTCCAGAGGTCTCCAGTGGGGCTTGGAAGCTCCTGCCTTCATCTTGAACAGCCAACATATTTTTTACAACTACCAAAATGACATGCCTAAACCTATGTCTGATGACAGTATCATCTAAAAAATGCCCCTCGATTACATTTCCATCATAAAAACATCCAACACTAAAACATCCTTCATTATCCCCAACCCTTTCTCCTGTGCTTGCTTATACTGTTACTTCTCCTTGAGTCTTTGTTTCTTTCTTTTCTTCCTCTACCTTCTCTCTCCTCACATTGTGACAGATTCTATTTTCCCAAAGTTCTTCATGTTCAATAACATTATTGCTATTGTATTTGCTAGAACAGGCATATCTTCTTCATATCCCCAAAGCAGTATGTGCTAAGAACTGTAGAAGGTCTGAAAGTTTGTCCTTCCTATATTTAGCCTGCCATAGTCTTATGGATGCCAGCATATAAGATTCCTGAATCTTATCTACTGATAGCCAGAGTATCATCAACAGCAGTTGCCAATTCTGTAAGCAAAATCAAAGGGGACCAGAAGGTATCTGCAAGCACTATGGAGCTCACTGTTGGAGAGGAAAGAACTGAACAGACAGAAGACAATCCATTAGACTGGGCAATGAGTTCACCTGACCTTTTCTGTAAAAAGAAGTTGTCTTTCAAGATTGTCTATTATACTAACACCTTTGAAAAGAGAGTCCAAAACAACGAACAATTAGTACCTCGCTTAAAAGATGTGCAGAAACGTGACAGATCTGTGTATAACTGTCTTCCAACACACTGAATATTATACAATCACAGTTTTTATAACACTGAGTTCTTGTTACCCCTAGAGCTGTCAGTCTCTGTCACTGGATTTTGAACCTCTTGACAATAGACTGAGTCTTGTTATTCTGGATCTGGTATAATGCACAGAACACAGTTGGGAACTCATACATATCTGATATAGGGGAGAAAACATCTTAGTCATAAAGATCTTTGTGCACTGCAAAACAAAAAGCTTATGGTGAATATTAAGAGATGTGAATTTTTCTATAAAGTTAACATTAACTATAAAATGTGACAAGTTCTAACAGAACTCAAATATTTTCTTTCAAATGATTTTTTTCTTGTTTTCAAAATGGAATAGTTGAATTCTAAGATGCACTTATTATTCAGTACTTCCCTCTTTGTCTCCATTTTCATATACACCATGAACAATACTGATGGAAAATATACTCCACAATCTCTCTTTTCAAAAAAAAAGTCTCTGATCCAAATGGTTGCTATTTTTACTATCTAGGAGTTAAGGGAAGACATATATGAACATAAAACCCCACGAAATATGTGTCTTGGAGGTGAGAGATATATTTAATATCTTGATTATGATGTTCATAATATGAGTTTGAGTACATATATATCCAAATTTACAAGCATGCACATTAAGTACATTCAGCTTTTTGTCAGTTATACCTCAATAAAGCTTAAAAGTAATAAAAATATTTCAATTTTTCTATTTATCTCAAATAAAAATATCCATCCTTCTCTAGTCAACTGCTCTAGGCCTCATTTCTCTGTCTCTTCTCTTACACAGTGGCCACCTTAGGACGTGGGCTCTGGAACAAGTACATCCTCCCGATGCCAGTGTTACCTGTGGAGCTTCAGTGCTCTGAAAGTCAGGAAGATAGTTATGATGGTTAACCTTCATTGTCAACTTGGCTGGATTTTCAAGTACCTGGGAAACACACTTCTGGGTTTCTCTATGAAAGTGTTTCCATAGAGATTTAATGGGGGAGAGAACATCCCCCTCCACACACACACACATACACTGAATATGAACAGCACCATTGTGGTCCAAAACTGAATGAAAAGTGAGAAAAGGAAGAAGCTAGCTGAACATCTGCATGTATCCCTCTGCTTCCTGATTGAGGACATAATGAGACCAGACTTTGCCGCTGCTGCCTCCATGTCGTGCCCACACTGGTGGGTAATACTCTTGACTAAGATCTAGACTAAGCCTTTCTTTCTTTCCTTCAGTTGCTTTAGTGAGGTATTTTGTCACAGCATCCAGAAAAGTAACTAATACAGTAGTATTCTGGTTGTGTAGACAATTGAGATGAAGGTAACAAGACTTGGAGATTTGAATGAATTTAAAAATGATTTCCTTGAATCATTCTAAGGGTAGCCTATCTGAGAACCAGCTCAAACTTTAGGAAATGTATTTTGATAGGTTCTCAATGACTGTTCTCATAGCCTGTCCTTTTCTGCTCATTTGCATTTGCATTCTCTCTTTGGCCATCCATGTTTTAACAGACCTACCATGTTGTCCCAAGAACATCATGCTGGTAGTATAAATATAATTCAAGAAGTAAAGAAGGAAATTAGGGGTCAGAGGGCTTGCCTGTAATAAGTCCTTTTGCATTCACACATCATTAAAAACATATATGAACTTCATTGTATTTCATTATCTTTTAATGGAGAAAATGCAAGCATTTGTATTTGTTACCACAATTGATGTCCTTAGGCCTTTGCTGTTACTTTACTAGCTGCCTTGGCTTCCTTTCATCTTGCGTCCTATGTTGGATTATGTTTAGCTGCTTTTACTTTCTTTAGCTATTAGAAAGTTACAAATCTGTTCTTTAAGTGATGTTAATGGATTATTTTTAAATTGCTTTGATAAAGAATAATTCATAGCAAAAAGTAAGTGTAACAAATATATTTTTAGAAATATACAGCAACAGAAACAGCATATTAGGAACGAGAACACTACTGGTATCTTAGAAGTCCCTTGCCCATTTTTTTTTTCCTTTTTAGTGTGTAGGCCTCCAAGAGTAATTGTTCCCCTGATTTTTAAGAGTGTAGATTACTGTTCTGTCTTTATATACAAGGATTTGTCCTGCATTTACTCCTTCATGACTGTCTTTCCCAGTCCAACATTATGTTTATGAATTATTTCTCTCCTGCTGAGTGTCATTTAGTTCCTTCAGATTCAGTGCTGTCTTTTGGGTGAGTAGACTGCTATCCATCTATCCTTTTGACTGTTAGCAGATATTCTGTTAGCTTCCAGTTTGGAACTACTTAGAACAGTCCTGATTCTGGATTCTGCATCAGTCCAATGCTTACACAAAATTTCTGGGTAAACCATAAATTCATCTTTTGACTCAAACATGTCAGAGATAGGAACTTGCAAAAATTATCTGAAATCTAAGTGAAGACAAGGGTCTAAGAAAAGAGAGCATGAGTTCTTCCTTCCTGACACCAGCAACAATCCAGCTAAGTTGGTTGCTTTTTTGTTGTGTGTGTGTGTGGTGGTTGGATACATGCATATATATGCATGTTTATATGTATGTGAATGTATGTGGAAGTGGACATGCACATATATGTGTGTGCATGTGAAGGTCAAAGGTCAACATCACATGTCTTCATTGCTTTCCACCTTATTCTTTTTTTTTTTTTTTTTTTTTGAGATAAGGTCTCTTGCTGAACCTAGAGCTCATCATGGGCTAGTCTATCTAGCCACTGTGCCCCAGGAAGTCCATGTCTCTACCACTTCAGTGGGATTACAGTCATATACCACCACATGCTCCATTTTCACATGAGTGCTGGGGATCAAATTAAGGTCCTCATGTTTGCAAGGCAAGCATTTTACCCACTGAGCCATCTTCCCAGCCCTAGAACGGTCACTGAACTATTAACACCACATTATGAACTTCAAGGGAACAGAGATCTTGTGGGTCCAGATATGGTAAGAATTTGCCCTCATCCATGAGCTTTTCCACACACACCTCACAGGCAGCCAGGAGAGAGGATTGTTGCAAGTCCTGAAGGGGCATCATTTGTACACACCTTAAGAGCAGCAGGTGCAGCAGGAAGGGCATGAATTCCCACCCATGTTTTCCTTCTCTAGCTCTCTTTATTTAAAAAAAAAAAAACCCTTAAGCTGCTGGGGAAGGCCCATGAGCACTGTCAACCCATGGATGACAGTGAAAATTTACCCCATACAGGGGGAAGTAATAAGAAAGAAAAGTCCTTACTCCAGGGGATGGGTGTAATAAAAACTAGACTTAAAATTAGCCCCAGGATCAGGGCAGGAGACCATAGCCAGGAAGCTGAGAGACGGGGCATCTACCAGACTGAGGCTACATCAGAAGAGAAAGAATATGCTCCCACCGCAAGAATAAGAAGTGTTGAGTAGAAGCAACACCTCAGAGAGGGACAAGAAATGGGGGAAAGACTCTCTAAATCATAAGAGGACAGTCTGAGCTGACAGTGGGCTAGGCATTGAGAAAAACTGGAAAATCAAGCCCCAGACAAGGAAGTGTTTGAGGAACTTGGAGCAGGTGATTCTTTGCTGGCAACTATGACAACAATGAATCAAAAACTCAGCTCCACACCTCAGCAGATTCATATGAATCCTCAAACTAATGTTTAATAGCAGGAAATACATGGTCATTCTTATACTATGGACCTCAGCCTCTAATATGCTGAGAAAGATTACAACCTACAACAAAAGATCACAAGCCTTGGGGCTGGAGAAATGGCTTAGCATTTAAGACGCTTGCCTGCAAAGCCAAAGGACCAAGGTTCCATTCTCCAGGATTCAAAAAAGCCAGATGCCCAAGGTGGTGCAGCCTCTGGAGTTCATTTGTAGTGGCTAGACGCCCTGGCACACTCATTCTGTCTCTCTCTCTCTCTCTCAACTCCTCCTTCTCTTTCTAACTAAAATAAATAAATAAACAAAACAAATTTTTTTAGGAACTCTCAAGCCAAATGCACGGAGTAAAAACGCATACTGTAAAGAGACAGTCCTACCTACAGAACCATTGGATGGAGAGCTATGTGTATCAATGTCATCTATATCTATATGAATGATACAAATGCTGCCACTACTAGACAGGGAATTTGAGGTAACTACAATTAGTATGTTAAAAGCACAAAAGAAAAGATAGCAATGCCAGGATGGGCAATTTTATCAGAGAAATGAAAATATTAGAAAAGAAAATGGTAACCAGCATGATAGAAAGCTTTCATTCATCTTCAGTACACTTAAAGAAGCAAGCAATGAACTTGGTAACAAGTTTCTAGAAAGGATCCAAACTGGATCCAAAAGAAGAGAGGAGGGAGCAGGAGGAGAAGGAGGGGAAGAAGGAGAAGGAAAGCACACAGGAATTATTGAGATCCCATCAAAAAGCCACATCCATATCAAACATATTACAAGACACACAATACAGAAGAAAAGTTGGAAAAAATTTAAATTAATGGTAATTATGACAATTATCAAGGAAAAATAAATAAAAATTTAAAATAAGGTATGTTATATTTAAACCACTTGGAACCAAAGACAAAGAAAAAAACATTGAGACTGGCAGAGCAAAATGATGCTTTATCTCTAGAGAAATGAAGAACCAAATTATACATAATACACTCCTCTGAAACTGTGTGTACTTGAAGAAAATTAAATAGCATTTTATACTGTTGAAAGGGGGAAAAAAGATATCATTTCAAGTCTCCATACTCAGAAAAAAAAGTTGTTGAAAACAAATAAAAATACTTTATCAAAGGAAGACTAAAAGAACTTGCTCTTAAAAGACCTCTATGGGGCTGGAGAGATGGCTTAGGGGTTAAGGCGCCTGCCTCCTAAGCCCAAGAACACTGGTTCCAATCTCCAGCGGTTCCAATCTCCAGGTCCCACGTTTAGCCAGATGCAAAGTGACGCAAGGGCACAACTCCACACTTGACCACAAGGGGGCGCACGCATCTGGATTTTGTTCGCAGCAGCTGAGACACTGCTGGCGTGCCCATCTCTATGTTCCTCTCTCTTTCTCTCTCTCTCTCTCTCTGTCTCTCTCTATGTGTCTCTCTCCAAAAAATAATAAAAAAATAAAAAGTTTTTAAAAAAAAAAAGACCTCTATGATCACTTAAGAAAATTTTAAAGGTGAGAAGAGTTTGACATCAGAACTGCCATACAGAAGCTTACATTATTGAGCTCATCAACATTCACACATGGATGATGGATGGGAGGTGGGGAAAATAGGAAAGGGTCTCATGGGAAAGAGAAGTTCAAAGGAAAGGGATGGGCAAGGGGCCCAGAATAATATACATGAGATGATTATGATCAAATTACATCATGTTCATGTATGAAAACTGTCAATAAAAGGTTTAAGAAAAAAACAAAAAATGGAGAGGAATGGCAATGGCATATCAATGAAGGTAAAATAACATTCCCTTTATTCTTATTTGTTACAGCTCTAAACGATAACTGTCTAAAGCAAGAGTGGTTGCAATGTATTATGCTTATCACATGTGTAAAATGCATACAAAAAATAATACAGGACATAAAACAGAAATTGGGGATGACATTTATGTAAGTAAGCAATATATATTATATTTACCTAAAATTTTAACTCCATACTGTCTGGTCCTCCTATCTGTACGGAATTGCTGGAGCATCCAGAAGTGCATTTGGCATGGAGAGAAGACCGGTGATTCTGTCCACCAGTAGCAACCCAAGTCAACGGGATCAACTGTGATCAGCCTCCAGAAGCAAGGAGCCACAGAATCCCTACAGAAGAAATGCAGGCAGGAATAAAGGCCAGTTATATTGACATATTCATGTGGGGAAGTTTTCTTGGGACCCTAGTTGATTATTCAAACATTTGTAGAAAAGGGGCATGTTGTGTAGCAGAGTCCTCTGAATTGAACTATTCTCTCCTGAAGAGGGGAAGGAGGCTCTGGGAATGGAGGAAATCAAGTCTTGGAGATCTTAAACTTAAAGGTCAGACAACCACTCCCCAAGGTTATGTTAATTAGAAACTGAAACATTCCTTCCCTGGGAGGGGCAGGAGAGAAGTTCCAGAGGCTCAAGAAGTCATTAAGTCTGAGGAAGAGTTGCAAGACCCTGCCCTAAGGCTATACAAAGGGAAAACAACTGCTTGGGGAGGAAATTCTCCAACTGAGCTGTCTGAAAGTGGTGCAGTACCCTCCTCCCATTGAGCTGCCTATGTAAGTGATGTTCCAGACTCTCCAGTTGAGCTGCTTGCAAGGCGTGTAGTGTGCTCCAGTCTCTCAGACCAGCTGAACTGCCTGCAGGTTGTGTAATGTGCTCCAAAGACACAGTTTCTCTAAGTCATCACCTGTGCTGAGGTGGGCTTTCTGGTGGTGCAACTACCTACGAGTGGAAGCAGCTATGGGGAGGACATCATCCCGGATCAAACTGGACTTCTTGCTGTGTGGCTGCCTTTGAGTCATTCATTGCTGCTCTAAGCAATTCCTCACGATGCACTGCAAGTAACCCCAATACAATCATTAATTCACTAAAATCATCTTCCTTTGTTATGTCATCTCTGCCCTATTTGAGGAGATGATGATGTGTGCTCCCATCACCCAACGGAAAAAAGGATTCCCGTGACAAAGTTATCCACCTCATATGCCCATTTTGTTCGGTTCTATTTTCTTCTATTCCATTTTATTCTTCTCTGCTCTATATTGCCCCAGCTCTTGCGACAATCTGCAGCAACGAACATCCTCAAGTCACACAGGCACTGGATGGAATAGTCTCCTTGGAACTCTTTCTCCCTTCCTTGCTCTCTGCTCTGCCATACCACAGGATTCCACTTAGAAGCTAATTTACAACAGAAGCTAAAAATTCAGTCTCTCAGGCAAGAAAATGCTGGATTGTATGCTCATGGAGAAAGGCTGAATTTGAGATCAGAGTCACAGCAGCTTTGATGGCATGTCAAGTCTGCCATGGCTGAGTGACTTCTGGAAGCCACCTGGTGCTGCCCACCTCCAGGGCAATGCTCTGTGCTAAAGAGGTTGGCAGGTGGTGATGGAGATAGGGCAGGGCTGGGCTAGGCAGCTGCTGACGAGGAACAAGGGGCAGGCTGGGGATCTGACACAGACCCAGTTTTAACTCCTGGGCTACCTGCATCATTCTATCATGATCTAATCATGTGTGAACCTGGCAGGGCCACCATTTGTAAGCCACAAGCAGCTCCATGTGAGACATTCAGGCCTCAAACACACAGCAAGACCCAGGCCTCTAGCAGTACAGATTGCAGGCTGAAGAGCAGAAGAGATAGCCTCGAGGAGACGGCATTGGTAGTTTCCCATTCCCATGACACCATAGATTTAGGATGAGAAGCCCAAACAGATATGAAGATCAGCTAGCCCAAAGCCAGTCTAATACCTGTCACCCACATGTTCTGAAGTGGTCCTTTTTGTCACCTACCACATACCCAGGAGAAGGTCCCAGTATACAGGTGAACATGACTCCCAAGACATCATTAACACTGTTGTCCCCCCATCCAAAGACCAAACTATCTGTGCTTACAGCAGGCAATGTTTCCAACCCCGGAGTCTCCACACAGCATGATATTCTCCCCAGCAAGCTTTGGGAGCCTTCTACAACTGCTCAATAGGTTAGAAGACCTGAGAACGCTAATACATGGCACCTGTCTGGTGGAAACCTATCCTCCAGTAAAGCCTAATCATCCTTAGTGTTGACGCTTTCCCATCACAATGCCCATCACATTCTCTGCAGAGCTCTCGATACTTAGTATAACTTTTCACCTAACAAGCAGATAGAAATATGAATGTCCAGTCCTGGCACAATAGAAAGGCAATCAGGAATCTGCACGCAGGTTTGGTGCTTTTCTCTGAAGGCCAGTTCACTGTTGTGTATACAGTGGAGGCCATGGAGACATTTAGGATTTCCATTGACTTCTAGAATTATTCTCAGTGAGAACATGTACATGCATGTGCACTCACTGCAAACCACATAGGGCAAGGCTGGAGAAATCCTCAATCCGCTTCCTGCGTCTGCCACTCAAAAGCTCCAAAGCCCTCTGAAGCTGAGTATGTAGCATCTTCACATTGGGTTCACTCTCAGGGCTGCTGTGAAGCTGAGAGGGCATGGTGCAGGGAACCCGCACAAAATGATCATGATCACCATGCCTTTATGTTTCCATTGTTGTATTATAATTCGAGCATTTTGAATAAGCTTACATATATCACTAGGATCTGACTAGATGGACACATTATGATCAAACCTCATACTATACTTTCAAAAGAACAAAACCTCTACAGTGAACTGAAAAATCTATTTTTTTTTTCAGAAAACCCATGTGTCTGTATGCTCCCAGGCTTCTATGTGTGCATGCCTCTGTGAGCATGGGTGTGTATTTCTGGCATGTCCATTCAGTGTAATGTATGTGAGACGTAGGTGTAAATGAATGATGCGTACAATGTGTGCATGTGTGGGAATCTATATTCGTGTATTCAATAATGCATATCTGTGGGGGGGGGTGTAGGAATTCAGCGCCTCTGAGACTTACTTGTACGGGAGGTCTGTGTGGCTCTGACCACATGTTGGTTTGCATGTAGCCAGCGGAAACTAGGCTCTGGGTTGGAGACGCCTGGGCTAGTTTCCTGCCCTGTCAACGGTACTTTGCCCTGGACAAGTCACTCACCATCTCAAGTTTAGTTTCTTTACCCCTTGAATCCATCTCTTCCTTCCTCTGGGACAGGTGAGAATTAGAAGAAAGAATGGGAAGTGCACAGCCTAGAATATAGCACAAAGAGAGTATTGGATAAGGTTGAGCATCATTGTTGGCTTGTCATGGTCAAAAAGGATGCCAATACCCCAGGTGGGTGGTGAGTATCACTTGGACTTTAGTTTGCCTATATAATTTTCTATATTGTTCAAATATTTCACAAGAATATCCATTATCTTGTAGTAAAAACAGAAATCTAATACATGGTCTTTCCAACAAGACTGGCATCTATAGCACAGGTACAGCACCCTCAAACTCCTGCTCCAGTGTCTGGTAGCTGTCTTCAGGAAATCTTTCCTTCCTGCCTGAAGTTCCCATCCTCAAAGTGCTGTGTCTGGGATTCAACACGGAGATTGTGCTGTTAGGCCCAGAATCCCTGCCTTCAGCTACAGGGAAGCCTGGTTTTGGCCACTGCTGGGCTATTTCCACACTCCTCTCACCAGAACTGATTCCCCACTTGGATGAACTTTCCAGAGACAGGGACTGGGGGTAGAACAGCGAGTCGCTAAAGTAACTTTATTGGTTCACAGGTGACATGCTGGCCAGGCTGGGTGGGACTGGAAGCTGAGCAGGTGAAAGAGCAGGTGAAGGGAGCACAAGCGAAAGCACGTTCTCTGACTTGTCTCAGGTCAGGTTTCCCCATGGTGCAGTGCTCATTGTTCAAGATAGCTGCTAGAATCACGCAGGAAGCCTGTGAAAATGTACCAAGGGGCTGGAGAGATGGCTTAGCTGTTACAGCACTTGCCTGAGAAGCCTAAGGACCCAGGTTCGATTCCCCAGTACCCATTTAAGCCAGCTGCACAAGGTGGAGCATGTGTCTGGAGTTTGTTTGCAGTGGCTAGAGGACCTGGCATGCCCATACTCTCTCTCTCTCTCTTTCTCTCTCTATCTCAAATACATACATACATACATAAATGATCTGGCTTTTCTGTAAAAAAAAAAAAAAAATGCACCAAGCAAGGCTTTCCTTCCCCCAAGATTCCAATGAAGGAGGCAGTCAGGCCTGGCACTTGCTTCCCAGGTGAGCACTGGATTAAACGGTAAATCACTGAGGAAGTCCCTGTGAGAAGGCAGGTGCTGTGTCCCTCGCGTGGCTGTGTGGCTTCAGTTCAGTGACTCAACCTCTCTGGGCTCTTCATGCCAGCAAAATAAGGCCAATGGTTCAGAAGAAAATGCTGACGAGGTGTTGAGATTGGACAGTCTGTAAGGGTAGAAAGAAGCTGCATGAGGTGATCCAAGACCCAGTTCTCCCATTCTGAAAGGACATTGGGTGCGTTGAGGGTAGGTTTCAACACCAGGGCTGCCTGGCTGTTTCCTCTGCCTCAGAAGCTTCTTCCCACCTGTCAGCCCTCAGTTCTGATGCTGCAGCAGGCAGTCTGCAGTGAGCTCTACTGCCCCCTCGTGGCCGCACCTGGGAACATGGATAGAGACTCTGCTAGGCTTTTTTCAGGCTCGTGAGCAAAGAGGAGCTGGCTGGGAGGCCAGAGATGAGGAGCCTGGGAGCAAGCACAGGAGAAGACTTTTGAGGCTGTGGGGTCAGAAGTGTCCCGCCCCAAACACACACTGGCTTGCTGTCGCTCGGATTGTCTCTGTGGTGTTCCTCCAGGCTTATGTTCATCCTCTTCTGCACAGGCTTTCTGGGGGCAGGGCTGTAGGCAGGATGCCCCACTGGCTGTTTCTGGAGCTTAAAGGGGCCTGTTTGACCATCGCGACCATTGCACTTGTGCATGTCGTGTGGAGCTCAGCGCTGAAAGGGGTTGAAACACCAGCCCCGAGGGAGCACTCCTACCCAGCATTCATGCCAACATGAAGAAGGGTCAGAACACCTGCAGACACAGCCCACTGGCCAGAAGGTACCAACAAGAGTCAGGGCCTGAACAGAGGCATTTTCATCTGCAGGAGTGGCACTGACCACAGCTAGACATGGACAAACACAAAGGGCAGTCCCCTCCAGACAGGGTAACCTCCTGCCAAAAGCCAACCCTCCAACTTCCCTTTTAGGCCTTAGGCTGCCCCATTACAGAATCATGCCCCCCATTAAGCCCTCTTCACTCTCCCCACAGAGAAGCCCACCCCCCCCCCCAATCTGTTCCCTCAGACACATATGCCTGGGCAAAGCCTTTGGGCAGAGGCACCCCGATTTGCATTTCTTTAAGGTAAAGCCCTGAGTTGATCATCTGATTCTTTAGTGTCAACTGGAGCCCTGGAAGATTTGAGGGTGTGCTAATGAGAGAAGCCATTGAGGGCCAGGTCCTGTAACCCACAACTCTTCCATCCTCTGACCACAGCAAGAAGACACTGTGGGGTGTTCTAGCCGACTCAGGACCCAGTATCCCTGGGTTGAAGGATTAAAGGTTTATATGCCCAACTGTAGCTGCCCACGCTGGTGTCCATAAGGACAGCATGCAGTCAGGATCCCTGAGCTACTCAATGGCTTGGCTTCTCTCCGTGACAGGGGAGAAAAGGGAAGGGTGAAGCCTAAGTCACTGTATCAAGCATGGGAAGACAAACTAGACAGTGGCTTGGGATGCCCCAGCTCTGGCCTGCCTACTCCATCAACTACCGGGAGGGATCTGTTAGGAGCCAACTTTCTTCAAGAAGAGTCTGGGTAAGGACACAGCTGACAGTCACAATGCCCTACCAACATGGACCTCATCAGCAAAGCCTCCTCATGCTGGAAGCCACAGTTGCAAGTGCCTCCTTGTTCTGCTTTGAAATTCTCTAAACACCCACCAACCTTTCACTGCTTCCCCTGCTGCTTATTTTGTTGTTGGTTTTTTTTTTTTTTTTTCTCGGAAAAAAATATTGCCCATGACTGTTTCAATTTAAATGGAAAGAGATAGCAAAAATTACAAAACATGAAAGTGAATGTATTGGATTTTTCTAATGAGCTGGATCTCAATACTTTGCTTTCAGCATAGCTCTTACGTAAGCTCAGAGGCAGCAGTGATACACCAGTTTAGAGGCAAAGAGACAAAGGTCCACAGAGGCCATACTGGGAGGTGGCAGATGCCACATCTGATCCCCAAACCAAGGCCTTCAATTCTTACTTTACATAAAGGCCCTGGTCATCCCCCCCAAAGGCCCCTGATGCCATTTTCCCTCCACCTTCTGAAGGGGAGGGTGTGTGGGCAAACACAGCTGGGGATTTGGGGATCTTATCATTCAGTGCTAGTGACCTTCAAAGCAAAGCATGTCACCTCACCTGCCAAGATGATCTGCTCTCAGCCCAGTTCAAGGTTCTTATATTCTCATCCCCTTTTTTTCCCACACGTCCCATGAGCACACTGCTTAAGATTCCGAGGTCCTCACGAGGCTCAGGGCTGACCTCGCCCTGCCTTTCTCCTATCCCACTAAATCCTGCTCCAAGTCATCATTCCAGTGGACACACCCTGGACAGGCTTTGACAAGATCCTGGAAATGCTGTGCACTGACTTTTAGGGTGCCATGCCACATGGAACGCCTGCCTGTGTGTTTCTTCTCAGCCCCTCTTCTTGTGCTGCCTCTTCTCATGCATGTACTGTGTGGGGCTCAGGGCACCTGGCCTTGCTTTCTTAGCTGTAAGGACTCACTCTTATCAGAGAACACCTCTAGGCTCCTTGTTCTGCCTACAGCTGCCATCTCCACTTGGTGTCAATGAAAACATCAAACATAATTCTTCCACTTCTCCCCACTCTTCATAGTGACAGCAGTGCCCCACCTTCAGAGGTAGCCATGCATCCCAGCCTACCACGGGCATTATGGGTCCTAAATCTCTAGTTCAATTACTAACAGTCCCCGTCCTCTGGCAAAGCCCTAGTTGCATGGTTTCCTCCCTCTGGCAAAGTCCCGATTGCATGGAGTCCTTTTCTTGGCAAAGCGCTGACTGCATGGAGTTCCCTCCACCTCACTGCTACAATCTGGTCTTTGTCCCTCTGTTTGTTCTCTCTTCTTACTTCTCTCCCTGCTTGGCCATATTGTAACCTCCTGCCCATCTTTGTCCTATCTCTTCTAGTGTGCCAGATATGGCTGGCTCTGCATGGTCCCTAGTTATGGAAACAATCCTGAATTCAGGGTCTGTTCAAAAATGGGGAAGAGTGCTGTAGAACTTGGTCCTTCTGGACAAAACATGCCCATTGCACCCATGAACTTGCAGCAGCTGTGAATACCTGCACAACATAGAACAATCAACATTCCATTATGGATGGTGGAGAGACTCATAAGGCCCATCCATCCCTGAAGAGCTTTGGGCAGTTAATGGTTGCTGGGGATGAGGAAGTCATTCTCTTCTATGGTGTAGTCACTGATAAGTGGTATGAGAAAGAAAGGGTTCAGGAGGAGTGGATGGGGGATAAGAGAGCATAATTAAGGCTACATATGATTAAAATACAATATATACATGTATGAAATTGTCAAAGAACAAATAAAAATAATTGACATCCTACAGCAGCTCCCCAGCCGCCCGCCAACTTCAGTCATCTGTGTTCTATGGAACCAAGCTCTGGTTCACAGCATCACACATATCCATAGTTTGTAATCAGAATCTGCATTAAATATATGGTGCCTACAGTATATATGAATATGCTAATCAACTAATCTTAATAGTTCTGATTTGTATTAATGCAAATTAGGCAGCTGCATTTCCCACCAAATATTTTCCTTAGTATTTACTGACGAAATCAAGGTCCTTCTAATAAGTTCTAATATTTAATCTAAAAGCTCTAAAGAAGGTGCTTTAGTTGAGTATAATCTAATTTCACTGAACAAAATTGCATCTAAAAGCAATATAAAGTTACAATTTGTTCCTTGTCAAATAGTAAAAATGGCCTTTAAATTTTACATGGTTTTGACCTTTGGTTTTGCATTTCAATTAAACTTCCCTCAGAGCAGAGGATCAAGTATTCCCTGGGTGTGAATTAGGTCTTGGCTAGAGGTGGCTGCTGGCCCTCAAACTGATGTCTGTCTCCCTTTGACACAGAGCAGAAATTTTCTCCCTCAGTGGCTAGGGCAGAAATAAACAGAATAGTAGGCCTGGACACCATCTTATCTTCAGGTACTCAGGAATTTCTATTGGTCAATCATCAAATTTCATGTCTGGGTGGGCAAACCATCTTGCAGACCTCCTATGGCTGGCTTCAGTATGACCAAACCTCTTCTCAAAGCCATTTGATTACAGATTTTACCTTTGAAATACCTGTTGACAACACTGATTTTGCTTATGCTTTATAAATTCCTCCAGAGTCCTTGATGAGGTCATCCTCTGGCTTCTGACAGAATCAGGTACCCAGTTCTAAGAATCTGTGATGACACTGAATCCATTCTCCTGTCCTGTGATGGTTTCAATGTGAAATGTTCCCCATAGCCTCAAGTGTTTGTGATTTAGCCTCAGCAGTGATCCCCAGCTGGTGGAGCCTTTGGGGAGTGAAGCCTTCCTGGAGGAGGCTGTCACTTGGGTGGGCCATAAGGGGTTATAGCCCAGGCCCCTTGCCAGTGCTAGCTCATTCTTGCTGCTGCTCCCCCCTAGCTGCTGTGACAAGATGTAATGCAGCAGTTGCCTGCTCTCCATGTTTTCTGTGCCATGATGAAACTTCCTCTTGAAATCAAGACTGTCACCTGGTAACAAATTCTGTCTCATGTGCACATCTCTGCTTCTGTGGCTGAACCTTTGCAGTATAGTTGCCAGAAGTGTGTGCTACTGTCATAAACACCTTAAGGGGTGGGAGCAGTCACTGCCAAGAGGATGGAAGAGTTGTGAGAAGCGATACACAGAAAGCCCGAATTGTCCCAAAGAGATAAGGACCTTAAGGATGCTGCCAGTAAGGAAGTAAGGAATAAATTACAAGAAAGTAGAACACAGGGAGGTCCCTGGAACAGAAAGCCAAAAAGCTCAGAGATCTCTTCATCTCCTGGAAGGAAAAAAACAAAGCTTAACCTGGTCATCCAGTGTGATGGTTAAGCTCTACTGTCAATGTAACTGGGTCTAAAATCACCTAGGAGACAAATCTCTGGGCATATCTATGAGGGAGTTTCTAGTTTGTGTAAACTGAGGTGGGAAGACCCACCCTAACTATGTGTGGCACCATTCTATGGACTGGCATCCTGGACTGAATAAAAAGGAGAAAATAGGGGCTGGAGGGTTGGCTTTGCAGTTAAGGCACTTGCCTGCAAAGTCAAAGGACCCAGGTTTGATTCCCCAGGACCCACATAAGCCAGATGCACAAGGTGGTGCATGTGTCTGGAGTTCATTTGCAGTGGCTGGAGGCCCTGGTGCACCCATTCTCAATCTCTCTCTGTGCCTCTTTCTCTCTGTCAAATAAATAAATAAATAAATAAATAAATAAATAAATAAATAAATAATTTTTTTGAAAAAAAGGAGAAAATGGGGGCTAAGGAGATGGTCCTAGTGTGTCCATTCTTATTCATTCTCTGTCTCTCTGTCTGTATATGTCTCCTTTCTCCTTGCAAGCAAATGAATAAAAATAAAAAGGAAGTCAGGAGTGATGGTGCACATCTTTAATCCCAGACCTCAAGAGGCAGAGTTTGGAGGATTGCTGAGTTCGAAGCCACCCTGAGACTACATAATGAATTCCAGGTCATCATGGGTTAGAGTGAGACCCTACCTTGAAAAAACCAATATAAAAATAAGTAAATAAATAAAAAGAAGAAAATGAGCTAAGTATCAGCATCCATTCCTCTCTGCTTCTTGACTATAAATGTATGTGACTAGCTGCATGCTTCTGCCACCATGCCTCCTCAGCCATGGTGAGCAGTAATCTCTTGAATAAAACCTCCCTTTCTTCCTTGCTTAAGTTACTTTTGTCAGGCATTTTGTCACAGCAGCAAGACAAGTAGTTATTATATCCAGCAACAGTGATTTCAAAAGTGCTGAAGGCCACACCAGGCTTCTGGCTGTTTATGGTAATATAAAAGGAGAGAAGAACTTGAACAAAGAACTGCTGACCAAAAAGGAACCAGTAGCTGAAGGTTTTGCAAAACTGCAGCCTCCCAATGATGCAAAAACGAAGAAGTGTCTTTCAGTGCCATCAGGGCAATGTGACCAGAGGAGCACCTGCTCCCTCCACTCAGTGTTTCTTTCTATCACCGCCTGATGCACTACTCCTTCCAAGTGGTGACTCGTGGAGAACCAACTGAACATGCATCCTTGCTATTTCAATTTTTTTTTTAACTTTTTGGGTTTTCAAGGTAGGGTCTCGCTCTAGCCCAGGCTGGCCTGGAATTCGCTATGCAGTCTCCACTTGGAGTCAAACTCACAGCAATCTTCCTACCTCTGTCTCCTAAATGCTGGGATTAAAGGCATGTGCCACAACCCCTGACCATTCTTGCTTTTTTTATCTCCTAAATTTCAGGGACTCAAAGCTTCACCACTGCACCCCTGAGGTCCTGGACCTCTGCCCTGGTGACAAGGCTGCCTATAGAAGCCCACCTCCCCCAAGAAGCCGAAACTCCTGCTTCTCAGCTACAGAGGAGCTGCAGCATGAAGCCAGGGAAGGGGAGCAGCTGCCTCACTTCACCCCGCTTCACTGCAGGCTGGGATGTTCTCTATGCACTCTCTAAAGTCCTTTTCTTAATTCTGTCACACAAACACTGACTGGTGTTGTCACAGCTTCTCCCTCCCCTCTCCTAGAAGAATTTATAACATTTCAGGTTTTGCACACCGACACCTCAGTCTTGTATGCACAGTGCACCCTTCTAAAGTACAGCCTTTTCTGTCAAGCCTCCTGCTGGAAATCTACATGACATTGTTCTAAAGGCACCTCACAGGTCTAAATCTCCCTTTTCTCTCTGTCTCTGTCTCTCCTCCGTCTCCCTCTCCCTCACACACACACACACACACACACACGTGCACATGCACATACACACATACCCCAGAGATCACCTCTGTTCCAAGAACAATGCATCTGGTCTATGGAACTCAACCACCTGGAAATGAGTCCTGACATCCTAACGGTGACACTTTAGACAACTATTTTTTCACCCCTTTCTGTCTTAACTTCTCTTTTATTTGAAGTTAATGTTTCCTACCTCATTAAGTTATTGAGCACAAAGTTCTAATACAATTGCCCCTATTAGGTTTTAGACATTCTCAGAATCTGTTACTCCCCCCCCCTTTTTTTCTATTTCTCCCTTTTGGAATGGACTTGCCTGACCTATGTCTGTCCACTATTATATTTTGGATACACATAACATGCTTGATTTCACAAGATCATAACTGGGGAGGAAATTTGCCTCTGGGAGACTCTTACCTCGAATCTCACCCATTCTGATTCAGATGATATTTCGATGAGACTTTAGACTTTGGGCTGTTGAGTTAATAGCATGTGAGAAGTCCATGAATTTGAGGAGTCAGGGTAGAATGCTGGATAACATTTGTGTCTCTTCCAATTATCTGATGAAATTCTAATCCCTACATGTTGGTAATTGGAGATGAGCCTTTAGAAGTGATTAGGTGACTGAGGGATAGGATTGAAGCCCTGAGAACTAGGCTCCAGAAGTCTCTTTCACCTCTCCCACCAGATATTGAATCTGCTGGCATCCTGATTTCAGACTCCCAGCTTCTAGAACAATGACAGACTTCTGTGGCTTTCAGGCCACAGAACATAGCATTTTGCTACAGCCCCACGAGCAAACTAGGGTAGCCACGATGGTCCTAAATCTACCAAATTCAGCACCAGATGGATGGGAAGATGTGTGCAGTAGGTGTCTTGGGTGAGAGGGGCTGATTGGCAACCACATACCAGTTTATCCTGCTTCAGAAAGGCACTGTGCGTGCGTGCGTGCATGCACGTGTGTTTTGAAGACACATACAGAAGCCAGAGGACTTCAAGTGTCCTCCTCTGTCACTCTCCCAGTTCATTCCCTTTGACATCGAGTTTCTCACAGAGCTTGAAGCTGTTGGGTTTTCGTCAGAAGAGCTGAACAGTGAGCCCCAACCACCCTCTGTCTGTCTCTGCCTCCTCAGCATATAGGCATGCACAGCCATGCCTGGCTTTTTACATGGCTGGTGGGGATTGAACTGAGGGCCTCATGCTTGTACAAGCAAGTGTTCTTACCCACTGAGCCTTCCCCAACAGGGTGCTCTTAGCTATGACCCTAAATTCTTTTGCTTGCTCCCAAGGCAGAGGCTAACTGTGGCAAAGCCATGTAGCTAATCTAACCATTATAGAGGTGCAGAACCCAGTCATGGGGCAGGCTGTTCTGTGCTACAGTGCAGAGCTCCATCCCCACAGACAAAACTGGGCTCTGCAATAGAAAAGCTCTCAAGTTATAGGGTTTGAGTTTCCTTTTTTGTTGTCTTTTTTTTTTCACCTTCCAAAAAAAAAAGTAGTCAAGAGGCTGTCAGGCAGCTCAGCGTCTCCATCAGAATTCAGAGTATTCCACGGTAATTACAAAACAGCTGTAATGGAAAATTGGTAGTCAAACCCATTTTCCAGCGACTAGAACGGTGAATGGGCTCCATTATGTTCCTAATTCTCATTAACTTAATTTGCATAGGAAACAATGAAGGAATACATAATGAGGTACAGTGGGCCAGCAGCCCAGCCCTCACCCCTACAATACTGGGTTCAACTCACAATAACCCATCCCAAAGGGGAAGAGGCCAAGGACTCCCTCTGCACTGGACCAGACTCAGGTGACCTGGAATGTCAGCCTGAGCCAGTCCAGAGTGGGGTGTGGTGGAGGGTGACCACTTGCCTGTCACTTGTCCTGGATCATCTTCCCTCCACACACACAGTATTATCCCCATTTCTTCTCCCCACCCCAGCTCTAGGTAAGGCTAAAGAAATGGAGCATAAAAGAGAGGACTTGTTTTCAGGTAAGTAATTCCAGGCTCAGTTGTGTGTGCTTAGTGTGTTGCTTTCTACAAATCTAGCTTTAATTAGAATTGGCCCTGGCAAAACAGGAGATCTGCATCTGGGTGGAGTTGAGGTGTAGCGCTGGGTCTGAGCTGGGCACTGGGCTCTCTTAGAAGTACTGGGAGAGACCGAGACCTAGACCCAGCATTGACCAGGTCAGATAAGATATCTAGAACAAAGAGAACTGGAAGTGCAGAGCCAGGGACACAGCACAGCCAAACTCACAGATCAACAGCCAAGTTCACTCTAGACTCCATCTCCACAGCTGCAAGGATGGGGGAAAGTCAGACGTTGCTTACAGTCTCTACCTTAGCGAATAATATCCTATGCCTCCCTCAAAGGAAGGAGTGCATTTGACTCAAGTCCGGAGCATCTGTGGCATTTCAGCCACTATTCTAGATTGCCTCAGTGAACCTTTGCAGCAAAATCATTTCGGTAGGAATGGTGTCAATTTTGCTAATGAGGAAACTGAGGTTCAGTAGTATTTGCTATAATAAAGAAAGCCAAAACTGAAGGTGTCACATGAAATAACTGTTGCTTAGACCAAAACCTAAAGTTGCATCCTTCACAGCACACAAAGAAAATGAGACTACTCATCCAGTACCAGCGATGAAGGAGAAGAACATAGAGCCCAAAGAAAGCTTCGCCCCCCCCCCCAAATAGGTCAGGTTACCAATATGTAAAGCCTCATGAACTGTAAATATAAAGGTCTAATCTAGGAACAATGGTGGCCCCTTTTGTAGGAGAATCGAAGAGCTACCAGGAAGGCAGCTATATCCCAACAATATCCTAATAGTGTCTCACTTGAGCAGACAGAAATGCATGGAATCCCACTACCAATTTGGGTTAATCATTTTCCTTACCATAATCCTCTTCTTAAATGCATACTTCTTTGGATGATGTATAAAATCCATTCCATAAGAAATATAATGTAAGAACATTTAGCTCCAAGTAAGAACTGGATTTTATTCCTAAATTTGCTACAGAACAGTTCTAACACCTTGTACAATTTACTTCAAGAGAGCTAGACCAGATAATCTTTCTTCTTCTAAAACTCTGGGAATGTAGGTCTTCTTTCTAAGGTAGAATGGGTCAGTCATATTCAAATAATAAAGGGAAGGGAACTGACAGAGCAAATTAAAACAAACTTTCTCAATAGCCAAAAATTCCATGCCACTCTTATCATTACCATCTGCAATTTCCCAAGAACCTACTAAATTCCAGGCACCACATATGTATGGCTCACAATTCCTGTAACAACACTGACATGGGTTTTGTATGTCAGTGAGATGAAGCCCTTTCATGACAAAAGCATCAAGCCAAGTGGAGCTGTGTGGTACCACTCTGAGATCTGATTATTCATGCCTATAATCCCAGCACTCTGATGGCCAAGGCATCAAGAGTTTAAGTTTAAAGCCAGCCTGGACTATCTAGCAAGGTTCTATCTCAAAAGAAAATATTAAATAAAATCTACAACAACGGTTTGGTGCTGTGTGTGAACATGAGCTGTGTGTCCATCTCTCCTCAGCTCTAGTCTGGATTGAAGGAATTGCCTCCAGAGAGTGAGGAATCAATCTCAAAGCAATTGCCACTCTCAGTTTAGGCTGTTCTGTAGGTTCAAGAATGGTCTCTCATCCCAACATAGGCATGGAAGATTCAGAGCTAGTTTGTTTTTTTATTCCTGATTTAGGTACACTTCATGACACTAATGCTCTTGTTGCTGTAACAAAACGCCTGACAAAAGTAACTTAAAGAAGGCAGGGTTGATATGGACTGACAGTTTGAGGGTACCATCCATCACAGCTGTGATAGGAAGGGCTGGCCACATTGCATCCGTAGTCAGGAAGCATCTAGAGATGAATGCTCACTTTCTCCTTTTCATACATCCTGGGACACCAGCTCATGGGGATGACTCCACCCACATCAGGATGAGTCTTCCCTGCTCAGTTAAACCTGTCTCAGAGGTGTTTTTCCATAGCAAGACTAAATCTAGCCAAGTTGATATTGAAGGTAAACCATTACAGCCTTTTTCATTCTTGTAATAACGTGCTGCCTCTCCTTGAGCAGAGGTCACTCTGCAGCTACAGTGGACGGCGTGGCCGTCAGCATTTCAGTAAAGTTTCCATGCTCAGTGTGAACTTGAGAATTCTTGCACATTCCATCTCATCTGTTCCCCAACATCATCCTCAGAGATGCTTTCTACAGCCAAGACACCTGGAGATAGTGTAAGTGGAACCCGCTCTTTTAATGTTGTGTATGTATCTATATGTGTACAGACATGTGTATCACAAGCTTGCCTATACAGAGGCCAGAGAAGAATGTAGGGAAATCTCCTCAATCAGTCTTCTGCCTTATTTCCTGAGAAACAGTTTCTCACTGAACCTAGAGCTCACGGTTTAACCAGAAAGCCCCATCAATCTCCCTATCTTTGTCCCCTTCAACGCTGTGGCCATACACATACACAGACATGCCTAGCTCTTTTACATAGGTGCTGGGGATCCAACTCAGTCCTTATGCATGTGCAGGAAATGGTCTTACCCACTGAGCTACTTCCCATCCCCTAAAAGATCTCTTGACTGGTTTTACCAATTGGATTGGTTCCTCAAACACCATGTCTACTCAGCCCTGACAAAAAAACACTCACACAAACCAGCAGAGCAACCCCCATCACTGAGACTAAGGAAAACAGCTAGACCCAGTTTGAGAGAGAAAGCTATCTCCTCTTCTGGTGCGCCATGAGAAGCATGTTCATAAAACGCTCAGTAAGTCTTTGTTGACAAGTGAATTGATTCATTACTGCTGTTAGTACCCTAGACTGTTTACTAAGTGCCAAATATGTGTAATTGTAGAGAATTTTATAGTTATCTATTTATAAAAGCACATTCTGGCTTTCCGTCTACCTCTTTGTGTTGTTCTCAAAGCCCCTTAGCTGTAGCCATGCACTGCGAGCTGTCCATCCTGGGTGCTAACCTCACAACCTAGCAGTATGCTGACAGGATATGCGGAGACCAAGAGACCAAACCCAATGTTCTAACGTCCTACTTTGCTCCTGATTTTAAAGACCAGCTGACCTATTTAACCAAGTATCCATTCCAAAGCAATTCCCACTCTCAATTTAGATTAACTCTCCTGTAGGCTCTCCAAGCATGGTCCCTCATTTCTACATGGCTGACAAAAGCTGAAGATGTAGAAGAACCATTCAGAGCGGGTTTCTTTCTTCCTCGCTTAGGCCCACTCCATGGCACTCACCCAGACAGAATGTCACTTGTGGCTGCAGTTTCCCACACGGAGTTGCAGGCACTTGGTGTTCCCTCCGTAAGTGCCTCTCGATGAGCTCCTGGGGAACAGCACCACCTTGCACAGCTCTGCCAACTGCCTCACTTTTTAGATTCTAGGCTTTGAAACCAAATAAAAATTGATATGTGTGTAATCACATTTGTTTAATTAAAGTAACACATCTGTGCAGTAAATATTGCAGCAAGAGCTGGTCAATAGCAAATCCTCGGCATGTACAGTAATAATTGACTAATGTAATTAAATGCATGTCAGAGTTTTAAAAGAAAATATAATGAGATTTCATCATTTTATATGTACAGGTAATTAGTTCTTAGGAATGTGAGTAAAAGCAAATTATCTACAGATTTGAACTATCAGCAGATAATTCAAATGACCTAGTTTGGGAGAGAAATGGTATCTAAAAACCAGAGAAGTTCAAACCAAAATAAATGTTTTCTACTATTAAATCTGGAAGCTATGGTAAGAAATGTGTTTAATTTTGCTCGACTTGTTTCCATCAAGCTTTCCTTGTGGGTGAGCCTTCCCAGAAGGCTGCTCCAGATCAGAGTGAGGTCTCTCCCAGCACATTCCTTGACCTCAGTCTGGAATTTCCTAGCACCAAGACTGGTCACTTTGAAGAAATCTTTTGTTTGCTATGTATGCCAGGTGACCCACCCATGCAGTTTCTTCACAGTTCTTGTTTATTAGAAGCAGTGCCACTTTGAATTTGGATGGTGTATACACAGAGATGAGGACCCTTCCATGAGTAGGAAAATATGAGCAGATAAGGACACAGGAAAGTACAGGGCCTGTTTGGGAGACAGCAAGAGTTCCAGCTCACTAGAGAAGATTCTAGTAGCATCAAAACAGGCCAGAAGATGATAGGCAGAGACTTCAATATCAGCAAAGAAGTTTGAGCATCACTCTCTGAAGGCAACACCCACTTGCTAAAGAGGCTGTGTGTGTTTTTTATATATAATTTAACACTAATCATGCCAAATTCCTCAAAAATCACAGCATTCAAATATAAAGTAGCTGATTGTAGAAGCAGCGATGTGGTCATCCCCAAAGACAGGCCATTTGAGGATTAGGTTTATTCCTCTGCAGGGTGAAGCTACCTGAATGCTTCTTCCACCATCAAGGTGCTGGCTTGATGTCACTACCCCATTGAATCTACTTCAAATGATGAAACTACCTTAGTGGCACACCTTGGCAGCTATAGCTCTGTTCTGTGATTTCTATCTCATGTGAATCTTATTTCCCTAATCAGACCAAGAATGGGCAAGGACAGTGTCAGCCTTCATTATGCATGCAATTTTAGATTTTTCATATGTGTTCACAGGCTGTGTGATTCCATTATTGAGACATGAAACAGCAGGAACAGGACAGAATGACCATGACAAACAAAATACTTCAGTGTCATCTGATATACGAGTGTGTGTTCCTCCCTGGTCAACCAAGAGAGGACTTACCTGCTGACACAGTCAGTGGCTGGACTCAGGGACACCATTACCTTCTCCCTAGATGCATCCTTCACGACCACAACCTTCCTGTGGGATGGCTTCTGCTATTACACCAGTGACCAGAATTGAGAATTAGCATGGACCCACATTTAGGGCTTAATAGTTGGCAATTTGCATTTGTTCAATAGCAAAAAATATATATATATGAAGTGATAATGATAAAGAGGAAAATTAGAGGTTAAAAGAGAAAAACATGCCAACTAGTAACAAAGTACTTATTTAACAGCTAAAGAAAACTTATTTGAAATAAATGAATTTTAAATATCTATGAATAAAGCAACTGGAGACATATCCATTTACTAGGTATTTGTACATAAGGATCCTTATTTTATGTATAATAATTGTATCCCAGTTATAACTTATTTATGTTTTTCAAAATAGCCCTTTCATTTTGGACATACAACCCAAGATACATGCAGATGGTAGGCTATGACAATGTTTATGTTTGCTTCTGAATAAACTGGGAGAAGAAGGAAAAGAAAGTAAATGGGATGTGAATGAAGCAAGAATTGTATGCGTTGATAATGACTGAAATTTGTAGCAAGCACACATGGCTCAACATTCTTCACATATGCATACACTTATTTTTTCATTTAAGCCATTGGTGTTTATTCTTACAAGAAGAGAAATCTTTGGGTTTATCACAAAGATCTAAAATGGAACTTAGGCTGAAGCCTTGGGCTCCTTACACCTGTGACCAGCATTTACCATCAAATCATCTGTGGAGCAGTGTTTGATCAAGGAAAGAAACTAGCAAGACAGACAAGACTGAAACTGTGGGATCAAGTGGAGTAACATTGGGTCTGGGCTTGGGATCAGCTTTGGGGGTTATTGCACAGTTAAGAGTTAAGAAGAAATTGCTGGTTTCCAAAATAACAGTTCCTTCTTTCTAAATAGAAGATGGTCTGTGCCCTCAATGAGAGGACTAAATACTTCCAAAGTTAAAATCTATACCTATGGTAGAATGGAGAAGGAGGTGTGGGTATTCTTTGTGGTGAAGTAGGTGAATGGCAGGTTGGATCTCACCTGGCACCTCATCAGTAATGAGAGGCCTGAGGCAAGGTGTGACATCCCAGGCTAGACCTGGCCATGGCCCACTGATGTGAGCAGTGAGTTTCTGGAGCATCTTCTTACTCCACTGTTTCCCCAACCACACCACCACCAGAAAAGGAACCTGAGGGCCCCATCCCCATCTCACCTGAGAACTTTGGATGTCTATTGTGGAAAGGAGGAAAGGGAGATAGATGCTTTGATAGATGTTTTCTTAGAAGGGGGCATGACACTGTGTTGGGGGCTCTGTCACGAGCTAGAACAATGATGGATTCTGGGTTCTGAACATTCTTCTATAGTCATTGTGAATTAGCTGCTTTGCTGGCATTAAATCAAAGGTGTTGAACACATGGTTAGGCTTAGCATATGATAGTGTCTGATGAGAAGCAACACAACTTGAGGCTTCAAAGACAGACTAGGTCCTCTATGAATTCCTTCTGCTGCCAACTAAGGCAAGTCAAACATGGCAAAGGGACAAGATTAGACTCTATTGGTCCCAGAAAAGCCTTTCCAGTTCTCCCTCATCAATAAGCAGGAGCCATATCTGGGTTACATGGAGATATGAATTTGGAACAGAGGAAAGTTAGTTGCCTCTGATAGTAAAGAGGACAGAAAAGGGTAAACAAAATCTCCCATTTTAAAGGACTATCATGAATCCAAATGAGAAAGGGAGGGTGAGAGAGACTGCTTCACCTTCAAAAATCAGAGGCCAGGAAGAGCACAAGCAAGATGCAAGAACAGGATTCCAGAGGAAGGAGAATTTGCCAACTGTAGCGGGAACATATCACTAACAGTTGGATTCTGATAACAACCCATGTTATTCCTTTATAACTGGCCTGGGAAAATGGCTCAGCAGTTCAAGGCACTTACTTGCAAAGCCTGCCAGGTGAGTTCAATACCTGCCAGGTAGTTCCCCACTACCCACATAAAACCAGATGCACACATTATTACCATCTTTGGGTGTAAGTGAGGAAGCTGAAGACCTGAAAAGTTCTCAGACCTGGCAAAGGGAAGTAAGTAGATCAGAACTTGGGCTGAATCTACAAAGCCTGAGTTCTTTCCTTTGTGGTTTTAATCACTTGATAAAATGGTGAAACATGTTCTCTCTTTCTCTCTGTGTGTGTGTATGTGTTTGTGTGTATGTCTGCCTCTCTGATTTGCTGTGTGTGTGTGTGTGTGTGTGTGTGTGTGTGTGTGTGTTAGTGGAAGGAGGCAGAGAGAAGGTCAGGCAGGAGAAAATGATGGCAGCATTGGATCATCCTGAAGCCTCACTGAGGGGTTTTCAGTTGATTTGACAGTAAAGAAGATCCATTTTAACTCCTTGAAGTAGGGCAGAGACCATAAAAGTGGTGTTTGGGGATGCTTAATCTTGCAGGGAGAATTGAAAGATAAAAGCTTTGGGAGCAAAGCAGTCAGGCTTCAAGGATCAGGGTTAGCCACGTTCCCCTCCTTGGCCACTGAGTCAAGAGTAACCAACTAGTTTCTTCCTCAATTTCTCCCTGAAGGCATGCTTCCCACTTCTTGGAGGTAGTGAAGGTCAACAGCTCTGATCGTGATCATTTATACTGGGATTTGCACCTCTGAGAGCAGTTTTCTCCTTAAAAACAAAGCCATATGTTTAATCTACTCTAGTCCTCATTTCAAAAGAATGTAAAATGTCAAGAGCAACACTTTCACCAGCTGTACTTTGGGGCTGAAGGTAACCTCCCTCATCCGTAAAGGGGAATCCCTTATAACAATCAGGCCCAGCAGGCAGCCCCATACCTTAAAGGTCAGGATTCTCTTGGATGGGAGTTGGGAGCTAATGTTGCCAGAGTCTCCTCCAATCCAACAGTTTTATGAGGATGAGATTCTAATTTTTGAAAATGTGTCAGGTCCAGCCTTCTGCCTTTAAGCAGACCTGCGCTCCTGGAGGAAGCTCAATTCCTGGAGCTTGCCAAGCCTCTCTGCAGTCTAGGGACTTGGCACTGGCTGTTTCCTCTTCCTGGATGGCTCTTCCCCTTCTCTTTGCAAAGCTGGCTCATTCTCCTCCTCCAGATACTTGAGATAAATGGCGGTCTTAAATCCCGACTTAAGCGTATCACCTCATCTTTGTGGTTGTTTTTCCTTTCTCATTTTAGCACTAGGGTTATTTTCCAAGGAATCTTACCACAGTCTGATAATGCTGTATGTTTGTTTGTTGTCTTGATGTCTTTCTCCCCAGTTAGAATACTACACAGGTTTGTTTTCTGTTGAATCCCCTGGATGTATGTAGCTTGATGTCTGACACACTATGGCTACTTAAGAAATAGTGGCTTAGATAGGAGGAAGTTTGAAGGGCTGGATGGATGGATAGTAAATAGATGGAGGAACAGAAGAAAAATGGATGGAGAATGAAAAGTACTTATTAACTACTTTAGGGAAAAGAAACTTCTAAGGTTAAATGGGTTTAGAAACTGTATCCTGTGCTTGGAGAGTCACATGATTCTCCAGCATTTAAAATGGTGTGGAGATCTCTCAGTAAGAAAAATTCACTCACTTTTATTTAACCCAGCATTTTCTTAATTTATTCTAACTGAAATACTTCTTGTCCACAGAACACAGAACATCCTGCCAAACACCAGTCAGAAAGTCTCCTTTCTAACATTGTCAAAATGAATAATATTCTTGTTTTTTTGCATATGTATATAGGCAGGTGCAGGCTTGTGTGTGTGCCAGTGTGGAGGACAGGGGACTATCTTGGGTGTTGAGCCTTAGAAATGCTATCTGTCTTTTTTGAAAAGAGTCCTTCACCTGGAGTTGCCTCTTCCCCATATCTTTTGGCTACCCCCATAATGCATGACCCACATTCCCCAGTGAGGCGGGTCCCTTTGGGGGGCCAGGGAGGAGGCTGCCGAAGGCACCAACATGAATGTAAAATTAAAATAAAATAATAAATAAATAAATAAATAAATAAATAAATAAATAAATAAAAAAAAGAGTCCTTCACTGGCCTGGAGCTCACCTACTTGACTAGAGGAGCTGGCCAGAGAGTCCCAGGAATCCACCTGTCCCTGCCTCCTTAGCATTGGAATTACTGGACTATGTCATCATGACTGGCATTTTTCATGGGACTTGGGATCAAACTCAGGTATTCATGACTATGAGGCAAGCACTCTACTGACTGAGTAATCTCCCTAGACCCTAGTAATTATATTTTAACTCTCCATTGAGATTGGGTGGTCTTGAAGTACGCAAGCTGAAATTTACCCATCTTTGTATCTTTCTGCATAGCACAGTGTAAGGCTTAGTGAAAAAATACTTGGAAATAACTGAGTAACTGAGAAGAAAAGGAAAGGAGGGAGAAGGGGAATATAGGTAGGTGAGTCAATGAGTAATTGTTTCCTAATGTTTACTTCAGTTGACTTTGAGGCAAAAGATGAAACAGGAATGATGACCTAATGATATTAGCACTCAGGATATTAGCCATCTCAGATAAATTTTAGATTTTAATAATTGATCTAGGGTGAGGGTTAGGGTTAAAGGGTTAGTTTATAGTAAATATATCACACAGTGTTCTTATGCTGAGGTCTCTCCTATGTCTGAGAATCAGATATAATTACTTTACTTACAGAGTGTTAGCCACAGTACTACCTACTGGGCTAAGAGTGTAGATTCTAGAATACATCCAGAATCTATTTACTAGATGTGTGAAAAAAGTACTTAACCTTTCTAGGCTCAGTTTCCTTCCTGGGAAATGCAGGCTGGGCACAATTGTAGTGGTATGAACATTAAGTAAAGTAAACATGCTATGCCTAAGGGCAGTGCCTGGCATGAGGCACATAAGCAGCAGACCACTGCTTCTTTTTTTTTAAAAAAAAAAAAGATTTTATTTGTATTTATTTATTCATTAGAGACAGAAAGAGAGAGAGAGACAGAGAGAGAATAAGAATGGGCATGCCAGGGCTTCTAGGCACATGCATGTACTACAATGTGCATCTGGCTTATGTGGGACCTGGAGAATCAAACCTGGGTCCTTAGGCTTCACAGGCATGTGCCTTAGCCTTTAAGCCACCTCTCCAGCCCCAGACCATTGATTCTTGGTGGTTAAGAATTCCCCTCCTGTCAGCAGCAGTGGCCTTTCATGTCCCAGGTGAACTGTCCATAGAACACAGGGAAATTCTTAACTCACAAGAGCAGAATTTGGACTGTGAGATTTCAGGACCACAGAAGTACAATTTTGGGAGACATGGTGCTTCAAGCCTTATGCCAACACTTGATCTTCATTTTGAATACCTTGTGAAACTGCATAGACCACAGTTTCATCCAGCACTTCTAGACAATCACTGCATCATGAGACTGGGAGGAAAGCTAAAGTAAGCACTGTGTCTCTAAAATAGAGTCAGCCTACACAGGTGTGGAGAAATGCACCAAGCCCCTTTATCCCTTCTTCCTTGTCATCATTAGGATCCTGTGTTGGTTTGAATTAGGTGTCCCCCATAAACTCATGTGTTCTGAATTTTGTTCCCCAGCTGGTGGCAATTCGGTAGGTAGAGGCTTGCTGGAGGAGGTATGCAGCTATAGGTGGACCTTGAAGTTTATTAAACCCTAGCTTGCCAGTGTTAACTTAGCTCATTTTCCTGCTACTGTTGGCCACCTAATATTGGCAAGTAGGTGATGTCCAGCATCTCTCTGTTCTACCATCTCTCCCCTGCCATCGTGGAGCTTCCTATGGAGACTGTAAGTCAAAATAAACCCTTTCCTCCCATACCCTACTTCTGGTCAGGTGCTTTGCCCCAGCAACAAGAAAGTAACTACAACAGTTTGATTCCTCTTTCTGCATTGCTCTTTGAGGGTCATGAGTTACAAACACAGATAGTTCACACATACACAATTTATGTGTACCTAGGTAATGGAGAGGTTGAAGGGTACACAAGGAACATTGTTTGGACCCAAGATAAGTTTAAACAGGGATGAGCTGGTGAGGGGGCATAGGGAAAATATGGTACCTACCCAGGACAGAACCTAAAACAACTACATAGAAAGATTCTGAAATGAGTTTAATACAAGAATTTAAAAGAGGATTTGAAGTCTGCAAAAGTATATGTATTCCTTTCTGACTTCAATTGTAGTCAATTTATACTACAATGGAGGAGTACCTCCTGAAAGGAAAACATCCTATACACTCTCTACCTCTCAATAAGATTCATCTTAAATCAGTTCAAATGGCCTTTGTCTCTCTGTTAAATAAACTCTAAGCACATCTAGATAATCCTAGATTCTTAGAGGGGGAGAGATTCCTTCCTGAAATCCAACTTCTTTGACAGATGGCTATACAGGCTTGGAAGGGGGAGTGAGTTCAAGAGCATCCCACATCTCCAAACTTTAGAAAGTTAGTTCTCATGTTGAGCTGAAATCTGCTGCAATGTAACTCCCATCTGCTGCTCCAATTCTGCCATTTGGAGCCACACAGGACAGGTCTGCTCTGTTCCATTTTATACCCTCTCATCCCTGACCCTTACCTCCCATCATCTTTCTTTACATTCAACATGACCTTTCCTTTTAAACTTAGCAAACAAGCTGTGGTTTCCTTACCATGCTAGAGGCCTTCCTATGAAGTTACTGTTTGGGCATTGTCTGCTTATAATATGCCTCCTACAACAATGTCCCAGATATGTACAGGCCCACATAGGGCATCAAGACCCTCACTGGTTAAGAACAGATTCTGTAGTAAGACACACTTGGCTCCATCACACCATCAGTCTGTATCCTGGCACAAGCTAAACTCCCAGATCCTAAGTATCTCTATCCAGAAAACAGGCATAGCAATGTTTTCAAGAATTATCATGTATAAGAAAAGCACTAAGCACCAAACTTGGTACATGATTATATAAATTCACTAGTGGCCACAGTAAAGTCTCATATTATATAGATTATTAGACATGCTATTCCATGACTAGTTTATATTTTTACTAGATTTTATATATTTTACTAGATTTCATAGGCCAGACCAAACATAATTTTTCCACAAATCCTCTGGCCAAACTAACATTTCTCCTACCTTATATTCATTCAAGTTATAATCGGAATCCAAATTCAGAATTTTTCTTCACTTACATTTATTCTCTGGCTTATGGTTGTAACATACAAATACCTTTATGGGTAAAAATAAATAAATAAAGACCCTCCCCTTGGCTCCTGGTTTGATTGCATATGGAGTCAGGAAGATTTTCTAAAGTGAGACACTGGCAGAGTTGGGGTCATATTCCATCATTAAGCATTTAACCTTGAGGTTAAATAAAAGATAAAAGACTGTGTTGGGTGTGCCATTGTGACAAATTTCTTTCTTTGATGGAAGACGAAGAAGATGAGACAGACACAGCCCCATTGACCACTGAGCATTTGTTCCACGGGTAGAGATGCAAAAGTATGAAATGCCCCCCCCATATAATTGCAGAATGGGATATGCTGTGAGTAAATAAAGCAGACAGCAAAGTGGGTAGGGAAGTGGGTGAGGAGAGGATCACACAACTACAGTTCTAGAAGGTACCAGAAGGTATCTACCACCTCAAGCAAGACTAGGAGCATTATGGACCTAACAGAGGCAGAATTCAACACCTCCCCTGTCTGTTAGGTTGTTTATTTATCAACACTAATGTTACCAACATGTAAAACATACACGGAAGTAAATTGTTCTGTCTTCCAACCTTCTAGAAGTCTGGCTTGGGTTTCTACACACAGCAAACTCCTTGAGCTCATGAGACAAAGCTTCCTGTGCAGTTGCCAGGAGCGACAGCAGCTTAGTGTGGTAATCTGGAAACCATGTGCTCTTCAGAAGTTATGGGAGCAGTTAAAATGGGAAAACATGCTCTTACTCAATTGGCTCACTCAGGAAACAAAATCTTGTGGGCTCCCTGAGAAACCAGGCACAGAAAGCAGACTTGGTGGGAGAAATCCCAGACTCCTTTCTCCCAAGTTTAGAGCAGGAGGCCCCAAATTCCTTCCCTGCATCTCTCCAGCTTAGTGTCAGAGCCCCACGGTTATCATAGCTGGGATTTCTCATAAAAACAGGCTTCCTCCTTTCTTACCAAGACTACAGAGATTCACTGGGAAGGCTTCTCACTACATTACTTCCTGGGTTCCAGACAACCTGCCCATTCATGTCCTGTCGGTTTGCCCTACTTTACCCCCAAGATGGCCCCTTGTTAAGTAATTGTATGAGCTCACTTTTCCCAAAGCCTCACTGAAGAAAACATGAGAAAATGAGAAAAGCTAACAGGAGCTAAGCAATAAGTGCTCCTTGGTCAGAACCATGCTAAGAATCTGCACCAGTACTCTGAGCTTTGGAGCTGAAGTAGAAATGAATTGTATAAGCCAGGCATGGTAGCACACACCTTTAGTCCCAGCACTTGGGAGACAGAGATAGAAGAATCACTGTGAGTTTGAGGTCAGCCTGGGACTACACAGTGAGTTGCAGGTCAGCCTAAGCTAGAGTGAGACCCTACCTCAAAGAAGGAAGGAAGGAAGGAAGGAAGGAAGGAAGGAAGGAAGGAAGGAAGGAAGGAAGGAAGGAAGGAAGGAAGGAAGGAAGGAAGGAAGGAAGGAAGGAAGGAAGGAAGGGAAAGAAGGAAGGAGAAAAGAGGAAGAGAGGGAGGGGGAGGGAGGGAGGGAGGGAGGGAGGGAGGGAGGGAATTATCTAGGTGAGCCTGGCAAAAAGAGTGAGGCCACACCGTTAAGAAGTTGGCTATGACTTTTCCTGTGGAGAAGGTCCTCCTCAGTGGACAGAAGCCACCTTGCCTGCTGTTGCAGAAGCTTCTTCTTCCTTAGGTGACCAGGTTGTTGTTAACCCACCCCCACAACTTACCATTAATATGTTCCATGTATATTCTCAGACTTCCTTCCCTGGAACAACACTATATGTCATCTGAAGTCACAGATATAGGTGCTCTTTGATTTATATGGTTAGGATACATCCTGATAAATCCATTATCAATTGAAAATGTCATGATTTGGAAAAGCATTAATTATATGCAACCAAGAAAGCATCATAACTTATTTTAGCATTCCTTTGACTCATCTGACTCAAGGCCTGTTATATATTTGAGTTTTGAGTATCCCAAGCAATTCATTGACTAGTACACTAAAGAAAACAGATTACTTACAGGGCTATATCTCACAACATCATAACATTGAAAGATCAGAGGTTGAACCACAGTAATACAGTGCCATTTGTGTGTGTGTACACTAATTAAAAGTGTTGAAAGATTTGTACAAAATGTTCCCCATAGCTACTTATATGGAGAGAGTTTTAGATGATCAAATCAGATTTCCTAAAATCCATATGGTTTTAATATTTGGAAGATGGATATTTTTAGGAATCACTTGTGCAATGAGAATTAATTGTGTACAAAAAAATCACAACCAAGACCTAGGTAAAAAATAACCAGAGATGGCCAGAGAAATGGCTTAACAGTTAAGGTACTTGCTGCAAAGCCAAGAACTCAGGTTCGATTCTCCAGAACACATGTAAGCCAGATGCACAAGGTGGTGCATACATCTGGAGTTCTTTAGAAGTGGCTGGAAGCCCTAGTGCACCTATTTTCATATTCTCTTTCTCTCTCTCTCAAATAAATTAATAAAAATAAAATATTTTTTAGAATATCCAAAGAGACTAGACAGTGGGAGGGGGGATAAAAACTAGGTCCTCACAGCACTAAATATGAGGAGACACATAAGACATACAGAGAATTTCTGTATAATCATGTAATTGTTACATGAAAACAGTACATCATCAGAATAAAACATATCAGTTAATCTTGTAATGAATTGTAGTAAATAATTTAGAATAGAAGATTGGGGTTCAAAAAATATAGTGTATACCAAAGCATTTAAATGTAGAACTGAGTCTAAATGGCTGAAGGAAATGTGGATTCAAAATGAAATGAAAATATTCTTAGCTGAAAGAATATAAATAATGTAAAAATAATTAATTATTAATATTCTAGTTCTGAAATTCCCCAGCAACCACATAAAAAACAGGAAGTAAATGGAGAACTAAAAGCATGACATGAAGTTAAATAGTACTAATTTCCTCATTTGCAGTGTAGGCATTGGACAGTTTCACCTTTACTTGGGCAAGCTACTTCAACTTTCTGAGTGTCTGAGGACCTCAGAGAGGACTAAATGATGAGCACACACACTGCTGAGCACAGTTGCATGGGATATATGAAATCCCAATAAGCTTTCTATTGACTTTGGCATGTATAAAAATGTAGGTTTAACAGTATATTAAGGTACTCAATTTTAGTAGAATTGAAAACTATATGTAAGGCAGTGTGTTGTTATCCCAGCACTCAGGAAGAGATTGGATGAAAAATATGGCTAGATTCATAATATTTCCAAAGAAATAAAGCAAACAAAAATCAGATGCATACATAGCAATTCATAAGACAAAACAAAAACAAGTAAAACATAGTCTACATATAAATGGCAGACAACTAGAAAAACAAAGAAAAAGAATACATTTAAACAACATGGAACAGTTGGGCTATATTACTGCAAGTGCGTCACCCACCCACCCCTGTATCCTCCCCAGCATCTGTACCAGTAGTCCTTCCTGTGGGTCCTTCCCACTGGCTCAGTCATACATACCATGCCACTGCAGGTGCATCTACCAACCCCTGGAACCATCTCACACTGTGCCCACAGGTGTGAGCCCTCTCCCACATGGCATGATCCTCCTATACTTTCTGTTCACAATCCCACATCAGTGGTCTCCCCTCAGTCACCATGCTATAGCACCTTGTATAACTGAGCATCCTCCAATAGTAGACACTCCTCTTTTACTGCCTAAGTGCCCACTCCATATGTGAGTCCACCTTCCCAAATCCCACTCTGTGTGCACCCCTCAGCCTTGCTTCCATCTTGTATGAGTTCCATATTTCATGACTAATAAAATATCTCCAGATGGGCAAATCTAGCACAAAACAACTGGCACTACATATATATATATCTTGGTGATATATATATATATCTCACCACGAAGAAGTCCCAGTCACAGATTAGCAACTTCCCATGAGAGCTAATTAGAGGTAATATAATAAAAAGAATTCAAAAGCCTAATTATAATGAATATGTACAATGAACCTAAAGCAGACATGGATAAATGCCTGGATGAAATCCAAGAGAGCACAAACAAACAACTGAAAGAACTCAATAGATTCCCGAATGAATTCAAAGAGGACATGAGCAGATGTCTGAATGAACTCTGAGGATCAAAATAGCTAAATTAAATAAGAAAGCAAAATAGGATATGAAAATAGAATTTAATAACAGAAATGCTGAAGAAAAACCAAACTGAAATGAAAAATATAGTAAGTCAAATAAGCAACATGGACTTCTATTGGGGCTGTCAGGGCTTGACGAGAGGAAGAGGAAGTAAATCAGGTAGATAAAAACAATAATAAGTTCAAAAATGTATGAACAGAGCATGAGGGAAGACACATTTGGGATACCACTAAAGAGCCAAATCTATGAATATTGGGCATAGAAGGAGACAAGTATCAGATCAAAGGAGTAGAAAATGTTTTCAGTATAATTATAGAAGAAAACTTCCCAAGCCTAGAAAAGAGATGTATATCGAGATATAAAAGGGATATAAAATATGAAACCAGACCAGAAAAGAAACTACCTATGCCATTTTATAGTCAAAACATGAAAAATACAGGGTACTAAAAACCACAGAAGAGAAACAAGTCACTTACAAAGGCAAACCCATCATAATAGCATCCAATTTTTCAATGTAACTCTAAAATCTAGAAGGAATGATATATGCCAAATATAAAAAAAAATCACAGCTGTCAGCCCAAACTATAATACCCAGAAAAATTATCTCACATAATAGATGGAGAAAAGGATGTTTTCCTGATTAAAACACACTAAAGGGCTGTAAAGCCACTAAGTCAACTCTACAGAGAATAGTGGAAGGAATACTCCAAACTGAAGAGAAGGATAAACACATTCAAGAGGCTTCAGGGTAAAATAATAATCAGTGCTGGATCTGATGTCAAGGAAATGAAGACAAAACAAAACATCAACCACAAAATCATCAATATGACAATACTTAATTCGCACCATTCAACAATAACTCTGAATGTTAATGGTCCCAATACCCCTAGAAAAAAAATATTATCTTCAATAAACTCACCACACCCTCAAAAACAGATAATACCTCCAGTAAAAGGATTGAAAAAGATATTCCAAGCAAATAGAAACAAGAAAATAAGCAGATGTTGTTGTTCCAATATCTGACAAAATAGAGTCCAAATAAAAACCAGTCAGAAAAGATAAAAAAGACACTTCATATTGATTAAGGGGACAATCCACCAAGAAGACATTACAATCCTATATATATGTCCTGAACTCAAACACAAAAATCCGCGAATACTACCAGACATGAATCACAGATTAACACTAACACTGATAGTAGGTGACTATAAATACCACTCCTCCAATAGGCAGGTCAACCATGCAAAAAATAAACAGAGAAACATTGGAGCTAATTATATCATAGAGCAAACACATCTAAAAGAGATATACAGAATATACCATTCAAAATCTAGAGTGTACATTCTTCTCAGAAGTCCATGGGACTGTACTCTGAAATAGATCTCATATTAGAACACAAAGGAAGTGGCAACAAACTTAGGAATATTGAAATAAGTAGTTATATTTTATACACTAGCAATGCAATACAGGTAGAAATTAGCAACATGAAAATACTGGAGATTAAACAATTCAGCAATTCACTGGAAATGTCACAACTAATAGCAATGAAATTGGAAGAATTATCGGGGCATATGTCAAAAACCTGTATTTCACCAAACTGGAAATCCTGGAAGAGATGAACAAATTCCTTGACTCATATAACCTTCCAAAACTAAATTTAGGACAGATAGACTTCCTAAACAAACCTTTTACTTCTAACAAAATTGAAAAGGTAATTTTAAACTTCCCAATTAAAAAAAAGAAAAGTTTGGGCCCAGATGGATTCACAGCTGAATTCTACCAAACCTTCATTCAAGACCTAAAACCACTTCTTCTCAAATTATTTTGCACAGTTGAAAGTAAGGGAATGCTCCCAAACTCCTTCTATGAAGCCTGTATTACTATAATACCAAAAGCAGACAGACACCCAAGAAAAATGAAAATTATAGATTAATATTCCTAAATAACCTAGATGCAAAAAAAATCTCAATAAATCCTTGCAAACCAAATTCAACAACACATCAAAAGTATCATCCACCTTAGTCAAGTAGGTTTCATACCAGGGATGCTGGGATGGTTCAACATACAGAAATCAATAATGTAATTCACCACATAAGTAAACACAAGAATCACATGATTATTTCAACAGATACAGCAAAGGTCTTTGACGAAATATATCACCCCTTCATAATTAAAACACTGGAGAGACTAGGGATGGAGGGACCATGATTCAATATAATAAAAGCTATTTGTAATGCACCCAAGGCCCAGGTTACATGAAATGGGGGAAAACGTGAAGAGTTAGCATTAAGGTCTGGAATACGACATGGGTGCCCACTCTCACCATTGTTTTTGAACAAAGTACTTGAAATTTCAGCTCCTGCAATAAGACAAGAGAAACAAATAAAAGGAATGCAAATTGGTTAGGAAGAGCTCAAGCTAGTCCTATTTGCAGCTGACATAAATTTATATGTAAGTCATCCAAAAGAACCCACTAAAAATTTTCTAAAAGTGATCAATTCTTTTAGTAAAGTGGCAGGATACAAAATTGATACACAAAAATAGTATCCTCACTATACTCCAAAGATAAACAAATGGAGAGATAAGTAATGCTATCCTGTTTTCAATAGCCACAAAAATGAAATGCCTTGGAATATCACTAACCAGGGAAGTGAAAGACCTACACAATGAAACATAACAACACTAAGAAAAAAACTGAAGGGGCTATGAGAAGATAGAAAGACCTCCTATGTTCATGGACTAGAAGAATTAGTATTGTGAAAATGGCCATCCTAACAAAAGCATTAGACAGATTAAAAGCAATTCCAATAAAAATTTCAGCAACATTCTTCATAGAGATAAAAAAAAATCTCAAAATTCATATGGAATAACAGATGGCCTCTGATAGCCAAAAATGTCCTCAACAAAAGAAATATTTCTGGAGGTATCACCATACCTGAAATAAAGATATACTACAAAGCTATTGTAATTAAAATAGCATATTCCTGGCACAAAAACAGACACACAGATCAATAGAATAGAATAGAAGACCCACCTCCACATCCAAGCAGCTATAGCTACCTCATCTTTGACAAAGGGGCCAAAATACACAGTGGAGAAAAGACAGTATCTTCAATGATGCTGGAGAAATTGTATAGCCACACATAGAAGAATATAATTAGACACATATCTCTCATCCTGCACAAAAGTCAAGTCCAAATGGATTAAAGACCTCAATATAAGAACTGACTCTTTAAAACAAGAGTAAAAAACAGGGAGAACACTGCATGATTTAGGAGTAAGGAAAGACTTCCCGAATAGGGCCTGAGTAGCACAGGAAATTAGATCAACACTCAATCCTTACCCATTTTCATTTGATCCAGCTATACCACTCCTAAGCATACATGTAAAGACTCCACTCTTTACTACAGAGATTATTCTCAATCTTGTTTGTGGCAGTTCTATTCACCATAGCTAGGAACAATAATCAGACCAGATGCCCATCAAGTGATGAGTAGATAATGATGTAATACATATGCACAGTGCAATTCTACTCAGAGATGAGGAAAAATGAAATAATGAAATTCACAGATAAATGGATGGAGTTGGGAAAAAATCATTCTAAGTGAGGTCACACAGGCACAGAAAGACAAACAACACATGTCCTCTCTCATATATGGTTCCTACCTGGCATCAATCAGAGATATGTACAAATGGTAGTAAGCACCAAGAATATGGGTATAAAACTAGAATGAGATCAGGAAAGAGAATAAAGAGAGTGAGAGGAGAACAGGAATTACCTGAAAGGTTAGGGAGAGACAGAATATGGGAGATGGGAGAAGCTTGGAGTAGTAGTGGGTAAAGATGATGTGGAAGGAATGACACAAAAGTGAAGACAATATGAATCAGTTCCATAGACATCCTCATTCTGGCTGGCATTCTACAAGATATAACCACCAGTAAAGGCAGAGGGGTCCAATCCAGACAGAAGGTGGAAAAAGCTTAACCTTAAAGCCACAAACTCTGACTGATAACTCCTAGTCCCAGAATTGGGTTGCCCTCCACAGTAAGATGTTGGCCAAGAAGACTTATGAGGTCCCCAAAAACAATGTAGGCCACTGCCAAAGGTAAAAATTAAGACCCTATGACTGAAGACACCCTAGGCTGTGGTCATAGGACATCTGAATACCATGCTGGAACTGAAAGGTAAATTAGCTCCCTATTGGCTAGCCCTCATAGTTCTGGAAATCCCTATGGGGCTGTTGGAGCACAATAGTCACCAACAGCATGAATAAGCAGGATACCCTGCATACTATGAAATTAACCAGCTGGACAAGAAATACACACTTGTACAATAGTGGTACGCAGCCTCTACAGGTAACCAACTATTCTCTGATTGGACACAAGACCCACTCAGTATGAGAGAACTCATATCTGGTAATGAAAACCAAGTCAGAATCCCATGGTCAGAAAACCCAGACTTCAGAGTGAAGCCCCCACTGCTTTCTGGAGAACAGTGAGCTTGCACACCAAAATGCTTTCCAATAACTTTGCACACACTCTTTAACTCAAGCTGCTGTCACTCTTGGTTATAAAATCTGTTTTATTTTACAAGTGGCAGAGAAAATGGAGGAGAGCAAAACTCCATCAATAATACAAGAAGATAGCCAACTGCCCACCAAGAGATTAGCCACCTCCAGCACATCTGCTAGAGCCCAGGAGAAGTTGCAGAGGAAGTGGAGACATGAACACCACTCTTACTGCTAGCCTGGCAACCAGCTCGAGGGTGATGGTGACAGACACTGTGATCAATCAAAACCTATCAAAGCAGAAATCCAGAGGCTACAAAGAACTCAACACTAAATCAGATTGCCAACAGGCCTGCCATGGCTCAGGGAACATTGCAAAATAGAAGGGTCAGAAAGATTATAAGAGCCACAGTGGATAAGAATATTCGGAGGCATGATATCCTTGCAACCCCATAGGGACTGACTGAGTCCTTCATGACCCAAAATTAATACCATAACCCCACTAAGGAGGGCCCTGAGGGGATAAAAGATATAGCATATATGGGCTGAGAGATGGCTTAGTGCTTAAGGTGCCTGCCTCCTAAGCCTAAGAACGCCGGTTCCAATCTCCAGTGGTTCCAATCTCCGGGTCCCACTTTTAGCCAGATGCAAAGGGCACAATGCTGCACTTGACCACAAGGGGGCGAATGCATCTGGATTTCATTTGCAGCACCTGAGAGGCTACTGGCGTGCCCATCTCTATCTGTCTTCCTCTCCCTCTCTCTCTGTCTCTCTCTCTGTGTCTCTCTCCAAAAAAAAAGATATAGCATATATATATATATATATATATATATATATATATATATATATATATTTTAGACAAAAAAAGAAAAGAAAAGAGAAGAAAAGAAAAGAAAGAAATGTCAAGAGGGCTGGAGAGATGGCTTAGCAATTAAGGCACTTGCCTACAAAGCCAAAGAACCCAGATTTGATTTTCCAGGACCCATGTAAGCCAGATGCACAAGATGGTGCATGCATCTGGAGGTCATTTGCAGGGCCTGAAGGTCCTGGTTCTTTCTCTCTCTCTCTCTAATAAATAAATAGTATGTAAAAAAGAAACGTCAATTGCATTGTAAGGAGTCATACCCTTCCTTTGGCTCTTACATTCTTTTCGCCCCCTCTTCCGCAATGGGCTCTGAGCCTTGGAGTGTGTGACAGAGATGTTTCAGTGCTGGGCACTCCTCCATCCCTTCTTCTCAGCGCTATGTTGCCTTTTGGGTCATCCCAGAGAAATTGGCCTTGATATCCATGACCTTGCAGTGCCTAGCAATACCTTCACAAGACCCTCATAATAGAAGAAAAAGATGATTACATCAAATTAAAAGAGAGAGGGAGGGGATATGACAGAGATTGGAGTTCTAAAGGGGGATGGGGGGGAGGAGGGAAATATCATGCATTTTTTTTGTATGTAAGTATAGAAGTTGTCAATAAAAAAAAAAGAAAGAAAGAAAACCCAAGTGAATAAATTTCAAGTTGGAAAACTTTTAATCTGAAAAAAAAAAGAAATGTCAAGAACAGGAAGACTTAATAATTTTTTAATGTTCTGGAAAAGCTGGGGTGAAATAAAGATATTTCAGTTTATAAAGGAAATATATGACAAATTTATAGCCATCATCATGCTAAATGGAGGAAAAATTTGAAGCAATTGCACTAAGATCAAAAACAAGACAAGGGTGTCTACTCTCTTCATCCTTATTCAACATAGCTTTGACTTCTTAGCCAGAACATTAAGCAAGAAGAAGGACATTAGTGATACAAATAAGATAGGATGAAATTAAACTATACTTATTTGCAGATGATATGATTCTATACATAAGAGACCCAAAAGACTTCCAGAAAACTCCTACAGTTGATAAACACTTTTAGCAGAGCCACAAGCTACAAAATTAACTGCAAAAAATATTAGCTTCTTATATACCAATGACAAACATATGGAGGAAAGAAATCAGGGTGAGGGATCCCAGTCACAATAGCATCAAAAGAAAATACCTTGGAATAAACTTAACTGAGGAAGTGAAAGACCTCTACAATAAAAACTTTAATACTAGATACTAGAAGATGGAAAGACCTCCCACACTCCCACACTGAATCAGAAGACTTAATACCATGAAAACAGCCTTCTTACCAAAAACCATTTGCACAATTAAATGCAACCCCCAATAAAAATTCTACCATTATTCGCAAAACTAGAAAAAAATCCTAAAATGTATATTGTAGCCCAAAAGACCCTGGATATCCAAAGCAATCTTGAGCAAAAAGAACCCAGCTGGAAGTATCACTATACCTGATTTCAAGTTATAATATAGAGCCATAGCCATTAAAACAGCATAGCACTGGCACGAGACACATGACTGATTTACTAGAACTGAGCAGTCAGATACCATGCCACACAACTATAGCCACCTGATTTTTGACAAGGACACACATTGGAGAAGATAGCATCTTCCAATAAATACTGTTAGGAAAACGGGATATCCACATGTAGAAGAATTAATTTAGACTCTTACTTCTTACCCTACACAAAAAATTGTATACATGTATAAAATTAGGGGGAAATTTAATATTTTTTAAAACATGAAATAAAGGTGATATTGTGTTGGCTAGGTGCTCTTTCTACAAGTAGCTGAAACCATGATTTAAATGAATGCAAGGATCAATAATAGGAGTACATGATGTAGGACAACCACAGTAGAGACACCATCAAGAACCAGGAGTCTTTACAACTTTTGCCTCTGTCATCCTGTGAAGGCTTCCTTCATAGACGAGCAGCCCGATGGTTCACAATCTCATCTCCAGGGATGACATCCTGGAATGACTAGAGTCAGTAAATGGGAGACCATCCTTTCCTATGGCTTTCTTCAGAAACCTCAAAATACCCAAGTCCATGTTCTTTCTGAAGGTCTGGTCCAGAACTGAGTTCCCTATCCATTCCAGAGCCAAGGCCAAAGTGGGATTACACTTCCACCAAGCAGCCCACCCTGCCTGCTGGAGTGGAGTTAGGTCTCCCTGGTATGTCTGAGTAAATTTCAGCAAACACTGGGCTTAGTTAATCAAAGTACAAGGGAATATGCAGGCAGGGAAGAGCAGTGTTCACTATAAGGACAAGTTCTTAAAATCACCATCAGTGGAATCAATTCCCTCATTAATAGACATAGGCTTTTTATGGTTGGTAAAAATGCAAAATACACAAACTACAACTCAAACCAGGTCGGAAATAAAGGTTAAGTGCTTAGCCAAGTTGAATGTACACCAATAAAAGGAAACCAGTATAGAAATTGCAAACAATGCATTAAATAGGCCAAAAGGGGCATTTTTGATTGATTATGAGTGTAATCCACAATTAAGACACAAAAAATTCAGGTCCTTATCTAACATACTACAGCAAAATCTTTCAGAAACAAAAGACTGCAAACCAATCATTAGTCACAGAGAAACTAGGCACATATCTTTCAGGTTTGGGCTGATTGTTAGAAAAAGGGCACTGGACTCTAAATAATATAATTAATAATATCTGTTTAAATTATTTCTAATTTAAATGTCTTCTAAACTGACCAGTCTTGCCTAAAGTAAAATCCAGTTTGTAACTCCAGTTGTGATCCTTCTAATCACTTACCTGAACGGACAAGGTTATTTCCTTTTAAGGGTCTCCCTGCTGCTCCTTACAGCCCCAAGGCCCTTTCACATGCAGTTTCCTCATCGGAACAAGAAGGAGGCTCAAGGCTCCTGAGCATCCTCTAAATGTTTGACTTCCATCTTTGCTGCAAGCTCAACCACACTGACTCAGCTTTCCTGAAACCCAACTAGGCAGAGCCTTTGTGCCATAGGACTAGAAGAGACCTTTTGCTAAAGTCCCATAGCTTAAAGCATTTAGCTAGAGAATTCATTAAGAGAGAAGGAAGAATGTATCCTTCCAAGGGATGATTTCACCTCTCGAGGCCCAAAGCCAGACCTTCATCAGGACCCTCAAATCACATGAAGCATTGCTTCTTTTAAATAATTCTTGGAATGTTCTACCAATGTAACTCAGCATGAAAATAGATTATAGATTTTAGTAAAGAAGGCAAATGAAGATTAAAAGAAGCAACAATAATATTAGTGGCTAAGTACAACATGCACACTCATACACATACACACACGTGCTCATTCCACAATGGCTGTTCACAAACACTGTAGCAAATATATGAAACATCTAGTGACAAATGTAGTGCTTGATGAAGAAAAGCATTTTACTTTGCTAAAGGACGCAAGAGTCTTGAGGAAACTTTGAAATATTCCTGAATGGAAAGAGTTTTGTTTTCAAAACTATCTAATACTTTGATATATAATTTTCTTTCAAATAATTCATAAGATTCAGTTACTTTTAATCAAGATAACAAAATTCTCTGTAAAATAAATATAAAAATATATCTAGGTAAATAAGCAATCCTGCAAAAAAGAGCAAAGAAAGGAGAATAACAAATTAGATGTAGCATTGACTTCTTTATAAAAATTAATAATTAAAGCAATGTGGTGTGAAAGAAAGAATTGTCAAGAACCTGGATGGCAAAAAAATAAAAATAAAAAAATAAAAAAAAAAAGAACCTGGATGGCTCAATGGATAAAGTACTTGCTTCACTCCTCGTAGTACCTAAGTTCAGCTCCCCAGACCCCACATATAAAAGCTAGACGTTGTATCAGGCTTCAGGAGGATTTCATGGAAGATGCTGAACGGAGCCTCCTGTAAACAATAAGGAGATTCTGCCCAATACACAGTGGAAGACAGAGACTGACCTGAAAGTTGTTCTCAGGCCTCCACACTTGTGCCATGACACAAATATGTCCAAAGTTCCCCTCCACAAACCAATTTTTTTTTTAATTTCAAAGAAAGAATTGTAAAATTCAAGACAGAATTTTTCAGAATTAGCCTCTACTGAGAATTAAAGTTCAGTATGCGACCAAGATCACATTTTGTTAGCATCATGCTCTAACCCACTGAGCTAACCAGCCAGATACCAAGATCACCTTTGAAATCAATGGAATCAAGGCAGAAAGACGAGACTGCTTACTAAGTGGTTCTTACACACTGCTTACATACTTGACAAGAATAAAATGCTGCATTTCTATCCTGCATTATACCCTGGGAGTACTGACCCACTAATCAGAAGAAAAAAGAAAAAAGTAAGAAAGAGATGGAGGCAAAAAAGGAGAGACAGTGGGCACATATGTGTTATTCTGGTCTAAAACTAAACACAAATGAAGAAATCATCAAATATAACTAAACTTTTATACATAATTATTACACATTTTGGGTGACTGTAGGGGAAATCAGTCATTTATAAACAAAGGAAACAGCTATGAAAAATATGTGCAGCCTATTTCAAAACTCTAAAAAAAGAAAAATAATTTATAGATTATTAGAATATGAGCAGACAACCCAAATAGGGAAACCAAAGCATACTAACAGTGGGGCATTTATTTATTATCATTCATTCAAATTAAACAACAGTGAGGGGGAACTAAGCCACTAGGCACTGACTCCCACTCTCCTCCAGACATGTATGTATACTGCCGTGGGTGCATGGCTGAAAGGGGCCTACTAGACCTTCTCAGCCAAGTCCCAGGTGAGCACAGCCTCTGCATCTGACACAGGTCCCTCCCCAGCAATCTGAGTCATAATCTCATTGCTGCATCTAGTGCAGAACACAAGAGCATTCCCAGAGTAGAGAGGACTAGGCCTTTCAGCAGTGGTCCTGCTCCCCAGTGTGCCAAGACCAGGTCCCCAGAGAGCAGCAAAATAGTCTCACCTATTCACCCAATCTAGACTCTCAAGTACACCATCTACACACATTCACCCAGAGCAATGCAGACTAGACTGCTCAGCCCAGATCTCAGATGAGTGCACCCCTCCTGCTCAACACAGTCACACATAGAGACCACTCAACCACACCCAAATGGAACAAGATGGACCAAACTACTCAACACTGGTCCTAGTAGAGCATTTTCTACCAGGCAAAGGGTTCATTCCAGAGGGGCAAACTCCAATGCAAAACAAATAACACAAGAAATCAAGGCAAGATATCCCCACCAAGAATGCCTAGTCCTATAGTTGAAGACTCCAGTAAAAACTATTTGTAGGAATCTCTAGACAAAGAATTCCAAAGTGCAATTATGATAAACATATACAACAAACTCAAAGAGGACAGGAACAAATGCCTGAACTCATTAGATACCTGGATGAATAGAAACAGGATATGAGCAGGTACCCAAACAAATTTTAAATAGATCACCAGCAATCAACTAAATGCAATGAAAATGTCAAACTAAGCAAGGAATATGGAACACAGTAAAGGGTCAGAGATGCTGAAGAAAAACCCAATGGAAAGCAAAAATAAAATAACTCAATAAAACAGCTTCCAAGACAGCCTCATGAACAGCATAGATCATGTGGAGGGAAGAACATGAAGACAAAGCAGAGGAAATAGATTGTGAAGCCAAAATCAGTGACAAAATTTTAAAAATGTACATACAGAATATGAGACAAATATGGGACACCTTAAGAAGGCCAAAGGTTGAATCATGGACAAACAAGAAAGGGACGAACTACAAGTTAAGGGCATAGAAAATATCTTCAATAAAATTTTAGGAGAAAATTTTACAAGTCTTATGAAATCAAGCCCCATTCAGGTACAAAAAAAATACAGAACACCAAATAGATAAGACAAGAAGTTTCCATCACATTATATTTAAAACAAACACAAACTACAGAAGATGAGCCCATCAGAATAACATCCAAATTTTTTGAGAGAGAGACAAAGAGAAAGAGACAGAGAGAGAAACAGAGAGAATGGGTGCATCAGCGGCCTCCCAGCTGCTGTGAACCAACTCTAGACACATGTACTTCTTGTGCTCATGTGCGACATTGCACTCTTGTGTCATTTTTTTTTTTTTTCTTGTTGCATCTGGCTGAACTTAGGACCTGGAGAATTGAACAGGCATTGCTAGGCTTCGCAGGCAGGCACCTTAACTACTAAGCCATCTCTCCAGCCCAACATCCAAATTTTTAATGACATCTCCAAAAGCCAAAAAGGATTGTAATGGAGTATTTCAAATATTGAAAGTACATACCTGCCAACCCAAACTGCTATGTTCAGCAAAATTATTCCTCATAATAAAAGATATAAAAAAAAAAACTTTCAATGTTAAAACCTAGGATTTTTAATATAAGCTAGCCATACAGAGAATATGGGATGGAATACTTTGCAACATAGAGAAAAATAAATGTACTCAAGAGGCTGTATGAGGGAAATACAATAATCCAAAGTTGAACAAATGTGAAAGCAAATAAAGATTAACAAAACACCAAACTCCACAACACCATCAACATGACAGGGATGAACTCACACCTCTCAGTTTTGACTCTGGATATCAGTGTACTCAACTCCCCAATCAGACGACACAGATTGAATCAGAAAACAGGATTCATATATTTTCTGTCTTTAAGAAAACCACCTTACCATTAATAACAAATGCCACCTTAGAAGGAAAGGATGGAAAAATATATTCCAAGCAAACAGAAATAGAAAACAATTAGATGTGGCTATACTAATACCTGACAAAATAGACTTCAAAGCAACAGGAATTAGAAGAGCTAAAGAAGGCCACTTTATATATATCAAAGTACTAATTCAACCTGAGGATATTACAATTTTAAACATATGCACACCAACCACAAGTGCACCTAATTTTATAAAGTAAAATCTAGTAGGCATAAAATTAAACATAAATCCCAACATAAGAAGAGCAGTGGACTTTACTACCCCACTATTGCCAATAGACAGGCCATCTAAACAGAAAATAAATAGAGAAACAATGGAGCTAATGACACCACAGAACAAAGAGATTTAACAGACATCTACAGAATATCCCATCCAAACTCTATAGAACATACATTCTTCTCAGCAGCTTATAGAACATTCTCTAAAATAGGTCATATAACAGGACACAAAGCAAGCCTCTGCAAACTTAGAAAAATTGACATAACTCTCTGTACTATATCTGACCACAATTCAATAAAGCTAGAAAACAAGAGACACAGAAAATACAGAAACTCCTGGACATTGAACACTCTATTGAACAATTATTAGGTTATTGAAGAAAAGTCAAGAACAAAATTAGAAAATTCTTAGAAGTGAATGAAAATGAAAACATAACATACCAAAACCAATGAGATAAAGGAAAGTTTATAGCTCTAAATGCCTATATTATAAATAGTTCTTAAATAAATAGCAGTCCATCTGAACACTTTGGAAAAAACAGATGGAAAGTACCAGATGGAAAGAAATAATCAAGATTGGGACAGAAACCAATAAATTAGAAATAAGGAAAACATTTTTTAAATTGATGAAACAAGAGCTGGTCCATTAAAATAATAAACAAAGTTGATAAATCCCTAGCCAAATTAATCAAAAGAGAGATAAGTACCTAATCAACAAGATTAGAGGTGAAAAAGATATTTATAAAAAGGGAAACATAATGGCATATTTTTTTAAAGCATTTTATATTTAAATTTGAGGGAAACATAATGGGTGCGCCTAGGGCCTCCAGCCACTGCAAACGAACTCCAGATGCATATTTTGTGCATATATTCTCAAGCCTCAAAAATGGAAAATTTCTAATATAAGCCCCAAATTATTTTTTATTCTACAAAAATGGAAAATTTCTAATATAAGAAATTAATTTCTTCACACATAAGATCTACCAAAGTCCCATTGTCTGAAGAGATAATATTAAAAGAGCTATAACATCTAACAACAGAATGAGGCATTAAAAACCTTCCAGCCAAAAAAAGTCCAGGTCCAGATGGACTCACTGCTAAAGTCTAAATGTTCATAGAAAAACTTAAACCACTGCTTCTCAAGTTATTTTATAAAATTGAAAAGGAGAGAAATAAGAAGAAAATAAAATTTAGATCAATATCACTGATGACCTTAGATGCTAAAATTCTCAATAAAATCTTGCAAATCAAATCCAAGAACACATCAAATGTATCCATTCTCCTTGGTTAAGTAGTTTTCATACTAGGGATGAGGGAAATGATTCAACATACAGAAAATAAACACACTACAACATATAAATAGACACAAGGACAGAAGTCATATATCATTTTAATAGATGCAAAAAAGCCTTTGACAAAATACAGCATTCCTTCATGATGAAAACACTGGAGAGTCTAGGAATGGAGGGATCATATCTCATCATAATAAATGCTATTAAACTAACCTAGGGAAAATCTTGAAGCATTCCCACTATGTTCTAGAATAAGACAGATGTGGAAGTTTAAATGAATGGCCCCCCAATATAATCATGATTTTATTGCAGTTTGTAATTTAGATCTGCAGTGACCTGGGTGTAGGAGATGTCACTGGGCACATCTTAGGGTCCAGCCGTAAGGTGTGGTGGTGGATTTGAACTTCCAGTCAAAAGATATGCAAAGTGCCTGAGTTCTATGGAGTTCCTAAAGTGTACTGTGTGATGTGCTTTTAGGGTTTTTTTTGTTTGTTTGTTTGTTTGTTTGTTTGTTTGTTTTTTTTTTTGGCTAGGGGCATCTCTCTCTCTCTTTCTCTCTGCCCCCATTTCTCCCCCCTGCCTCCTTTAAGAGGAGTTCAGCTTCTTCTGACATTATGGAACTTCCCCAGGATCTGTAAGCTTCAATAAATCCATTCCTCCATAACTGGTCTGGAATTTTATGTCAGTGACACACAGCTGTCTGGTACAACAGGGTTGACTGCTCTTCCCACCGATATTTAACAAAGTACTTGAAGTCTCAGCTTAAGCAATAAGACAAGAGAAAGATGAAAAGGCATACAAATTAGAAAGAAAGTCTTATTTGCACATAAGATGATTATGTATTTAGACACCCCAAAACTCCTAAAGCTGATAAATACTTATAGCAAAGTGACAGGATATAAAATCCACACTTAAAATCAGTAGCCTTTTTATATAACAATGACAAACATACCAAGAAGTAAATGAGGAAAACAGTCCAATTTATAGTAGCCACAAAAATGAAATATCTTGGAATATCCCTTATCAAGGAAGTAAAAGCCCTTTACAATGAAAACATTAAAACCCTGGAAAAAGAGATTGAGAAAGAGATGAGAATTGGGAAAGATCTCCCAAGCACTTGGATTAGAATTAATATTGTGAAAATAGCTATCATACCAAGAGCAATATACAGTGCAATTCCAAACAAAATTCCATCACCATTCTTTGCAAAATATAGAAACAGGAGACCCCTGTTTCCTGGCTCCTCTCAGCTCCCTGGTCCCAGTTCCCTTCTCCAGAATGTGTGAAGGCAGGCACAGCAGTGTGGAGTGAGTAGGCCAGATCCCTGTTCCCTGGTCCTGGTAGGTCCCATTGTGACTTGCTTGGGGAGGCCTGGTCTGTGTGGCCTATGGAATCAAGCCTTTTGCTCTGGTATCCTGAATGGCCTCCGGGTACCAACATCCCTGTTCACCTGACTCAGAGGATGCAAATCATACTAAGCAAACCCACACAATCACAGAAAGACAATTATCACATGGTCTCATTTAACTGAAGTTCTTAACCTGGATCAGCCCAAGTTGCTGACATACCTGAGTGGCATCTCAAGGCTTGGACAATAGGGAGAGAATGGCTTGGGGAAGGGGGGGAACACAAATCTGAACCCAAATTGAACTGGTACCACAGAATCCTATTTCCTGGAAGTTAGACTAAAAAGTTGAACCCTTAACAGGACCTTAGAGGAAGCACCTGAATCGAAGGGCCCTGGAGAGGGTGAGATGAAGCTTAACTTTAAATCTCTCCTGTTTCTCTTTTTTTCTATCTTTTTCTTTTTGATTTCCCCTTGGAACTGTCCTGTAATTCTCTGTACCAGTATGTGGTTTTCATCCACAATGAGCTATTGATCGGAGAGACTACAAATTCTCCCAAAACAAATGAGACAGACTTCTGTCAGAGCACTTGATTACTCACCAGAGGTTAATGGTAAGACCCCACTGCTGAAGACATCATACACTGACAGCATGGACCATGGGAGAGACCTGGTTGAAATCCAGAAGAGAGCCAGTCCCCAGACAGTTAGCCCATCTAGTGCTGGAAGGCACTACATGAGCTAGCGGGGGGAAGTGGCCAACATCTGTCTGAGTAACTCAAAGACCAAGGTTCCCAGAAGCAAACAACCTGATGTGATGATCACACAAGTTCAATAGTGGCACACAGCCATAATGGATAACCAACTGCTCTTAGATTGGCTAACATATCTGCTCAGTGGAAAGGAAACAATATCTGGAACTGGGAAATAAGTCAGAATCATATCCAGATAACAATTTTGCTTTCCAATGTCAAGCTCCCACTAATCTTTGTAAACAAGAGGGTCTACACCCTTTAAATTCTCTCTAAATTAATAGTGGTTTTCCCATTTAATGAGTGCAGACTTCACTCTTCATTGGAGATTCTGCTTCTCTTTTTCAGATGAGGGCAGGACCTGAGGAGATAAAGAATCCAGTGCATTCCACCCCAGCCCCAGCTGAAACCACCTGGGAATTGGGCGAATCAGCAAGGGTTCTGCTTTCTTGATGAACCTGATATCAGCACAAGGGTAAAGGAGGTAGACACCCCATAAAGCACCCCATCATGGCAGGGATTAAATTGAACCTGACAGTTGTAACCTTAAATATTAATGATCTTCTTACCCATCAAAAGACACAATTTAACAGGGTAGATCAGAAAAATAGACCCTTCCATCTGCTATCTTCAAGAAACCCACCTCACCACTAAAGACAGATACTTCCCTGGGGTGAAAGGATGAAAAATGCTATTCCAAGCTCATAATAATAAGAAACAAGAAGGTGTTGGTATATTAATATCCAATAACATAGACTTAAAACCAAAAGCAATGAAAAAGAACAAAGAAGGCCACTTCTTATTTATCAAGGGAATGATCCAACATGAGGACAACAAAATCATAAATCGACATGCACCAAACACAGGTACACCACAATTTATAGAAACAAAACCTACTTGACAAAAAAAGAAAGAAAGAAAGAAAGAAAGAAAGAAAAGAAATCCAACACCATCATAGTTAGGGGATGTAAATACTCCTCTATCATCAATAGACAGATCATCCAAGCAGAAAAATCAACAGGGAAATAATATAACTTAGCTACACCACAGTCAACTATACCTAATGGACATCAAAAGAACATTCAACCCTATTCTACAGAATACCCATTCTTTTCAGCAGCTGATGGAACCTTCTCCAAAATAGATCATATATTAGACCAAAAAGCATGCCTCCATAAATTCAGGCAAATTGACTTGACTTCATGCATCATATCAGATCACAATGCTTTAAAGACAGAAACTGACCAAAAAAAGAGACATATCAAGAATTCCATCAGCTCCTGGTGCCTGAAAAACACTTATTATTCAAGGAAGTCCTTCCCCACTCCTATATCAAGGAGAGTTCCTCCTATTTTTTTTCTTCCAGTAGTTGAAGAGTTTCAGGTCTTTAATCCATTTTGAGTTTATTTTTGTGTGTAGTGAGTGAGTGGGTCTAGTTTTTTTTTTTAAATATTTTATCTTTATTTATTTATTGGAGAGAGAGAATGAGGCAGAGGAAGAGAGAGAGAGAAGGAGAGAGAGAAAGAATGAGCATGCCATTACTATGCTATTTTTGTTACTATGGCATAAAACAGACAAGTAGACAAATGGAACAGAATTGAAGACCCAGCTCTTAGGTCAAGTAACTACAGCTATTCCATCTTTGACAAAGTAGTCAATAATGTACACTGGAGAAAAGACAGAATCTTCTATAAATGGTGATAGATAAATTGAATAATCATGTGTAGAAAAATCAAAGTGGGCTGGAGAGATGGCTAAGTCATTAAGGCACTTGCCTGCAAAGTCAAAGGACCCCGGTTCAATTCCCACGGACCCACATAAGCCAGATGCACAAGGTGACACATGTGTCTGGAGTTCGCTTACAATGGCTGGAGGCCCTGGCATGCTCATTCTTTCTCTCTCTCCTTCTCTCTCTCTCTCTTCCTCTGCCTCATTCCCTCTCTCCAATAAATAAATAAAGATAAAATATTTTAAAAAGAAAAATAAAACTAGACCCACTCACTCACCATACACAAAAATAAACTCAAAATGAATTAAAGACCTGAAACTCTTCAACTACTGGAAGAAAAAAAAAATAGGAGGAACTCTCCTTGATATAGGAGTAGGGAAGGACGTCCTTGAATAATAAGTACCTAAGAAATTAGATGATCACTCAACTAATGGGATCTCATCAAGCTATAAAGCTCAGACAAACATACCATAAGCAGAACAAATAGATTACACAGAGAATGGGAGAAAATTTTGGCCATCTACACTACTGACAAAGGCCTAATATCTAGAATCTACAAAGAACTCAAAAAAACTAAAGAGTAAAAATAATCAAACAACCCACTCAAAAGTGGGACAGACAACTAGATAAGGAATTCTCAAAGGAAGAAATACAAATGGCTAATACACACTTATGAAAATGTCCAACAACCCTAACCATCAGAGAAGTACAAATTAAAACAACCATGAGATTCCACCTCATTCCAGTAAGGATGACAATCATTAAAAATTCAAACACCAACAAATGTTGGCAAGGAGGTGGGGAAAGAGGAACCCTCGTTCACTATTGGTAGGAATGTAAACTTATACAATATCTATGGAAATCAATATGGGGATTCCTGAAAAAGAAGAATATAGAACTACCAACAGACCCAGTTATTCCCTTACTGGGCATTTATCCTGAAAGCTCCATGCCTCACTACAGAGACATTTGCTCAACCATGTTTATACCTGCTCAAATAATAATAGCTAAGAACTGGAATCAACCTAGGTGTCCATCATTAGACAGATAATGGAGTTGTGGTACATTTATACAATGTAATTCTAATCAACAGTAAGAAAAAACAGTGAAATTTCCTACAATGAAATTTATAGGAAATTGGGTGGACATGTCAGGCTGGTTGCCTCTGAGTTTCTTAGACTTCTGATTGCTCACAACATTGTTGCTCCCTTTCCCCCAGTAGCTCATGTAGTGCTTTCCAGCAATAGATGGGCTGTCTGGGCACTGGCTGTCTTCCAGATTCCAGCCAGGTCTTTCCATGCTCTGCATTAGTGGCATATGGTATCATCAGCAATGGGGTCTTACCTTTTACCTCAGATCATGTTCTCACTCATTTAAGGTTCCCAATCTGTATCAGCTTGACTTGCTGGCATACCTGATATCCAACTCGGGGCACAAACAATAGGGATGATAGGGTTTAGGGGGAGGGTAGTTGGAGGGGAGGGGAAAATAAACACAAAACTAAACCCAAAATGAACTAGTACTATAAAAATCTTTCTCCTTGATGGTAGACTAAAATATTTAACCCTTGACAGTAATATATGGGGAGCATCTAAAAGAAGTGTCCTTGAGAGGGTGGGATGAAGCCTAATCTTAAAATTTTTTGACTCTGGTCTATAACTCCCAGTACCAGAAAGCAGTGCTACCAACATTGAGCTGTTGATTGAAAAGGCTTATGAGGTCCCCAAAACAAGACAGCTTCTGTCAAAGCACTTGATTAGCCACCTGAGGTAAAAGGTAAGACCACATTGCTGATGATACCATATGCCACTGACGCAGAGCATGGAAAGACCTGGCTGGAATCTGGAAGACAGCCAGTGCCCAGACAGCCCATCTATTGCTGGAAAGCACTACATGAGCTACTGGGGGAAAGTGACCAACAATGGTGTAAGCAATCAGAAGTCTGAGAAACTCAGAAGCAACCAGCCTAACAAGAAATACACACCAGTGCAATGGTAGCATGCAGTCTTGGTGGGTAAGCAATGGCTTTCTGATTGGTTAAGAGATCTACACAGTGGAAAGGAACCCATACCTGGAAGTGGTAACCAGATCAGAATCCTATGGAGACAAAGACAATGCTCTCCAATGTCAATCTCACACTAGTCTTTGCCTAAAAGGGGCCTACATCCCTTAAAATCAACCTAACTTAATAACGTGTATCCTATTTAACCTATGCTGACTTTCCTCTCCATTGTAGAATCTTTTTGTCTTTTTCAGAAGGTAGTGAGACCCAAGAAGGTAAATCTCCCCTTGCATTTTAGCCAAGGTCCAAGTGAAACCACAGAGGAACTGGGGAGATAAGCAAGAGTGTTGCTTCCATGATGAACCTGACAATCAGAATCAGGATGAAGCATACAGACCCTGAGGATACTCAACACATACCAAAGCAGACATCCAGAGGCTCCTAAGAGCTCATCACTGAAGTAGACTTAAAACTCACCCAGCAAGGCCCAGGGAATTTTTCAGAAGAGGGGCCAGAAAGATTGTAAGAGTCACATATTGGGACATCATACCCAGAGGCATTGCCTTCTCCCAATAACTGACAGCTGTTCCCCCAATGCATAAGCCACAATCCTATGGGGAATACCAACAAGCCCACTGAGGAGGGGCCCTGGCTGAATGGGGGGACATGGAGGAGGGAAAAGGTGATACCAATATATTATGCATCCATACAAAGCGTGTTCTTAATAAAAATAAAAAACTTTAAAATATATTTTTAAAAAGAATAGAATATAAAATCAAAGTCTAAATTCTAGTAACTAAAGCCACCTGATTCTTGAGGCCAAAACCAAACAGAGAAGAAAAGATAGCATTTTCAACAAACTATGCTGGATGAATACAGGTAGAAGAATGAATCTCGACTATTTTCTCTCACCCTGAACAAACATAAATTTCAAATGCACCAAGGACTTCAGTTTATGACCCAAAACTCTGAAATGACTAGGAAAAAAGAGGGAGAACACTCCAACATACGTGCATAGGAAAAGATGTTGTGAATAAGACCCTGGTAGCTCAGGGAAGAAGATGAACACTCAACCACTGGGGTCTCAGGAAATTAAAATGTTGCTGTATAGCTAAACAAGCTGTTAACAGTATCAAAAAACAGCCTACAGAATTGGAAAATCTTCACCAATTATACATCAGACAGAGATTTAATACCTAGTCTATACAAAGAACTCAAAAAACTAAGCACACTAAAAAAAATCAATCAACCCCTCCAAAAATAAGTCAAGGAAATGAAAAGAGTTTTCAAGGGATGAAACACATATTTCCAGTGAACATCAAAAAATGTTCAATGTCTTCAGCCATTATGACTGAATTAAAACTACTTGAGATTCCATCTCACTGTGGTCAGAATGGCCCTTATCAAAAATCCAAATGACAACAAATTTGGGCATGGATATAGGAAAAGAGGAACCATCATTCAGTGTTGGTGAGCATACAAATTTGTGCAACCACTATGGAGATCAGTATGTATATGTCTCCAAAATATAAAAATTGGTCTGGAGAGATGGCTTAGCAGTTAAGGTACATGCCTGCAAAGCCTAAGGACCCAGGTTTAATTCTCCAGGTCCCACATAAGCCAGATACACATGGTGGCACATGCATCTGGAGTTCATTTGCAGTGGCTAGAGGCCCTGGCATGCCCATTCTCTCTCTCTCCTCTCTCTCTCTCTAACAAATAAATAAATAAAAATAATTCTTTAAAAAATCTAAAAAATGATATAGCATTTGACTGAGAAATACCACCCCTGGATATATTCTCTAAAGACACTACTTCATCAGCCATATTTGTTGCTGCTCTATTTACAATAGTGTGGAAATTGAATCAACCCAAATGACCATCAAATGGTTCATGGATAATGAATATGTGGTATACATGCACAATGTAGTTCTACTCAGCACTACGGAAAAATGACATTTATAGGAAAATGGATGGACCTAGAAAAAAAAATCATACTAAATAAGGTTACCTAGACTCAGAAAGACAAACACTGCATTTTCTTTCTCATATACAAATCCTAACTTGGAAAAGTTTGATTTCTTTATAAGTTGTAGTAAGCATTAATAGAATTGGTCAGGCAACTAAAATTAAGGGAGGAGAGGGAGGGAGGGAGTAGAGAAGAGAATAGTAGACAGGCAAGTGGAGAAACAGAATACATAGGACAGAAAGGTGGGGTTCAGGGGAGAGGAAAGTAGGAGAGGAGGAGGGATATACAAAGCTAGAGAGAGTATAGATAAGTACTATAGAAACTTACTTCTTGGATGGCAAATTAAAAGTCATGACTCTTAAGAAGAGATAAATGGAGTGGGAGTACCCTTCTGGGGTGAAATAAACTTTACACTAAAACCATGATCTGCTGCTGGTAAATCCAGCTGTCAGAATTGGGTCACACCCCCTCACAGTGAGCTGTTAAGTCAGGGAGGCTCATGTGACCCCTAACACAGTGCAGGCCATTGCCAAAGCTCTTGGTTACTAACCAGAACTAGATGGCAAGAACCTATTGCTGAAGACACCACCAGCTGTGATCACAGGACATGAAGAAATCATTCTGGAACTGAGAAAAAAAGCCATCTCTCTGCTGGCTAGCTGACAGTGCTGGAAAGGACTGTGGAACTTGCTGAAGGATAAAAGTTATCAACAGTGTGAATGAATAGTGGATCCTGCAAGAAAAATTCAGCCAGTCAGGCAAAATTACCTACTGGTGCAATAGTGGCACAAAAGTTTTGAAGATAATTAACTGCTCTCTGATTGGATATTATGCCTATTCAGAGGGAGTGGATTTATGCCTGATGCTCAGAACCAAGCCAAAAGCTTATGGTTTGGAAGGTCATAGACCCTAGACAGAATCTTCCACTGTTCTTTGGCTAAACAAAAAGATAATGCTCATCAAAAAGCCTTCTAAATGTACATATTTATTTCCTTGGGTCGATGCTGCTCTCATTCTTGGTTAGAGAACCTACTTTTTAGAGATAGAGATAAATACCAGGGACCCATCAAAATGCCAAGAAGAGAAAGCCAAGAACTCAGCACAGAAGGAGCCACCTCTATCACACCCACCAGGGGCCAGAAACATGACAGAGGAAGTGCCAGATTAAACATGAATGCTTCTCTCACTGCTAGCCAGAGAACCTTCTCCATGGAAATGATGGTAGACACTGAAGGACACAAAACTCAGCAAAGCAAAAAAAAAAATAATAATAATAAAAAAAAAGAGCCTCTGGAGACCTCAAAACTAAAGGAGACATTTTTTTCTTAATTTTGAGAGAGAGAGATTGAGAGAGAGAAAGAGACAGAGAGAGAGATGGAGAGAATGGGCATGACAGGGCCTTAAGCCACTGTAAAAACTGCAGATATGTGTGCCCCCTTGAGCACATATACAACATTGCATGCTTGTGTCACTGTGCAGCTGGCTTATGTGGGACCTGGAGATTTGAACATGAGAGCTTAGACTTTGCACGCAAGCTCCTTAACTGCTAAGCCATCTCCCCAGCCCTAAAGGAAACATAATTTCCCCTCCAAGGCAATGGGTCATGGAAGAAGACGGGACAGAAAGAATATAAGAGCCACAAGGAGAAAATGCCACTGTAAGGCATTGTCCTCCCCACAGAAACTGATCTGTGCATTCATGACCCCACAGTGATTACTAATACCGCACTGAGGAGGATCCTCAGCGGAATGGGGGCAGAGGGAGGAGATGAGAGGATAACCAGATGAGAATATTATCAATTTGTAGCATTCTCGTATGTTAAAGTTCCCAGTAAATATTAAAAATAACTAAGAACTGAAGAGACGGCTTAGCAATTATGGTACTGGCCTGCAAAGCCAAAGGTTCTCAGTTTGATTCACCAGGACCCACGTAAGCCAGATGCACAAGGTGGCACATACGTCTGGAGCTCATTTACAGTGGTAGAAGCCTGGAGCAACCATTCTCCCTTTCTCTGTCTCTCTCTTGCGCGTGCTCTCTCTCTCTCTCTCTCTCTCTCTCTCTCTCTCTCTCTCTCTCTCTGTGTGTGTTACACACACACACACACACAAAATAAAATAACAATTCAATTTCCTTTATCTGCTTATTAAAATACTACTTTCCCACTTTAAAAAATTTTGTTATCAATGTTAAAAATGATTCAGGGTGAAGTTGGACCCTCAAATAATATAAATGAACATTTACATGACTTCAGTCTTTCTAAAGTATATTTTAAAAGTTTACAATCAACTTTTAGCAATATTTTTAGGGAAATAACTTGAGATGTGCCCCAAGATATGTGTATTAATGTGCTCCAAAATGTATAATTTAAATATTAATAAGGGGCCAAGTTCATGTCCTGGAGATAGGGCTTTGGTTAATGTTCCCAGGATTTTAACGAAGAGGCTAATAACATTTTAAGTGAAAAGGTCTGGTATATACCATTACCGTGTATACCATGAATTTGAACTTCAATTTGTAAAACAAAACAAAAATAAATGAGAAAGAACAAAGGGGAGGGAGGAGGGAAAGAAAGACAATAAACTCACCAAATGTTAGCTAAGTGGTGGGAATATAAATATGTTCTGTTTCTCCTTATATCTTCCCTGGGTGCTTATTTCCGAATTTAACATTTAACATTGCTTTCCATATCAGAAAAAAAGGTGTCATTTTAAAAATAGTCATTGTTTGTATCAGAATCTTTCTTAAGAGATTTTATTTATTTATTAGAAACAGAGAGAGGGAGAGAGTGAGAATGGGCATGACAGGGCCTCTAGCCACTGCAAAGAACTCCAGATGCATGCACTACCATGTGCATCTGGCTTATATGGGACCTGGAGAATCGAACCGGGGTCCTTAGGCTTCGCAGGCATGCACCTTAACTGCTATGCCACCTCTCCAGACATTTATCAGAATCTTCATTTAGTTGGAAGTTCTTGGATTAGACTCAAACCTCCTTGAACTATATGTCTTAAGTGTAATAGCCATAAATAATCACCCCATCTTCTTCATCTTGAACATGTCTTTGTTAAGCCCCTCCTCATTTCAGGTAGGAGGTATATTCTGAAGATAGGCATGCAATAAATTCACCAGCTTCAAAGAATTTGATGCCCAGATTGGTCTTGTATATGGAACTCAAGGCCACATTTGATATTTAACTTATGTTTAGTTTATTATTTTTCATTCTCTGGGCTAGAAATAGTCCCAATCTACCAAAGTAGGATAAATCACAACTGATATTCAAAAATGACTCTTTCTCCTATGGTGTGGGGGGGGGGAGGCTATGAGTAGGCCATTTGTATCTTCATTTCTTTTTTTCATTAGTTATGTACATAGTGTGTATACAGTCATGTTGGTACCACTGTTAGCCTCCTCCCTGTCCTCCCACCTCTGAAGGGACCCTCCTCATTGGGGAATGGGTTGCACATTGTGGGGTTAGCCATCAGTTGTGTGGAAGAGGCAATGTCTCTGTGTATAATGTCCCAATTTGTGGCTCTAACAATATTTCTACCCCCTCTTCTGTGAATTTCCCTGACCCATATTGGGTTCGTTTTAGGTCTTCTTCAGTGATGAGGTCTTGGGAGCCTCTGTGTCTCTGGATATCTAGTTTGGTAGGAGTTGAGTGTTGTCCATGTGTATCTCCTTCACTCTTGTTCTGGTACAAAGTTTACCAAGAAAGCAGCACTCTTGATCATTTCCCCAATTGCTCTATGGTTTCAACTGGGGCCCTGGTGAGATGTGATGGGATGATTCTCTCCTGGGGTTTGGTGTTCATCTGAAAAAGAGAAGCAAATTCTCCAGTTGAGAGTGAACTCAGCACCAGATAAATTGGATAACCATTATTATTTTAGAGAGAATTTGCAGATCACGATTGGTGGGAGCTTGATATTGAAGAGCAGGCTCATTTTTTGGATATGATTCTGACTTATTTCCCAGTTCCAGCTATGAGTTCCATTTCACTGAGGGGATCCGCTAGCCAGTTCAAGAGCAGTTGGTAACCCACCATGGCTGTGTGCCACTATTGTACTTATGTGAGCATCATGTCAGGTTGTTTGCTGCTGAGTAGCTTAGACCACGAGTTGTTTGGACAGTTGTTGGTCACTTTCCCCCAGTCACTTATGTAGTACCTTCTGGCTCTAGACAAGCTAGCTCTCTGGGGACTGACTCTCCTCCAGATTCCATCCAGGGCACTCCATGTTATGTACCAATAGCATATGGTATCTTCAGCAGTAGGGTCTTACCATTAACCTTTGGTGGGATATCAAGTACTCTGACAGAAATCTGTCTTCTTTTGGGAAACCTTGTAGGTCTCTCTGATCACTAGCTCATTGCAGATGTTAACCGTGTGCTGGTACTGGGAGTTACAGGCCAGTGCCAAGGGAAAAGAAGAAAAATATAGGTAATAAAAAAGAGAAAGAGAGAAGAGAGAGAAGAGGAACCAAGAGAAACAGGAGAAGATTAAGGTTAGTTGTCATCATACCCTCTCCAGGGCCCTGTGATTCAGGTGTTTCCTCTAAGGACCTGATGAAGGTTTAGCCTTTTACTCTTTCAGGATATAGGATGTTATGGTTTACCATTTCCATTTGGGTCCAGTTTTGTGTCCTCCCCAACACACCCTTATCCTCCCCTCCCATACCACCCTCCCTATTGTCTGGTCCTCAAGATGCTTATTAGACATGTCAGCATCTTGGGCATATTCAGGTTAGTAGCCACAGATGAGTTATACCATGCAGTGATTTGCTTTCTGTGATTGGGTGAGTTCACTGAGAATGATCTGTTCCAAGTCTGACCATTTTTCTTCAAATTTCATTGTGTCATTTTTCCTTACTTCTGTGTAGAATTCCATCATGTAGATATACCACATCTTGGTTATCCATTTGTCTAATGGTGGACATCTGGGTTGATTCCAGCTCTTAGCTATTATGAATTGAGCAGCTATAAACATGGTTGAGCAAATCTCTCTGAACTGAGGCATGGAGCTTTTAGGGTAAATGCCCAGTAAGGGAATAACTGGTCTGTTGGTAACTCTATAGTCATCCTTTTTAGGAGTCTCCATATTGCTTTCCATAGTGGTTGTACCAGGTTACATTCCACCAACAGTGAATGAGGGTTCCTATTTCACCACAATCTCACCAGCATTTGTTTTCATTAGATTTTTTAATGTCTGCTGTCCTTACTAGGGTAAGGTGGAATCTCATAGATGTTTTAATTTGCATTTCCCTGATGATTAGGGAGGTTGAACATTTTCTTAAGTGTGTGTTTGCCATTTGTATTTCTTTCTCTGAGAATTCCCTGTGCAGTTCTCTGCCCCATTTTGTGAGTGGCTTGTTTGACTTTTTATTGTTTAGGTTTTTGAGTTCTTTGTAGATTCTAGAAATTAGGTCTCTGTCTGTTGTATAGCCAGCAAAAATGTTCTCCCATTATGTGGGTAATCTATTGGTTCTGCTTACTGTATGTTTGTCTGTGAAAAAACTTTTTGGCTTTAGGAGATCCCAATGGTTGAGTGATTGTTTAATTTCCTGAGCTACTGGGGTTTTGTTAAGGAAGTCTTTTCCTACTCCTATATCATGGAAAGTCCTCGTATTTTTTCTTCCAGTAGTAGCAGAGTTTCCAGTCTTATGTTGAGGTCTCTGATCTATTTGGACTTCATTTTTGTGCATGTCAAGATGTGTCGATCCAGTTTCATTTTCCTGCATATGGTTATCCAGTTTGTCCAGCACCATTTGTTGAAGATGCTGTCTTTTTCTAGCTAAGTGGTTAGGGCACTTGCCTCCAAAGACTAACAACCTGGGTTTGATTTCCCAGTATTGAGGTAAAGCCAGATGCAAAAGTGGTGTATGCATTTGGAGTATGTTTGCAGTGGCAAGAGGCCCTGATGTGACCATTCTCTCCCTCCCTCTCTCTCTCTCTCCCTACACACACACACACACACACACACACCACCACCACCACCACCACCACCACCACCACCACCATCATCATCTATCTCTTTCTTTCCACAAATGAATAATTTTTTTAAAAAAAAAAAAAGAAAGAAAGAAAGATTAAACTCCTCATGACAGCACAGCTGGGTTTTAGGGGACAGTCACAAAATGGTCTGAGCTAATTAAATCAAAGAACTGTAGTCCAGGGTCATGCAGCAAAGAGAAAAGCCCCATGGAGGGTCTCATTCTCTACAAAGATCCTAGTGAAGGACTTTATCATGCCCTGAGAAAGTCGCTTTGCATACCAAGCAAAAGGCCTGCTGTGTATCTTAAACGTGCTTGTCATCAGTAAGAACTTAAATTGGTGAAGAACAAATGCCCTGCTCTCCAGTAAAGGACCAGCACCCAAAGTCTCTGGAGGAAGGTCCTTGGTCAGTAACAAGATGTGCCAGCAGAAAGGAATCAGAGCAAAGGCATTGTAGTCTTACTTACAACCAGGGCATTCCCACATGGCTTTTCAACCTGAGCCTTCTGAATTTCGTAAGCCCTTGGCATTTAATTTTTCTGGAAAACTCTCATATATTCGAGAAAGGAAGAAATTCCATTGAGAAGAACCCATCACTGAGAGTAAAGAATGGGAAATTCTATTGTATCTGTAGGGAGCAATGAGTGGATGCACTTCCATTCACTTAGGGCACTATTATAGTTTACCTCTCTGCCTTACATTTTAAAACTGTTTATCCCTCTTTACATCTGGATGTATCCCCCAAAAAAAAGACACAGATTTACATTTACCAATTATCACTTGTCCACATAGAAATTATTGTTTTTCTCTCTTGTATATTTTACTTCCTTGGTCACAAATTGGGAAAAAATTCCTAATCAATGATTTATTTATGTGGACAAAACGATTTGATTCATTTCTTGTCATTGACAGAATGATCTGAGTGGAACTGCATTCCATTGATAAAACTATGGTGAAATGTTATTCATTGAATGAATAAAGTTAGAAGTCAAGAGAAACCACGTTGGCTCACATAGTATTTTTTCAGCTGTCAGTCATTTCTTGGCATTTGAGCATATCATTTTTGTCTCTGTTCCCATCATATTGACTCTGTTGTCTGTTATTAATTGAAGCATGACTTTTCTTTCAAAACTCCATCCAATAGTGCAAGCTCTACAAATGGAAGAAGTTTCACGTTTTGTCCTCTGGGTCTCCCCTGAGTAACTCACCTTCATTACTGGTACACTTCAAATATCACAGACAGACATGTCCTGCTTTCAAAGAAGTGTTATATAAAAAGAAACTTCCTATGAGCTGACTTTATTCAGATGTCTTCAAATGGCTTCATGAAGCTACAAACTTTACAATAAGACGCCCTTGCTATGAAGTAAGAATATTGCCTCATGCTGAAAAAGACAGACCTGATGATGCGTAACAGCAGGCTACCTCTCACAAGCATGACATCGAGTGAAAGAAGCTTGACACAAAAGATGCATGCTGCATGAGTCCATTTATATAAAGTTCAAAATCAAACAGGACTTATCACTGATGTTAGAAGTCAGAATCACTATCCTTGTGGACAGTGGCTGAGCCTTGGGAAGTAGAGGTCTTCCTTTAAAATCTAGATTGTGATAGAAAGATATTCTACTTTGAAAAAATTACCAACATATTGTACACTAATGGAAGATTTGCATGATGTTACACTGTAATAAAAGTTTGGTAGTTGTAAAAACAGTTAAGTAGGGATGAGGAAATGGCTCAGTGGGTAAAGTGTTTGCCATGCAAACATGAGGACCTGAGTTTAGATCCCTGAAACCCACATAAATATGTCAGCCATGGTGTGGTGCTCTCACCACTGGGGAAGCAGAGACAAGTAGACCCCTGGGGCTTGCTTTTGTAGACAAAACAGTGATTGCTAGGTTCAGTAAGAGATCCTGTCTCAAAACATAAGGTGGAGGGCTGGAGAGATGGCTTAATGGTTAAGGTGTTTGGCTGCAAAGCCAAAGGATTCTGGTTCGACTCTCCAGGACCCACGTAAGCCAGATGTACAAGGGGGCGCATGCATCTGGAGTTCATTTGCAGTGGCTGGAGGTCTCGGTGTGCCCATTCTATCTCTCTCTCTTTCTCTTTCTCTCTCCTTATTTCTCTCTCTCAAATAAATAAAATATTTTTAAAATGTTAAAAAAAAATAAGGTGGACAGCAACTGATAAAGACACATAAGGTCAATCTCTGTCTGCCATGCAAACCCCACATAAACATGGACCCATATGTATACAGACATGCATACACATACAGGCCATGAACACATACACATGAAAAAAATGGTTAAGTCCTATTTTATAAAGGAATTCTTTTTTATCAGTAATTGATCAGGTGTAAGAGTGACTGAAGGTTTATCTCCAAGACAGGCATCACTGGTAGAATGAAGAAACACAGAAAGAAATCACTAAAGGACCTTCTGGGGCTGTTGTGTTGGTTTGAAGAAGCTGAGTTTAAAGTACCTGAAATTCAGGATGCCAAGACCAAACTCAGAATGGACACATGGGAATGGGAAGAGAGAATACATTTGGGTGTTGTCAGCACACTTAGCAATGATAACTAGAGTGTGTGACAGGGTGAGACTGCCAAGGGAACAAGGCATGGTCGACTAAGGAAAGTGCAAGAGGGAAGGCCTGGGCTTTATATTTCCCCTTTAGCAGAAGTCAGCAGGACAGACTTCATGACCACTCAGTTTCCATCGAGCCAGCCCTGTCCCTAGGACCCATCCCACTAGAAGGAGATGGGGCTAATTCCAGGGCTTGACTCTTTCCCCATTCACCCATTTGATGGTGGCCTCCCCTTTTCACATTCACATCCACATCTCAGCTTCTTGCACATATGGGTAAAATGAGTGATAGGTAACCTCTCAATCTCAACATTACCAATAGGATTCTGTAACCTCAATAAATGTATATGTACTCTTGGAACATGAAAGAGACACCCCAAACTGGAGGGTATTCAAGGAGTGTGAGTGGAGGAATTTCAGATTAACTTCGGTCAAAACAGAGTGGGTGGAGTGGGGATAGTTGTGAACAATTCTCTCACTGCCAATTCCCTGTTTCCTTCCTCCCAGTTCCTCTCAGTAAAGACACCGTAAAATAAGTTCTCTTCCTTTGTAAGCAGTCAATAATATTTGACAACAAGCAGGTCAGCAAAAAGGCAGGTGCATCCGCAATATGGAAATTACCAAAGAAAACTACTGTTTGTTTGGAAATAAATGCCTCTTAGAATCAATAATACATTGGAAAATTGATATTGACTACAATGTCTTTGTGGGCGGCTTTCATCAGGGTTGGAAGGTCCATTGGCTAACTTCTTACCACAGTGGTTAAATTAGTAAATTACTGTATATGAAAGTTATAAAGCCTCCTTTCATCCCATTCTTAACAAAAGGGTAGTACTGGTATCCAGTAAAAGGTCAGGAAACCATATGACTATTTGACAATTAGTATTCTTAGAAATCAGGTTGTCATTTGTTGGTTAAAAAAATCACCATGAAGGGCTGGAAAGACAGCTCAACAGTTAAGGCATTTGCATGCAAAGCCTGGTGGCTGGGGTTTGATTCCCCAGTATTCATGTAAAACCAGATGCATCATGGTGCATGTGTCTGGAGTTTGTTTGCAGCAGTAAGAGGCCTTAGCATACCCATTTTCTCTCTTTCTCTCCTTACAAATAAAATAAATATTAAAAATATTTAAAATCACCATGAATTTATGACACTGACTACATTAAGGACTTAATGAATGTCTGTGCCCTCCATATACCTAGCTCTAAACTACAGATATCAGGACATTAGAAGTATTTTCCCTTCTCTATGGGGAAATTACACAATATTTTCCTAACACAAAAAAAAAATTTAAAGGGCTTATTTTGGCTCACAGTTCAAGGAAATATAGTCCATAACAGCAGGGGAAGGCATGGAAGTGGGAGCATGAGGCAGCAGGTCACAGCTTGTATCCATAGTCAAGAAGAAGAGAGAGATGAATGCTAGTGCTTGGCACTCCTTTTTCTATTTTCATTCAGCCCATGACTCTGACCCATGAGATGATGCTACCCACATTCGTGGTAGAGTTACCCTTCTGTGGTGACCTCTCCAAAGATGCCCAGAGAGCCACCCCTAGAGGTTTGTCTCTGAGGTGATTGCAAGTCCATTCAAGTCAACAATCAAGATTGACCAGCACAGTTGCTCTGGGGATTAGATTAGATTAGATTAGACTAGATTAAAGGGCTTAGACAGTACCTGTGCTCACTACCTTATTTTCCAGACCCCAGAAGTTAAAGAACTAGAGGCAGACTTCGTTTTCCTGAACCCCTGTTTAGGAAACCTTAAACTAGAGCATTCATTCTCCTCTGTACTTGGAATTTCAAAACAATAAGAGGAAACACAATGAAAATTTACAACTATGGAAATGAATGTAGTCATGCCTTAGGGATCATGTTTGGCTAAAGATAGTGTAAGATAGAAGACTCTCGAAGTCAACATGATACAACAGACAGGGATGCTAGTCAAAAGGTCATGCGCTCAAATGCCAGATCTACCACCTACAAGTAAAATATCTTGGGATAAGCTACCTTACCCCCAAGAGATTCTTAAGATGAAGATAAAAATGGTTTCCATCAACTTGGCTCTCAGGAATAAATAAAATAATGCACAAACATGATTGTAAATACACCATAGACAGCACATTAGTTCCTTCTCTTTTCTTTTTCTTTCTCACGTGGAAAGTAGTAGCAGTAGCCTGTCATAGGCTCTGAGACAATATATCAATGCAATGAACTTCAAGCGATATAAATGTTTTCTTTTCTCCCTGGACAATGGTGTTAAGGTTTGCCATTCTGTATCCATGGCTGCCTCGAGCCATGATCTGTGACCCTTGACCTTAGGGTTGCTGGCTTGGCCCTGCTTGCCCATGCATGAGATATGTGACTGCCCTCCAAGTCCCTCTGTAGAGCCCAGTCTGAGAGAAAGCAAAACCGCTGTGCAGAGCCCTCCTTCCCACTGCATGCAGCATTCAAGCTGCCCAAAAATGCAGACCAAAACCACAAAGCCAAAGCCTCCTCCGAGGTTTCATCTTTAAGCCTTCCAAAACATAAAGAACTTGAAATAAGCTTTGAGAAAATCTGCATGTCTTCTGTTACACAGAAAATGGTCCCCTCAAAAATTAATGAACCAAGATGAAGTGCACTGTCTGCACAGAGGTGCCTTCAGGACCTCCCTACATCCCTATGTGACTGTGCACTGAGAGATCCACTTGAGGCTGTCAGGTCTCTCTTGCAAGACTGTCTATCCTGAGGATATCAGAAATTTAATAACACAATAACCATGTGTGGTAGTTTGAATAGATGGCCCCAAAATATTCAGTGTTTTATTAGTTTGTAGTTTGGATATGCAGCCACCTGGCTGGAGAAGGTGTCACTGGGCAGATCTCAAGGTATGGTGATGGGCTTGAGATTTCAATCAAAATATATGCAAAGTGCCTAGTTCTACCTGGAGTTCTTGAAGTGCCCTCTGTGGCTTTTGGTTTTTGGCTTTTTCTCTCTCTGCCTGTTCCTTTAAGAGGGGGCCAACTTCTTCTGCCCTTATGAAACTTCCCCTGGATCTGTAAGCTTTACTAAATATCCCTTCCTCCATAACTGTGCCTAGTTTGGAAGTTCATCTAGAGAACCTAAAGCTCTCGGCTATACCCTGCCATATCCCTGTCTCCAAATTACAGACTTTATCAAGGTAGAGATCTCACCAAAGTAGTCAGCCATGAGTTCATAAACGGCAAGAGGCAGGCTGAGGAGATGGCTCAGCAGGTAAGAGCATCTGCTACAAGCATGAGGGTCTGAGAGGGCCTGAGACTGCCTGCGTTGGTTTCCCCATATCCTAAGCAAACAGCTGGACATGGCCATATACACAAACAGATGGAGGGAGAGAAAAGGGGAGAGAAGCAGGGAAGGCTACACATAAAGGCAAAGGACAATATGCTCATAGATCCCCGACCCCTACACTCAGGTATGAGGCATTACACGAAGATGGGCAGGCATTTACACTGTGGTACAGACACACAGAGATCCTCACAAGAACATCCACACATGTGCTACCTGGCTGCATACACACACACACATTGTAGACAGGCTGCCATGACTTTGCACATCACTGTGTTCACCCAGGTGTGTGATTCTCTTTCCCACATTTCTTCACTTTCAGCATCTCTAACAGGCTAGTTTGGCTCTGGAATAAGAATCTGTTTTAACTTTTTCTACTCAAGAGCCATAGATCCTAGACTGGGCATTCAATCTTGCCATCCTCTTTTTCCTCATCTGCTTAATGGGTAATCACAGATTCTACCTGGCAGGGTTGCCATGACATTTAAACTGGGTACCGTATTTGAAATGCTTGGCACACTGCCATCCAAACAGTTAATGTTGCATGAGTGATGCCGTGAGGCATTAGAAGCCCACATTCCCTATTCACACACCCCAAAAAAGCTGCAAAAACCAGGCAACTTTTCAAACCTGACCTGGAGTTACAAGAGATTTTTATCATGCTTACTCAGCCCACTTAGCATCAATATTTCTAAGTTGCTCTGCAAAACTGTTAATGTTTGGTTAGGATTCTGTCCCTGTTGTTACTAGGGCATTGCTTTGTAGACAATAGCTATTACTTTACCTTTTCAAAAAAGAAATCCTATATGGAAATCAGCATGGATTTAGGAATTATAGACCAGTGGTTTGAATGTGAATGTACATCTTCACAGCCTAAGGTATTTTTTAGAGTTTTATTTCTTTAATAGTTTATCTATCAATTTATTATTTAAGACAAAGAGAAAGGCAGAGAGGGTGTGTATGGGCACACCAGGATTTCCTGCCTCTGCAAATGAATCCCAGATGCATGTGCCACTTTTTACATTGGGCTTAATGTAGGTACTAGGGGATAAAACCCAGGGACAGTAAGCTTTGTATGCAAGCGACTTTTTTATATAATTATTTTTAAATTTTTATTTATTTATTTTGAGAAAGAGATACAGAAATAGGCAGGGGGAGAGAGAGAGAGAGAGAATGGGCATGCCAGGGCCTCCAGCTACTGAAAACTAACTCCAGATGTATGTGCCCCTCCCCCCTTGCATCTGGCTTATGTGGGTCCTGGGGAGTTGAACCTGGGTCCTTTGGCTTTGCAGACAAGCGCCTTAACCACTAAGCAATCTGTCCAGCCCAGCAAGCGACTTTAACTGAGCCATCACCCCAGCTCCTTGAGGTTTTTTGTTTGTTGGTTGGTTGGGTTTTTTTTGTTTTCCTAGGTAGGGTTTCGCTCTAGCCCAGGCTGACCTGGAATTCACTTGGTAGTCTCAGGGTGACTTTGAACTCATGGCGATCCTCCTACCTCTGCCTCCAAAGAAGTGGGATTAAAGGCATGCACCACCACACCTGGCTTTTTGAGGTATTTTTTAATTAAGCATGTAACTTTCATCTCCAGCAATCAGCTGGAGGAAGGGTCACTGGGGGCTTATCTTTTGGTCCAGCCCCAAGAAGGGAACAGAGCAGTTGGAGCTCTGGCTATTGGTGTTTGCTGGTGTTGGTTTTTCTCCCCCTCTGTGGGTACATCAATGGAAGTAAGCCAGCTTCTTATGCCATTCATGGTGCTTCCCCTGGATTTTATAACCCTGAAATAAATCCTTTCCTCCCACAAGCTGCTTCTGGTCATGTGTTTATCCACCAATGAGAAAGTGACTCAACAACAACCTTTACCTTTTGCAACAAGACAAGAAGATTGGATAATCAGATCACCACTACACCGTGATTACATTGTGTTGGGAGCCATGTGAAGGTGAGTTCACATCTGAGGTTGTCTTTCTTTCCCCAACACATGAAACCAGTTTGTCTTTATATCACTTTTAAATTTTTAAAAACTGATGTTTCTCACAGCTAGTCAGAGTAAGTGTCTGAGTCATTGACCTGGTACTCGGTCTTGCTCTAGGCCAGAGCCTTCCTGTCCACTGAAAAATGCTGTGTTATTTTTCCTACACATACTGCCTCACACATGCCCTGGACTCTGAAGACCCCAGAAACGAGCTCCATGGATGACAACATGTTTCACAGATGACAGAGCTAGGGAGAAAGGTACACCTCGCTCCTATGTGTCCTATGATGCTATGGACACCGAGGTCTCAGGGGTTACTTCCTAAACCTCGAACATCCGAGAACCAAGATGATGAGAAAGGATTAGTAAATGCCTGTAAAATAGGAGATGTTTGTAGCTTCTCTTCCCTCTTGGCACTCTGTGCACACTCAATGGTGAATGGGTTTTTCTGAGTCCTGGCAGCTGAGACCCTCTGCTAGGCATGCATGTTATAACACTGGTAGGCCTCGGTGTGGAACCTTGAATATTCATTAGAATCTGGGGAAAATTTTGTAGATTCCTATAAGGAGACTATATCCCAAACCAACAAATTCAGGACTTCTGTACTTGAGACCCAGACTTTCGTATTTTTGTTAAGCAGCTAGGATATTTCACCTGATCTTGTTAGGAAAGTAGTGTGGTGTGTGTTGCCTCATCTTCCCTGGGTGATCCCAGAAGCCAGAGACTCAGGACTAATAATATGAAGAACAGGCACTTCTCCCAGAGAAGCCCAGAGTGGCTGCCCCCTAGGATCAATGCTACACTAGGTTACTGGATGACAGACGACAGTTCTAGAACTGGAGTTCTCTTCGAAGTGGTCATTCAGTCCACTTGAGGACTATAGACACAGGGCTGCTGGATAAAATACACCCAGCTAAATTTGACTTCCAGATAAATAGCAAATAATCAACTTAATTCAAATAACAAATATTGCATGGGATATACTTGTGTTAAAAGCATCCCTGTTACTAAAATGTATCCTTTATTTGATATTTAAAGGTATCTGCACATTCTGTGCTTGTGTTTACTAAATCTATCATTGTTGGAGTGGGCAGTGCTCACCCCCACAGTCTCCTGCCTGTGTCTTGAAAGTTTATTTATGCAAAGAGAAGGAAACAAAAGCAATCATATTACTCCAAACAACTTTCATCCCATTTTCTAAATAAATAGAACTTACACTTCCCTTTAACAAAATTAAAACAAGTCAGTCTTGTTCAGGTTTTTGTTGTTGTTGTTGTTGTTGTTGTTTTCTTCCAGAGACATGGTCCCGTGTATTATGTTGGCATGCCTACTTCTTGTCAAAGGCCTTTCCCATCCGTGATGGGTGGAATTCCGGATGCCTTCCCTTTCTGAGTGAATGACATGAAAATAGGATTGAGGGTTCTTTGGCAGAAACCCCCTCAGCTGCCTCTCAACTGTCTGCTGTTCTCGCTGCTATTCCCCGAAGCATCTTGGCCTCAGGGCTCCTGCCTGTCCAAGTCTGGGGAGCTTCACTCTGGAAAAGAAGGGCAGAAAGAACTGGGCTTCAGCACAGCCCGTGCTAATTGGAGCAAAAGATTTCTCCTACTGGAAATAGTAGCTGTGGGCAAGCTTAGTTCCCAGCAATCCTGGTACACTCCGGGGGCCTGACTCTGGGATGGTTCCTAGGGGAAGCCGGGGCTGAATCCCCATGGAAGCAAGGCAGAAAAGCTCAAATTGAATCCCCTATCAGCAACAATAAAGAAAGAGAGGTCCATGTTTTTAAATTCTGTATCTGTGTGAATGACTGTTACAGGCTTCAGCTGAGAGGAGAGATATTTGTCCTACATCCTCAGGCCCTGCTGGTCAGCTCAGGTCAAGCTTCATTACTGGAAGGGTCATGGAGGCTGACCTTGACCAGGACACAGCCTGATGGGGCTATGATGGCCCTTCCATTAGGTCCAGCTACTTCTAAAGGCCACCTTCCTTAGGCATAAGAGTCTCCCAGCTAAGGCCAGACTCACCTAAGAATGCTCCAGAGCACTGCTATTACCCCTTCCATTATGTAACCTGACACCTTCCAGCCAGCACCTGTTGTGCTGATCAGCCCCTCCAGGCACATGGCTCAGAGGAGGATGGGCATGCAGTGCATATTCCACCATACATAGGGCACAGCTGAAATGTTTGATGGGCTAAGGAGAAAAAAAATGAGTTGGGAGTGACAGAGGTGTAGGAAGATGGATCAGTCAGTGAAGTGCTTGCTCAGGAATTATGATGAGTGGAGCTATGATCCCCAGCATCCACACAAGTATGGGGCAGGCCTTAATGGCTGCCTGTAACCCCAGCACATGGGAGGCAGAGATAGGATCGCAGGGGCAAGCGCAAGCTCTATTAGATGAGGTATGAGACCGGGTTCAAGTGAGACCCTACATCACTCAAGAAGAAGACACCTAATATCAACTTCTGGTCTTCACACACATGTGCACCAACACACACATGCACACGCACATGCACATGCGCACAAAAAGAATATTAAAAAAAAAGAGAGTGCTGATTGTTCCCTATTAACTCTTCATTGTCCTGCTTGCTCAGGAGGCCCTGGGAGGGCTCCAATTACTAAGCTCATGTCACATAAAAGAAAACAAGATTTGGAAGAAGGACTTTTGGACTGGATTGTGATTCACTAGTGGTATCCTCACCCCTGAGTTCTGCCTTTTGTTCTTCACTTTTTAATTAGCAAGCAAAGCAATGGGTTTATTTATGGCATTTTCATATCTCCTTAGTTTTGGTTCATTCCCACTTCCCAACCTTTTCCCCATCTCCCTGCTCCCACTTCCCACTGTACCTCACCCCTCCAGTATTTTCCCTTCCATTTTCATATCACATGCACATATTAAACCCTGCCAGCAGAATACAGTCTCTTTGACATGCCACTGGGGGAAGAATAAGTGAAATCAAACTTTCCAAACACTTGATGTGAACACCTGATGGGAGTCATGTCTTCAGTAATGAAGAAATATTCAACGGTAACAGTGTTGAAATCTTAGGGAAAAGACAGGAACTTTAATGTGTGTTATTTGATACAATTTACAGTGTAGCAATTACCTACTTACTGATGAGGCAAAACACAAAACTGACTTATAGGAAGAAAGAGTTTATTTCAGGCATACAGTTTTGAGGGAAAGTTTCATCATAGTGGAAAAATGTGTGGCAGAGTAGTTAGCCAGCTCACATATTCATGCACCAGTAGCAGGGAGGGAGCACTTTGAGTGAGCAGCTCCGGATCCTCACTGGGCTAGAAGAATAAACCTCAAGGCCAATCCCCAGTGACATACCACTTCCAGTAAGGCTTCATTTTCCAAAGGCTCCACAGCTAGGGACTAAGTAGGGAGCTTAAACCCAACATTTAAGGCTATGGGGAACATTTCACATTTAAACCACCATATTCTGCCCCTGGCCCCCATAGACTCATGACCATCTCATGTTGTAAAATATATTCATTCCAACTTTAAAAGTCCCCATAGCCTTTATCAACACCAACACTGTTCAAAAGTCCAAAGTATAGGGCTGAAGAGATGGCTTAGCACTTAAGGCACTTACCTACAAAGCCTAAGGACCCAGGTTCAATCCTCGGTACCCAAGTAAACCAGATGTACAAGGTGGCACATGTACCTGGAGTTCATTAGCAGTGGTGAGAGGCCCTGGCATACCCATTCTCTCTATATATCTGCTTCTTTTTTTCTCTCTCTCTTTAATAAATAAATAAAATCTTTTTTAAAGTCTAAAGTCTCATGAGATTCAAGATATTCTCTTAACTGTGAGCCTTGTAAAATCAAAACATAGGTTACATACTCCCGACACATAAAGGTACAGAATAAACATTCCCATTGTATAAATAAGGCACAGCAAGGAAAGACTGGACTAATGCAAGATAGAAAACCAGCAATGCAAACATCAAGTCCTGCAGCTCCATGTCTGGCATCTGGGATATGAAATCATCTAGGCTTCAATCCACCCCTCTAGCTTGCTGCTTGCTTTCCAGACAGATTGACCTAAGCCAGAGTTAGCAGCTTTCCTTGACAGCCATCATAGTCCTGGCATCTGCAGAATCTTGAGGTCTCCATTGCCATGCAGGGTTCATCCTCACAGCTCTATGCATGGCCTCACAAGGCTGCCATGTAGACAGTACAGTCCTGTTTTTATATTGCATCAACAGTCACAGTTGCACTGAATGACCCTGTTTCCTGCATTTCTCATGCTTCCAAAACTAGTACCAGACAGACTTACTAACAAATTTGTAAATCTCAGAGGGTTGGGGGATGAAGTTTGACCTTGAGGAGTAAGGAACTCCTTCAGTACTTTTCAGACCCTTTATTTCAAAAGACTTTGTCTTACTGTCCTACTGCCATGGGCTGGGTTTCTCCCACAGATGATCTTTCCCTTCACCCTAATGCAGTCCAGCTGGCCACTATTTGGTGATGGTGCTCTCTTGAACAATAACAATTTAAGTAGCCAAAAGTCAGTCTCTGTGCCTGGGACTTCAAACTTGCTTATATTTCTTTCTGTGTCAAACTTTATATTTTTCCACATCTTTCTATTCTATATTTTCTTCTGCCAAATACACCAGCCCATTACTAAATTCAACCTTGCTCAAACTCTCAGGACATAGGCAGAACAGTTCCAACAAAAGTCCTTTCTTCCCCTGCCGACTAGCCCCAAAGCCTCATCTGCCAAGCCTTCACAGCCCACACTACTCTCTGCCTTTATGATTCTCAAACTCTCACCAGAATCAAGCTCTATTAGAGCACAGCAAGGCTTCTCTAATCCAAGCTTCCAAATTCTTCCATATTCCTCCTGTATGCTAGTTCCAAAAGACACACACACACACACACACACACACACACACACACGGTCCATTTCATCATAGCAATGGCCCTACTTTTAGTAGCAATTTTCTGTAGCAGTCACCTTCTCAATGCTGGGACAACACACTTAACCAGAAGCAGCTTATGGGAGGAAAGGGTTTATTTCAGACTTACCAACCAGAAGAGAAGTTTCATCATGGTGGAAAAAGCATGACAAGCAGCTCACATTTGCATATATCATAAGCAGAGGCTAATCAGCAAGAGTGAGCTAGCTCTAAACACCCAGTGGTCTGGACTAATCAACCCCAAGTCCACCCCTAGCAATATACCTCCTGCAGTAAGGCTCTACCAACTAGATACTAAGTAAGAGACTTAATCACAAACACTTGAGGCTATGGAGGACATTTTACATTCACACCACAACATACAGAGTGAATCCTATTGAATAAAAATGATTGTAGACTAAATGGCCAATAAACACTTTTAAAAGAGTTCAGCATCCTTAGCCTTCAGGGAAATGCAAATTAAAACCATTCTGAGATTCCATCTCACCACACTCAGAATGTCTAACATCAAGAAAACTAATGACAACAAATGTTGGTGAGGGTGTGAAGAGAGAGGAACCCTTATTCACTGTTGCTGGGAGTGTAGACTAGTGCAGCCACCATGGAAATCATTGTGGAGTTTTCTCAAACAGCTAAAAGTAGAAGTAGAATATGATTCAGCTACAACACTCCTGGGCATATACCCAGAGGACGCTATATCCTACCACAGAGTTACTTGTATATTCATGTTTATTGCTGCTTTGTTCACAATAGCAAGGAGATGGAATCAGCCTAGTTGTCCATCAGCTGAGGAATGGAGAATGAAAATGCGGTACATATGCACAATGACATTTTACTGGACTGTAAAAAATGAAATTTGGTTTGGGGAGATGGCTCAGCAGATAAAAACAATTGCTCTTCAAGTATATATGTAAGTTAGGACCCCCAGAACCTACCTAAAAGCTAGATGCAGTGGTGAGTGTCTGTAAGTCCAGCCATCCAAAAGGTGAAATATGGAGACAGGAGAGTTCCCAGAAGCTCATGAGCCAGCCAAATTGGCAGACACAATAATGAACAAGAGAGTGTGCCTCAAACAATGTGGAATGCAAGGACTAACACTCAGGATTGTCTTTTTATACATCCAAACCCATGTTGTGACACAGGTACACGAGGGGAGTAGGAAGGAGAGAGAAAGAAATTATGAAATTTTGTAGAAACATGGAAACTGGAAAACATTGTATTAAGTGAGGTAACCCAAAGTCAAAAGATAAATACCACTGTTCTCTCTCATATGCACATCCTAGCATCTAATATTGACATATGTATATTTATGTGGGAGCATGCATAGAAGCTAGGAAATTACAATGGAGCCCATGAGATGTAAACAAAGAATCATTAAAGGAGAGGAGTGAGGCGGGTAATAGAACATGTGATATGAACATAGAAGGAGAAACATGGAGAGTGGAAAGGTCTAAGTCTGCATGGGAAGCAGGAAAACAGGGGGAAAGACACTGGGGAGAGTCAATCAAAACTAAGTATATATGAAAATGCCATAAGGCAACCTAGTAGTTGTGAGCTAATTAAAAAGTAAAATAAAATAAGGGTTTTTAAAATGTAGTCTAGATTCACTTCCAAAAAGAGAAATCAAAGAATTCTGAATCAAATAACATCTCTTGTATGCCTCCTCATTTACTCAGCCACTAAATAAAGACTCCCACAATGCTACTGCATGTCCAGCATTGCTTGCGGTAGGATGAGTGGAGGAGACAGGCGCTCTGCACTTTTGGAACATCCATGCTAGTGGAGGACGTAGACAACAACAACAACAACGAAAATAAACCGAACACACCAGCAACACTGGGCCAGGCTATAATGAGAGCTACGAAGAAAATAAAACCAAGTGGTCAAGTAGAGCGTAGTTGAGGGGCTGCATGGAACTGGGTGTGAGGAAGGAACTGCTGAACAAGGTGACGTTCAACCTGAGACCTGCCCAAGGAAAGCAACCAGCTTTACAGAGATGAAGGGCAGAGGCACCCCTGGCAGACACAGCCATTGCGGGGTGGACACGGGTGAGTATAGGACCAGGCTGCGTAGTGTAGAGTAGGAGAGCCTGAATAACATGATGTCAGAGATCCTGAGAGACATGCTAGCCACTAGAAACTAGCAATGGGACTGCGGTGGGCTAGGGTTCATTCTCAGTGTGAGACACACGGGAGGGCTCTGGGCAGAGAAGTGCATGATATCACATGTTTTCTAAAAATCCCATGTGGCTTTGTTAAAAAAAAAAAATGATGTAGGTAAAAAGCAGAGTCAAGGAAGTAAGTTAGAAAGTTTTTAAAACATTTCCAGCTGTGAAGATTGCCGACTGTCATGGGTGGACAGAGAACAATTTTAGAAAGATGTAGAATAGAATACTTTTTTTTTTCTTAAAGGAAGGTCAGTGGGATTTCCATAAAAGATACATAGGGAAAGACAGGCAAGGTGGCACATGCCTTTAACCTCACACTTAGGAGGCTAAGGCAGAAGGAAAACCATGAGTTCAAGGCCAGCATGGGCTACAGAGTGAGTGCCAGGTCAGCCTTGAACTGCCTCAACAAAAGATACACAGAGATACCTACAAAGTGATATGATTCAAGGGTAGCATTCCTCCAGGCTTAAGCAATTAAGTATATAGTGATGAGACTATTTACTGAGATGGGGGAAAGAGTGATTAAGGAAAGAAACCAAGACTTGGGAGGTCTGAGATCCCTATGAGATGACCAAAAGGAAGTGCAGATAAGTGGACACATGGATCTCAAGACCATGGGAAAGGCTGAACAGACACATTTCCGTTTTGGAGTCATTGCCAGGGTGTTGATCATTAAAATAGAACAGTAAGGAAATTTCCCTGAGAAAAGAAAGTGTAATTCAAGAAGGAGAAGTTGTTAGAGTCCTGCTTTAGCTAGGCCTGCACCAAGCTGGGGAGGAGGGGTTAGCGAAGAAGAGTATAGAAGCAGGAGGAGGGCAGAGACTCCGTGAGCACTGTGGGCTAAAGAAATCGTGGAAGACTTGGAGGCCATGTGGTATTTAGAAACATGCAGAACAGATCAGGGAATTCTGGAAGATGTAGAAGTGTGACCAAAGCCTTGAAGCAGGGCCAAGGCAGTTAAGTGTTTCAAGCACATGAGACTATGGGAACACTCCACATTTAAACTACCACTGAGCGAGAGCACAGGAAGACAGACAGGAACAAGAACAGGAGGTGACAGTGTTGAGACTACAGCCCAGCTGTGGAGGCATGAGAGAGTCAAAGTCAAAGGCTATGTGATGGAAGGAGAAAGCCTAGGTCGGCCATGTCTTCTCCTGCCCACTGTCTAGCCTGGACCCAGACACCTTAAATGCCCCCAGGAGAGAAGGGAAGAATCCATCACGTTTGCTTCTGCCCTCTTCTGGTGCCATCATCAAGGTCACCAAGATGCCTGTCCAGGGCCTGGGTCCCATATTTCACTGTGTAGCCTGCCTATTAGCTGCCCTGCATCAAACCCCCACTTTACTGTTGTCTGCTTTAGGGGAGGGATGCCTGAGGGAGTCTTTAACCCGAGAACTCAGGAAATGAGCTCCACTTTAAGCTCTAGTGTCTCTATAGCCAACTTTCTATAAACCCCCATCTGCCCCAAATTAAGGTGTTCTTAATTAAGGTCACTTCCCAGTCCCTCTATAAGCAAAGGTGCCTTGTTTCCCAACGTTCCTTCTCACCTGCTTCTGGAAGTTTGGTAGGCTATCTCAGTTTCTTTAGATTTCCTTTATTTTGTAGGAAACTTACATTCTACCCAGACAGTGAATCTGGCTTCCAACCTGGGCCAGTCAGTGCCCTGTCTGGAGTGTCTCCTGACATCTGCTAAAGAGGAAAATGTTTCTCATCCTGAGACTGAGGACAGTGGAGTCTGGACCTGTGGGAGAGATCCAGAAGTTAAGAAAGGGGCTGTGTTCTCAACAGAGAAAGCCGGTGAACAGACATGGGAGCCAGCCATGATTCATTGAGAAAGCTCCTTATATGAGACAGAAGAATTCGAAGATTTTCCTATGGGCATCTTCAGCTTCATTCCAATGTAAAGGAGGCACACACACCATGATGCGCCTATCCACACATATTCATGACCCCAAATCATGAACTTACATATACAAAACACCTCCGTGATGCTGTTAGAGGCTCCACAGATACACCCCATTGACAAGATTCATGCCTCCAGTACATGTGTACCCAGCTACACAGTACGCACTGTCTATCTATTTTCAACAAAAGAGGGCACCGAGTTTTCCAATACCAACAAGGTCTCTGCAGGCTCCTGCCCTCACTGCCACCTGACTTGACTGGGAGCTGATAGGCTAACTCCAAGTGTTGGAGACATCCTGCTCACAACCCTGCCTCTTTGTCCTGTCTCCCGGCTCTAGCTGTTCAGCTGTAACAATTTGCACATGTTAATGTCTTATTTGTGTCTGTTCTTAGGCCTTTTAAATATGTATGTGTGTCCTAAATACTGGCCTTTGGCAGAAAGCACATCTCTCAAATTAGGCCAGGAGGCCTGCAGCTCCTCTGGGTACAGATTGTTTGTCTTCCCTCAGACTTGAGACACCTGGTGAGGGTGTGCTTGTCAGCCCACTTACACTGAAGGCAGCTGAGAGCCTGGGACCTCCACTTCCATTTCAGCGGGGCCCTCTGTCTGATGCAGTTCAAGGCTGAGCACATAGGGCATGCTCTGCAGACAGCATGAAACTGTCTGAACTTAGCAGAGTTATACACAGCCTCCCTTCTAGGTGCTGATATACTAGTCAGTCTTCCTTTCAGCTAGCATACACAGAAGGGAAGTTGTCACAAAGGCCCAGCCCTGACTGTACCCCATAGCCAACACAGAGGCACAGGGCTGTGACTGTCTCTATGAGTCAGTTTAAGAAGCATCAGGAAGACCTTTCTCATGTTCCCACCCCCTTCCCATCTGCTGGTCACTGCTGTGTTCTCATCCATCGCTGTGGTAAGGCACAGAGGGCAAGTGTCCTTTGATGACCTTCTGGTTCTGACATTATTCTCTGTAACCATCACTGTTTGATTCTGGAGTCTCTTTGAAGGAGGAGCTGAATACAAGAGCTCTAGAAATCCAACCTCAATGACCACATAGAAGAAACGGTCTCTGAGGAAGGAAGGAAGGCTAAGTAACACATGGGAGATCAAAACTGAATTCTCACTCATACTGTGTATGGCTCAGAGACCTCTGTAGAAACAGAACTGATAGGGAATAGATAGATACATGAATGGACAGATGAATGGATGCATGAGAGGTTTATTATGAGAACTGGTTCACATAAGTATGGAGGCCGAGAAGTTACCTACAAGGTAGCCAGTGATGTTTTTCTTAGTCTGAGACTGAAAAGCTGAGAAATCAATAGAAGAGCTGCACCAGCCCAAATCCACATGCAAGAACCTGGAGTCTGATGTCAGTAGATTAAAGACAGATCATAGAAATTCATCATTCCTCTGCCATTTTTCCTCCATGATCCTAATTTTATTCGATAACATCCATTCACAATGGTGAGAAAAGATCTTAACTTAATCCACTGATTCAAATGTTCATCTCTCCTAGAAACAGCTCACAGACACGCTCAGAAACAGTCTTTTATCACCTATCTGGGTATTCCTTAGCCCAACCAAGATGACTTCTAAAATTAACCATCACAGAGAGAGAAAGAGAGAATGAGTGTGCCAGGGCCTCTAGCCACTGCAAACAAACTCCAGATGCATGTGTCACCTTGTGCATATGGTTTACACAGTTCCTGGAGAATTGAACCTGGATCCTTAGGCTCCTCAGGCAAGTGCCTTAACTGCTAATCCATCCTTCCAGCCCTAGCCTTTGCTTTTTTAAACATTTTGTTTTTGTGATATTTAATCAATTGGCTGCTGTTGTGGTTTGAATGCCTCCTCCAAAACTAACACTGAGGGCTTCTGAAAGTCCATCTCTTTCTTTGCAGAGGCCAATGCTCTAGTTCCCTTCTTACAACAATTAACCAACGTGCTCATAGGTCTCAAGTTCAATATTAAAATGACCACAGGTAGAAAAAAACACATAATATTTTCCCCCTTGTTTGTTCTCCTTTATACACATCTTCCTCCACTCCAAGTGTAAAGAAGAATATCTATAAGATGCAAGACTGGGGAGATGAGCAAGAGCACCTGCAGTTTGGAGAAGATGCTTCCTGGATACGTTTCAAAGAAGGCTTGGGAAACAGCACGGTGGCCTTGGCTAACTTCCCCAGCCAGGATACCAGCTCCTGCCACTCTGGTACTTGCGCATCACTCATATTGTTCATCTTAGACAGCAAATTAGAGCAGCACTTGCAATGGAGGTGCACAGCTTTCATTAGGAACTACATCTAATTCACCTCATGTTCCAGGCCCTTAGCAGAACCCAATACAGTGAACAGCCAAGAAGTACCACAGAAAGAACTATGATCATGGAAAGAGCTGCTGTGCTCCCCAGAAATAAGGCTCGGTACAAAGTTTGGCAGAAAGAGGCATATTGCAGGGCTACCAAGGAATCCAAAGATTCTATGGGAACGGAAGAGTAGCAGAGTAGAGGGGCACTGGGCCTCACTGCATGACTGCAGGCAGCTCTGGGGGAAATAACTAACAGGCCACTTCAGGAAGTTACAACTTGGTGTTTATTTGTTGAGGGACTTTGGGTGAAATGCCAATCACCTCTTCTACTCTCTCTCTCATCCATTGGTCTCTTCACAAGGGCTCTCCCAGTACACCAACACTCCCAGCATCGGAGAGAAAGAGGACTTCAGGGCTGGATGATGAATCTAAGGCAGCATGGCAGAAGCCTTGGCTTCTAGGAGACAAAAGGGACATTGTAACTGGAGTCGTTAACACAAATCAGGAGGCCTGGTCACTAGTCCAGACAAGTCATCAACCCTGTGGTAGTTTGAATATATGACCCCCAATATATTCAGTGTTTTATTAGTTTATAGTTTGCTAGAGGCAATGTCACTGGGGGCTGGTCTTAAGGTGTGGTGATGATTTGAGATTCCATTGTAAAGATATGCAAAGTGTGCCTAGCAGGAGTTCCTGAAGTGTGCTGTGGCTTTTGGCTGTAGCTTGCTCTGTGTGCTGTGTGCCTGATTGGTTTTTCTCTCTCTGCTTGGCCCTGTGAAGGCAGGCCAGCTTCTTCTGCCATTATGGAACTTCCCCTGGATCTGTAAGCTTCAATAAATAATATCCCTTCCTCCATAACTGTGCCTGGTCTGGAAGTTCATCTCAGCGAACCTGAAGCTGTCTGGTACAGTCTTATTTCTTCAAATTAAAAGAGACTAATGGAGAAAGGGAGGGGATATGATGAAGATTGGAGTTCTAAAGGGGAATGGGGGAAGGGAGGGAAATATCATGCATTTTTTGTATGTAAGTATAGAAGTTGTCAATAAAAAAGAAGAAAAACAATATTTTATTTTTAGCCAGGCATGGTGGCACACGCCTTTAATCCCAGCACTTGGGAGGCAGAGGTAGGAGAATTGCCATGGGTTCAAGGCCACTCTGAGATTACAAAGTGAATTACAGGTCAGCCTGGGCTACAGTGAGGCCTTACCTCAAAAACAACAACAACAACAACAACAACAACAAAAAACTATTTTATTTTTATTTATTTATTTGACAGAGAAAGAGGGAGAGAGAGAATGGACACACCAGGACCTCCAGACACTGCAAACTCACTCCAGTCACATGCACCCCCTTGTGCATCTGGCTAACATGGGTCCTGGAGAATCAAACCTGGGTCCTCTGGCTTTGCAGGCAAACGCTTTAACTATTAAATCATCCCTCCAGCCCAACCCTTATTTCTTTATAGAACAACTTCAGTGATTTCTTGACCTAAAGAATTGGGATATGAATTACATCAATGTTTGTGACTGCTGGCCTTTCATTAAAATTATTGAAAATGTTTATGTATGCACATAATATATTTTTATCATAACCCCCTCCCATTACCTGTTTTACCTCTGCCCACTGAACCCCATCATACATGATGGAATGTTGATGGTCAAGTATGGTGCAGGTCTTGTGCAGGTAATGACAGTGCTTTGAAGTCATGAAAGCAATAGCCAGTCAAGAAGTTTTTTTTTATTTATTTACTCCAATCATTAGTTCCCCCCTTATGTCAACTGAAACAGAATCTCAAAATCTGAAGGCCCAAGAAACAATATTTTTAAAATTACTTGGTGATTGAAATGAGCTTCTAACTTGGAGGACCAATGGAGGATATATGGTTCTTCAAGATTCTTCTAAACTGGTTTCTAGGGCTGGGGAGATGGCTTAGCATGTGAGGTGCTTGCCTACAAAGCCAGAGAACCCAGGTTCAATGCCCCAGGTCCCGTGTAAGCCAGATGCACAAGGTGGCACTTGTGTCTGGGGTTCATTTGCAATGGTTGGAGGCTCTGGCATGCCCATTCTATCTATCTGCCTCTTTCTCTCTCTCTCTCATCAATAAAAATAAAAAATAATTGGTTTCTAATGCCTATATACTAGATATCTAGTATCTACGTTATATGGCCAAGAACAAGCCACTTTCTATAGAAAGGCCAAAGCTCTATCTGACTTCAGAAGCCCTTCAAACTTCACTCCTTGTTGTGTACTAAGTTGTGTCCCTTCCCAAATTCATTTGGTGAAGATGATGTGACTGATTTTGAAGACAGGACCTTGAAAGAGGTGACTTAGTTAAAGTGAGGTCATTAGGGTGATCTCTAATGTAATCTGACTGCTTTCCATATAAGAAGAGGAGATTGTGACATAGATATGTGTCCTAATATAAAGCTCACGTAGGTCTCCATGGAGGAAAGTGAGCGAGACCCTCCATGAAGTCATAGACACCTAGAAGCTAAGTCAAATCGCCTCAGAAAAGATTGATAGCGCCTTGCTTGATCTTGAACTTGTAGCTTCCAGAAGTGTGAGAAAATAATTTTCTGTTGTTTAAGCCACCAGTCTATAGGATTTCTTTCTTATGGCAGCCCTAGCAAAATAACCCATTTCTCAAGCCCAAATTCCTCTTGACATTTGTGGTGGCTTGGATCAGATGTCTGCCATAAATTCATGTGTTTTGTACACTTGGCCCTCAGCTAGTAGCAATTTTGGAGATGGAGCCTTACTAGAGGTGTGTGGCTGGGGGAGGGCTTAGGGGTGTTATAGCAAGCTCCCCTTGCCAACTTCAGCTCATTCTTCTGTTGCTATGGTCCACTTGATGTGGGAGAGGTGATGTCCAGCCTCTGTTCATGCCATGTTTTGCCCTGCCATCATGGAGCTTCCCCTCAAGATTGTAAGAAGAAATAAAAAGCTTTCCTCCCATCAGCTGCTTCTGGTTAGGTAAGTTGTCCCATCAATGAGAAGGTAACTACAAAACCATTTCTCAGTCTCCCCCACAATTTGTTTCTTTATCTCTTCCAGAAACTAGAGCACCGGTACTCTCAAAGGCAGCTCTCCTTCTCACAGGCTTAAATGCCAGTGTCCCAGGACAGAGCTCAGGACACCTCGATCCCAGTGAAAACTCGGAATACTGAATTCTTCCCTGGTGCCCTCCTACCCTTTCTTTCCATTTTGTCAGTGCAAACAGAATTGAGCTAGACTCTCCTCAAATAGCCAGGTTCATAGGCCCATTCTTGGTTAAAAAAAAAAAAAAAAAAAAAAAAACAGATGGAGGATTTTGTAAGGGAAAAGAGGACAGTTACAAGGGCATTCCATGGAGTATTGGTGCCATACAGATACTTGGAGAAAGTGCCTGACCCAAATGATCTGTCTTACTAGTCAGGGGACAGTGACCAAAGTTTAGCCACCCAGGACATTCTTGTGGTATTAACCAAGGCCTCTGTGAAATGCCAGTGTCAAGATGATGGAAAAGCAAAGCCAGTATGTGTTTTATCTACCTGTGGTCATTTTAATATTGAACTTGAGACCTATGAGCCACGTTGGTTAATTGTTGTAAGAAGGGAACTAGAGCATTGGCCTCTGCAAAGAAAGGGATGGACTTTCAGAAGCCCTCAGTGTTAGTTTTGGAGGAGGCATTCAAACCACAACAGCAGCCAATTGATTAAATATCACAAAAACAAAATGTTTAAAAAAGCAAAGGCTAGGGCTGGAAGGATGGATTAGCAGTTAAGGCACTTGCCTGAGGAGCCTAAGGATCCAGGTTCAATTCTCCAGGACCTGTGTAAACCATATGCACAAGGTGACACATGCATCTGGAGTTTGTTTGCAGTGGCTAGAGTCCCTGGCACACTTATATTCTCTCTCTCTCTCTCTCTCTCTGCCTCTCTTTCTCTGTTTCTCCCTCTCAAATAAATAAATACAATTTTTAAAAGATTTAAAAAGCTAATCCAGGCATGGTGGTTCACACTTGTAGTCCAAGCACCCAAGAAGCTAAGGAAGAAAGATTTCCATGAATTTGAGATCAGCCTGAGCTACATTGTGAGTAAACCCAGGCTACAGAGTGAAACCCTGTCTCAAAACATCACAAAAATAAAATAGATAATAAATAAATAAAAAGGATAGAAGGAACTTCTGGCCAATTCTCTATTGTTTTTTTTATTTTGTTTTGTTTTGTTTTTTGGAGAGAGGAAGACAGATAGAGAATGGGTGCGCCAGCAGCCTCAACCGCTGCAAACGAAATCCAGATGTGTGTACCCCCTTGTTGGCAAGTGTGGCATTGCACCCTTGCTTCACTTTGCATCTGACTAAATGTGGAACCTGGAGATTGGAACTGACGTTCTTAGGCTTAGCAGCTAGGCGCCTTAACCACTAAGCCATCTCTCCAGCCCATAAGTGAATTTTTGTTCCCATCCTATTTTCTCAAGGACCTGAACTGTCCCAGGGAGCAGCCCTGGGCTTCCTGCAAATACTTCCCCTGATGCAGCCTCGAAGCCCACTGATTTGCACAAACAGGAATGAAGTGTGAAGAACAGAAATGTCCTAAACAGGAGGCACAATTATTTTAGGTTCTTTCCAACAGAAAAAGAAAACATCATCTTGTGATCATTCTGTTTACTTCACTTCCTCATTCTCTTCCCTTCCACCCACTGTTTAATGAGCCCCAGAATTTTCCTCCAGAGAACTTTTCACCAGCATATTACACAGCCTAAGAAACAAACATTAGCTCCAGTTGTATGGCCTAAAAAAAATCAGGGTGGTCCTAAACGAGATGTACCTACATACCGCAAGGGCCTGGAGTGAGTCTGGACATCAGACAGGACCAAGTAGTTTCTGCTTTTTTCCATCGCCTTATGCAAAAATACTACGAGAAAGAGTAACTAAAGGTCAGTTTTGTAGAGAGAAATGCTGAGATGGCTTTCTTTTTGGGGGTGGGGCGCAGTTATTAGAAGTGGAGCTAGTACATGATGAAAAAGCATGATGGTGTCACCAAAGCCAGAGAGGGGCTTCAGCTTCCAGAGACCAAAAGGAGGCCTCTTGCTCTTTATAAAACTCATGAGAAATGGAAAGTTATACTCCACTTGACTCGGCCTGCATGCTAGAAGCCTTGGAAGTTCTAGCAAAGACTCCCGGCCAATTCATGTGGTCTTGGGCTTCCCTGGCAACCAAGTCTTATTTTCTTGCCTGGCTCTGAACCTGGCAGCAGAGCCTCTTAAAGTGATTGCCTCTATATTTTAACACTTGATTTAGGTGGTCCCCACATTATGAAATATTCAGGACTGATGCTCAGCCTTGCCTTAGAATGAAAAGGGAAGAACTCCAATATTTTGTGGTTCATACCTGTTGCTTTCAGTGCATGTGACCCAGTCCTTGAGGTCAGGGAACTCCCTGGGTCTTGCCACAGCCTTCTCGCTTTATTCCTGCATGTGGCTCCATGCCTCCATAATTAACCTGGTGTCCAGCCACTCTAGGACCTGGTTGACCTACTCCAGATCTCAGCCATAGCTGTGGGGCATCACCGAGAGTAACAGTCTTTCATGCTGATCTTGCCTAAATCAGATGGCTGCCAGGTTCCTCAGCGATGTGCTCCACTTCCTCCAAGACCCCACTCTGTAGAGAAGCAGTAGAGAAAAGTTGTTAAAATCATGAAATCACCAGCCAATGGGCCTGAGGTGGAGTCCTGATTCCATATCCCAGGTTGGGTTACCTGGGAATGCCATAGCTTCACTTTGACTTCTCTTCCTCATCTGTAAATGGAAGATGAATATTACCTCTCTTGCAGGTTGGCCATGAGGGGAAAGGGTGTTGCAGCCTGGTTATGATGCTAGGAACAGTGTGGGATGGATGTGGGACTATTTTCCTCACAGCTGTTCTTCTCCGGGGGCCTCTTACCCTCTCCTGTTTCTGATCTACCAAACCCATTTCTATGTTCTGGATTAAATTCCCCCCAATACTTTTCCCATGAAACTGAGCCAATCTAATTCTAGAAGTTACTCCCTCCAAGTCCCACCCCTAATCTCACCTAAGATAGTATAGATTAAACAGTGCTGAACACAAAACATCTCACCCAGAAAGCAAATGCTGCGCTCTTACTCCATGTGTAACATCATCCTGAGTGTCAAGGCACAGTACAAGGTATTTATATTCTCTTTTCAAGGAGCCAGAAATCCAACACATTTCCAGAATGTCTATGAGAGCACAGGGGAAATCAATCAGGTAGAGGATTTTTGTTCCCTCTGAAATGTAACTACCCCATCCTTGACCCAAACTTCATGTCTGTGGTTCTCAGGGCTCAATTCTCTTGGTCCAGTGAAAGAAGAAAACTGGGTTACCTTTCCCAGAATTCCATTAAGCAACATTATCTGGGTTGAAGGACAGACAAATGGGTGTCCAAGAAAGGGTCCTGTAGAGGAGGTCCTTGGGGTGTTGGAGATTGTCTATAATGATTACCCTGAATCTGGTATAAAAGTAGAAACTAGTCAAGATAGTGGTCCCTGCGTCTTTGATTTCTGTCCTCTTGTGTCACTCACTCCAGTCTCAACTAAACCAATACATCCACGTGTGTTCATGCTGGTCGCCACCCTCCTGGAAGGAATAAAATAAAAGGTGTTTCTGGTTCTGAGTCTTTCAGCCAGCACCTACTGAGAACTGCCTGGGGTCCTGTTGTGAGGAGCAAGTGCTGAGCTGGGCAGGAGATGGGGAGCATGTGCATGCAGTGCTGGGGGAGAGAACAATCATGTGGCAGGGAGGGGAGGACTAGGCTGCATCAGCTCAGCCTACAGCTCTACAAGGACTGTCTGTGTAGTGCATTCTTTGTGCTTCCCACAAGGAGTTCTGGGAGCCCTGAGGCAGGGTATGGGGAGCTCTAGAGAATGTCCTAGAAAAAAAAAACACAAATATATAAATTATACTCAAAGAGGATCCCAAAGAGGGCAATGTTTAACTCAAATCATATAATGTTAAGCCAAGCAAGAAAAGTTCCTCAGGCAGACTTTGAGGCAGCCAGGCTGGAATGATGAGGAAGGACACGGAGCAAGGAGACCTTGCTGGTGGCCCTGAGCTTTGCCAACAAGGCTGTCCTCTCCCAGGATATTTAAAACAGTCTGTGAACCAGTTATGTAAAATGAATGGAAAATCAGAGCCACGGATTCAGGAGCTTTATGAAGCTAGATTCCCAGGTCTCAGCCTCCAAGATTTCCCTGTGGGCCACTACAGAGGGCTGCTTGCTTCTCATATGATGGGGAGGCATAAGCAGTCATCATACCCTCCCCCTTTGTCTCCTCCTTGTCTCCTTCTCTTCCCTCAGCCACAGCTAGGTGGGTCCTTGCCTGGGACTCCTGCAGGATATGTGTTATGGAGGGAGCAGAAGAGGCCCTGAGGACTGAGACTTCAGTGTTCCCTCACCCCCCTCTTCATCTGTTAGCATCACATTAAAATACGTCTGTCCCAGGAAGCCTGTTTACGCAGCATCAGCATCAAAAAGCCATTTTCCCATTTCCCTGATGTTTTTTCTGAGACACATAGTACTCACAGGAACAAGAGCTAAAGCTTTTCCTCCGGCTTTCTGTGATCTTTGTGCCCCCACCTCCAGCATCAACATCAGCACCACAAGCTCTGACACCCTTCTAAGTGCTCCAAGCTTTCCGCCCCACACACATGCACCTACACACCACAGCCTTTCTCAATGGTCTAGTAATTCTACCCTCTTCCACTTTCTTTCCTCTTTCCCCTTTGCCAACATTCTTACCTGTCACCCTCATCATACTGTGTGGCATGTAAGCCTCCCCTGCAGACTGCAAGCTACATGTAGAGGCAGATGTATAGGTGCTGGATAAATGTCAATTGCTTCTTTCCTTTGATCCCTTTTCTTCTCAAGCAGGCCTTCTTCCTCAACAAACCCAATCCAGTCTCACCATTCTTAGCTCTGCAGAGCTCTGTGAGCACTGTTTAGACAGTGTGTTGTGGCTTACAAGTGCTATGCTTGACTGTGAAATGCTCCCTAAAGGCCAAGACTAAAAGGTTTGGTTGCCAGCCTATGGCTCTATTGCGCCGGCTTGAACATGAAATCACCTCCAGCCATGAGGATGGGTTTGGAGCAGATGGTTTAAAGGGAGACTAGAAAACACCACCATGTAAAAAGTACCTTGAAGTCAAGATCATATCAGAAACTCTTCCACGGGAATGAGGATGCTGCCCCCAAAGCAGACCCCTGGGTTGGTGACCAAAGCCTGTGTCCTGTGGAGGCAAGGAGGCAACAGGGAATGCATTTTCAAGGAAGATGTGTAAGCAGGTACTGCTTCAGTGATTATATATATGGGACACACATTTTTCCTGTCTTGGGGATTTACAATAAATGACAGGAGAGGAACCCAGAGCATCTCTCTGTGTGTGATTTATGGCTCATTGAGAAGCAAAGGAATGGTGGTCCAGCCCATATGATAAGTTGAGTGGGAGCCATCAGGTGTGCAGGATGAGACTGGGAAGAGCTTGTATTAGTCAGGGCTCTCTAGGGGAACAAAACTGACAGTTAATATGTATTTTAAAAGGGACTTATTGGATTACTTTACAGGCTAGGGTCTATATGGTCAACAATAGTAGTCTATAGAATAGAGAGTCAGAGAACCCAGTAGCTGTTCAGTCCACATGGCTGGATTGCTCAGCAGTCCCAATTCGGTCACTGAAGGCTTAGAGAATTCCTGGAGAGTCACCAGTCTTTAGTGCAAGTTGGAAGGCCAATGAAACTGGGTTCTAGTGTCTGAAGTGAGCAGCAAGAGCCTAGATAAATTGTGTACCAGTGAGTAGCATGGACAGCCTAGAAACAAAAAAAACCTTATCTTCTCTTGGAGCTTCATTATATATAGTCTGCCACCAGAAGGACCACCAACTCTGGGGGAAGACTTTTTCCCTCTGTCAGTCCTTCCTGGAAACATCCTCAGAGACTCACCCCAAGAGGCATGTCCATTACTTGATTGCTAATCTGACCAAGTTGACAACAGAATTTAATCATCAGAGAGCTTTTCCTCTTGGACTCCCCTGAGCTTCCTTCCTTGGTCACCCCTCCAAAGACCCCTAACTTCATACTTAACCTTCTTAGTAAGAGGCTCAGGAGAAAAGAAACAAGGTAAGTTGCACTCATCTTTCTGATGCCATCCTACGTGTTGTGAGAAAACATATCCTGCTAAGTGAGGACCAAAGCCTGCCCATGTTGGCTGCCATAGCCCCTGCCATTCTCAAGGGACACTATGCCCAAAACCGAGTCACCTAAGTAAGCAGTGTTGCTGAGACTGGACAATTTTGTTTAGAAGTCTGCAGTCACCCTCGGTTATCTGACTTCTGGTTTTCAAGGCTGCTCAGTGATGTCGGCTCCTATGTGACAGTTGTCTCTTCCCAACCTGGTTCAATTCTTCCTTTTAGTGTGATCAGACAGGATTCAACCTACAGGACTTCGGGGACAGGCATTTGGATGGGCAAAGACCTGTGTAACTCCATTGATGTCATGTCAAGAGCCACTCTGAATTGGGCAAGTTATTGCATCTCTGTATTATTTTTCTTGTTGTTGTGAACAAATCCCAGACAGAAAGCAACTTAAGGGAACAAGGATTCATTCTGGCTCACAGATTAATAGAGTACAGTTCACCATGGATGGGAAGGCATGGTGGAGTTCATGGCTATGGGTGCATGCAGCTGGGATGTCTCACATCTTGCCATAGCATGAAGCAGAAAGCCAGGAATGCTGGCACTCAGCTGGGTTTTTCCTTTTCCCCTTTTGATTAAGTCCAGACACTGGTTCCATGGGATGGTGCCATCTATGTTCCAAGTAGCTCTTCCTTCCTTAGTTAAACCTTCCTGTTTCACATGTTTCACGGGTGATTCTAAGTACAATCAAATCGACAATGAATACTAACCATCACAATCTTTCCATTTATTTGTCCATTGGAAGACAGATGTTAGAATGCCTAACTTTCTGCACTGTTTGAATGCCCAGGATCTTGCTTATAAATTTCTTACTTCAACAAATAACACAAAAAATTTAGAACTTCATTTATATCATTTACCAAGGTAAAGCACAAATAAATGACAGACATTATGAGTCTAAAACCTGGAGTCTGTAAAATGAAAGGATGGTGGGGAAACACACCAACTGTACATGTCTGATGGGAGTTCAAGTTTGTATAAGCACAGTACAGAGCAACAACTCTTTGGACACCTTTGAGATTCACACATGGAGACAATCACACAGATGTTCATGGCAGCATTGTTGGTAACAGGATGTGAAACAAGGAAGCAACTAAATATCCCATCATATGGAATAGTATGGAGTCGTAAAATGAAGTTAGGCCCTTTCCTGTTATGAAAGGGTACAAAATACAGTGGAATCGCATGTACATATGATAATGTGATGGTTCATTTTCATCACCAAACTTAAATGGATTTGGAGTCACCTCAGAGACACACTTCTAGATATGTCACTGAGGGAATTTCTGGAGAGGTTTAACTGAGGAGGGAAGACCTACCCTGGATAGGGTGGCACATCATATGGACTGGGAGCCTGGGCTGAATTAAAAGGAAAAAATATGAAAGCAAGCTGAGTGCTAGCACTTCTTTTTCTCTCTCTTTCTCTTTCTCTATGTTCTCTCTCTTTCTTTTTTTCCCTCTCTTTCTCTCCATGCTCCCCCCAACCCATGATGTACTGCATCCTCAAACTGTGAGACAAAGCAAAACCTTCCATAAGTTGCTTTTGTCAGGTATCTTGTCATAGCAGTGAGACAAGTACCTAGTGCAGATATCACTTTATACTGTATAGTTGCATCTATAAGCAGATCATACACATAGATCTGCTCTCTATTATTTTCTACAAGTACATATATGTTCATACATAGACATTTTGAAACATTATAAATAACTACATAACAAACTGCAAATTGAGAAGTGCTAGAGAATGGTTTGGAAGAAGAGTCATCAAAATGGGTGTTAGTTTTAACTATAATATTTTTAATTTTTTACAAGAAGTATATAGTGATAGAGTCCCTGTGTAATCAAAATCAAATTTTACGGAACAAATAAAATATATTAAAACCTATGCTTCATCATGAACTTCAGTTTCTGACCTAAGGACTACAGAATGACAACTGCTAGTGCTAATTGGGAGATTATCAAATATTTGCATGATTCTATATTTTCTGTTTTTACTTTTATTTTCAGAATAACACTTTGCAGAGATACTATTTTCATTCTCCTGTTGGATGAAGATGATAAAGCAATGGGGAGGTAAATTCACTGCCCAAGGTCCCCACCCCTCAAATACTTACAGGACTAAAATTTTATCACAGGCAGTCAGTCTGGTTCAAGACACCTACTGTGTACCTTCCTGCAGCTTTTGAGGATGCCTCACATTGGTATGATGGCTCGCTGAAGAGACCACAAAGAATGGTGGTAAGAGGGGACCTCAATGGGTTTCCCATGCCCTGGACTCAGGGACTAGACAGGCATGCAGAGCAAGTTCCTCCAACCAAACTGACTATGGGAAGGGAACAGAGGCAAAAAACACACAGGACAAAGGCAACAGGGATGGTTTGAGTCAAATCTCCATAACAACAAAGGCCAGGCAGGGATGTCCCCACCAGCCTGGCCGCTGCCTCCATCAAGACTCACCTGTGCATCTTGCTTCATGGTATGTCATATTTAGTGTTTCTAAATAAGACATGAATTATTTAAAGAAATTAAAAGAAAAAGAAATCTTCTCTTCTAGAATATGTAGCTCTTACAGATTCTGATATGTGGTGTCTAATAAGGGGTAACATGAGACATTTAACATGGGGCCAGCAAGTGAAACACTTCAATGGAGGCAAATCTGGTCTTGTCTTGAGCCTCTGCCCACTACTCACCAGATCCTTCTCTGGACTGCTGCCCATCTGCCAGCTAGAGCTGAGCTCAGATGAAGTTTGAAATGATAATCTCCTTTATTGAGTTAACTTTTATATTGATGAACAGAATTCAAAAGCACATTTGTCATTTAAGAGCCAACACAAACTCCCCTTCACCCCCAATAATAAGTTCCCCACACACAAAGTATCCCTGATTGGAAACCCCTCAGATTAACTCCATAAGGGTCAAAAACATTGACTCAAGAAAATAAACTCCAGGAAAGGGTGCTCAGACAGGACATAAGAGGAAGGGTTCCTGGGTCATTCCTCAGAGGAATTTCTGGGGCAGGAGTTCCAAGAACTCCTACATCAGAATTCTAATGGGTAGCACGTATGGAACAGCAGCTGAGAATTGACAGCTGTGTTCACCCTATCTCAGGAGACATGGAGATACTGAGAGGTTGGGAAGTTTGCCTAAGCTGCTGTGATGAATTTGTAGGAGTCAGTGGAGGGGGGCCACTTGATAATGGAGTTCTATCTACCCAAAATAGTAAAACAGAAACCTTGGGGATATAGATTAGTTACTTTCCTTTTGCTGTAATGAAACACTTGAGAGAAACAATTTAAGGATGTAGGGTTTATTTTGGCTTGCACTTTGAGGGATATAGTCCATCATGGTATGGAGACATGGTGGCAGGAGTGGGAAGAAGCTGGTCACATTCAGTTTACAGTCTGGAAACAGAGATGAATGCTCATGCTTAGCTGGCTTTCTAGTTTTTATTATTTTATTTTATTTTATTAAATATATTTATTTGCAAAAGGCTGAAGGAGATAAACACAAAACATCCAACTCCTACTAAGCCAGATATCCAGAGACACAAAGGCTCCCAAAACCTCATCACTGAAGTAGAACTAAAATGACCCCAATGTGGCTCAGGGAAATTCGTGGAAGAGGGGATGGAAAGAATGTTAGAGCCACAAGTTGGGGCATTATGCACAGAGACTTAGCCTGTCCCCCATAACTCTTGACTACCCCCACAATGCATGACCCATATTCCCCATTGATGAGGGTCCCTTTGGAAGAGGGAGGACAGGGAGGAACATAATGAAGTCACCATTATAAATGTAAAATTAGAATAATATAAATAAAAATTAAAAAATAAAAATATATATTTATTTGCAAACAGGTAGAGCTAGAAAGAGAGAGAGACAGAGAAAGTGCTCCAGGGCCTCTAGTTGCTACAGATGAACTCCAGATGCATGCACCACTTTGTGCATCCAGCTTTATGTGTACACTGGGGACCCAAACCTGAGTCATCAGGCTTTATAGGAAAGCACCATAAGTGCCAAGCAATCTCCATTAACCTAATATGGAAACCCCTTCACAGATAAAACCAGATGTTTGTTTCCATGGTGATTCTAAATGTCATCAAGTTGATAATTGAGATTAACCAACACAAATGGGGTCTGGGAACTGGCATTTTGCTAAGCCTCTTGGATGATGCTTACACACCCAGAGTGAGAACATCAGAATGCTGTGTATCTCAGATATAAGCTAGCTGCTTCTATGACAATAACTCTCTTACCTAAATCTTACCGGCACACTTTACAACCCTTGGAAGAACAATGTTTCTCCTGCTTGGCTCCTTCCCTCCTCCACACTGCCCCCAGGACAGTACCAAGCATGAAACTCTGTGACTATGTGTAAGCCCAAGGGAGAAAGCTCTGGACCAAAAGTCTGGAAGCCCATGCCCCAGCTCTCTCATTAAATTAGCATGGACAGGTCTCTGCACCAGATTGAGCTTTGCCATTCCCATCTGTTTGATGGAGATAATGCCAAATGCGGACTTTTAAAGTAACAATGTCCTGAAAAGAAACTCTCTTTTTTTAGATCGTTACTCTATGATGAGCATTCTACTATGCCAGGACATTTGACATACACTGACTCTGATCCTCACGGAAAATTTAAGGTAAATATTTTTATGCCGAGAAAGAGCATTTCAGAAAAACTGGCTGCATAGAAAAGCTTTCTAACCTCGGTAGCTTAGATTCCATATTATTTATCTTTCTTCCATACCTGCCCAGTGTGTTCAGCTTTTTTATGCACTCTGTGGATGTAATGAGTCAGATGAGATCAGAGAGCTATTAGCTAGGCTGGGCTAGGCTGGGCTTGGCTGTGATTAAAATACAATAGGAGGCTAGAAAGATGGCTCATCGAGTAAATTGCATGCTGTAAAAGCATGAGGACCTGAGTTCAGATCCCAGCACCCACAGAAAATGCCAGGTGTGGCAGTGCACACGAGTAATCCCAGCGTGGGGGAGGTACAGACAGGAGGGCTATCTAATCCAGCTGGATTGATGGGCTCTGGTTTTAGTGAGAGATCCTGTCTCAAAATATAAGGAAGAGATTTATTAAAATATCTGATGTTGCCCTCTGGTCTCCACATACAAGCTCATACACACACACACACACACACACGTAAATAAATAAAATAAGCACAGCTCTAAATCTTCAGTGGCTAAAAATAGCAATCCTTTATTTCTTACTCTCACCACTTATCCCTTGGGATTTAGCAGGGTGTTTCTCTGTAGTATGACCACATGGGGACCTGGAAGAAATAGCCGCCATCCTAAATGGCTCAAGAGAGGCAGGGTCAAAGCAGGCAGACCCAATGACAGCTTCTACTCAGTTCAGTGAGCTCCATCTCACATTGACTCATATTCATTCCATGGACCAAGGCATGTTTGGCCAAGCTTAGAGTCCACGGGTGGGGAAGCATTCCATGGCAGAGAGGAAAGAATAACTGTGAACAAAGAACTCATGTACATAGGAGACATGGATGTAAAGAAGGCTTTGGAGAGAGCTCCAGCGAAGCAGCATGAAGGATGCGTTTCCCCCGTGGAGGCATGGTGGTGTCTGGTGCTCCAAGCTGAGCCTCCACATGCTGCGAATCCATGAGCATCTCCTCTCTTATCAGGAATCTAATTATGACTCTGCTCTCTGCTCAATTATTAAAGGCAAGACAGTGAAGAGCCATGGAAGAGGGGGAAAGTCTGTTTTGTGGCAATGACAAACCATATTTCATATGCATAAAGGGGAAAAATAAAAGAGCATTGCTTTTACTCTTATAATTGCAATTTCCTGCTCGTTTCCTTTTCAAATTAGTGGATGTAATTGTTTGGTAATAAAATATCAGCATAATATATTAGAAGCACAGAACAGACGGGCTTAAGGGACAGTTGCCAAGAACAGGAGGAAGAGAAGATTGAACAGAATCAGAGTGTTCAGACCTCGTGGGTCTTTTGCAAAGTGTGTGTTCAGCTCTTTCCTGGCACTCTGGCCCTATCTTTCCTTCTTGACTCTTGGAGTAAATGTAAGGTCCACACAAATCAGGATTCTCAGCCTATTTTAAAGGTCTTCTCAATACTAAGTTCAGACTGGAAAGAGAGAGAAACCTCAGTACTGACTGCATGTCTGGTGCAGCACAGTTTGGGGAACACCACTGGCTGTAATGCCAGCTTCACTTCACACTAATGGGCTGTGCTACCTTGGGAAGATCACTGATCTCTCTGAACCACCATTCCTCCATTGCAAAGTATCTGGTGCCAAGAGGGGGTACTCCACAAAGAGTAGTTGTTGTTGTTAGTTAGAGAGATGATTTAAATCCCATCGGGGAGAGGGCTGTGATAGGCCACAGGGATCATTTTTGGCCAAAAGTCACAAGTCACAAAGGTCTTTGTTGCTTTCAGTTCTGCCACTAGCTTCCAGTCCTGGTGTCATTCTCTTCTAAATGTCACATTTCTTCACAGCCTAGCCCATGCCCCAGCATTGTTCTCAGGCCAATGTGACCTAGTGTTTGTCGTGGCTCTGATGGTAAGTATAGTGCTGCCTGATGGAGTCCTGGAGGAGGCCATGGAGAAAGGATGGTTCCTGAATGGGGAACATGCTGCCACCTCCCACAATGCATTGAAGAGTAGTCTGGGTCTTTAATGCCTCTACTAATTGAGTGGTTGGACCCCATAGGCGAGCCCCAAATTGGGAGCCATGGGAGGTTAGATATTAAACGGCAGTGTCAGTCTGCAACCTCAGGAAACTTGCAGACTGGTGGAGGGAGGAGAGGAAGCCTAGACTGATACTATACTGGGTTTCTGTGTTCTGCTGCATTTTGGTGTGAGTACACTGGGAAGTCACCTGACGGGGTAAGTTCAGGGACATGGGATATGAACATCAAGAGAGAATCATTCCAGATTCTCACAGAGGGTCTCAACATTCATTGTACCAGATCATTTCCTTTCGCAAACAGTGATGATGTCAAAGTGAAGGAAACATTGTTTGCTCTGGAATTTCACTGCTGATTCTAAGGGGAAAGAACTACCCAGGCTTGCTGAGGAAGGTCATAGTGAGGGGAAGTGTGATGAAAGATTCTGTGGATGAACTTCTTGGTTCAGCCCTTCAAGGACTCCCTTGACAGGGGAGTCACGTCAGAAAAGATATTCATGTGAAATAGAACAGTGACTAGGGAAGATGATCTCCAGTTCCACATATGGAAACTTAGTGTGTACTTAGGCAGAACATTCTGGAAATAAAGAACCCAAGGTATGGAAAACTGGAAGTTCGCTCTCCCTCTATCTCCCAAACCACCTGAATGCAAATTATTCATGATATCAGTGTAATGGGAATTTAAAGCAAAGCCCATCATCCATCATCAGAGGGAAAGAGACATGATACAAATGACCCAGAGGGGGACATCAGGCCATAACTGCAAAGGGACAGGCAGAAATTGATGCCCATAGGAAAGCGGTTTCTTGACGGGCATTTCTATGTTGGCAGGACCAACCCCAACCATTTGGTCTCCTGCCAGTGAAGACAATACCAAATGGTTGGGTGAGCATAGTACATACATTTAGTCAGACATCTGCAGACAAAACCCTTAGGGCTCATGACTACCCCTGTCTTACATTTTCAGTATCAGGGATGTATTCACTCCCATGGAGCGGGCCTCCAGTCCAATTAGAGAGCAATTGGTTTCCCCCATAACAGACATGCCACTATTGTACCCGTTGGCTCATTTGGCCTGGCTGGCCAAATTTAAAGCTTGCAGTGTTCACTGTTGAGTACCTTCACTGGTGTTTTCTCTCTCCCATTGAACTGCATGCAGCATAGCTTTTTCCAGCTTTCTGTCAGCTGGTCCACATGGAGGAAGCTTTCAGCTCTGCTCCAGCAGGTTTTCTCATTGAACTTGCCACCCAAGTATGTGGAGTCTTCAGCAATAGGGTCTTACCATCTATTCCTGGTGGGAAACCAAGGGCCTTGGAAATGCCCTATAATGTTTTGGGGGGATCTGTGACCTCCCTGGCTAACAACTCACTGGAAGGTATCTCATCCCTAGCACTGAAAATTTTCTAGTAACAATCTATGGCTTCTGAGTGTTCCATTGTCCAAAAAAGTAGGTTTCCATACAACTTATATATATCCTCTTTGATTTTGATTAGCCCTCCCTCCACTGTTCCTTTACTCAATCACTTCCCCTGACCTCACTTAGGCCTTTTCACCCCCATTAATTTGTTCTTCTACTTACATATATACAATACCATCCTTTAAGTCCCCCCTCCCTCCTTTTCTATTCCCTTTATATTGAGAGGAGACTTCATTGGCACAAACCCAGCAGCTTCCTCAGAAATCCCTAAGGAAGACCTATCATGTGCCCAGAAATGTATCAGGCATCAAATGCCAAGCATAACAACAATAATTCTGAAAGCAGAATACTCCTTGAAAATTGGAGTGGTGAGGACTAAAGTGGCCAGATGTAGTGGTTTGAATGTAAAAGTTCCCCCCATAGTCTCAATTGTTTATGATTAAGCCTCTTTGGTCCCCAGGTGGTGGAACCTTTAGAGAGCTAGAGTCTTGCTGGAGAAGGAACATCTCTGAAGCAGGTCTTGGAACTTTATAGTCTAGCCCCCTTGCCAGAATTAGAGCTAACTTATTCAGACTACTTCTTCCATTCTGCTGTAACATGGTGTGATGCCCAGCTGTCTGTCCTGCCATGCTTTTCCCACCACAATGAAACTTCCCTTCATAACTGTAAGCCAAAATAAATTCTTTCCTCTCATGAGCTGCTTCTGGTCAGATATTTTGTTCAATCAATGAGAATAAAACTGCAACACCAGGTCAACACATTGTGAAGCATCATGTCTATGTATATTCATGGAGCTTTGAGGCTAGGGCTGAGCACAACCAGGAACATTTTCTTCTGCTGAATGCTCCCTTCTCACACACATATATACTGCTATATGGTCCTCTGTAAGTGGTTCAGGTACTGGCTATGTATCTCTCATCTTTTGAACTACCTGAGAGAATTTACTGTCTGACAACCCTTGGAATACAGATATGATACATAGTGTGTGTTAATTACCTTCTCATTTCTGTGATAAAACATCTGTCAGGTTAAGGAAGGAAAGAGTTTATTCTAACTTATAGTTTCAAGGGTATATATTCCAGCATGGCAGGGAAGGCATGGCAACAGGAGTGTGAAACTGGCTATTCACATTGCAGCCACAGGCAGGCAGCAGAGAGTTACAAAGGAAGTAGGGCCAGGTTATGAGACCTCAAGGCTCACGTGAAACATTTCCTCCAGCAAGGCTCCACCTCCTAAAGGTTCCACGCCTTCCCAATTAACACCACCAGCTCTGAACCAAATGCTCATGTGCATGAGTCTATAGGGGACATTTCACATTCAAACAATGGTGTATATATATTTGCATATTGAATAAATTTATATATTAAAGGAACAAATGATCATTTTAATTATTAGTGCTTCTGCAAAGTAACTGCTATTGATCCAAACTTATTTCTTCCTTCTCCCTTAGTGAGTGTTTCTGGAGTCTTCTGGAATTTGCCAAAAACACATGTAGGCTAATAGGACACGGTTCACATGCGTACAGTGCTTAATACAAGTGTTGTATCTTAGCATGCTCAGTTCTTCCCTACAGGAGCTGCCTGGACCCTGGTGCATTTTCTCAGCCAGCCATTCTCAGCCAGGAGAATCCTTGAAGCTTGGCTCGTCATCTTAATGTCTGGATCTTGAATTTCAAGTAGGAATGCAGTAGACTGCAACAAGACTCAAGCTGAATGCTCTAAACCCAGATACCTAAGACTGCATACCATCCCCTTTCATCTCCCACCACCCAAACCCAACCTGAAGCAACCTGTGTGGCTTGGAACACTAAATTTGTTATATCACTTTTATTGCTTCTCATCCTGTTCCTTATTTTGTTTGGTTACCACTGCTAAGTGCAAGGCCCTGATGAGAGAGAATAATGAGCCATGAGTTTCAATGGAACACTTCCACTTTTTTTTTTTTTTTTTTTTTGTAACCTTACCTCTTTTGGTAGTCTTTACAAAGGAAAAAAAGCTGAATACTTTTTGTAATTTTTAGATCTCTCCACTCATTAAAAATTCTGAGGAGAATGTAAAAAAGCTGCCTGCTCTCCACTGATGAGGGGAACAATTTGTAATGTATTTCTGCACTTCAAAGACACTGGGGATTATGACCTACTCACACTTGAGATGGTTGGAGAGACTGGAACCCAGAGATGGACTTTTACCTGGAAGCCTACAGAACAAGGCCAAAGCTAACCAACTGCTCAGCACAGGAGGCTTCAGGTGGGAACAAGAGATGCATGAGCATATCTAGACTAGACACGGATCTGTGGTGAGTGGTGATAGGAGGCCCTCTTGAGATCTACTAATGAAGCTACTCTCAGTAGAATGGCAACAGCAAGACAGGCTCTCCCAGCCGCCACTGTAGGTACCCACACAGCTGCCCACTCGTCCTTCTCTCTTCTTTCAGAATTTGCCTCACCATTCGCCACAAGCGACTCTCTAGGGTCACTATGTTCAGCACCCCAGAGAAGCCCCTAAGCCCTCCTATATACACCTTAGTTTTACATTCCAAGGATCTTAGCCTGCTTGAAGATGAAAAGCTTGGGGAAAAATACTTTCAAATAAAACCACTCTAGCTCAGCTTGTAACAGAGGGGGGAACCTCCTTCAAAGGCATAGCCAAACAGCCTGTTTAAACAGGTAGATATCAAAATTGTCTATTAATTTGTCCTTGGTGACATCATCATCAACAGCAGCAAGAAGCATGCTGTTATTAGTTTTCAGTTTTCTTTCCCCATTTTTGACATTAAGAGGACCTCATCTGAAACCACAGCTAATAGCCTTTCCCTCTTAGCATTAGTTTCAAAGGATGGCTCCTCAAATACAGGGTCCTCCCTTTCTACCCCACTCCAGGTTCATTTTACACACAAGAAGATACAACTCACACACACAGGATTTGTAGGGTAAGTCACTACAACTCAATTTCCCTTATAGTCATGTGAGAGTAAAAGAAAAAGAAGAAAAGAAAAATGACCAAAAGAAAACAATAAAAGACCAATGAACTTTTTCACACATGCAAGAGAGGTGTGAAAGCTGGGTCAGAAGTTGAAGGAATTGGGGGCTCTGTAACTGACCGCAGCTAAACTATCAGTAGAAAAATTGTACGGGAGGTAATGGAGGAGTGGAGAGAGGATGGAAGACGGAGATTTCTTTGGTACTTACCTGTATGGCATCAACTTCAAGTTGTCTTTAAGTGGAACTGACGGTATTACAAACACAATAAGCACTTCTAGACGAACTGGAATAGCAATCACTTCAGGAGCTGGGAAGCATTCACAATTTTGCTGTTGTCAACGCTTTCAGTGGCTTTAATTTTCAATGGTAAGCACAACTTCTATATAGTGTTGTCAAAACCGCAATGAAGTTATGTCATTGAATATTAAAGGCCCAGCCTGCGGAATGCCAACACACAGATTTGAATTTCATGCTCTCTCCTAAACATCAAGACAAATACGTCTAATTTCATAAAAACCTGGCCAGCCCCAGGGAGGCTGACAATCATATCTATTGTTACCCAGGTTTGCTGGAATAAAACCTAGCCCCACTCAGTGTGAGGCCAAGAGGGGGGAGGAAGAAAAGGAGAGAGAGAAAAAGAGAAAACACAAATCGTAACAGGCAATGAAAACTGATTGATTGACTTTGTAAGGCCACTGTCAAATGGGTGGATTCCTATGACAACTGATGTCTACAAGAGGCATCCAACAGGTAGGGGGCCTATGTTCCATGAACAATTTTGTGAAATGTCTTATGGTAGTTTGAATAAATGCCCCCCAATAGATTCAGGAATTTATTAAAACTTCTTGGATTTCCAGCCACCAGGCTGGTGGAGGTGTCACTGGGTGGTCCAGCCCTAAGGTGTGGTGGTAGATTGACATTCCAATCTAAAGATATGCAAAGTGCCCGAGTTCCTCCTGGAGTGCCTGAAGTATGCTGCTGTGTGGTTTTGTTTTTGGCTTTTGGTTTTTGGCTTGTGGCTTCTCTTTCTCTGCTTGGTCCTGTGAAAACGGGCCAGCTTCTTCTACCACTATGGAACTTCCCCTGGGTCTGTATACTTCAATAAATCCCTTCCTCCATAACTGTGCCTGGAAGTTCATCTCAGTGCCCTGAGGCTGTCTGCTACATGCATGGCTAAGTTATGGGATGAATATTGGAAAAATTGCAAGGAAGTAGGACTTGAACCTGGAAAGGACAGGGAAGTAGATTCTTCAGCACCTTCCATTAAATGCTAAGACATTCAGACTCCATTCTGAAGGTCATACTGATCCCGATACAATTTTAAGTATGAGTGGGTTCATACTTGTTTCTTAGAAAAATTACTTTGGCTTCAAAGTCAAAATTGGATCAAGACAGTAAAGCTAGAAACAAACAGAACAGTTAAGGATCAAATTCTTTGAAGTAGGGCACCTTTGAAAAAATAAAACATGGGAAGCTCTGACAGGCAAAGGGTTGGGATGAATGGCTCTAGAGTGAATGAGAGATTAGGAAGGAGTAGTGCGAGTAAGAACTCCATTTCTATCTGGGACAACAGGATGATCTTTATTCATGACTAGGAGTGGCTAACTATGAGCCTGGCTCTACCCAATGTGAGGGTAAGCAATGTTCAACGAGTGGCCCAAGAGAAAGTAGCGTCTCCAAGGTCCAAAACCTCAGCCCAAGCCCCCTGAGTCTATAGCCCACTGCTCTAGCCACTGTATCATGCTGATGGCATAGCTGCTCCAGGATAAAGAAAACGAATTTGAATTTAAGGATTGAATTAGCAATGGAAAAGAGGGAGACAAGACAGTTAAGAATATGTGCAGTGCTGTTTGATAGAAAGGAGAAGACTACAGGAAAGCAGAGTGCTGAAGCTCACAAAGGGAAAGGTATTCATTTACTTTTTGTAATTCTTTATTATTATTAAGTAGAAACTTTGAATGGACACATTATGTGTTCATACCATCATTCCCCTCCTCCCTGGGAGCCCCCATACTACTGAAGGATCTCCTTAGTGGGACTGCTATCATCCACCATGGGGTTGTAAGTTATGAATTGTGAGAACAGCAGTCAATGTAATGGTTGTTGGGAGTGGGGTAGGCAATGCCTTTGGATATTCCTTTCTACCCTATGGCTCTTATAATCTTTCTGTCCCCTCTTCAGCAAAATTTCCTGAGCTATAGTGGGTATGTTTTAAGTCTATTTTAGTGTTGTGCTCTCAATAGCTTCTAGATTTCTGCTTTAGTACATTTTGAGTATCCTCAGTGTCTATTGCCCTCACCTTGGCACAGGTTGTCAGGCTTGCTGGGGAAACAGCACTCTTGCTCATCTCACCAATTCCTCTGTGGTTTCACCTGGGCCCTAACTGATGTGCAAGGGTTGGCTCATCTCCTGATAAGGAGTCACCTATCTTTTCTTGTCTTACTGATAAGTCCCATGGATTCAGCCATCTGGAGGCCATTTAACCATCCATGTGTATCCCCATGAATTGGTGGAAGACTGCAGAGAGCTAAGCGAGTGAGAAGTGAGGAGAGGTGACAATCCTGAACATAACAGACAGTGCAAAGGGAGAGAGATGTCTGTTCAGATGTGAAGTGTTGCAGACAGCTTCAGAGTCGCTGAGATGAACTTCCAGACCAGACACAGTTATGGAGGAAGGGATATTATTTATTGAAACTTACAGATCCAGGGGAAGTTCCATAAAGGCAGGAAAAGCAGCTTGCTATTCACAGGGCCAAGCAGAGAGAGAAAAAGCCAACCAGCCACCACAGCACACAGAACAAAACAAACTACAGCCAAACGGTCACACAGCAGACTTCAGGAACTCCTGCTAGACACATTTGCATATCTTTACAATGGAATCTCAAACCATCACCACACCTTAAGACCGGGCCCCCAGTGACCTTGCCTCTAGCAAGGTGATTGCAGATGCAAACTATAAACTAATAAAATACTGAATATATTGGGGGGACATTTATTCAAACTACCACATGAAGGTACAGAGGCAGTAAAATGTTGGAGGAGCTAGTTGGGGAGAAATGAAGAATGGTGAGGATGTCTGAGATGTGAGAGGAGGTGAATGAGTCAGAGGTGGCAGTGAGCAGATGTCTAAAGAAGGGTGATAAAGGTCTAGAATGAACACCTTTAGGAATGAAGAAGAAAGGCTTCTGGGAAGTGTTGAGGCCATGGTAAGATTATAGCTTCACATTAGCATAGGAATGGAGCCCATACCTAAATTTAGGTATGTTTCTGGGTCCACAGCTTGGGATAGGCATATACTTAGGGTGAACAAGCAAACCATTGGTAGGTACATCAATCTTAGCCAGGAAATGAATGGAGGAATGGGTAGTGAGATAGATGAATGAGCAGAGTGAATGTTCCCAGCAGACAAGCATAAAGACGGGGGTAAGGTTATGAGGAAGCTCGCAGCACTCACTCTGGCAGGAAATCCAAGCAGGAGCTAATTAAGGGGTTTAAAGAGTCCTCGAAGTGCAGGTGACTACACCTCTGAAAAGCTAAACTCTGCAACTACACCCCAAATCCTAGCCTAGGGCAGCCCTAATCACTGTGGTTTTAGGAAGAGGAACTTAGCATGGTAGCCTCTTCTGGAAGCTGGAGTCATTGCTTCTAAACTGACAATGGGCTCCCTGACCTTATTTCTCTTTTTCTCTTTCTCCACATATCCTCATTTTTCTCCTTCAAGATGCAGGTCAGATCTTGCCTCCTTAATGAAACATGTCATGTCTCACATTGCTCTTCCTGGGTTTGACCTTCCATCACACACGGAGTTGGAGCTGTGTCCCATCTGAGTACTGGATCGCATACATTAACCTGTGCAATTTTCTATTCTATGAGCCATTGTGACGTGGCTCAAAGAACTAGCATATTTTGCAGCCAGAAAAACCTGGTTTGACATCCTAGCCCTTGCACCATCTGACAGGTCACTTGGTAACAAGCTTCTTGGTATAAGGTGATGGTCCCAACATTGAAAGGTGACAATCAGAACTGGAGATAATCTGTATATAGTTTATGCTCCAATACCTGGCACATATTAGGTGCTCAAAAAATTTAAAAATACATGTTTATTGTCATTGGTAATGTTTTGTTTTTAAGGAGGGAAGGTTTTTAATATTTTTATTTATTTGTGTGTGAGACAAGTTGAGAGAAAGAGACAGAAGTAGTCAGACACAGAAAAAAAAGAGAGAGTACGGGCATGCCAGGGCCTCCTGCCATTGCAAATAAACTCCAGACATAACTGGCTGTACATGGGTACTGGAGAATTGAACCAGGCCATCAGGTTATATAAGCAAGTGTCTTTAACCCTGAGCCATTTCTCCTGCCCTTCTTAAAAAATATCTTTATATATTTATGTGTGTGTGATAGAGAGAGAGAGAAATAGGCAGACACAGAAAGAGAGAGGAGAGAAGGTTTATATTGGCATTTGGCCTTGGGATGTTACAGTCCATAATGACAGAAAAGGCACTGAAGCAGGAGCTTCAGGGAGCTGGTCTCATTCAGTACAGTGAGGAAACAGAGTAATTAATGCAGTAATGTTTTTGATGGTGTACTATCTTATATCCCCAGACAGACTGCAGATCTCCTACAACAATAGGAAGCCCTCAGTTCAGTCCAGTGCCTGACCCTTTGCCTCAGGCCCACACTGGTGCATCTTCATCGGTAGATGGTGTTTGTGCCCATCACTGAGGACAACCACAGTTTAGTCCCCTCACTAGACTATAGCACCAGAAAGGGTGGCGACAGAAACTGAAGATAAGAAAATAGAGAGAGCTTCCAGGCCCATAGCAGATGGAATCCTGCCCCTGCCTTCAGAGAGAAGGCCCAGCAGGAAACTGAAGTCACCTAAGCTAGGGTTTAAAAAAAAAAAAACTAAAATGATGAAACTAGCAGCAGGTTCACAGAAGTCAAGGAGAGATGCCACGTTACCCAGGGAGTTCTGCCACCCTACACTGAAAGAGACAGAGAAAGGAATGCAATGGGGTTGCTAGAAGCCAATATGACCTAGAGCCCTGGAAGAGGTCCCTGCTATGAGGAGTACAGAGAAACTGCCCCAACCAGATCCGCTGTCCCAAGGGAGAAGGAAATAGGGAAGAAACACCATAACCTCTTTCTTCTCCCCTCAGTCCCAGTATGCTGCCTCCCATTGGCTGAAGGCAACATAAAGACAGAAAGAGGGTTATAAGCAGCCTAATAAGTGTAGTATGTAGAGATCAGCATCCCAAGGTAGAGAGATTTGGACAATGAAGGGCAGAAAAGGATGGGGTGGGAGTGGCAGATAGCATGTTACAGCACAATTAAGAATGCTTGAGACATGTTCATCAAAGAGCTAATAAAGGCTGGAGAGATGGCTTAACAATTAAGACACTTGCCTATGAAGTCTTAGGACCCATGTTCAACTCTCCAGGTCCCCCACAAGCCAACACAAAGTGATACAAGCACACAAGGTCACACATGCACACAAGGTGGTACACACGACTGGAATTCTATTAAGTGTGCCAATTCTCTCCCTCCTTCTCCCCCACTCTCTTTCTCTCTCTCTCTCTGACATTTTTTTAAGGCCAGTCTGTTGGGCTTGCCTCAAAAAAAAAAAAAAAAAAGCTAATAAACCTGAGACTACATACCCACTTTTGCAGATTGCTTAGTCGTTTAGGGATATAGACTAGGCAAACAAGAAGAACCTGCTTAGAAAGAGTTAAATCAAGACCTGCATGATGAGGATCTCTTAACTCTGCATGTGGTAACACATTAAGGCCATCTAACTCCCTCTTAGCCTGTCTTGGTCTCATATTCAGCTATCTCCACTGCATAGCAATACATTAAATGACAATAAACTGAGGCTTGGCCCAGAGACGTGAAGTAGCTCTAACTTGGAGAAATTTAGGACAATAAACTGTGAGCAAATGGGTGCTATTTAATTAAAGGAAAATCTCCCAAAGGATTTCATTGGAAGTGGTCATCACTCCAGAGGTCACGAAGAGCATGGCAGGGTCAGTAGCCATAGGAGAACTGGTGGCATTGGAGAGGAGACTCGAATGTAACTCACAGATCAGTGGTTATTTTCTTCCAGGAAGGGAATGCCATATTGGAAATAAGCTATCATGCTCAGGGGATTAATGGTGCAGGTCCTGCCGGGAGCAGGTGGTGGCTCAGCGGGCTGGAGAGACTGGAGCTGCAGGTCCCTTCCTTGCAACAACTGTGAGTTTTATTAAGAGATGCTTACATTCAATGCGAGTAGGGATTAAGCTGAACTCATCTTACCACCCATTTGACTCTGTTGATTAAGTTTCTTTGCTTGGGATGTGAATGCTTTGGAGCTGGAAAGGGAGAGCTAGTCCCTAAAACTTCATTGTCAAGTCCCAGAACCACCAGGAATCTAGGCACTTTCCATTTAGACCCTGTACCTATGATGGTTCCCATAAACATGAAATGTCAGAGGGGGGATGACAATATCCCAGTCCCTTTAATCTTTATCACTGTTATTTTGTGAAATGACATGTGAAAAATTTGTATGAAAAGACAGTATGATTATTGTAAAGGCCAAGAAATGTATCTTCATATACAAATGAGACATAAAGATAAGTTTTTCTTTTTGAATTAAATATGAATATTTATAATACACAAATAGATATTAAATATGTATATAACAGAAAATACATGTAGTACATATTGCATGTATTTTTAAAGTATATATATTTTCATTTATATAGAAATGTGCATATAGACACAGATATAGATAATATAGGTATCAATAAAGATGATATAGATATAGGTACATATAGATAGAGAAGATATAGATAAACATAGATATGTATGTAGTTTAAAACATCTCCCCTGTTGGTACCCTGTTCCAAACATTATTATTTCTCACCTGCATTGCTTTTGTTTGATTTTTTTAAACACTGAGCTGATTTCCAGCTTCCACCTTGGCACCCTACAATCAGTTTCCAATACAGGCCATGTTACCTGTCTGTCTATAACCCTTCAATTGCTTTTACTTCACTCACAAGGAAGTCCACGTCCTCCAGTGATGCAACAGTTCTCAGCTTGTGGCCCCCATCACCTCTCTGCACTCATCACCTCTGGTGCACGCCATCCCCCTCCAGCCATGCTGTTGCCCTTGGTTTTCCTCAAACATGCCCCATGTTTTGATTTCACAATGTAGGCATCCTCTTCATGGGTGGTCTTCCTACAAATATCTGCCTAGTGAACTGTCTCACCCACTTCTTTTCCTGTATCACTTCAATCAAGGTTGTGCTGACCATACCAATGCAAAAGTACTTTCACCCAGACGTCACAGTCACTGTACTCCTTGCCCTGGTCTATTTTCACTTCCACTATGAGTAGCATCCTATTGTACTAGTGTCCTTGTTCGCTGTGTTTGATGTTTGTTATCTATCTCCTTCTCTAGAATGTAGCTTTGCAAGGATAATGACCCACAGTTTGCAAGTGATTAGAATGGTGTCTGGACCATACAAGGCACTCAATAGGTATCTGTCCAATGTATGAACAAATAAATGAATGAATAATCTACCATGTCTCATACTTTAGCTACAAGTCTTTAGTCTATTCTTCTTGTACCTAGGGTAAATCTTGTAATAAATTAAAGTTTCATAAGGGGTAAGTGATATTGTCACTTATTCTACAAACCTCAAATAAGAACCCATTTTACCTAAACTGTCACGGGAGATGCGAAGAAATATAAGACATCCAAAGTGCTCCTCTAAGTAGCTATTTAAGATGTGATTGACATCATAGTGTCCCTGATATCTAGTTCTCCTTCTACAGAAGATACCTGGAAATTGCACTTCGTAACTGCCTTACAGGTGAGCAGGTTATGTGACTAATTACCAATGAAATATGAGCAGGAAAACATGTCCCATCCAGGAAGAGTCAGTGAAAAGTACACCCTACCATTATGCCATCGCCAAAGACATGCTGTACTCCAGGGCTCAGTTCCTGGATAAAAGATACCTCTCCGGCTTGCTTTGAGTCCCCACATGTAGGCCAGATGCTTGAAGAATTAGCTTGAGCTGCAACTCACTTATACACAAAAAATAAAGCTCTGTAGTAAACCACTGACATTTGGAAATATTTTGTTTCTGCATTATCAAGTCCTTCTTAATGAACACAGAGGCCAATAAACTATGAAACTACTAAGAACAATAAATGCTATATGAATATTTTCATGAAATTGAATATTTAAAAGTGGCCAGTAAGAGGGGTGGGGAGATGACTTAGTGGGTACAGTTCTTGATACACATGCCAGACACATACCAGAATGTCTGTAATCCTAGTGTGCACACAGAAAGAAAGGAGGCAGAGACAGGAGAATCCTGAAGACCTCTGGCCAGCAAGCCTGATGAACACAGCAACGACCAACAGAGAGCCTGCGTCAAACAAGGTGGAAGGTGAGGACTGACATCAGAGGCTGTGCTCTGACCTCCACACATGCACCATGGCACCACTGTTTAAGAAGATCTCGCGTATTCGAAGGCTTTTGGGTAGACTGAAAGAAAGAATCAAGGGCATTGCCAAGGGAAGTGGGATTTAGACAAGCAGGAAAAAAGAGTCTTTAAGTTGAGGAAATGGCTAGAAGATGGTGATAATGATGAACATCTATGAAGACAGGCCACGGAGGGCAGGAGTCAGTGAGAGGAAGCCAGCAGAGATCACAGGGATGGGCTGCTCATGTCACCCATCAGTGGAGCCTGACTTGCAGAAGCATCAATATTAGACGGGTCCTGTGAAAAGAAGCAGACTTCATAGGAGCAAGTGCTACCTAAAATTCAGTTTATCCTTTTTGTTGATTTAGGGTAGCTGTTTAATTAGTTTTTACCATTGTGCATTGTTTATGGTCATCATTTCCATAGAAGGTAAAAGTAAGGAAGTACTATTGCTCTTGAAATGTAGACAACATAAGTAAGTATCCTGCATCCCTCGCCTGTCCCCATGCCGCACTCTGATTTAGCAGTGTCTCTGACCTGGTGAATTGCTTCTAAATCATATCACTGGGTTTCCTGAACCTCTACTGTGCAGAACTTCTCCCACAAGACAACCTCACTAGAGCTGAGAAAACACATCTTCTCTTGGTGTTTCAAGTGAGATATTGCCTGGTAGTAAATGCAGTAAGTCCAAAGAACATTTGTTTTCTGGAAATAGCATCATCTTTGAAGAAGAAAATCCCACAGACAAGCTGACAAGCTCAATTTGGAGCCCATCATGGACAGTCCCTGGTCAAGCATAAGCGTTGAGCACGAAGCAAACCAAACTTGGAGGGAGCACTGCAGAGAGGCAGTTCCTTCTCAGCTGTGGCTCTGGCGAGGAAGTGCATGGTAATAAAATGTGGGCTTGGCTGGGGCTGGGGAGATGATGCAGTCAGTAAAATGCTGGCTATGCAAGCATGAGGACCCAAGTTCATACCTCCAGAACTCACATTTAAAATAACATGCAATGCGTGATGGCATGTGCTTGTAATTCCGGTGCTGGGGAGGTGGAGACAGGAAGATCTCTGGGGGTCATTAGTCATCCAGTCTAGCCTACTTGATGGCCTTCAGGCCCGTGAGAGACCCTGTCTCAAACACGCTGAAAGGAACCACTCTAGAGGTTGTTCACATGCAGCCACACACACATATACACAAATACGGACTTTTTACTAGACCCCAGCTGCATACACATTGCTCACAGCTCTATTTGAGTATATATAGATAATTCTCACAGAAAAGAAATAGACAGGGGAGCCGGGCATGGTGGCTCACGCCTTTAATCCCAGCACTCGGGAGGCAGAGGTAGAAGGATCGCCATGAGTTCGAGGCCACCCTGAGACTACATAGTGAATTCCAGGTCAGCCTGAACTAGAGTGAGACCCTACCTCGAAAAACCAAAAAAAAAAAAAAAAGAAAAAAGAAAAAAAAATAGACAGGGGCCTAACTACACCAATATCATTCAGGCTCCTTTCTTTCCAACACCTTCACAGCCAAGACTTTTCTTGCACTCAAAGAAGAACAATCTCAGGAATTACTTTCAGAAAGAACTTATAACATAGACCACTAATACAAAGTAAAGATTACCTACAGTGCTAAAAATGGGGTAGAATTGAGACGGATACAAACATAGCATATGAAGGAAAGGCCTATTTTAGGTACATTCTTATTTGTGGAAATTGCAATAAATTGGTAGAAGATACATTCTTTGAAAAGAGAGGCTTTCTTTTTCAATTTTTTATTTATTAGAGAAAAAGGGAGAGAGAAACTCCAGATGCACCAGCCACTTTGTGCTTTACATGGGTACCGGAGAATTGATCTTGGGTCATTAGGCTTTGCAAGCAAGTACATTTATCCTCTGAGCTATCTCCCCAGCCTGACAACGAGGTTTCTTCAAAGCCCACTGGAATTTCATTTCCAACTTCTCTTTTACTAATGTGGAATGTCTGCTCTGTAAGGTCTGTGTATTTCACCACACCAACTCTCTCTCTCTCTCTCCCTCCCTCCCTCCTTCCCTCCCTCTTCCTTTCTTCCTTCCTTCCTTCTCTCTTGCTCTCGCTCATGCTCTCGCTCTTGCTCTCTCTTTGAAAAAACACACAAAAGGCATAGTGGAGAGACTAGGGCTTGGGAGAATGAACACTGCAGCCAGGCTGCCCAGTTCCAAGGCAATGGTAATGGCCTGCCTTGTTCTGTCATCTCTGGGTTTCCAACCTGTGGCTGTCGTCTCCAGAGGAAGGAAAGCAGCCAGCATACCAGCTCAGAACACAAGTGGGAAACCCTGCTAGTCTTTTTGTCTGCTACCATTTATTAGAATAATAAAGAAATGTAAAAATGCAATAGTTCCTAAGCATCTCAGTAACTCCACTCCATCTGTGCTCACATTTAAAATAACTCATAATTCCAGCACAGGGAGGGGATCGGAAGCCAGTCACCCTCTCCCATTGCAGGGCTCACAGTTATGAGAAAGGAGGCATCATTGCTATGTGGGAAATCCAGAAATGCTTTCTAAAGGCCAAAGGAGTTTGGCAGAGCCTGGAGAAACAGCTCATGTTAATATGTAATATGGTCAGCAATGGCAAATGTGCTTCAGATGTGGGTGTTGACAAGGACAGAGATGTAAAGAAGCAAGGGCTTTGTCAGAGATGGCACTGTCCTTATTGTGAGGGACATAAATGCATCCATATGTCTTTATATATGACAAAGAACATTCCATGCTACAAAATACATCTCATTATCTGATTATATTTTCACAATTGATCTTCTGAGTTGGCCAGATACACGATTCTTCATGTCACAGAGAATACATTCAAGCTCAGAGAGAAAAACATGTTCAGTTTTTAAAAATGATTAATATGAATTTTAATCTCACCCTATCAGTTGATTCTAGGTTCAGGACATTTTCCAAATACCTTGTCTTTTCTCCATTTTCCCCTTCTATATTTTCCCCTTCCTTATTCTTTTCTTCCCTTACTTCTCCTCTTTCTCTCTCTCCATCTCTCAGTCTTGTGCTTAGAGGAAGGTTACAACAGATGAGTCAAACACCTAGAATGGGACTAAGTCTATGCCTGCCTTCATTTTCTGATGAGGAAGGAGACAGCTAGCCTCTCCATATGTGTCATCTGCTTTCTACCTGAGGACTGGAGTCCCCATAGTCTCTGGCCACTGGAGAGTTGAATGGACTGGAAGCCCAGAAAGTCCATGAAGCCCAGAGAGTACTTCTCAAGAGACCCATCTTCTGGGTCCTTCTGCACCAAGGGCATGAGAGCCTAGTGTACAAACAGGAAAGTGGAGAAGAGAATGAGATCCTAGGAAAATAACCACAACTGAGAGAAAGAAAATGTCAGTATGGCTGGCTGGGTTGCTTGAACTCGGGGATCTAAAATGCATATACGGGCTCTAACAATAAATAAAATCAAATAGAAAAGAATGGAAGCACTGAGAAGGAAAATGTCAAACTACATATGTAAATGTCACTCCCAGACAGTCATTCCTGGCTATGCCTTCCTAACTGGACCAGCAAATTATCATAAACCAGAGACTTGAGAATACGAAGAAAGACAGAAGCTGGTCACTGGGGGTGTTTCTGCTTCCAGTGACCTCTACAGTCCTCCTTGGCTTGCAATCATGGATGCCGCCAACAGACACCCTGAGCTCTGGGGACATGAACACACACACATACCAGGGATCCATCCAGACTTGCATTTACCAAGGAATCCCAGGCCAAGAGCCTCTAGACTTGCTTGTTTTTTTAGAACAGATTGCATTTCTTATTTAGGGGGTAATATTTAAACTAATTTTAACGTTAGTAATGGGTTTTATTATGGCATTTTATACATATATGTAACACTTTATTCTTAATCATCTCCCTCTCTCCTGCCCTCCCTAGCTCTCCTTACTGGTTCCCTGTTGTCTCCCCTAAATACCCCCCTTCCTTTATACAAAGCTATTCTATTACCCTATCCTTAGATCTATTTCCACTCTCCTAGTCCCCTTTCTATTTTTCCTGTGCATGCATACACACACACACACACACACACACACACACACACATACACACACACACACACAATCAGTAAGCTTCTCATTTCTGGAACAAAATGCCTGCCCAGAAGCAACTGATGGAAAGAAACGTGTTTAATTTAGCTTACATTTTGAGGTAACATTTCATCATGGCTGGAAAGGCATGGTAAGTTGGAGCAGGAATCCCACATCATCTTACAATACAGTCAAGAAGCAGAAAGAGAAAAAAAAACAAAACATCAAGTGGGGCTGGAGTATAAAATCTCAAGGCCCACCCCTGGTGACCCACTTCTTCTAGCAAGAAGTCCTAAATGCACCATAACCTTCCTGAATACTGCCACCAACTAAGGATCAAGTATTCAAACACGTGAGCCTATGGGGGGACATTTCATATTCAAATGCCTGTGTGTGTGTGTGTGTGTGTGTGTGTGTGTGTGTGTGTGTGATCTGTCTGTCTCCAGGCTCTTCATATAAAAGAAAACATGCATTTGTCTTTCTGAAACTGGTTTATTTTGCTTAACATAATAATCTCCAGTTCCATCTATGTCCCTGAAAATGTGATTTCATTCTTTATAGCTGAAGAAAATCTTACTGTGTATATGACTCTGATCAGCTCTAAGATGTTCCCATAGAAAGACTCTGATAATCTCATCCAGTATTCCTAAGAAAGGGCCTTCCAAGTCACTGTCCTTGTAATGACCATGTCTCAGCGCATGGAACAAGGATGCAGAAGAAACAGACTTCCTGCAACAGGACACACACACATCATTTTCCTCCAATACCCAACACAGAAATACGGAAAGCATTGAGAAGTTCTTGCCTTGGCTCCACCCTCATTGGGAGCATTAAGGACAGGGATGGCAGCCTACCTCCAAAATTCCTGCCCACTGTTCAGAGCTGGTATAAAGAGGAGCAGCAGAAAGCCTTGCCCACCTTCATCTACTCCTCATGCATTCCGCATTTCTGAGGAAGCTGTTGCTGACTTTTGTGGCTCAGCTGTTCCATGACCACCTGAGAAGTCCCTAACTCTGTGCTTCCTTAGTCACGAGAGCCTTTGAACTGGTTTTTATCCCATCCATAGGGCCACTCCTCTGGGATGCCAACCGACTGTGGCTTTTTCTCTTTCAAGCATCCAGAAATGCCCAAGTGTAGAAATTTGAAAAAGAAGTTGGTATACTTCTTATATTGGTCTCTGTTCTACACCAAGATTTTCTGGGGTTTGGTTTGGTTTTGTTTCCTATTTTAAACTTACCCTTAGTGATTTTTCTGGCCTTTTCCTTTGATATCTCTGGGGTACTTGCTGGTACACAGAAACAGAGAACATTTTTGTTTGTTTTTTATATTATATATGTGTGATGTCAGTACATGTATTTGTGCATGTTTGCATGTGCTTGGTTGCATATGTGTGCATTGTGTACATGCACATGTGTGTACATGCATGTGGAGGCCAGAAGTTGATGTTGGATATCTTCCTTGATCCCTTGTCACCTGTTTATTTAGGCATAGTCTCTCACTTGAATCCAGAGCTTGCCAATTCAGCTAGCCAGTTTGCTATAAAGAATGAAACCACATTTTCAGGGACATAGATGGAACTGGAGATTATTATGTTAAGCAAAATAAACCAGTTTCAGAAAGACAAATGCATGTTTTCTTTTATATGAAGAGCCTGGAGACAGATCTCACGCACACACACACACACACACACAAACACTTTACCCATGTAGACATCTGCCCAACTCCAGAACATTGTTTTTATGACACTTAAACTGAAGTTACTCTAAGAGGAAAAAAAAACCTGAAGTTGAATAAAAAGAATTGAAGTTTATGCAGGTGAAAAGTAACTGGGGGCAAAGTAAATAAATGTATGGGTGACAAAAATAACAATATTATGAGAAATACCTAGGGACTCTAGCCATGCTTGAGCCAAAAGTTTTGAGAGAGCAGCAAGAAACATGAGATCAGAGTTCTAGAACTCACTCACTGGCTAGTAGCTATGTAGACATGACCAAGCCCGTAAGACATACCCTGAAGCCTTCACTCCATCAGAAACACTCCGTGATGATGAGCTGACTGGCTGGAGTCTTGTAGAGAATGTCCCAACACCTGCCCCTGATCAAACAACATGTCAGATTCTAGCCAGTGCCACTGCAGAGCCCACGCCTCCTTAAGCATGATGGTTCTAGGACCAGGACTGACTTCCCTTAGCACTGCTTTGCTCCTCACCACCATCCAGACCTCAGGGCTGGGTGCATAGAAAGGTTGTTGCATGCTATCACCATGGGAAAAACCATGCATAGACGCAGGAGGCCCAAGTTTTAGCCTGGGACCTAATTATCTTATCTTATCTTGGACCTAATTCTCTGATCATCTGCTTTCTCACCTTTAAGATGGGGCTAATAATATTTTGGGGCTACATTACTTCTTGAACAAAAAAACCCAGATTAAGAATTCCTTACACTCATATATGATTTCCAAATCTTAAACGAGACCCCCTGTCATTCACAAATTCTATAACTCTACCTTTGTTTGAAAGTGATCCCAACATTGGGCTAGGGCGATAGCCTTGCAAGTACAAGAAACTGAAGTCCATCTCCGGTACTTATGTAAAGATGCTGTGTGGCAGCACATTTTACTATCCCAGAGCTGATGAGGTGGATGCGGGAGAGTGTGCAGGGCTTACTGACCAGCCAATGTAGCCTAACTTGGTGAGCTCTCAGCCAATGAGAGACCTTGTCTGAGAAAACTAAAAGTGGATGATGTTCTTGAGGAATGACACCCGAGGTGTCATTCTTGCCTCCACACACATCAGGTACATGTACACTCCCCCACACAAACACATACACACGTACATGGACACACACATACACAAACACATAAATAGTTACTTCAAAATTCTGTAACATAACACTAAGTCACTGTTTTGCTGGGATCTTAATTTTATTTTTGGTAGGAGAGTTAAGTGAGTAAGTGAATATAGCAGGTTACCCAACACTCACCCACCCCCGAGGGAAGAAGTGCACTGCACTGCTGCTGAGAGATCTAAAGGTGTGCTGTTACTTGCTATTTTATGTCTATGGTATCATAGAGTGTCCTGAATTCCCGCATTATCTTTGCCTGTCCAGTCTAATCTTTCTCATCTTCATAGAGTTGTTGCAGCATCTCCTGACTACATGGTTTACTTCTCCTGGATGCCCTGTGGACAATCTTTAATACTGCAGCTGGTATGGTCTTTGAAAATCACAAGATACATGCCATTGTTCCTTCATTCAAATTCTCCCATGTCTCTCCTGCATACTCATCAGACCCAGGATTTTCTGAGGGAATATTTTTGTGGCAAGCCCACAGAAGGTACTACATAAACATTTGTAGAATGAGGTTGCAATCACTGTATTGCATTTGTAGAGAGAGGGAATTATACATGACTATGTTTTTCATGTGTTTGAGATTCACGAAGGCCTCGGGATATAATCTCACAGATGTCAAGACTCACCCACACTACAGTAGTAAATAATCCATACATATTTAATTGTATATGGAAGTGAATTGAACAACACCTAGATCCACATTTCTAGACAATGCCCAGAATCGGTGTACAAATAAATCCATTATTGTGCATTAAAAAATGAGATTAGCACACGTGTGCCCCAAGAGGGTGAGTTACAGGAGAGGGTAAGATAAGGGCAGACAGCCCTCCTGGGCTGACCTGGGATGGGCACGTAGTACCATCCGCAGAGGAAGGGAGGGCAGCTGAGCCCCACAACTGGCTGAGAGAATTCTGTGGAGTATGTTAATTTCTGTGGGACTTCGGAGGCCCCATAACTCTTGGAGATTAATAAGAAGCTGGGAAGTATCTGTCTTTGCCGGCTGCTTTCATTTGCGCAGTAATAAAGCTCGCCTTTCTTGTTTAATAAAAACAATGTGGAAACAAATGGTTCTGTGCACAGAGGAACTTTAGAGAAATGAATTCAGCAGCACGGAGGGAAGCGCTTCATCACACTCCCAGCTCCCCAGTCTGCAGAAGAAGCCATGTTTCCTCTCAGTTTCTGTGCCCCATGCTCACACATGCTACCCCACATATTAGTGGCTCACCTGGACTCTTTACCCTAACACACCAGGCAGGTGAGCAGAACATAAAGTGACAGATGAGCCCTCACCTCTGCAGTCCAGCACTTCCTGTAATGTAAACAGGAAGCTGAGGCTAGGTTCCTGAGACCCCTGTATCTAGAAGGAATTGGACAGAAGTCCAGCCCCACACTGATAATAAATCCGCCGAAGAGGAACAAGCTTTCCTGTAAAGAGAAACCTACTTGGGGAGACAAACAGGCAGAAGACATGGATTGCTGACAGGCTCCAGAAAAAAAACGGGGTCCCATGACTCATTGATCATAGTCAGGTAAAGCCCAGGGACAGTAGACTGTTGCTGTCCAACTGCCTCAACCCCCCAAGCCCAAGCACAGTTAAACAAGCCATTGCGGACCTAAAACAAGGCTGTGATGCCTGCATGATTATTTTTTCTCATTGGAGATTTGGAGCTTGTAGCATACGTAGAGCATAAAAAGCAACAGGCTTTGGTAGAAAGTTGTATTTCCTCTTTAGCATCCTGTGTGACCACCTGAAGGCTGATGAGGACCTACTTGGCACGTAGAATGGAGACAAAGATTAGTGGAGCAACTCCCCACTGGAGAGGAGTCAAGAAATAACTGGATTTATTAACTGCCTACTGTGTGCCCTGCCCTGCTGGCCACCATCCTCAGGGGGACACATGAATCACTGTAATGAATTAGAACCTCATTAAATTAGACAAGTCGGGGGTCTGGCCTATCTGCATTAATGAAGATGTGATTTATTAACTATCTTTAAAGAAATGCAGTTTTATTACTTTCAAGTGTAAGCATTGATTCATATCAAGTGCCAACAAGCACTGCCAAGTGGAGGTCCTGATGGCCCTGCCTTAACGAAAAGATAAGATTAATTTGTAATTAACAGCATCCATTTGCATGGAAACAATTAATGGGCTAAAACCCTCATAAAAACAGTGCAATCTATTAACTAGATTAATAATGCCCCCCTTAGAATCTAGGATAACTTATTAGTTTTTTCCAGAAAAGGCAAAGGTCAGATTTCCAGGGGCTTGAATGCTATGCTGAGCCCAGAGAAAATTATAAAGATGTCCAAGCTTGTTTCCAGGGTCCCCAGCTCCCTTATCTCTCTTTCCTTCTCAGTTCTTTCAGCTTGAATTTATTAGGGAGTTGTGAGAAATTTAGAAAGAAGAATATAGGATAGCCCTTGACCTCAAGGAGCAACTAGGCTGGTTGAGAAGACAAGACATACACATGTTAAAAGATTAGGGAGACATCCAGTTGCTGGAGCAAGGCTGTGCATGAACCACCAAGGGCCAACTTGGCTGAGTTAGTTATGCTAGTCACTGTAGGGAACCCTTAACTTGCTTATGCTAAGAAGAAAGCAACTTCGCAAATAACCATTACAACTTTTGCAAATCCTGATATGGAAAGATTAAGGCACAGAGTTCTCTATACTATGGTTTCATGAACATAGCTAAGTCCTGGGCTTCAAAAGTGGCTTCACAGTGTACCATATCCCCTGCTGCTTGGACATGGACATCCCTTCTAGAATAGAGATTTGTTCTGTGACTCTTACTTGATCAACAAGTGGTATTATATGATGTCTGTGGTCAAAACCTAAGAAGATCCTATAGCATCTGCCCAGCCTCTTAAGAGTTTTAAAGCTCTTATTCTGGAAGAAGCAATCCTCTGTGTGAGAAGTGCAACTACCCTGAGACTGGCATGCTGTGAGGAAGCCCAAGCCAGTCAGATGGAATGGCTGAGTGTACAAAGAAAGATGCATGGACAGTTCTCAGCTATCCAAGCCACTTCTGTGAACATACCAGACATTTCAATAAAGACTCTATAAGCCTAGGTGAGCTCAGTGTCAATCAACTCTACCAGTAACCATAAGACCATAATTGAAGAAAATACCCCAACAAAGACCTGTGACCACAAGCTGCATCTAATCAAATCCATACAACCATTTGTTCTTGTGATTCTATACAATAGATACCCAGAACCAACTGGTAAGTTATAAATGTTGGAGTTCAAAGCTTAACCATCATGCCATACCCGTGTTAGTTTTACAGACCATTGTGTGATAGATTTGGGTGCTCCCCACAATATTCTTCCTTCATCTCTCAGTTGGAGAGCCCCAAACAGGCCTGCCTACACCTTCATTCCCATCCTCTGAGAATGATATTTAGTTTGTAAGTGACTTCCAAGTAGCCATAGCCCTGCCAAGCTTCCAGGAATTGGCATATATGAGGCAGGTTCTAAACCACTGGCCAGAGAGAAGACTGTAAGCGTCCCTAAGACTCATTTTCAGGCCCTACTTGTAGCTGTTATAAAATGCTATTCTAAGTAGCCTACTCTGGTATGCATTCCTAAATAGTGGTTTCTACTTTTTAAGTTCACAGGATGCCTCTGTCTCTCTGGTGCCTTGCTGCCCTCTGGATACATGAAGTTTTGGTTTCTGAGTTCTGCTGCTACCTTCTTTTTCTTGGGACTTAGGCAGGTATCACTGAACTTAGTTGAGCTCATTTAAATCCCTGGACCTTTGGTCTACCCTGGTCAACCTCACTTGTGACATATTGTAGCTTGACGGTCTTCTGGCATCAAAATCCCAGACCCATGTACATGGTGGTGGACAAAAAGTGACAAGTGTTTAAAACATATACCACTATAGCCTGCCACCAGCTTATCACTAATAAAATGAAAAATGTGTTACAAAATACCTGACATCCTTACATTATGGGTTAAGTAAGAAGAACTTCCCACAAAGTTCTTTTGTTACATGTACACACACACACACACACACACACACACACACACACACACACACACCATGGGTAGACTCTCCCTTCACTGTTGCTATCTCCAAGATGTTACTTGGCTCCCTTCCATAGCTTGGAAGCAAACTGGGAGTTCCATTGAAAATGAGAATGAAAAAAACGGAAGAAGCCTTCTTCCTCCTTCCTCTCATCTGTCCACCCTGTCAACCCTGAGGGCGTTAAAGAAAGCTCCTGCTGAGAAACTTGCCTCCCAAGGACAGCAAGAGACAAGCAAGTACACATCTCGTATGGAACACTTTTCCTAGACAAAACCCTGGATGTGACTAAGGCAAATCAGCCAAAGGTCAAGACCTCTAATCTAGAAACACACCGAGTATAAGTTTGAACTCTCTCGCTTCCTGACTTTGTGACTTTGAACAAGTTCTTTAACCTCTAAGAATACTTTCTTCTTCTGTAAAACAGGATCATTGGCGCCTATTACATAAAATTAAATGAGAAGAGACTTTCAAATCCCTTATACCTAATACTCAATAAATGATATCTATTAGTGATGGTCAAATAGACACTGATTTTCATATTTTTGAATCAATGTGTAAGTTTTCAATATTTGGCTTCAAACTGTACCTGTAAATTTAATTTATATGAATAGGGTAAGTTGCTTTCTCCTATTAGATTTTATTGAATACTCACAAACCACTACCATAGCTACATTTTTATAATGAAAATGAGATTCAGAGAGAAACATTGACTTACATTCTTATTCTAGATCTGTAAGTTAAGAATTTGAGGTTTAGACACAGAAATGATTCGGCCAAGGTGGCACAGTCACCCGGCCATTGAACTTGAAATTGGACTTGAAGCCCATGCCCTTCACCACAACCTCAATAATGTCATGATTCATTACCTGCACAGACACTGGTGTGTGCACCATTCATGGAAAAGATACCAGATGGGAAGAGAAAAAAGTACCCAGACTTCCAGCTGAAGAAGGCATGATCTAGCAGGAGAGAAATATTTTTAATGAGGGCTAGAGAGATGGCTCAGTAGTCGAGCTACTTTGCTTGTAAAGCCAAACAATGTAGATTCAATTCCCCAGTGACCATGGAAAGCCCAGGTGCACAGTGGTGCATGCATCTGGAGTTCATTTGCAACAGCTGAAGCCCTGCAGTGCCTATTCTATCTCTCTGCCTCTCTCTCCCTCTCTCTCTCTCTCTCTCTCTCTCTCTCTCTCTCTCTCTCTCTCTCTGCCTCTCTCTCCTTGCAAATAAATAAATAATATAAAAAATATCTCAATGAATAATAAAACTTCAAGATTATGTGCTAATTTAAGAAAGGCTTTAGAATTTCAAACACAACAGGGGCTGGAGGGATGGCTTAGCAGTTAAGGCATTTGCCTGCAAAGCCAAAGGACCCAGGACCCACATTAGCCAGATGCACAAGGTGGTCCATGCATCTGGAGTTCATTTGCAGTGGCTGGAGGCCCTGGCATGCCCATTCTCTCTCTCTCTCTCTCTTCTCTCTCTCTCTCTCCTTCTTTCTGTTTGTCAAATAAATAAATAAATAAAAATAAAATATTTTTTAAAAAAATTAAACATAGCACCTTAGAGACAAATAAGGGGGACATATTTCAGGATCCTTCTAGGAAAGGACAGAACATTTATATTTGAGAAATGTATCAGCCCAACCTTGTACTTGGGTACAAGGATTGAAAATATATCAAAGGAAAGCCCTTCCTTCTCCTACATGTAGATAGGAGCTATTGTAGGGGCATGGAGAGAGTGTGTTTGGCATCTTTCACACATTATTTGTCATTATTTGTGAATCACTGTCACACTCTGGAGGTGTAGTCTACTGAGCCCCAGAGGAACCATACTCCCTTCAAGTAGTACCAAATTCTAGGCTTCCTGCCCCCCAACACACTTTTATCTTCAGAATGACCCCAAGACATTTAAATTGGGATTACACAGTGCTTCTGGTTGGTAAAGAGTACAGCAGGTCAGAATGTGGCCAGGAAGGAGTGAAGGAAGAAGCGCCATGGCTGCGACTGACTGAGCCAGCAGATCTATTTGGCCTCACTTCCCAGAGCTTCCTCTCTGCAGGCCCCAGCTAGGGCTAGTGCCAGCCTCCAGCAATGTGACACCACAGAGAAACCTTGCCACACTCCATTTGAATTACCTTGGGACTTTAGGCTAATGTAGCTATTAGAAGCTCATGAAACAAGCAAAGACGGAAAGGGACGAGGAATTCTCAAGTGGTTATTCTCAGTGAGCTCATCAGCAAGGACATCCTAACTGACCAGCTGTGTGTTTCCAGCACAGAGCAGGGTGTTGTCAAAAGACAGGATAAGAGGGCTGGAGAAATGGTTTAGTGGCTAAGGCACTTGCCTGTAAAGCCAAAGGACCCATGTTTGATTCCCCAGGATCTTCATAATCCAGATGCACAAGGTGGCACATGTCTGGAGTTAATTAGCAGCAGCTGAAGGCCCCAGCACACCCCTTCACTCTCACTCTCTCTTTCTCTCTCTCTCTCTCTCTCTCTCCTTCTCTTGGTCTTTTTCAAATAAATAAAATATAATGAATTGTTGTTTTTTTAAATGAAGAAAAGACAGGAAAAGAAAACAGTACCTATGGTGGCAAGTAGAACATTAAAGTAGAGCCAACACAAAACTGGTGACAAATGTGAAATATGGAGAATGGAAAGTAAAGATGGAGACTGATTTCTTTAAATAATAGTTATGATTGGGGCTGGAGGGATGGCTTAGCAGTTAAGGCATTTGCCTGAAAAGCCAAAGGACCCAGGTTCAATTCCCCAGGACTCACATTAGCCAGGTGAACAAGGGGGACACACACATCTGGAGTTTATTTGCAGTGGCTGAAGGCTCTGGTGCACCCATTCTCTCTCTCTCTCTCTCCCCTTCCTCTCTTTCTCTGTCAAATAAATAAATAAATAAATAAATAAATAAAAAATAAAAATACAATATTAAAAAAATAACAATAGGTATGTTGGGACAGGATAAATAGATAAAGAAAGCTTTTCCAGGTGGAGGGACCAGTTTGGATAAAGTCTGGGAGGACAAAATGAACAAGGCAGGTACCCAGAATGTTGAAGACACAGCTTGCTAAACCCCCAAGTCACATTATAAATATGAACACACAGAGCTTTCCCCCAGTAAATTTGGAGATCAGAAAGACTTGTTCTTATAAGTTTCCAGGTCACGATCCACTCTGAGGATCTAGAAGTGAGAAACTAGCCAAATTTCCTACTTTAGACACAGATTCCTTTCAGAGAACCCTGAGATGTTGGCAGGCTGAGTTCTGCTCCAGAATCCCAAATAAAGTATGCCATAGAGTTGTGCGTATCCTCTCTTGGTAGAAGGGTTATTCTGCAACAACCAAGATTGTTTCCCACAAAACGCCTTTCTCGTGATCATCCCTGCTGTGAATGTGCTTCTCCTTTACTCGGTGTCCTCTCTTGTCTGTGGCTCTTTACCAGGACACCACAGGATTGCTCAGGGGTTCTAGGACTACTGCCCTCCTAAAAGTCCCTGAACTGACTGATCATCTGCTTTCTCTCAGCACACAGTGCAGGGCCCAGCTACCACTTGCTTCCAGAACCCTGGCCTCTGTGCTTTGGCCACAAAGGAAAGCCAGTCTAAGGATCCCATCTGGCCATGTGGTATACATTTGGGGATGTCTAATGGCAATGAACTGTCATGAGAAATGTCAAATTAAATTACAAGAACCTCTCCCCTCAACTGTTCTTCTTTCCCTACTAACACAATACTTTCAAAGCTGTGGGAAGTAGGAAATTATTCACTTTCTTTTAATCAAGGACACTCTTTAAGATGCTTAAGTACAATACTATTTAAAAATGGGCAGTTTTATATAAAGAGAAGAAGAAAAAGTATAGTGGGAATATACAGTATATCAGATTGAATTAGTTTTTCATGCCACAACATGTAAACAAATCTGTTTAATTAGAACACCTTGTTTTTATTGCATTCTGAGCAATTTTTCAATGATGAGAAGAAAATAAGACAGCGGGGAAGAGATTCAAACATTTCTCAGGCACCCCCTGAGCTGAGACGTTCTCTACTTGCTCTGATGACCCCAGTTCCTGAGGTGTCCCCTCATATTCTCCATAAGCGCCCCTGCTACCTCTCTTCTTACTCCCCTGCCCTTAACTACCTTTAAGTCAACAAATTCCATTTGCAAAGATTTCAGCAGATTTTATGAATGGGGGAAAATGAGGTGTGTTCTCTGGCATTATTAAAACTTGGCATCCCAAAAACTGAAGGGAGGGGAATCCTTCAAAGTCCACAAGGACTCAACCGAACCCAGACAGAAGAGCAAGCCCTGGAGCAGAGTCATGTGTGATTTCCTATCTGGTGCTGAGTGTGGGCTTCAGGCTCTGTCCCCTGCTCAGGCCTCTGCCTCCTTAGGAGACTTGTCCATGTCTCACCTACATAGTGAGAGCTTGACAGAGATCCCTGATAGCTCACACCAGGGATCCTGACCTGTACTTAGCAACTACCACCCCACCACGCCAGCCATAATCCAGGGAGGCTTAAATCAAGGAATCTGAGAAAGATTTACAGAAAGCAGGTAATTATCCATCACCCCACTCAGAGCTTAGAGGATGTTCTGACCTCCCCCACACTCTCCTACAGGGGTTCTCTCCTCCCTAAAGTAAATACTCTCTGCTCCTTACATCCACCCACACTTCCCTCCTCACATGCATCATGGCACACATACCTGCAGGGGTGTATGTGTTTGTATTTCTGGTTTCTGGTTGGTTTCCTAACAAGCAGAAGATTTAGCTTTTAATCCATCTGTTGGGTGCAAAGCATAATATATTCTGGGAGTGGATTAGGGACTAAATTTGGGAAATGTGTTGTCAGATGTGGGTTTGCAATGCAAGCTTGTTGATAAGAGTGGCATTCGATGTCTGAAGGCCCTTTTGGAGTCACTGTGTGAGGAGGGTTGAAGACTAGGAGAGCTACAGGTGTGGGAAGCTCACCATTCTCAGGATGGTGGAGATACCGCAATTGAGACAGTCTATGGTCTCTTCTTCCTCTGCTTCCACTCTCCTACCCTATGGAAAGCATAACACCTTCCAGAGCATAATATCACCATCAGCATACCAGCATATTTAGTCACACACGGCAGTGAGAGCTACGAAGAAAGCACAACTCTCGATGTCTTTCCTGGGTGTGTTCATTTTTTGGCATGTGTGTATGTGTGTAGTATGTTTGCATGCATGTGGGCACACACGTATGTGTTTCCCTGTATATTTGGAAGCCAGAGGTTGATGTTGGGTGTCTTCCTCAATTGCTTTCCACTTCATTTTACTGAGGTAGGTTCTCTTACTTGAACCCAGAGCATGCTACTTCAGATACTTTTATCAGATAGCCTCTATCTCCCCAGCCTTGTGTTTCACGCAGGCCTCCACATCCATTGGCATTTATGTGAGTGGTGGGGAATCCAAAATCTGACAATTAGGATTCAGTGGCAAATACTTTAGCCATTGAGCTATCTCCCCAGCCTCCAAGTATGTGCATTTTAGTGACAAGCAAAGCCTATCATCCTATACAGTAGAAATATGGGCATTGGCCAACAGAGGTGATCTTGAAGGGTCAGACAGAGGCCTTGCTCAGAGGAGCACTCCCTGGACCTCTTACCGCCAAGGGCCCCCAGGAGCACTGTGGTTATTAAGGCACAGATCCCCTCTTGATCATGGAAGTGCTGAACATGGCTCAAGTGTGGCTTATTCCTGACACTGTTGGTTACATCCCTCTCATGAGTGCTGGGTCCAAAGGGAGTGTGTCACCTGGTATTCAGGACTCAGACTCCAGTCAGTAAAACAGCAGCAGTAGAGTTACAAGGTAAGCAATAGGAAGCACTGACAGTTGAAGGGATCAATGAGGGTGCTGTAGATACTGAGAACCACCTCTCCTTCTTCCACATAGACTAGAGCATCAGAGAAAATAGCAGGGGTTCTAGAGAAAATCAACAGTAATGAAGTCCTGTGCCCATCATCCCTGGCTGGACACTATGCTCCTCTCAGAGAGGCTGGCCACCGTGCTCCAGGAATGAAATGACTAAGCACAGGAGAGAAGAGTGACCCCTGATGTGTCAGTAGATCAGGCCTCCATACTATGGATTTGACACAGAAGGGGGCTTGGGTAAAAGTTTATGACTTCTCTTTCCCTTTCCCTGCTGATGTGAAGATGAAGCTGAAAACTGAAACCTCTTCCAACTTGTTGGCTTTGCTCTGAGGTGACCCTCAGCAGGGAATTGCCCTGCTTGAGACCAGTGCCAGTGCACTGGAGCATATGAGTTGCACAGTCCTTGATCTCAGAAAGTTTAAACCCATGTGGGGCAGAGGCGGGAACTTCACCTGAGACGCAGAGAACAGATCCTAACAGAGAAGAGTAGAGGGAAGACAATAGGATGGTGTGGTAGTTTCAATGGATGTCCCCCAATATATTCAGGATTTTATTACAGTTTGTAATTTAGATCTGTAGCCACCTGGCTGGAGGGGATATCCTTGTGGTCACCCTAGGTCTAGCCCTAAAGTGTGGTGGTGGCAGCTGGAGAGATGGCTTAGCAATTAAGCGCTTGCCTGTGAAGCCCAAGGACCCCGGTTTGAGGCTCGATTCCCCAGGACCCAAGTAAACCAGATGCACAAGGTGGTACATGCAGCTGGAGTTCATTTGCAGTGCCTGGAGGCCCTGGTGTGTCCATTCTTTCTCTACCTGCCTCTTTCTCTCTCTGTCTGTCACTCTCAAATAAATAAACAAATTTTTTTTAAAAGTGTGGTGGTGGACTTGAACTTCTAGTCTAAAGCTATGCAAAGTACCTGAGCTTAGCCTGGAGTTCCAAAGGTGTGCTTGTGAGTACTGATGTTGAAGGTTTGTGGCTTTTTCTCCGTCTACTTAGAGCTGTGAAAGCCAGCCAGTTTCTTCTGCCATTATGGAACTTCCCCTGCATCTATAAGCTTCAATAAATATTCCTTCCTCCATAATTATGCCTGGTTTGGAAGTTCATCCACTACAGATGGGATTCTGGATGCTGGTTCATTAATGTCAAGAAAAAGATGAAACTTTAGCACAAGCTGAAGATAGTGGAGACTCTAACCCAACCACTACCCTGACCTTGCTTCAGAAGAGACAGCCTTCAACTGAATCCCTTCTCATAAAACCCCCAACACCATCCATCGCGCTTATCCTCTGGCCAGTCCTAGTCTCAATAGGACCATAAAGCAGAGCTTTCCTGTATCCCCTCATGGATTAACATAAGGGAGCTTAATTTTGCTTCTTCATGGTCCTATCTGAGCAGCAAAGGACAGCACAGGAAATGGATCAAGGCTTCATATTTAGAAAAAGAAAAAAGTCCTGATGCTATCATGCCCGAGTAAATAACAGAGCAAACACTAATGAAAATTGTGGAACAAGGCTACCATAGGATGTGCTCGCTAGGGATAACAGTGAGTGAATGTCCCTTTTGGGTAGGGTGTACCAGGACTGAGGGTGGAAAATCCTCACAAGTCCTTTGCTTGCTTTCACATCGCTGTCCATTCTTCTTTGCTCTCTTGCATTATCCATTCTGAATCTTATGGGTTATTGCCTTTAATACATAACCACAGCATGTGTCTTCCACTAAATAAGGCGATCTTGACATCACTTCTGTTGTTATTAACCCATTTCACCTTTGCCTAAATCACCTCAACATGCTACCTACACTCATCAATTTTTCTCTTGTTTATTTCTCTCTTAAACCCATTCCAACCCACCCACCTTCTGCCCAGGCCTCTCAAGCAGAACTATTTTTATCCTGGGCCATGGTGAACTCAATAGTTTCATATCTACTTGCCAAAACTCCTACTCCTCAGCATATCTGTCAGTATTCGATAACACTGTTCACCCCCACCCATGTTCCCATACTCTCGAAATGTCCCTCTTGGTCCTCTTTTCTTTGAAAACTCATCCTTGCTGATATGACCAGAATCACATACTTTAAATATTGTGTGGTTAATAAATATTCATATCAGCAGGGAGGAAGCAGAAGGCACCGTGGGACTGACCTGAAACACCACAAGGTCCACTCCCAGTAACGTACTTCCTCCAGCAAGGATCCACCTCGTAAAGGTTCCACAACCGGGGATCAAGCATTCAAACACATATGTCTTTGGAGGACATTCCACATCCAGACCACTATGGACAGTATTGAATACACCTCAGGTTCCTCCATCCCAATCCAACTTCACCAAAAACCTTTTCCATCCATGAATTCTCCTTTTCTGTTACATACCAACACTTTAATCTTGCAGTAGATTCTATTACCTTTACCTTGAAAATATAGCCAAATCCTACATGTTCCCCACTGCACAGCCAACTCTGAAGCCCAGCTGAGCATTACCTCCTCCCTGAATTAGCGCAAGCTCTCTTTACTCTTTGGAAGCATTCTCTTAACAGGCAGCCAAAATAAACCACATTTAAACATGAATATTGTTTAGTACAACAATCATGTCATGTGTGTGTGTTTGAAATCTTCCTTTGTCTACCCAAACCTCTGAGACCAAACTAAAACCCTGAAATGTTCTATAAGGAAGGCCCTTCATCCTCATGACTTCTTCTACTCCAACTTGTCTTATGCTTCCCCTCACTCTTTTCCTTCAGTGATGCTATCATCCTTGCAGCTCCTCAAATACACTCCACCACTTGAGGGATTTAATTCTGGGGTCTCCATGATAAAGATTTTCTCCCCCCAATATTGTCTGTCTCCCTTCATGGTCTCCTTTCAAGTATCCACTATTATTTTTTTTTTTCAAGGAGATCACTGACCATACTATTAATCCTGCTACCTAAGTGTCCCCATCATTCCCCTTACTTTCTTCTACAATCTTCAGTAGCATATATATGCCAACATACTATAGTATTTGTTCTTTATCTTTTGAGACATAAGCTCCACATAGGCAAGAAGCTTTGTTACATGCCCATCTATAGCTTAAGTACACAGGGCAGTCAGTGTCTGGTATGTAGGTATTCAGGAAATTTGCTGAATTAACAAAGAACCACTGAAAACAATTGTTATCACAGTAGATACAGCAACTATTACTTACGCAATGTTTCCAAGGTAGGCAAAGTACCAAGCACTCACCTCAATTGTCATGCTAAACTCTGAGCAAGGACTATCTTTTAGGTTTTTATACTAGTTCAGTAAGATGGTATGCTAGCATGTATTACCATAGCCAATATTTCACCTTCAGCTCTCCCAGATTACTCATACCTTTGGGGCACCCTAATGGTAAGAGAGGCATGTTTCTTCTACTCTCCTCTTTTCTTTAAAGAATGGCCAATGATGTGTCAGTGGCAAGTAATACATTGTGTTCCCAACCTAGACTGCAGTAGACCTTGTATGTTCCATCTTGACATCTTGCACGTCTACCATCTTCATGAGTAGAATATGCCCGGGATGGTTGAGTGGTCCCAGAGGCAAATGCCAGCTGAGGAGAGCCATCTCAGCAACACCTAGCCCAGGTCAAACATACTCCTGCAGCCCCAGCCACAGTAGAAGCCAACATGATGGTTGCTTTAAGACATTAAATTTTAAGATGGTTTCTATTGAGGTTACCTCTGCTTGCTGGCACAAAGAACCTGGTCAAAAGCAGCTGGTGGGGGGAAAGTGGTTTATTTTGGCTTCTGGACTTGAGGGGATGCTTTATGATGGCATGGGAAAATGTGCCATGAGCAGAGGATGGGCATCACCTCTTATACATTGTGTGGACAATAGCAGCAAGAGAGTATGCCAAACACTGGCAAGGAGAAGCTACTATAACATGTATAAGCCTACCCCAACAAAACATCTCCTCTAGCAAGGCTCCACCTACCAAATTGCCATTAGCTGAGAATCAAGCATTCAGAATACATGAGTTTATGTGGGGGCACATAATTCAAGCCTCTGCAGTTTGATATTCAGTAATAATTAAGTGACAGATGTACTTATTTTAAAGATAAGGAAAATATAGCTTATGGAAGGCAAGTAATCCCATCAAGATCTCACAGCTGGTATAGGCAGTGAAACAGGTAGTCTGACTCGGGTTTCTTACCAGAGCCAATGCACTAGCCATCAGCTCCTCAGAAGCCTTCCTTGATCTTTTGCCACACACATTACTTGGGTACATTTAAAAAAATATTTACATTTATTAGCAAACAAAGAGAGAGAGAGAGAAATAGGTGCACCAGGTCCTCTAGCTGCTCAAACCAACTGCAGACTATGCACCATTCTGTGTGTCCAGTTTTATATAAGTACCAGGATCGATTTCAGGGTGGGAGGCTTTGCACCTTAACCACTGAGCCATGTCTCCAACTCTTGAGTACTTTTTTGGGGGGTGGGGGGTCGAGGTAGGGTCTCACTCTAGCTCAGGCTGAACTGGAATTCACTATGTAGTCTCAGAGTGGCCTCACACTCATGGCAATCCTCCTGCCTCTGCCTCCCGAGTGCTAGGATTAAAGGCATGCGCCACCACGCCCAGCAAGTACATTTTTAATATGTATCCACAGGTACATATTTATTCACTCATTCATACGTTTTCAAAAATGGTTGAATGTCATATTGTACCAGTGACTTGGAAGTTGCTGGGCATGCTGAGATACAATCTGAGCTATTTAAATAGAAATGCAGTAGGAAAGAGTAGCTGGAGAGATACACACTAATGAAGCTGGGGTGATTACAGAGAGTGCTGGGGACAATTGTAAGGGTTCCAAGCAAGTAGGCACTGCTGTGGCTTGGAGCATCCAGTTTTCAGTCAAGCTGTGTGAGATGACTGGACTGTTTGTATCCAAGTGCCATCAGAGTGCCACCTTCTCTTTGCAGATACTCCTCAAGCCCCATGACCTTTCACTTCTCTCAGAGAAGAAAAGATAGTCTAATATTATTAGTTACTGCCATTCTGTGTTAAAAATAGACAAGCCATTTGCAGGCTTCATCAAAAAAAAAATACCATGATGAGTCACTTATTTTTCAGGATTGTGAATATCCAGAAAATATTAAAATATTCTCAAGATAGTAAGGCAGTTTTGTTACAAGAGAACACGGTGCTTTTTTGGAGTGTGTGGTGTGTGTGCATATGCATGACATGGTCATGTGTGTGCCTATGTTCATTTGTGTGAGGGCATATGTGCACTTGCATGTAGAAGTCAGAGGTTAACATCAGGTTGCAATGTCTTTCTCAATCACGCTGCACCTTAAGTTTGGAGACAGGACCCCTCACTGAACCTGGAGCTCACCTATTTAGCTAGCCTAGTTAGCCAGCTTATCCCAGAATTCCACTGTCTCTGCTTCCTGAGTGCTGGGGTTACAGAAGTGTGCCACCATGCCCAGCATTTACATGGGTACTAGGACTCAAACTTCAGGTCCTCACATTTTCACAGCAAGCACTTCACCTACAGAGTTATCACTCTATGTCCAAGAACATGGTTCTTCATTTTGTGTATGTGTGTGTGTGTGTGTGTGTGTACATGCATGTCTGTGCAGTATTGCAGTGTGTGTATAGTGTATGCATGTGTATATGCAGATATGCATGCCCTGTGTACATGCATGTGGCACCAGGAGAATGTTAAGTGTCCTCCTCTATCACTCATCCATGTGTTTCTTTGACATGAGTCTCTCACTGAACTGGAAGATGCTGTTTTCTAACCATCTAGGGAATCAGCAAGCCCCAGTAATTCTCCAGTCTGTGTTCCTAATAGTAGTTGGATTAGAGGAATTCATGACCATACCCAGCCATTTACATGGGTGCTGGGGATCAAACTCAGAAAGAATCAGGCTCTCTCAGGCCCTCATGCTTGCATAGCAAGTTTTCTTAACTGCTGAGTCTTCTCACTAGCATGGAGACCTAATCCTTTCTAAGGTCTGTGTATACCTGTGCCCTATGGTTAACAAGTAGTATAATCAAAATGAGATCCAGAGTATGAAAGGATGAAAGGGGATACGGAATGGAGAAGAGAAGCAGGTAATTCTTTGACCTTGGGTGAGCTAGAGAACCTTCCTGAATCTGTTAATGAAAATGAAATTCATGATATTTAGGTAAGTTTCAAAAGAAGGGTCACTAAAGGTGTTTGCCATCAATCCATGGGCAGAAAGGTATCACAATAGCATCCATCCCATATTCAGTCACTTTCTCCCATGTACCAGAGGCTATATCCTGGGAATGTAGAGGTACGTGAAATGGAGCAGACCCACACCATCTCAAGTGCAGCTCACAGTCTGCTGAAGGGAAGAGGCAAGCCAGACTGGCAGGTGAAACACAGTGAGTCATGTCCTCTACTGGTCTGCATGTAGGTGAAAGAAGAGGTGCCACTTTGCAGAGTTTTAGAGTGACAGTCCCCAAACTGGACACACTTATCAAAATCTCAGAGGAGATTTCAAATGGTAGTGCAAAGGACAAATTTATTCCTCAGGAGCCAGCCATCCCGTAACAAGATAGGAGAAACCCAGTCCAAGCGTTCTCATGAGGCAATAATGGAATGACGAAAGGAATGAATGATTCCAACCCACAGGGAAATGTTCATGCACTATTAAAACTCAGCAAAATTTACTGAATTGTGTCTGACCAGGAGCGATGGCTTTCCTCATTCCACATTAATCCCACTCAGACAAAGCCTTGTGTAATCCTCATAGCATCCCTGGTAAGCCAGTGCCAATTTTCATGCCCTTTTTATACATTAATGAACTGGTGCTTTGAGCAATTCAGGAACTTCTGAACCAAGGTCATACAGCCTGGCATTGCCAACCAGGAATGCACAGGGCTTAGATCCAGATCCAGGAGCTCTGCAGCAGCTTGGATGTGTCCCCTTTTTTAGTTCTGCCTGACAAGGTGAAAGACCCTCAGCAGATGTTTTTAAGAGTGCTCTTGGTAAACCTATGTCTGTTTGCGATTGCTCAGCAAACAAGAACCACAGGGCCAAATTGAGGTGGTAAGAAAAGGACTGCGGACAGTCTGTGTAGCTTGAGTTATTAGGTAAGACTTCAGTCAGCCTAGGTAGAAGATGAAGGCAGCACCCTCTGTAATTGTCCTGATAAAGACGTGTGTTCTGTGTGGTGAGCTAAAGTTTATTTCTTATCTGTCTGCCTTTGTTCTCTTCTTTTTAGAGCATCTTAGATGTATAGAGAAAGAAAACAACTGACTTTGCTGCTTCATTATTGTAATTACAGCATGACATGATGGTGATAGAAGAGCAAAGCACATTGGGGGCTGCAGAGAGGAGGGCTAAATGCCAAGGGAGTCGCCCAGGCCTGCAGGAGGGCAGGTCACAGGGCTGCAACAAAGAATCAAAGTTCTCCTGACACCGGATTCTTATCTGTTCCTTCTAGAAAGCTCAGCATGACCCTTAGAAACTACTTATTACTTCATGACTCTTTCTATTCAACCCTCCTCCCACCAGGAATAAGCCTTTCTCCTCTGACCCCTCCCCCCAACACATTAATTCTGCCTCTTGTGGGGATAGGCCACTTTCTGTTTTGTATATTTATATATAAGGTGGGTTACTTCTCTGCTCACCTTTAATCTTTAATCAAAAGAGAGCATGGAGCTCCCTTTTGATGTATCTTTGGGCCCTTTAAACTCCATGGCATATATAAACAGGATACTCCACTAATGTTTACTGGTGGGAAAAGAAAAGCTATTCCTTAGCAGAAAAATACCTTTACTCATATTGATTTCCTGCAATGACATGGATTCCTTTGTAATCACTTTTGGTACTGTTATCAATTTCTTCTACAGAATATGTATCCCTTGGAAAATTCTATCTTTCCAAGACCTTCTAGTAACATCAGCTGATTATGACTATGGACAATGCCTGAGTCAGAGATCATCTATTTAAAAGTAGAGACCAGGGCTGGAGAGATGGTTTAGCAGTTAAAGCACTTGCCTGCAAAACCAGAAGACCCAGATTTGAGACCCCAGGACTCATGTAAGCCAGGTGCACAGGGTGGTAACACATGTGTCTGGAGTTTGTTTTGTAGTGGCTAGAGGCCCTGGCATGTCTATTCATTCTCTCTCTCTCTCTCTCTCTCTCTCTCTCTCTCTCTCTCTCTCTTATCTATCTGCCTGTATCAAATAAATAAATAATAAAAATAGAATGAGAGACCAGATGAAGGCACATGGAACCCATAAGCTCCCTTCTTGTCTTTCTGTTGCCTGTGCTCCAAGCCTCTCCTTCCCTCTCAGCATCTTAATGATCCATATTCCCACCATCACCTTAGACCAGGTCCTCATTGTGTGTCTTCCAGTACCTGAGTGTTGCAGTCAGGTTCGCATTGCTGGCAGAAATCACCCGACTAAGAACAGCTTGTGCGCGGGGGCGGGGGGGGGGCTTGATTTTGGCTTACAGGCTTGAGGGGGAAGCTCCATGATGGCAGGAAAAAAGATGGCATCAGCAGAGGTGGACATCACTCTCTGGTCAACATAAGGTGGACAACAGCAACAGGAGAGTGTGCCAAACACTGGCAAGGGGAAGCTGGCTATAATGCCCATAAGCCCACCCCCAACAATACTCTGCCTCCAGGAGGTGTTAATTCCCAAATTGCCATCAGCTGGGAACCTAGCATTCAGAACACCCAAGTTTATGGGGGACACCTGAATCAAACCACCACATTCCACCCCTGGCCCCCATAAATGATAACCATACATGATGTAAAATGCAATGCATTCATGCAACTTTAAAAGCCCCCCTTTTTTAATCAATCCTAATGATGGTCCAACAATCCCCATACCCCAAGGTCTTTTAACTGATCCATAATACCAAAAATAATCCCCAAAAAACCCATAATGGCACAAAATAAACATTCACACTGCAAAGGATAGTGTGGTAGTTTGAATATATGTCCCCCAATATATTCACTGTTTTATTATTTTATAGTTTGCATCTGCAATCACCTTGCTAGAGGCAAGGTCACTGGGGGCCGGTCTTAAGGTGTGGTGATGGTTTGAGATTCCATTGTAAAGATATGCAAATGTGCCTAGCAGGAGTTCCTGAAGTTTGCTGTGTGACCTTTTGGCTGTAGTTTTTGCTCTGTTTGCTGTGGTGGCTGGTTGGCTTTCTCTCTCTCTGCTTGGCCCTAAGAAAGCAGGCTGCTTTTCCTACCTTTATGGAACTTCCCCTGGATCTGTAAGCTTCAATAAATAATATCCCTTCCTCCATAACTGTGCCTGGTCTGGAAGTTCATCTCAGCGAACCTGAAGCTGTCTGCTACAGTAAAGTGGTACCAAGGAGTGTGGGGTGAGATGAACCTGACCGTGTGGATATTCGTCTTTTGGAACCTTTGTTTTGGAGGAATGGGCATGGACTTGGTGCTTGCAACTGAAGATGCCTTCTGGAGTGGTAAGCCAAGTTTTATGGACTATTCTGATGAGAGTTTGAGAATGCTAAGTGCAGATAGTATTGAACTTCGAGGCTTGGCTTATGAGCTTTCTAAGGGGAAGGAAAGAAGGCAGAGGACTTTGTTGGAACTGGGCTACTGGCATAAGGGATGGCTACGTTCCGCTATCCAGGCCCAGAGTGTTTGATCAAACTTAAATTTGTAATGGACTGATGTACTTGGCTAAAGATATTGGACTGAGAGATTTAAGATTTTAAGTTGGAAGACTTGAAGCAAGTTAAAAGTAGAAGCATTGAGGCTGGTTTAACTGCTATTGTCAAACACATTAGCAATCTTAAGGAAGGTGGAAGGAAGGTGGCCAGACTTGATTTACATTAAAACAATGGAGAGGATGCCTGAGGAAAGACTGTTAAAAATGCAAATTCTTGGAAAGAGTTGACTGGAGAAGGAACCTGCTTTTCAAGGCTATGGTTTATTTTGTCCCTGGATTAAGAATATGGCTGTGTCCTGCACACCTGGTATTAGTTTTGGAAACATGAAAAATGCATGGAGTGGTCATGAGTTGCACACGGTTCCAGGAGCCGCTGCTGAGATGCGGCATGAGGCAGGGCATGAAGACCCTCAGGAATAGGCTGGAAGAGCCTTTTGGAAGATGGACCGTGGTTTGCATGGAGACCTGAAGATGTTTTGGATATACCAGGACTGTGCAAAAGGACTACCATGGAGTGCAGTGTTGGCATGGGATGAAAGTTTTCCCTGGCGACTCTGCCCAGCTGGAGGGGCGGAATTGGAAAACCTGGAGACTGTCAGTCTCTGGTTATATTGAACTTGAACTGCAGAAGTTTGATGACTGTTGATGGTGATTGAGTTTGCATTGTTTTAATCTCTCCTTGCTATGCCTTATACCAGTTAAAAATGTTTACTCTGTGCCTTTACATGTTGAAAGTATTTAACTTGTTTGATTTTACAGGACTCACTATCTTAAGTTGATCAAGACTGTGAGAACCTTTGAAATTGGACTGAGTACAATTTACAATGTGTGATAGTTATAAATCTATTGGGGGCCAGGAGCTAAATATATTGGGGGCCAGGGGCGGAATGTGGTAGTTTGAATATATGTCCCCCAATATATTCAGTGTTTTATTATTTTATAGTTTGCATCTGCAATCACCTTGCTAGAGGCAAGGTCACTGGGGCCTGGTCTTAAGGTGTGGTGATGGTTTGAGATTCCATTGTAAAGATATGCAAATGTGCCTAGCAGGAGTTCCTGAAGTTTGCTGTGTGACCTTTTGGCTGTAGTTTTGCTCTGTGTGCTGTGGTGGCTGGTTGGCTTTTTTCTCTCTCTGCTTGGCATCCTAAGAAAGCAGGCTGCTTTTCCTGCCTTTATGGAACTTCAACCCTGGATCTGTAAGCTTCAATAAATAATATCCCTTCCTCCATAACTGTGCCTGGTCTGGAAGTTCATCTCAGCGAACCTGAAGCTGCTCAATGACCCTCTCTTTCCTGCATTTCTTATACTCCATAATACCAGGTAGAGTGCCAGTTTGTTAGTCCAGTGGGGAATAAATCAGACTTTGAAGAACAGGACACTCCTTCAGCATTCAGGCCCTTTCAAAAGAGTCTGCATTATTCCTGTTGCCCCAGTGCAGGTCAGCTGGCCCAATCTCAAAGGTTGTAATCTCTCAATTGCAGCCGAATGGGCAGAGTTCACCCAAAGATTTCATTTATTTTCTGTGCCATATCCCTCTGCTCACACCAGTTCATTTCTACGCAAAGCAACCCTACACAACTTCTCAGGACACTGGCATAACAGCAAACTTCTCACACAAACTGCTAGCCCAGTCCAGGTAAAGCACCCTCTAAGCCAAACCTCACAGTCCATAGTTCTTACTGTATTCAGGTCTTTCAGCTCTGACCAGAATAGTCCATTAAGCTGTACTTATAACACTACAAGGTGTCTCTTAGGCCAAGGTTTCAAATCCTTCCACATTCCTCTTGAAAATCAGCTCCAAAAGGCCAAAGCCACACAGTCAGGTGTCTAGCAGCAATCCCACTCCTAGGTACCACTTTACTGTTGCAGTCAGGTTCGCATTGCTGGCAGAAATCACCTAAGAGCAGCTTGTGGGGGTAAAAAAAGGTTGATTTTGGCTTACAGGCTCAAGGGGGAAGCTCCATGATGGCAGGAAAAATGATGGCATCAGCAGAGGGTGGACATCACTCTCTGGTCAACATAAGGTAGACAACAGCAACAGGAGAGTGTGCCAAACACTGGCAAGGGGAAGCTGGCTATAATACCCATAAGCCCGCCCCCAACAATACTCTGCCTCCAGGAGGTGTTAATTCCCAAATTGCCATCAGCTGGGAACCTAGCATTCAGAACACCCAAGTTTATGGGGGCGCCTGAATCAAACCACCACACTGAGAAACTCCTGATCCTAATCATGCCTCTCCTTCTTCTCATCTATGCAATGTTTCTGGAGTCCCTTTCTGAAGCTCTGGCTTTAATCACAGTGACAAACGAATAAGCATCACAGAGGAAAACAGCGCCCTGGAAGAGCTGAATTTGGACTGAGTCCCAGCCCTACCACTTTCTTACCCTCAATCATCTCACCTGTAAATGAGGATAATGATAGTACCTGCCTCATAAGCAGTGCTGAAAATTAAGTGAAATTAAGTGATATACCATGTCTATCTACCAGACTACCTGACTCCTAACAAGCCCTCAAAAGGTGTGAGGGAAGAGAAAGAGAAATTTCCCCACTCTCAGACCAGAAAGTACATATAAGGCCCTTCCCTCTACCTGGACTCTAGGAGACAAGATTGCCAGTGGAGCTGCCCTGCAGCTCTACCACCTCCAACTGTCATGAAGGAACCTCAGCTTCCACCAGGCCCATCTCATACTAAATATATGTACAGGTAATGTTCAGGATGCTAGCCTCCCCAGCATCTGGGTAATACTTGAAAAAATAATCCTTAGACTTCTATCCAGAACATATGTTAAGGTATAGTCAAAATTAATATGTATATACATTATATATGTGTGCATATATATACATATATATATGCATGTATGTGTGTATATATATATATATATGTGTGTGTGTGTGTGTGTGTGTGTGTGTGCGCTTCTGTTTGGTGTGTAGGAACACAAAGGAGAACAAGGTAAAAATATCTGTTACTATTGTATCTAAGACCTTTCATTCACAAGAGCAAAAGAAAAACATACAAACAAAAGATTACTAAATTGGACCACACTAATGCAAAAAAAAAGGTCCCTAAAAACATACAATAAACAAAGCAAGAAAACAAAAGAACAAATCAATGCTGAAAAAAGGTTTTCATGATTGCTGCAATTACCTTCTCATTGCTGAGATAAAGCACCTGACCAAAAGCAGCTGATGGGAGGAAAGTATTTATTTTGGCTTACAGTCTTGAGGGGAAGCTCCGTGATGGCAGGGGCCAGCCAGCATGTCATGAGCATGGGACATCATCTCTGCAGCAGGTGGAAAGCAGAAACAGGAGAGTGAGAAAAACTAATACTAGCAAGCTAGAGGCTAATAAACCTCAGGGTGCACCCCAGCAAGCAACACACCTTCTCCAGCAAGGCTCCACCTCCCCAATTGCCACTAGCTGAGCAGCAAGCATTCAGAACACATGAGTTTATGGGGGACATCTGATTCAAACCACCATAATCAGGTATGCTAAACAGACAGATAGTAATGTACCAAGAGCCATTACCAATCAATATGAACAAATATTGACAGAGTAGGTAAACAATGCACTTACACTAGTGAATCAGAGAAAACGAATCACAAATGAGAAAGAAATATACATGGAAATATTATACTACCCTTCAAATGATTAGGTAAAGCGGATCAAAGCCCTGCTTTATACTCTCAGACAACAAGCCTTCTTCTGTAAATGGTATCAATCAGTGTTTTCAAATGTACAAATTAAACAGGGGCCCTCTTCCTGGCAGGATGGGCAGTAACACACCTGCCTTGGAAGCCACTATGATGTGACTGATGCACAAGAGGTTTGAAAAATGTAGGTAACATTTCACCAGTCATCTATCTTTACAGATTAATCTTAAGAGAATAATCAGTGAAGAGTGCTATCATTTCTGCAGTTTTTCATCACAGTGGGGTTTTGTGCAATAGAAGAACAATGGAACAACTTAAATTTCCAACAGTAAAGTTGAGAAATAAATGACAGTATAGTCCCATGATAGGATGCTATGCAATCATTCAAGATTTTATTTAGAGGAATATTTAATTGCTAAGGAGAATATTCACAAAATATTGTAAATGAAATAGGGAGGATTTTAAATTTGTACTTTCTAATATATTCCTAAAAGGAATAACCAGGTGTGGTATATACATTAAAATATTAAGTAGATGTCTTAGTATGAAGATATAGCAATAATTACCATTTTTATTATTATTTATTATTATTTCTTTTCTAGTGGCAAAAATAAATATAAATTTAATGTAACTAAATGGACCTAGCTTCATAAATGAACCCAAGGTCCTCATTCCTCCACAATCTTCTCTAACTAACTACCCCAGACCTCACGAAACAACTCAATACTCACGTGTTTAACCACTAATATCCTTGTTATACAGTCATCTGTGTAGTCAGCTACTTTCTTGCATTTCTATTTGATTATTTCATGTTTGAAAGCATTAATTCCTTAGCAAAATTTCGTCAAAGATGCACTAATGTCAAGAGTGACCTCACTCACAAAAGATGACATTTCTCAAAATGGCTTCAACAAGTTTTCTTATCCGTATGCTACTCCTGACCCTTAGTATTTCTCCTACAGGTAGAGCATATATTCTCCGCTTGTTCTTGGAGTGGGCCTGGGCATACAGCAGAAATGATACTGTGTCACTTCTGTGTTAGGACATGGAAGTGGATAGATAGTGCATCTGTCCAGTTCTACTGGGATCTCTTTCTTGGAACCCAGCTTTCATGGCGTGAGAAATCCCAGGCCACAGAAGGAGTCCACACACAGGTGCTCTGACAATGAGCTCTGGCTAACATTCTAGTCAAGAGCCACACCAACCATCAATGGGCAAGAAAGAGAACCTTTGAGAGCTGGGAGTGGTATCTATTGCATGTAATACCATCAATACTCAGCAAGCTGAGCATGGTAACTGTCTTGAGTTTGGGGCCAATCTGGGCTACACAGTGAATTCAAGAACATTCCAGCTGGGACTACAGAGGGAAGGAAGGAAGGAAGGAAGGAAGGAAGGAAGGAAGGAAGGAAGGAAGGAAGGAAGGAAGGAAGGAAGGAAGGAAAAAGAAGGGGAGGAAAGGAAGGATGGAAGGAGAGAAGGATAGGAGGGAGGGAGTGATGGAAGGAGGAAGGGATGCAAGGAGGGAGGGAGGGAAGGAGGCAAGCAGAGAAGAAGGAAAGGAATGAAGGCAGGGGAATCTTTGAGAAGTCTCCTCCCATCTATTACCTGCTTGCCCATACATAGACTTAGAAAAAGGAGTGTCCTACTGAACCTCGTCAGTCCCCTGAACTTTCAGAGACAGCAACAATAAAACAATTGCTTCATTTTAAGTCATTAAATTGACAGGTAAAAGACAAGTGGAACTTCTACTTTTCTTTTCTTTTCTTTTTCCCTTTTGGTTTTTTGAGGTAGGGTCTCACTCTAGCCCAGGTTGACTTGGTATTCACTATGTAGTTTCACACTAGCCTCCAACTCATAGTGATCCTCCTACCTCTTCCAAGCACTGAGATAAAAGGCATATGCCACCACACCCAGCATCCACTTTTATTTTCTGCATCATAGATATCTTTTCTGGAATTCTTGCAATACTCAACCTCTTGCCCTATAAAAACTAATCCACAGTGTTTATTATACAGATGAAGGAGTGAGCTGGCATTCTAACCTTACTTTATTCCTTTATTTCGAATTTGTGCATTCTAAGGAGACTTCTTCCTGACCAAATAGAACCAACAAAGCAAATCCTCTTAATACTTGTTCTGAATTTTGTGTTTTCTTCCTCTTAATTTTTTTCATTGCACCTCTAGTTGTTCAGTGTGTTGAAATTTTCCTTTAAAAAGAGAGGCCGGGTGTGGTGGCGCACGCCTTTAATCCCAGCACTTGGGAGGCAGAGGTAGGAGGATCACCATGAGTTCGAGGCCACCCCGAGACTACGTAGTGAATTCCAGGTCAACCTGAGTAGAGTGAGACCCTACCTCAAAAACAAAAAGAGAGAGAGAGAGAGAGAGAGAGAGAGAGAGAGAGGGAGAGAGAAATGATAAAACAATATATCCAAGGAAGACACTGGCTGCTCTAGGTTTGCTTTTTTTATGGGAAGCAACTACTGTCTTTAAGAGCCAACATGTTAATAAGATATGCTATCTTCATAGGCTCAGCAAATAAGGATGGAACCACAGAACTGCAGCCCCCAAGAGCAGCCAGACCTTCACTCGACCACAGTTCCCACAGCCTAGCATAGATGCTTCCTATGTGGTATGATATGACTTGCAAAGTAGTTGTGATATGCTAACAGTGTTTTGTACCCCTGCCCATGGGCTGAACATTTCCCCTTTGAGATCCTTGCATGCTTATTGTGTGATAGCATTGATAGTAGTTGTCATCATTCTGCCCAAACATGGCAGAGTAAATGTGTTTATGGGAGTTGGTTCCTGGACTAGACAGAATAGATGGGTGTAGCTGAGGCAGGGATACCCAGATGACTACACAATAGAAAGAAAAACATTAAAAGCTGGGAAGTCCGGGGTCCCTGAAACTAGTTTCTCAGGCTTCACAGCTTCATGGTAATTGTTGGCATTGTCTGCTTGCTTGGTGGGAACTGACGACATTTATAATATTGTGTTTATGTTTTTGATATTGGTGAATTGTACTTACCTAGAACTAGTGTTCTTTCCTCTTTTACTAGGACCCAGGGATGTATCCGTCACTATTGGGATTGTCCTCAATGTGATAAGCAGGAGTCCACTCGACCTCAAACTCTCTTTAGCTTGGTACCAGCTGGACAATAGCTGCGGGAAAAATGAGACTTTCAGAAGTTAAGGAAGGAAGTAAAACGGTGGCTTTACATGAAATGTTCTTGAAACAACAGGATTGTCTCCAAATCTGAAGAAGAGTTTGATGACTATGGCCAACTCTCCAATCCATCCTCGCAGCTATATTCAAATCAGAAAGAGGAGGGGGTTATGTTTCTGCCAGTCTTGACCACATAAGAAAATAAACTTCCAGTTAAGGTTCATTAGTTCTCTAGATTTCTCAAACAAATTTCTAAAATTATGCCCCGTGTCATGTCTTCACCATCTCTGTCCCTACCCTCACCATGTAGCAATACTCCACCATCTTTTCTAATCAGACTGGCCTCATTCCTTCCACTGTCTCCATCACTCGTGTCAATTAATCGTCACCATTAACATCATCAGCATAATGGCATATCAGCAAACCCCAACTGGGAGAAGCCTGTTCTCATCACTGCAGGCATTTCCATATTAAGACTTTCAAGCTCCAAAGCTCTGGAATACACTAATGGAGAGGAACCATGCTGGAAAAGACCCCTGGGAGGAGCAGAGAGGGAAAGCATGCCCCAGTCGCCTCTCAAAATATCCAGCAAGCAGCCATCAGGGAGCGAGTGCCCGTTCTTTGAACTCCCTCAAAGTACCTTTGCTCTGTTCTAAATCCAGGTTCGTCTTTGTACAGGGCTTGCTGTTTCTGGATACATCTTTGGCTCTTGTTTAAGCTCTGGACTGTGTCAGGGAGGTTCACAGACCCCAGCAGGCAAGCGCTGCTAAATAAGCACTTCCAGCAGGACCCTAGCCTGTGACATGGATTCTGGGTTCCCACCCAGAACCTCTGTGTTCTGCATTAAGACAAGCAGCAGGGTCACGTTCTCATTTCAGTTCCCATCTTCCTGGAGAAGGTCCTCATGCTGCCACCGTCACCTACTCATCGCCCGGTAGGCTCTTTAGCAAGGCTCTCTATTTTCAGCTTCGCATCATCTCACAGACTCTCCTTCCCTGTGGAGCAAGCTGGTGAAGCATTTTTCCTTGCCTAAGCATTTGCCTCATCTCTGACTCAAATCTCTAAGCTGAAGATGAAAGCAAAACGCAAGCCAACAGGGCATCAGGAGAAAAGCCTCTCACTCTGCCAGCAGACTCTGCCTCGGTCCTCAGACTTGCTGTGTGAGGCTACGCTGATGGCTCCCCTCTCTGAGCTCTGCGCTTCCTTCCTATTGTTACAGACAGATATCTGCACCATCTCCTCCCTGGGTGTGGCAGAAGACTAACTCTTTCTCCCTAAGTGCATTTGCAAAATCTAACACTTTTTCCTCATATGATTTTTTTCTGGTTCTCAAATTAACTTTTATTGAAATATTTTCCCTGGTTGCTCTTGGCATTCCTCCATATCACTGTCGATGTCACCCATCGTATCCCAAAGGTGGGGATCTTCAGCACTGCATCCACGGACCTGGTAGTATCAGAAACCCCAGAACCCATGTCTGCCAGATGCACAAGGCTGTGCATGTGTCTGCAGTTTGTTTGCAGATACTAGAGGCCCTAGAGTACCCATTCTCTCCCTCTCTCTCTCTTTCTTTCTCTCTCTCCCTCTCAAATAAATAAATGCAAATATTAAAAAAGGAAACTCCCTAATGGTTCCAGAGAGTTTTCTGGCTAACAGAGTTGCATGTTGACATGTTGACAAAATTACCAAAAGCAGTGTTCCCATTGTGTTTATGCTTCCTGCTTTTTATTTTTTCTGTCTCTGGCTATGTCCTTGAGTTGTGATGATTGAACAGAAACAGAAGCTGTCACTTAGTCTGGGTCTCTGTGCTGAATGAACCACTGGAGTGCTTGGACACTGCATTCATTGGCTGTCAAGATGATGTCAGCACCAACCTTTGCTGGAAGCAGATCCAGGGAGCCAAGGGAAGCTATGGCACTGAATCTCCCATGGTGCATCTCACTACTGTATTCTCGTTAACTATGTCTTCTAAGTCACATCCATGTGTGTCCATGAGTAACATAGTGGTATTCCCCATTTCACATACGGAAGAACAAACCCAGTGCATGAGACCCTCTCATTCAAGGTCTTGGTCACCTGGATGATGGTCACTTGGGAAGGGACAGAAGGAAGTTCCAGGTGCAGGTTATTGTGGCTGACACTGTAATCCTGGGCTATAGAGAAAGACTTCGTCTCACAAACAAAATGCATCCACTGACAGTTGAAGATCAGTGTTTCATACTTCGCACCCCACACCCTATGTGGAATGGACATAAGTCACAAAATAGGCCTAGATCCAGCCAAAGAAAGTAAGAAGATTATGAATGGATATGAAATGTGAGTGTGTGCGTGCTGAAAAACAACACATTCCTGCAATTCTTCACCCAGCACTAAAGGCCCAAGATCGCTCACAATCAGACACCCACCACTCACAATCACGCGGAAAGAGGACATACAGATCAGCTCATGAGACACCTGTTTTACAGATAAGAAGCACGCAGTTCTAAATGGTTCCTGGGTAGTCAAGGACATGCCAGGACACAGAGGCTCATCAGATGCCCTCAGATCAGAACCCTCCCCCTTTCCACAGGAAAGATGTGACTTCCCAGCAGAGGCCCAGAGAGCCAGGACAGCTGGCTGTCAGCCATGGGCACAGGCAGAGGCACTGGACACCTAGCCAAGGAACTTCAGAATGACCAAGAGGAGCATCTGTGACGTCGTCTCTTCAGAATTCAGCAGCTGGCCTCAGTGCCTGAGTTTCCACCACTGGGTGACTGGAAGAGGGATTGTAGTGTGAAGGACTCAAGTCCAAATGTGGAAATGCCACACAGAAGCAATTTTTAGCCACCAATACCCTGATGTAACTTAACCAAATGACTGCCAGCAGAGGACAGGGCCCAGAAAAGACAGAACGCAAGACAGATGTGTTTTGACAAGAAAGAAAAGGGAAGAAGGTGACTCGTTGCATGGAAGATGGAGGTCTGACTAACAAAGCTTAGTCAATGCCCAAGTCCTTCATCTGGAGGTCAGCCACAGATACTAGGGATCAGGGAAAGGCAAGTGGTAAAGTTATATGGACAGAGATACCCTGCTTGACTGAGTCATCAAAACTCATGCAAACTGCCAGGGCCTCCAGCCGCTGTAAACAAACTACAGATGTACACCTCACTTTGTGTATCTGGCTTTATGTGAGTACTGGGGAATAGAATCAGGGTCCTTAGGCTTTTCAGGCAAACTCCTGCTGAGCCATCTCTCCAGCCTGAGGGGGATATCTTTGATAGTATTATCCTAGCTTCATAACAAGTTTTGTTACTGTGAAAATGTTTTATAAGGGTTGAGTATTTAGCTCAGTAGAAGAGAGCTTACCTAGCAAGCACAAGGGTTAGGTAGTCAGCAAAGAAAAAAAAAAAAAAAAAAAAACAAGCTTTGTAATCAATACACATCTCACAAAACAACTATGAATAAATATACTTTAGTTATGCTATTAATTAAACAGGATTTTGTGTATAGGTATAGTAACTACTGCTTCAAAGTATTTTCTAAGGGAATAATAAATTCTAGGTTTAAAACAGGGCCCATTGCGGAAGAGGGAGCGGATAGAATGGAAGAGCCAAAGGGAGGGTACGACTTCTTACAATGCAACTGCCCAGACAGAAATTGGCCTCGATATCCATGACCTTGCAGTGCCTAGCAATAACTTCGCAAGACCCTCAAAATAGAAGAAAAAAGATGATGACATCAAATTAAAAGAGAAACTAATGGAGAGAGGGAGGGGATATGATGGAGATTGGAGTTCTGAAGTAGAATGGGGGGATGGGAGGGAAATATCATGTGTTTTTTGTATGTAAGTATAGAAGGTGTCAATAAAAAATAATAATGATAAAAGAAAAATAACAACTAATAAATTAAAATTTCTTGACACTCATTTAAAAAAAAAAAAAACTCATACAAACTAGCTGTCCCCACACACTCTGCTGCTGTAACAGAATGCCTGAGACTGGGTCATGTACAAAGAACAAGTGAATACTTATTACCATTCTGGAGCCTGCAAGTCCAAAATTGTAGGATCTGCATAACGTGAGGACCTTCTTGATGTGTCATGAAATGGAAGTAGGTGTAAGTGCCAAGTGCACTCATGTGCTTACATAGATCAGGGGAAGGGGAAAAGAGCTGAACTCATCCTTTTAGAAGAAACCCCTCTTGTAGAACTTAACCCAGTCTGGGCTAACTAATTCACTTCCTTGATAATAATACCATTAAGCAGTTATCAAAGGTCCCACCTGAGAACATTGTTGCCCTGGGGATTAATTTTCCAGTAATTGAACTTAAAGGGGAAGCACATTTAAACCCTAGCACTGGATCAAGTGTTCAAAATAAATAAATAAATAGAAATAAACTAATACAAAAATTTAAATAGGGGCTGGAGAGATGGCTTAGTGGTTAAGGCGCTTGCCTGCAAAGCCAAGGATCTTGGTTCGATTCCCCAGGACCCACATAAGCCAGATGCACAAGGTGGCACATGCGTCTGGAATTCATTTGCAGTGGCCGCAAGCCCTGCCATGCCCATTCTTTCTCTCTCTCCCAGACTCTTTCACTCTCTCAAATAAATAAATAATAAAAATATTTTTTAAAAATTTAAATAGAGATGCATGGTCTTAATTTCCACACATGGAAAGGCACCCTGGCCTGGAACTGGCTTCCTCAAACTGATTGCAGTCTCCTCGAGGCCAGCTCAGGATCACAGGCCAGTAGCTTGCCTCCTCAAGTGGAAATAGACTCTTCCTTTGCAAGTGCAGGGGTGAACTCTGATTGGACAAGCTGAGATTCCATGCTTTAACTCACCACAGACTTCTGATTAGTCAGATACAGATCTCAGTGCTTTATAGAGTTCCTCGGACTAACAAACAAATGTCAACTTGGCTCAGTCAGAGCAATGCTGCTACACAATGGTGGTCCTCAAGGGTCTCCAGGGCCTTGTTGTACCTCATAAGCAAAACCTCCTGAAAGGCAACTAGGCCTTTCCAACTCTGACTGGAACCATTCTTCTGAAAGTAAACTGAATGGATTGAATCTGAAAATGCGCCCCGCCCCCCGCAGGGTCATGCTTAGAATGCTTGTCCTCAGCTTGTTGCACTATTTTAAAGGTTGTGGAGGCTTCAGGAAATGTGTCCTGGCTGTTATAGGTTGCTTACTAGGAGCAGGCCTTTGAAGATGATACCTACTTCCTACCTGCTGTCTCTATTTCCTGCCCACCACAATGTGAATTGTCCCTGTCTCAGGCACCCCACAGCCACAGAGCCACTCCACCTCATCTTCCTCAGTGCGACAGACTTCAGTCTCTGTGAAACCATGAGGCATAATAAGCCTCTCTTCTCTTGGGTTGCTTCTGTTAGGTACCTTGTCGTGGTGATGACAAAAATAACTAAGAACCTTCAAAAACACTATCCACAGCTAGATATGGTGGCTCATTCCTGAAATGCCAGCCTTTAATAGGCTGAGACAGAAGGATTGTTAAGTTCAAGGCCAGCCTGGGCTACACAGTGAGTGTGAAACCAGCCTGGGCTATAGAGACCCTGTTTCAAACAAATAAATAAGTAAACAAAAATAATCAAAAAATGCTACTATGTGGGGATGCATCTGTGTCTTATTTACTGATTTTTCTCCTTCAGTAGAACAGCTCTGTGAAGTCAGAGTCTGAATGTTTTCTTGCTTGTTAATCCCCAGTAGGCTGCATGGGCCATAGCTGACCCCAGTTGGAGATGCCTTAAACATTTACTGTTGCAGAGCCAAAGCCCAGGTTATCCACTCCTGAGACTATTCTCTGACCTTTCCCCTCTATTCAGCACTTGCATTGCTATTGTCCTTCTGGGTCCAAGAGATGACCTCAACTCAGCCATGAGCAGATGCCCCTTCCCTCATCTCCCCAGCACAAAGGAAAGTATGCAGTGCAGCTCTTGTCTCTCTAGATCAGACTAGAAGCACTACACTATTTCCCCTACAAGGTCCTGTGGACACTTTGCTGAATTTAAGCCAAGGAAATCTGTCCATGTGTGATGTCCCTAATAGGAAAAGAGCTGAAGCAACTGCAGGTGAGGTGCCAACGGACCAGATAAGCCAGAGCTCAGGGTTCTCCATGAGAGACCAGGAGGGTGGAGCACAGGGAAGGCTTCATGCCTGCCTGGAAGGAAGTCCTGAAGGCAGGAAGAGGGAGCAGGTGAGCATAATTGGGGAAGCGGCAAATGGTCTAAACTCTGTTTCCCCCCAGACCTCACATTTCCTCTGCCTAAGGGAGGTGAGAAGGGGCTGAAGAAGGTGGGGTGGAGCTGGGGGAGGTTAGGAAAGGCCTGGTGAGGTAAGCAGGGACTGAAGGAGGTGAGATGGAAATGAGGAGAGGCTGAAGGGGGTGAGGAGGAGCTGAGGGAGGTGAGGAAGGGCTGATAGAGGTGAGGTGGGGCTGAGGGAGGTAAGGATGATCTGAGGGAGGTGAGAAGAAGCTGAGGGAGGTAAGGGAGCTGAGGGAAGTAAGGAGGAGCTGAGGGAGGTGAGGAGGGACTGAAGGGAGGTGAGGTGAGGAGAGGCAGAAGGGGATAAAAGGGGGCTGAGGGAAGTGAAGAGGGGCTGAGAGAGGTGAGGAGGGACTGAGGGAGGTGGCAAGGGGCTGAGGAAGATAAGAAGGGGCTGGGGGTGAGGAGAAGCTGAGGGAGGTGGAAGGGGCTGAGGGAGGTGAGGAGGGGCTGAAGGAAGTGAAGAAGGGATGGGGAGGGGAGGAGGGGCTGGGGCGGTGAGGAGATGTTGAGGGAGGTGAGGAGGAGTGGGGGAAGTGAGGAGGGGCTGATAGAGGTGAGGAGGGGCTGATAGAGGTGAGGCGAGGCTGGGGAGGTGAGCAAGGTGTGGGGGAGGTAAGAAGGGGCTGATGGAGGCGAGGAGGGGCTGGGGAGATGAGGCAGGGCTGAGGGAGGTGGATGCTGTTGTCTTCTGTTCTACACAGACACCTGTAATCATAAGCTCCATCAGACTCCCTTTCCCTGCATGGAAGCTGCTCACTGCAGTGAGAGCCTCAGCTCTGACTGGAGTTGCCTAGCAACTCAGAGTCCTGAAAAGAAAGCCAGAGAAGAGCCAGACAGGAAAGGGCAGAGGGAGTGGGCCTGGCAGAGAAACAGTTAGGTGTAAAAAGCCTCATTCACAGGCTCCAAACACAGGCACCTTCACGGGCCTTCAGGACCCCTCACCCTGGCCTCTTATTATTCCCCTTTCCCGTAGTAGCTGCCTGGTATTCCACTCCTGGACAATTTCCCCTTTCACCCTACTTACTTTCATCAAACTGGCAAACCCTGGAGGGCTGCCCATTGGGATACCCCACTACAGATCCTTTGGGTGAAGAGAGAAGGGGCATTGGGGATGAATTCTAATTCCATTCAGAACTATCCTGTGCCTTCCCCTCTGCTCTGTGACAGTTCAGTCCATCTCATTGCTCATCTACCCCAAACCTGCCCACTGATGCAGGTAGAGCAAAGATGTCAGTTTCACATGCTTCACGCTCATGTGTGTGACAATTAGTGACTGTTTACATGAGGAAGCCTCAGTTTGGTCTGCATTAATTCACCCTCATACGTTGTTATGAATGTCTGAGATACTTGGCACAAGTTTGTCAATAGCACACAGCAAATGCAAGCTTCCCTTCTGAAAATTAGAGACATAATCTCCAGGATCTCTTCATAGTCACTGGGACCTCGGAGGTCTACATGACCCTCCTACTTTGTTGCACATTAACCACGCTTTAATTTAAAATGTGACATTTAGTTCCAAAACTCTGCAGAAATTCCCAGAAGCCAAGCTGAACTTCCATCCTTGTTCTTGGAGAATTCACGGTCAAGGAGGCAAAGCAGAAGCCCACCTGTCAGAGAGCAATGGACAGCAGAGCACGGCACGCCTGCATCCCTTGGGGACTCTGGTGCCTTTATTTTTCCTGCAGTTTGGGATATCCATACATCCGCGTGCATCTGATGAGTCAGTTCAGTCTATCATCATGGCAGTGGGAGCCCAAGAATTTGTCGGGAAAACGTGTACCTCTGGCATATGTGCACTCACACATAACACACATGCACACTCAAAAATATAGTTGGGCTATATATGAGAGATGACTTAGCAGTTAAGGCATTTGCCTGCAAGCCAAAGGACTCAGGCTCAATTCCCCAGGATCCATGTAAGCGGGATGCACAGGGAGGCACATGTGTCTGGAGTTCATTTGCAGTGACTAGAGGGCCTGGCATGCCCAATTCTTCTCTCTCTCTCTCTCATAAATAAATAAAAAGAAAAATAAATAGTTGACTACAAAATGGAATAATTTTATAAATTAACAATCATGCATTACCCATTCATCCATCCTATACTTACTGAATGAGGCCTAATTCTACACAAAGTAGAAGGGATTCTAGAACAGAAAGAAGCTTCTGCCTGAGTTTTCTGCCCAGGAGAAGATTTTAAAATGGCACTGCGGTGGTTTGAATGTAAAATGTCCCATATACACTCAGATGCTTGGGATTATGCTTCAGACTTAGTCCCTAGCTGGTGGAGCCCTGGGAAAGTGGAGCCTTGGTGGAGGAGGTGTGTTGCTGGATGGACCTTAAGGTCTAGTCTGCTGCATGATCTGAGCAAGCTCATGTTGCTCTGTCTCTCTCTGCTGCAGATGTGTGAAGTAGTGAGCCTGTGGCTAAGCTTTTTTACACCATGATGAAGCTTCCCCTCAAAACTGTAAGCTTAAAATAAATTCTTTCCTCCCACAAGCTGCTTCTGGAGGGTGTTCTGTCCCAGCAACAAGAAGGGAACTGAAGCAGGCACATTATTAAACTCAGAGTGGTTCCTCTTGTCAGAGAAGAAATGGCTCAGAGAAGACCCTGGGGGTGCCTGTGGGGGCAGGGGGCTCTTAGAACAGAGGCACTTCCACTCAAACTACTGAAAAACAACTTATAAAAGTAACTTAGCTTGTTCTAAATTCCAAGTCCTAGCTTAACCATGGAAAATAGCATACCTAAGCTAAGGATAGAAAGAAAAGTGGCAGACAAGTAAGGACCCCCAAAGGCCTGATGGATATTAGAACTGATGGAGAATTGACAGGAGAGAAAAGACTAGGGGACAACTATGCCCCAGGGTCATTTCTTCAGCTACTTGTTTGGGTATCTAATTAGCAATCGTATACATCACCTTGGCCCTGAATCTTCATTTGTTCAATGCTATCAAGTTAGAATACTTCTCTCCTCCATGTTAATAAGGCATATGTGGGGTAGAATGTGAAAGTGTGTGTGTGTGTGTGTGTGTGTGTGTGTGTGTGTGTGTGTGTAAAATGTATTGGCAGGGTGTCTGTGTGTGATGCTAGGGGAGTACTCAGTGCTTCCTTGCACATGGAAATCACTGGAAGTCTATGTAAAACAGTGTGGGTTCATATGCATCTTAGTCTCTGTATCACTTATACTATCATGACTGAGACAAAATACCTGACCAGCAGCAACTTGGGGAAGAAAGAGTTTATTAACCATTTGAGCTAACCCTCCATTGTGATGGGAAGACATGGTGGCCAGAGCTTATAGCAGCTGGTCACATTGAATTTGCAGGTAGGAAGCAGAGAGCAAAACATGCTGCTGCTTAGGCAGCTCTTGTCTTTTTATTATTTTTTCTATTTTTATTTATTTATTTATTTTATTATTTTTTTTTCTTTTGGTTTTTCAAGGTAGGGTCTCACTCTGGTCCAGGCTGACCTGGAATTAACTATGTAGTCTCAGGGTGGCCTCGAACTCTCGGCAATCCTCCTACCTCTGCCTCCCTGCCTCCCGAGTGCTGGAATTAAAGGCGTGCGCCACCATGCCTGGCTTGTCTTTTTAAAGAGTTCAGGACCTTGGCCTATGGGATGGTGCTGACAAATAGTTACTATGGGTCAGTTAACTACTCAGGATAATCCCTCACAGGCATACCCAGAGTCAAAAGAGGTTATATTATCCCTCAGATAATTCTAGGTCCTGTCAAGTTGACAATGAGAATAAGGCATCACATTCTCCATCTGTCATACCCAGAAGGTATCTTAAAACCTCCAAGGTGTGGCTTTTGTTCCCACTCCCAGCCTTCACCTATTCCATGCCCTCCATCAAGAAGACTCTCACCTCTCCCTCTGCCTCTTCAAACCCTCAGCATCCCACTGGGCCAAAACCACCCAGTCCCCCATTGCCTTTCCTCAGACTGCCATTGCAAACCACTCCTTGGAATCCCATCCCACCTTCTCATTGCTTTCCATCTGAGTTTTATCTCCAGAGTGGAGGCACCTCCTGCTTAGCCACAGTCCCTGATGTAGGACCCAGCCCTTGTTAACGCCTGCTTCCTTTGAGGCACTTACTTCAGAGATGGTGTGAAGGTCACGTGTGCTGAGGCTTTCATGTTTACACAAAGCTCCTTCCTGTGAATCACAGAATTTGAGACTTAACAATAGTCCGCTGAGGAGAGCAGGGAAGTGCTTAGTAGCTCCACATTGCAGCAAAGGAAAGATATGATTTCCTCTAAAGCCATGTAGGCCAACCTCCTCTTTGCACACAGCGGGAGGGAGATGGTCAAGGGGGGTACTTGGTATTGCTCATGTCCCCACTTCCACTGTTATTTGAAGCAGACAGCCCAGTGCTCTCTAGGATGTGTGTTCCTCCAGCTGCCTTCCAACCACTCTTGGCATCAGTTCCCCATTGTGATCTAAATCATTGGTCCTACCTCTACCCCAACCATGCCAGAAAGATATTTAGAAATGTGATCACTATTGTTAAAGGCTGATAAGTGACTAAAACATAAACATTTAAAAGGAGATTTTGAGTTAGAGTGGGTAATAATCCCTTAATCCACTCCTTCAACCCCAAAGGCAGAATTTCAAAGGACAGCTATCTTTTGCTATTCAATATGGGACCACCAGTAGCCTCATGGGGCCATCAAGAGTTTGCAAAGCAGCTGATCCCAATTTTGATTTGCTTTTAGTATAAATAAGCATGATTATGTAAGAAAAAGGATGTAAAATTTCTAGTTAATAATTTTATAGTCCTAGTATGTTAATGTTAGAAACATTTTAATTATATGGACTTAAATTTGAAATTTCAATAAAATAATCTTACCTGATTCATTTTACATATGTAGTGTTTCAACTAGCAAACTTTAAATTCTGTATGGCTTATAATAGTGGCTTATACTGTATTTTTCCTGAACAGGACTTATGTGGACAATGAGGTCTCTCTAGTACTTCAGATGACTCCATGCCAGTTGCCATAAGATTGATGCTTGGGGTCCCATTATTTGCATAAATAAGACTAAAGAACTCAATCATTTAAAAGATGGTCCTGTTTTCTCCCCAGCTGTCATCTTCCTGGGCTTCCTAAGATTAATGATCAGCCCTAACACAAAGACCCATAGTGACCCAGCTAAGCTAGACTGAACTCCCCAAACCAGACTCATGGCCTGGACTTCTCTAACACCTGTGTTCCAGCAAACCCTGACCACCCCTAAGGGAGGACCCTGCTTGGTATCATGCCCTAAAACTCACTAAATGTCACAAGCATTGAGACACTGCCAACTATGGAATCACCTGTCTTCTCAGTGGTCCCTGGTTTGGATTTAAACAAAAGTTATCAAGGTTAAGAATTGCATAAATCAAGGTCAATGTCACTTGTTTAAGGTGGAATCTGGAGCCTGCACTATTTATTTATTTATTTATTTATTTATTTATTTATTTAAGATAGAGAAAAAGGCGGGAGGGGGGAGAGCATGGATGCACCAGGGCCTCCAGCCATTGCAAATGAACTCCAGATGCATGCGCCACCTTTACGTGGGTCCTGAAGAAACGAACCAGGATCCTTTGGCTTTGCAGGCAAACACCTTAACTGCTAAGCCATCTCTCCAGCCCCTACATTTTCCTTTGATTGAACAGAAAAGCCGCCATCCTTAAACAGCGTAATCCAAATTTCCCACATTGGCACAGAAGACTAATCTGATTACAAAAGGCCATGTCCACCCAGGGTATCATGTTGCCTCCAAATTCATGTTTGCCATAAAGGTCTAGATATTATTACCAGCCTGTGGTGTGAGACACACATTACTTTCCCTTCAGTACTTAGAGAACATGTTGGTGAGCTCAGAGTGAGTTCAGGGACACAGAAGATAGAGTCCAAGTCAACGGTGTAATGCTGAGCCACCAGCGATATTTGCCTTCCATCATCCGTGGGGCTGATCACATCAGTCTCTGCTCTCAGGTCATTGCCTCCTTAAAACAAAAAGTATTTTGTTTTGAGAGTGGGTCTTATTTAGCCCAGGCTGAACCTCAAATTCACTAGGTAGCTGAGGCTGTCCTTAAACTCCTCATCCACCTGTCTCCACCCACCAAGTGCTGGCATTACAGGTATGAGCCACCAGGCCCAGGCTCCTAGCCTTTTGATGGGTGGGAAAAGTCCCCAGAACTTACAAAATGCCTCCAAAGATTCCACATAAGACAAATGAAACCACCCTCAGTGGCCACAGTTTGCTTCAGCTTGAGCAAGAAGCTTTCAATAAAACAAAAACTGAAACACATCACCAGCCATCTTCCAACAGAGCAAAACCTCCGAGGCCCTGACACATGAATCTGCAAAGCTCGGAAAGTCTGAGGATCCCAGACCACCCTCTACTTCAAGGTGTGTGGGGAGCACATAATGTTGACATCTCATGTGATTAAAAATATATTGCATAAACAAGGCCAAGAAAATAGAATAAAATATAAGCTAAAAATAAATGGTTAAGTCAACACATCTTTAATGCTTTTTTGTGTAACATCTATTTTGTGTAATGGAATACGACTTTCATACTCCGTCTGCAGATTTAACCTTGGCCACAAGTTATGATGTACATTACAATACACTTTTATTATGTTACACAGTATTGTGGTGGATTTTTTAATCTATTGCTAAGCCCCTAACAGTATGTCTGCGTCAGTGAAGCCCATCTGTCACAACCACAGTGGAGACATTATTATGTAAATAGTTCTAGGGCCTCCTTTTGGGGGAATTTAATATACTATCCTAATATCCCAGTCAGAAAAAAAAATGTTTATGAGAAAAAAAACTTTTTTTTTTTGTTTGGTTTGTTTCATTTATCGAGAAAGGCAGGTCGAGTTGCTAAGGGTAGTTTGTTTGTGTTTTTAATAGTCCACATCTCTTTTCTTCTGTCTCTCACTCACAACGTCTTTAAAAGCTAATGATATGACTCCTAATATAAAATAAAATAAAACACATGAGAGAATTCTTTTAAACACAGAAGCTGGAGCACAGAGCATTAATATCGCAGAGCCTGGCACATTAGCCATCTTTTCTATATTACAGTCATATTTCAATAAACTAAGTTTTCTTAGCAGGTGCCATCTTGGATTATTTCTTTATTAGATGGGGTTATAAAATATGCAGAATGGTATGCTGAATTTTTTGTTATTTATTACCATTTTTAAACCTTTGCCAAGATTCATACATCTAAGTCTCCCTCCTCAGAGGTGGAGAGGCAACACCTGGCAGGAAGGAGGCTCTTCAGCTGTACAGGGCTATGGAGGTGGGTAGGGAGGGTACAAGGGCCAGGACAGAACTTGTACAAACTAGAGAAGCCAGCTCCTCAGACTTACTGCTGAGTTAATTAACCAAACAGGGGTTGGGAGGCAGCACAAAGAGAGGGGCTAACCCCCAGGAGGAGCTGGGCTGCTGGCATTTCCCCAGCTTAGGATGAGCACAGAGAAACAACAACCAGATAGCCAACAACACTAAAAAGCAAATGTAGACCTTGGCTTTATTCACTGAGGTATCAAGAGCTCACTGAGCATTGGCCAAGCAGTGAATCCTCTGAAGGAAGCAAGTGATGCTAATTACATAGTCAAGGGCATCCAGTGTGGCTGGAAGAGTACCACTTGAGGATAAATTGATCCCATGATCATCTGGATGGCTCACTCCAGAGAGAGCCCACAGGAGCTGAACTGTACAGGATCGAATTATCAAGAAAAAGCATCCTGAGGCAATGAGGGAAAGCTGAGTCTTAACAGAAGAATACGGTTTAGGTTGAAGAAGGGTGAAGATGCTCCCATACATCCCAACTCAGACCTTCATTTCTATCTGCCTGGAGCAGGAGAAGACAGTATAGGCCTGGAGGCAGAAAGAACAGATGAGCTGAGAGGTAACGTCAGAGCAGTGGCTTCTGAATTTTAGCTTGCTGGGGTCAAGATAGTTCTAGAAACCAGGTGCAGCAATCCCCATTGGGCATATGATTCATGAGACTTAAAAGCTTCCCAGGAAGAATTTACTGAAAATAAGAAGGAGTCAGGAAGCCAAGCCTGGTCCAGAGATGAAGCAGGGGTGTCCTGTGAAGAATGGCAACTCTGAAGTTAGCAGGATATTTGTCTGCATTGCATCTCTCAGACCAACTCTGACTCGGGGCTAAGGTGAAAACTGGGCTCAAAAGGAAAACCAAGGAAATAAAAAACCACTCAACAAAATGCTGACAGTCTTCATAGCACAGACTCTTCTGATCCCACCAGAAGCATGCCATGTGGGTAACAACAAAGTATCCCTGACATCTGTAACTCCACACACCTTCCAACCCTAGAGTCACCTGAGAAAGTGGTGTTTAGTAAATGGCAATGAGCCTGGGGCAGGAGCGGTGAGGTGGGGCATAGCAACTCAGAAAAGGAGTGGCAGTGCCCACAGGGTACAAGGTGCCCAATAGCAATTTTGTAGACAGTTTCATGTCGCTGGGCTGAACCTCAAAACCAGGCACAGTTTAAGAGAGGAGAGGGTTTCAGCATACAAATCCAGAGGAAGTTCCACCAAATGGTGGGAGAAGCTGTTTCCATACATCCAAGCACAGAGAAACAGCTCAACAGTCAGCAACACCAAAAAGCAAAGCACAACCTGACAGTAGGCGGGACTTCAGAGCCCACTCTGCTCTCTTACACCTTCCAATTAGAGCTCAGAACTGGCCCCCAGTGACACCTCCACCAGACAGGAAGCTGGAGACCAAAATTACAAGCTTTAATAAAACAGATGAGTCTATGGGGGACACACATTCAAACTACTACAAGCAGTGACTGCAGAGCCTGGTGGGTGGGGCCACCAGCCACACAGAGGGAAATGCATGGGAAATACCACCTGGGGAGCTGAGTGTTTTAGGAAGAAGCTCTGCATGCTTGTCCATGGTAATAGTGAATGCGACTCCATCTACCCGCCAGCACCAGGTCCTCATTGTACATGGATAAGGGTAAATGAAGGTATGTAAGCAAGTACTCTGAGCCTAGGTTGAAGACAGAGATGTTGGGCTAAAATTAGAAACCTGAGCCCTGCCTGTGACAGCATGAAGGCCACGTGGGCCCTATCCTCTAAATTCTGCTAGCCCCAGTAAGGACCTAGCTAAGCCCTGCTTGCAGAGGGGTGCCCCTGAAGCTGAATGTGTTTCCTGCCCCCACCTTCCAAGGTAGCTCACCCAGTCAGGCAAACTGGGAGTTCATAAAATGTCCCTATTACTTAGCTGGCTAGTCACTCAGTGACTACCTTGGCATGGACTATGACCAGCATGCCAGGAAACAAGACCAACAAAGACCCCACCTGATCAGCCAAGAGCCCACAGTCCAGACAGAAGAAATCCACGTGAATAAAATTAACATACTTGACTCTACTTGTGCACTGTGCACACTGTTGCAGCTTAAGGATCTGAGGAGATGAGAGAGTGAGAGAAGAAGGGGGGATCTTCCCAGAAATAATCTGGAATGGGCTTTGGGGAGCACACTGAGAATGAAAGTGGGCAGTGCCCTGGTGCCATCTCCCTTTCATCAGGCTCAGAGTCACTCCCTAGGACAGTTAAGATCCAAACATGGGCTTTTCCTTACACAGGTCAAAGTCTCGGCTCTGTCTTTGGTGCTTTTCTGTGTGGACTGAGACTATTTCCTAATCTTTCTGAACCTGGTATCCTCAGTCGTGAATGAGGGTAATGAGGCAGACCTATGGTGAAGTGCAAATGATCAAATAGCAGTAGTAGGTTTTTAACACATGGCAACCCTGTTCCTGCTTTTTAGGTCCATTTTGGTGATTAGGATATATAGTCATAGAGATGTCTGTGACATCTGAAACAACCTTCACTGCCCCCTGGGGATAGCAAATCCTGCATACTAAACCCCCACTTCTTATGGTATCTCCTGCTGGAGCTGTCTCAAGGTTCAGCAGTCTTCTCTCAGTGTCCCCCACTACTTTAATTTCCACTGATCATGTAGTGAACCATAAGTGTCTCAAGCCAGTGGAGAGTTTTGGGTGACCAAATACAGGTAAAGTCAGGGGGCTGTATGACCCTCAACCTACTGTCATCCCATCCCCAAAGAGACCCAGAATTCCTAGAGGGAAACTTCACTCTTTATACTCCATAAAGATCGATGCCTCCAGGGCTATAGCCATGCTCTGTCCTCACACTCAGAGAGGATCTCAGAAGGACACATGGAAACAGACAGCCTGGGATAGGAAGGGGCTCCCTAGAGAAGGGGCAGTGCAAAAATGGTGGGGAGGGGCCTCCAAGAAAGGTTTCCCTCGTGTTATATAGCTATTTCCTTCAAACTGAAACATTCCCTCCTAAGAGAAGAAAGGAGCTTCATAAGATTCAAGACATAAATGAAACTTACAACCCTCAGTAAGCTCAAAAGGCCCTTCCCCCATCAAGGTTAAGTAAGCAATAATCTTCACAACCAACTGCCACTCTGCCTGTTCAGAGAACACCAGGCTGCAGCTTCCATGAGTTGTCACTCATGCTGGGGTGGGCTTTCGTGATACAGCTGCCTTTGGGTCACCCACGCTCCTCAAGTCACTCCTAACCTATACTCCACTAAACTCCCTGGCTCACGAAGCTGGAACTGGATGGGATCGTGTACTTGGTCTGTGATCAGTGCCCTCCATGGGGTAAAGAGACATTTGTTCATGTCTCCTCAGGAAAAGTCAGGGAACAGAATGTGACAAGAAGAGGTAAAGGAAGTTGCCTGTGGAGAAGACGGGAAGCCCTTTCCAGCAGGACTTCACAGGGAGGAGCTGAATGAGGGCCTGTCTCCATCTAATTAGCCACGAGAACCGTCCAGGTTATGTGGCAGCTGGAAAGACATAGGGTGGGTATCTGAGGGCAATTCTCAGGGACAGGGACCATGGAAAAACCCCAGAGAAGGAAGGTGGTCAGGAAAACGTGCTTTTCGGCCTTCTTAGGATAGAAATCATACCTGAAGCTATCTGGAAGTCCCTGGCCCCAAGGTTGATACCAGTTTACGGACCCTCGCGTGGGATCCACCTCAGGCCACAGATGCTGCGGAAAGAGGAACATGAATAAGGAAGAAACTGCAGCTTCCTATTTCCATCTGCACACTCTCGAGTCAGGAATCAGATAACAAATAATAACAAAATAAGATTGTGGGCTAGAGAGATGGCTCCACTCTCAAGTGTACTCCCTGCACAAGCGTGAGGGCCTACCAGGAGCTGAAACTCACATGCACAGCTGGGCATGCTCACACATGCTTATAACCCTCAGTCCTGAAAAAGGGAGCAGAGAACAGGGGAATTGCTTGGGCACTCAAAAACCCGGGAGCTCTGGTGACTGTATGAGACTCTGACTCAAACAAGAATGAACAGAAAAGCAATGGAGCCAGACACCCAACTTTTGCTCCAGCCACTGCAGGCAAGTGCCCCCCAGCCACTGCAGATAAGTCCATGGGGATACTCAAAGGAACATACTTATGCATACACCATACCAAACACACACACACACACCATATTACATACACACCAGGAAAGAAGAAGAGGATTGTATGAGGTATCTTTTCTGCTTAAATCATCAGGAAGAGACTCCAGCTCCTTTTCTACTTGGATGAAATTGCCACTTAAGACTTATAAGCCCTGATCCCGTTTACGTCGACCCAGAGTCAGTCAAGTGGAGGTCGTCAGAAGCACTGGTGCAGCTGGTCATCATCTCCTGGGCCTGGAGTTGTGAGGCCCAATCACAAAGGCTTCTCCCCTCATTGACCCAGGGTTGGCCATGGCCAGAGCTGACTGAGCTGTCTGGCGGTAGAGGCTGATTGCTAAGAGGAAGAAGAAGCGCTGAGGGAGGGGCCTGGTGGGACAGGTGTGCTCAGGTGATGGGTGAAGTCCGGGGAAGAGGTATCTCCATTTGGAAACATCCCCACCAGGATCCAGATGTTCCGGCAGCAGGCTGGGCAGCAAGCCTGGCAGGAAGCTGCTCTGGCTCTGACCCTTAAACCTATGCATTTGCCCAGTCCCCTTCTTGCCCTTGCACTGCGCTTTTATTCCTTCCTCACCTCGCCCACCCACGTGACTCTAGCTTTCTGTGCTGTATTCCCCAATCTTACACCTTCCCCTCACACTCTTGAGCCGATTCAGACCCTGACATCCTAGCATTACATTAGTTCCTCTTAGTATCTCTCTCTCTCTTCTCCCTCTCTCTTTTTTTCTCTCTCTTTTCTCCCCATCTCTCTCTTTCTCCCTCACTCTATGTTATGGCACTATCTCATCTGGAAAGAATAGCTCACTTGTCAGCCCATGCCTTATGCTCTTTCATCTGCCCAAAGCCAGGCCAAGGAATGCAAACACAAGCAAAATGTGTTCATCCAGAGAGGAGGAAGGGCAGCCTTCCTCATAACCTGCTCTGTTAATCCCTGCCTCTGTTAGAATGCATCCCCTTCCAAACTGCCAGGAATGCATGGAGCAAAAGGACAGAGTTTGCAGTCAACTGGTTTTCAAACAAACAACCACTCTTCCTTTGTCAGAATGTTGCAAGGTAGGGTCTCACTCATCCAGACTGACCAATTAACTACAGAGTTTGTTTTCCCCCAAATTTCTGGTTTTCAAACAAACCCAATCACTCTTCCTTTGTCATTCTTAATGGCAACCCAAGCATGCCTCACTTCTAATTATTGAAAGGTACTAATGATCTAAGCCTTGTTTAGACCTGGGATACTCCCTCATTCCTTTGTAGCATCCAGTCCTATGGAGAGTGTACACACTTAGCTCTTCCAGTGAGGTGTTAGCTACCACAGTCAAAGCAGCAGGAACACAAGTCTCCTTCAGTGTCCCTTCAAGCACAGGTATTGAGAGAGAGAGACTGGGAGGGTGAGCTATCAAAACTTCAGAGCTGGCCTGGGGAGATAGCTTGCTCAATCAAAAAAAAACTTGCCTTATAAGCATGAGGACCTGAATTTGATCCCCAGAACCCATGTTTTTAAAATGTGGAGCCTAGTGGTATGCACTTTTAATCCCTGGGGAGGTAGAGACAGGAGGATGCCTAGAGCTCACTGGCCAGCCAGTCATACGGAGCTGTAGGCCAAAAAATATGGATGACCACCTAACATGTCCAGTGCTGTCCTCTGACCTCCATATGAATGTACATACGCACGCAAGCAACAATGTGTGCACACATACACAATACTTTTGGGGATCAGTCATGATCATGGAGGCTCAGGCTACAGATCCAAACTGGACCTTTTTCTGAGCCTATGGAAGAATGGCAATGTGCAATTTGAGGCTGTCCATGCTCAGTGATAGAATTGGGATTCCCAGAATACACTCTGCCAAAAAGAGATCAGATTCTACCAGCTGAGTATCTGGAAAAGAGTAATTTATTACTGTGGTGATTTTGTTTCCTAACAACCACATGAGCCATCTCTACAAGATGGGTCACAGCTCACGTTACTCTCCCACCACAGTTTGGGGAATTGGAGAACAGAAAGGAACTGCTTTTCCTCAAGGTCACACAGTATCTGGAATCAAACTCTCTTTGTCCTGTAATTAGTCTACTGTCCAAATTGCCTCTGAAGCACTTTCTCTCTCTCTCTCTCTCTCTTGGACCATCTCTCAGGCTCTGCCAGGAACAAGAACAGGAGATCTAAGACTTGGGGATGCCTTTTACTTTGTTCTTTTTCCAGACTCTAGGAGCCACTGAGAATCCTCAAGAGAAGGGCTGAGTCCAAAAGTCTGGAATGACATTTGCACAGCACATCCTCTACTATTCTCGGGTTCTCAGTTTAAAAAAAAAAAAAAAAAAAACTGGGATGCCAAGAAGAACTCAGCAAATGTGATGGGATTTCCAGAAAACCCATAGAGAATGTCTCCATGCAAAGGACATATCAATATCTTTTTTGATGAGCCAGAAACAAGTGAATTAAGTTTCTCATCAACTCACACAGGCTAGAAATTCCTACTGAAAAGATGCTTAGACCTTTGTGTTTCCAGGGACTGGTCAACTCCAAGCAAAGCTGGATATTTTGCTATCTCAAACATTCACTTTTTCTGCCCCTAAAAATAACTTAATAGTTAGATGGAGATTTTCTCTTTCAGTTTTGTTTCATTTGATTTTCTCACAAAGCACCAAGGTGATAAATGACTTCAAAACCTGGTAGATGTTCTAGGGGGATCGACATCCAGGAAAGTAAAAAGATTTAAAAAAAAAAAAAAAAAACTGTCACAATATCACATCATTGCCCTCACCAGGCATTCTGTCCCTTGAACATTACTTGTCATTACTTCCCCATCCGTCAATGTCAACCCCAGGATCTACTTCCTTCAGAAACTCTTTGGGATTATTTTGGTCCTCACGGATATATAAATCAATCATTGAAACAATTTTTTGTGTTCCTGTTATGAACCCACAATGTTCTGAGCATCCAGTGTGTGTCTAAGATAAGGCCCTGGTCCACAGTGAGTTTGTGTTCAAATTAAGAAGCTCCAGCAAACTTGTGAAGCAATTAAGAAACAATGGCAGATAGTACAGGTAGGTTAAAATGAAGGATAGAAGCATTAGCTGGCTTTCGGGACTCGGAGTAGAAAAGGCACTGAGTATATCAAAGTATTAAGAAATGATCATCGTTTTCATAAATATTCTCTTGCATCATCACACAATCCCTTAAAAACAGATGGGACTGGTTTTACAGGTAGGATTCAGGAAGATCACTCCTTCCTGTTCAAGAGCATCCTAGTGAGTGGTGTATGAGGCACAGAACTCAAGGTAATGGCTTTTAACCCAAGTGTTTACCCTTAAGTTATACCACTTCTAGAGAAGATATGCTAACATCAAGTAGGTGGGTAACTATGGCATCCCCCCTGCAAATACCACCTAGGGCATTTCTAACCATGCCCAAAGTTGACTTGCACAGTCTCACTTCAACATCTTACTAATGAATTGCACCATTTGTGATCCTAGCCTTCCCTTTCTTGCTCTTAAAAATTCAGTTCAGGGGCTTGAGAGATGGCTTAGCAGTTAAGGAGCTTCCCTGCAAAGCCAAAGGACCCAGGACCCACATAAGCCAGATGCACAAGGGAGCGCATGCATCTGGAGTTCATTTGCAGTGGCTAGAGGCCCAGTGTGCCCATTCTCTCTCTGTATAGCTCCTCTCCATCTCAAATTAAATTAAATTAAATTAAATTAAATTAAATTAAATTAAATTAAATTTAAAAACTATATTCTACATCTGCCACTGTTCTGCTAAGTACTTGTGGACTGAACATCTCTTTGAGTATCCTCTAACCTTCTACCTAAATAATGCCAAGTTACTATCTCACCTTCTGGGTTTTGATGCTAAGGTTAGTGAGTGTGTTGACCTACCCTGCAATGATTACTCCACACCTGCAGGCTCAGCTCTCAGTGGTGCAGAGCTCTCTGCCTCGAGCTCCTGGTGCTAAAAATGTTCCAATCCCCTCTGAAACCAGTTTCAGTAACTCTCCCAATCTGGCAAAAGGTGGTCATCAATTATGATCAGCCTTGGAGTCTTATTGATTGTTCATTTGAAGTTTCTTATCAGTAAAAGATATTCCACCATACTCTAGGTGAAGAGATAAAAGAAAGAGAAGATTCCCAGGAAGACACCTGTGGAATAATGGAGAAGGCAAATAAATGGGATAGTTTGCTAAGGGATGAATCCAGTTGGTAAAGCATTGCCCAGCAAGCATAAGGACCTGAATCTAATTCCTAGAACCTATGTTTTTTTATTTTTTGTTTATTTTTATTTATTTATTTGAGAGTGACAGACAGAGAGAGAAAGAGGCAGAGAGAAAGAGAGAGAGAAGGCATGCCAGGGCCTTGAGCCACTGCAAATGAATTCCATATGCATGTTCCACCTTATGTATCTGGCTTACATGGGTACTGGGGAATCGAGCCTCAAGCCAGGGTCCTTAGGCTTCACAGGCAAGCACTTAACCACCAGGCTATCTCTCCAGCCCTAGAACCTATGTTTTTTAAAAAAGCTGCCCATGAGGCTGGTGAGATGACTCAGCAGTTATGTGTGCTGGCCACTTAAGCATGAGGGTCTCTAGATCCACAGACATCCAAGTATAACTCCCCATAACACATGCAAAAATCTGGGAGTGTCCACACAAATCTGTATCCCCAGTCCAGAGTCTAGAGACCACAGAATCTCTGGGGCTCAATGAAAACAGCAACTCCAGGCCCAGGGACAGACTTCACCTCAGGAAAGTATATGTTGAGTGACAGAAAAGGGCATCCAAAGTTCTCCTCTGGATACCACATGCACACATATGGCAAGCGCAGCTGCATACAAATGAATATACCATGCATAACACATTACAGCACACATACTCTACACATGCACACAGCCAAAAAAAAAAAAAAACACCTCTGGGCATGATAACACATATTTGTAATCCCAACACTTGGGAGATGGAGACATGCAGATCCTGGGGCTCCCGGACAAGCCAGTAGTAAGTCCCTATTGGTAAGATCCAGGCTAACAGAACTTGCTTCAAAAAAGAATGGCTAGTACCTGAGAAATAATGGCTAAGATTATCTTCTGGTCTCCACACATATGCAAACACATGTATGCATACACACTATATACCTGGGTACCCAAACACATGTATGCATACACATTATATACATGTGTACCCACAAACACATGAACATGCACAAACATACACACACACACCACAATGCACAGATAAACAACTATACAGGCCCCTATGTAAACAGTTGCCATACTTTGGAACGTAGCTCACAGAGGTCTCATGGGAGAGATTACCAGTTATCCATGGAGGTGGGAAGGATTGAGTTTGAAGGAAGAGAGAAGAAGGCTCTGGAGTCTGCCCTGTGGGAGCATTGACATGATGCCTCTCCCAGACAGCAGAAGCCCTCTAGAGAGAGAAATCATGAGACTTGAAATCCAAGCAGAGAAAGGGCAGCTTGGAGCTGAAAACAGATGCCAGAACCAGCATTCCAACTCGGGATCCTCCCACAGCTCTTCCACAACAGGGCCTCGTGGAGTCTTACCAGGGAAGGTCTCTGGAGTTATCCTTTCCCAGCCATGGGACATGCTATGCTATCAGCAGGAACACTGTCAGTGGGGGAGAATGGCACTCAGTGTAAGCTCCCCACACCAATAGGAAAGGCCTCTGCACTTCCCTCCTCAGAGCCTGCCTCCAGGGATGGCTTGTGGAGCCCTGACAAGCAAGGATCTCAGGACAGACTCAGGGATGGTGGAAAGGTGAACAGTGGGATGGAAAATGGCTCCACCAGTAAGTGCTTGCTGCATTAGCATGAAGACCAAAGTCCAGATATCCAGATCCTATCTAACAGCCAGGTGCAGGGCACATGCCAACACTAGGGATATAGAGGAGACAGGAGGATCCCTGGAATTTGCTGGCTACCTTGTTTATATGAATTGATGAGTTCTGGGTTCAGTGAGATACTGACTCAAATTGAATTTAGAGTCTGGGTTATATTTATGTCCCCAGATGATTTAAAAAGGCACAGTAGAAAATCAGTCAGCAATAACAGCTCCCTGCCTGAGGGAGACATTGGAGAATGTACTGGTGAATATCCCATCTCTCCTCTTTCTTTGCTATGGAAACCATGAAAACACTGTCATAGTGGTTGTTGCAGTCAGGTTCGCATTGCTGGTAGAAATCACCTGACCAAGAGCAAATTGTGGGGAAAATACTTTATTTTGGCTTACAGACTCAAGGGGAAGTTCCATGATGGCAGGGGAAAACAGTGACATGAACAGAGGGTGGACATCACCTCCTCTCCAACATTACATGGACAACAGCAACAGGAGAGTGTGCCAAACATTGACAAGGGGAAATGGGCTATAATACCCATAAGCTCACCCCCAACAATACACTGCCTCCAGGAGGCATTAATTCCCAAATCTCCATCAGCTGGAAACCTGGCATTCAGAGCACCTAAGTTTATGGGGACACCTGAATCAAACCACCACATTCCACCCCTGGCCCCAATATACTGTTAACCATCTATAATGTAAAATGCAATACATTCAGTCCAACTTTAAAAGTCCCCATAGTTTTTATCATTACTAATGATGTTCAAACATCCCCATAATCCAAGGTCTTTTAACTGAGCCATAATACCAAAAGTTTCCAAAAAATAAACCATAGTGGCACAGAACAAACATTCACACTGCAAAAGATGGCATTGGGTACAGCAAACAAATATTCAACAAATACAAGATTTAAAACAACTAGGGCAAACATCAAACTGTAGCTCCAGGTCCAATAATTCTAACCAACAACAAGTCTCTGGAGTTCCAATTCCACCCCTCCAGCTAGGCTACTCACAGTTCTGGAAAACTTCATCCAGGGCCGGCAGCTCTCTGCAGCAGCCATCTAATGGTCCAGGCATTTCCATCGGGTCTCCATTGCAACCCACAGTTCATCCTCATGGCTCCATACAGTTTCCATGCAGGCCCCAGCAAACCTACTTCACACTGCTCACAGCCTTTTCCAAAACACAAGACCATGTTGCAAATTCAATGACCCTCTCTTTCCTGCATTTCTTATACACCATAATACCAGGTGGGGGTGCCAATTTTTTAATCCAGGGGGAATAAAGCAGACTTTGAAAAACAGGACACTCCTTGAGCATTCATCCCCTTCAAAAGACTGCATTCTTTCTGTTGTCCTAATGCAAGTCAGCTGCCCAATCTCAAAGGTTGTAACTTCTCATACAATTGCAGCTGAATGGGCAGAAGTTTTGGCCAACGGATTTCATTTTTATTGTGTCATATCCATCTGCTCTCACCAGTACCTTTCTATGCAATGCAACCTTGCACAAGTTCTCAGGACACAGGCATAACAGCAAGCCTCTCACACAAACTGCTTCTAGCCTAGTCCAGGAAAAGCTCTTTCTAATCTTCATAAGCCAAACCTCACAGTCCTTAGCTCTTACTGCATTCAGGGCTTTCAACTCTGCATAATAGTCCATCAACCTGTATTTATAGCACTGAAAGGTGTCTCTTAGGCCAAGATTTCAAATCCTTCCACAGTCCTCTTGAAAATCAGCTCCGATAAGCCAAAAGCCACATAGTCAGGTGTCTAGCAGCAATCCTACTCTCAGTAACAACTTTACTATTGCAATCAGGTTTGCATTGCTGGCATAAAATCACCTGACCAAAAGCAGCTTGTGGGAAAAAGGGTTTTTTGGCTTATGGACTCAAGGGGAAGCTCCATGATGGCAGGGGGAAATGATGGCATGAGCAGAGGCTGGACATTACTTCCTACCCAACATCAGATGGACAACAGCAATAGGAGACTCTGCCAAACACTGGCAAGGGGAAACTGTCTATAATACCCATAAGCTCTCCCCCAGCAATACACTGCCTCCAGGAGGCATTAATTCTCAAATCCCTATCATCTGAGAACCTGGCATTCAGAACACCTAAGTTTATGGGAGACACCACAGTGGGGAAAGAGATTTACAGGGAGCATGGAAGCATGGATGGCCAAGAACCCAACTCCTAAGGTTTTAAATCCATCTCAGTGCTCACACTGAGACTACAGCTCGCACACATACTGCTCTGCGCCAGGGCTAACACATCAGAGATACCCTGCAGATGTGCTCTCAGGGAACCAAACACTTCTTTGCTGATGAACTTTGGTTCTGAGACTCCCTGAAGCTTTATCAAACCTTCACCAGACAGGTGTAAGGTGCTTCCACCCCATCTCTTCAATAAATCTGACAAGATAATTCTTTGATTCTTCCCTGGCCCCCCTCTTTTTCTTGTCTCAGAGGTTATTCCCTACTTCACCACAGCCCTCATCCCATGTGCTCAGGAAGTAGGCAGCAGAGAGTGCCAATGAACTCATTCTCACAGAAGAGCCAGACACTGAACATGTCCACAGCATGCTCTTCTGGGAGTAGCTGCCTTTAGGAGACTCCAGAGAAAGCACGTGGGAGAGAGAGTAGTAAGTCATTGCAGACTTGCTGGCGTAGGTGAAGACCTCAGGTCCTTTCCAGGTGGGTGGAGAGTTCATGGGCCTTAGTTTCCCAAGGCTAACAATTGCAAGATCTGCCTATGTCTATAATCAGGTAAGTGATATTGCAAAATTCAGAAAAGTTATAAGACATAAGTATCATTGGTAATAGGGAGTATTTTAAAATAACAGCCAGAGTTTAATCATTACTTTAGAACTCCTGACCCCAAATAGTATTAGCTCATCCATTCCCAGAGCTACAGAGGCAAACAGACAGCCCTGAGGTGACTAAGGATTGATTCTTAGACTGATTCCTTTTCTTCTTAACACATATCATCCAGTACTTTTCATTGGAGGATCAAATAGATTTTTTAAAAAGAGAGAAAGTAAAAAACTCGAGGAAAGACATTTCTTTTGTTTCTACATAAAATGTTTCTAGTAAATACAGATGTAGGTGATGTTGAAGTTTAAAGAAAAAAGGGAATGAGGAAGAAGAGAAGGAAATAGAGACAAATATTATTTGTTTCTGAACTGAGCCCACCTCTTTCAGAGTACAAAATTACATCACACATCCAGAGAAGGGCCTGAGATAAAAGCAGATACTTTAATAAGTATCATGAAATGAGCCAGGTATGGTGGCACATGCCTGTAATCCCAGTTACTCAGGAGGCTAAAGCATAAGGACTAGGAATTGGAGGCGAGCCTAAGCTACATAATGAGACTCTGTATCAAAGTAAAATTGAGGGGGCTGGAGAGATGGCTTAGCAGTTAAGGTGCTTGCCTGATAAGCCCAGGTTCTATTCCCCAGAATCCATGTAAGCCAGATGCACGAGATGACTCATACTCACAGGTAGTGCATGTGCACAAGGTGGCACACACATCTGGAGTTTGTTTGCTGTGGCTAAGGCCCTGGTGTGCCAATTCTCTCTCTCTAGCTCTCACTCTCTCCCTCTCATAAAAAAGTGAAACAAGGGCTTAGTGGTATACCACTTGCCTAGCATTCTCAACCCCAAGCACCATCAAAAGAAAAGTAATTATTATCATTATTAGTATACGATGAGCCCTTGTATAACTGTTACCCAGATCAAGACAAACATCCAGGATCTTCCCAGCCTGCCAGCTGCCCCTCCCTCTGAACTCTCAAAGGCTCTCTTGATGTCACGATTTTTATAAGTGCTTGCTTGTCTTTTTGTATGACCTAATTTGTATTCCTAGTCACTCTACATTGACTTTTCCTGCTGTAGAACCTTGCATTCAATGAATCACACAAGTATCCTTTTATGTTTGGATCCATTTGCTTACCTTCAGGTTTGTGAACTTCTTTTATGATTTACATGCAGCAGTGATGTGCTCATTTTCATTGCAATGTACTATACCACTATATGAAGATGCCAAACTTCATTTCTTTTTTTCTGCTATGATAATGGCCATTTCAGGTATATTTACCCTTCACCATGATAAAGTAATTCTCAGTGTATATATGAATGACCCTCTCACAATGGTGTATATAGTAATGAAATTGCTGAGTCATAGGATATGGCTGTCCTCAAATGTAAGAAGCAGAAATTGTTTTCCAACTGGTTATATCAACTTCCACCATCTTCAGGATTGTGTAAGAGCTCTAGTTGTCTCATGGCATTATAAAAATTTGTTATTAGCAAGTGTGGTGTTTGAATGGAAAATTTTCCTCATAGCCTCTTGCGTTTGTGATTAAGCCAAATACTTGTTCCCCAGCCAGCCGAGCTTTGGAGGTGGAGCCTAGCTGGAGAAGGCGTGTCTCTTGGGATGCCATAGCCCAGTCCCACCCGCTGCACTCAGTTCCATCTCTACTTCTACTCAGCTGATATGTGCAGACGTGATGTCCCAACTGTCTGCTCTCACCGTGTTGACATGCTTTCCTGGCCATGATGAAACTTCCCCTCCAAATTATAAGCCAGAAATAAAGTATTTCCTTCCATAAGCTGGTTCTGTCCAGGTGTTTTGTCCCAGCAACCCAACAATGAGAATGTGACTGCAACAGCAGGTTTTCAAAATGACAAGTCTGTCATTTCTTAGTATTATCTCATCATGACTTAATTTTTTACATTTCTCATAATTGCTGATTGATAATAAGGATGGATACATTGTCTGTTGCTAGAATCTCTATTCAAGTCTCTCTCCCATTTTCCTACAGGACTGACCTTTTACTGTTCTATAGAAGTTCACTATTTTGGAATCCAGATATTATATATGTTGCAAGAATATTCTCTCAAGATTGGAGTCATATATTGACTCTTGGTTTCTGGTAAGACTAGACATTCTCTCAGAAGTGAATAGAGATAAGACATCCATCTTTTCCTTCATGATCAGTGTTGTTTCCTATCTAAAACTTTCTTTCCTCTGCTGAGATTATAAAGATATTATCTAACTTGTTTTCCATAAGGTTTGCTATTTTGTCTTTTATCATTATATTCTATCTGTAATTGATTTTTTAATGGTGTTAGGTAGGGTTCAGGGTTCTTATATTTAATCATATGGAGATCTAGTTTGTATCCCATGCATTTAAAAAATACTTGCCCACTGCAAAATAGTGCCATAACTGTCATAAGTCAAGTACCCATATTTGTGTGGGTCTAATTCTATTAGCATATTACTGTAACAAGGATATTTCATGTTAATTGTCAATACTATAAAGAAATCATAATATTCAATGGAAAAGCCTCTTCCCTTGTGCTTCAAGACTCTCTTAGCCATTCTTTATATAAATTACATCATGTATGTCTTTTTAAAAATGTATTCATGGGGTTTTATCTAATAGTTTGATGTTACAATGCATTGCATGTTTTTAAATTTTATTTTCAAATTGTATATGGGTGCGTATAGTCTTTCAAAATCAGTTTTTTAATAGAGCTATGCACAAAATTTGATAAAATCACTTGTAAATGTCAATAATTTGTAGATTTGTTTGGATGCTTTTATATACAAAGTAATATGATTTATGAATAAATACATACAATTTTATTTCTTGATTCCCAATTTAAATAATGTTTTGGCCTCCACTTTTCCTGCTGCTTTGGCTAGATATCCTGCATAATGTTGAATAGAACAAAATGATAGTGTGTGACTCAGCCTAGCATGATTATAAACAAAGAATATGTCAACATCTCTACAAATATATTGTTGAAGGTTGGGTTTTTGAAGGTGTCCTTTACAGAAAGGTTATTCTTCAGGGACAGGGGCCACAGCTCAACAGTAAAGTGCTGGCCACCTGTAGTAGACAGTTTCAGGTTCACTGAGATGAACTTCCAGACCAGGCACAGTTATGGAGGATATTTATTGAACCTTACAGATCCAGGGGAAGTTCAATAATGGCAGAAAATACTGGTTCACTTTTGCAGGTCCAAGTAGAGAGAGAAAAAGCCATAAGCCACTAATACCAGTGCACTCAAGCATACTTTTGGAACTCCAGTCACAGCTTAAGTACTTTAGACTGGAATTCCAAATCTACCACCACACTTTAGGGCTGGACTCTAGGATTCACCCACAGTGATACCTCCTCCAGCCAGGTGGCTGCAGATCTAAATTACAAACTTTAATGAAATCTTGAATATATTGGGGGCCACCCATTCAAACTACCACACCACCCAAGCATAAGAATCTGAGTTCAGATCCCCCCCAACATTTACGTGAAAGACAGCAATGATGGCAAGTAACCCTAGCATGGAAAAGGTAGAGATGGGGAATCCTTGAGTTTTGGTGGCTAGCTCCTCTAGCCAAATTGGTGAGCTCTAGGTTCAATGTGAGATCTTATTCAAACAATAAAGTGAAGACGAGCAGAGGAATTGACATTAACCTATGGCCTCCTCATGTACACACACACATACACACACACATATGCACATATATATCCCTACACACGATTGTGCCCACACATGTACTAGCATATATACATCTACCAAAACATAAAGATAATCCATGATTACAATGAAGTTTATATCAATTCCTACTTTGCTAACATTTTATCATGAGTTTTAACAAACAACTTGCCCAGACTTATTATTAAAATAACTTAGTAGATTTCTAATGTACTGTTAATATAATAAAATTTATTAATTGATTTTTAAACATTAGAGCAATTATGTATTCATGGAATAAACCCATAGCAGAAATGACAAATTAGTTGATTTTCCAATATTAAATAAATTGAATGTTAACAAAATAAACCAATATCACAAGTAACAAATATTTTCCCATGTATTACTGGATTTAAGTTGTAAATATCTTCCTAAGACTTTGGTCTAAATGTTCAGAGGTTATACTTGGCATTCTTGTTCACATGTTTAATAAAATGTGTTGTGGTGAGTCCTTCTGTCTCTGAAGTTTTTTTTTTTTTTTTGAGAAATTGCAAATTAAATCACTTTGTTAGCTACAGGATACCTCAAATGTTCATTTTCTTTCTCTGTTTTATTTAGTACATATGTTTTTCTAGGAATTTGTCTATTTAAAATTTCAAATTTATTGCATATGGCTGGTTGTTATATATTTTTCTTCTTATGTTTATTTTATATTTTATTAATGTGTATTAATTGAACAAAACAAAATAGTAGTTTTCATTTTGAAATTTTTATGCATGTATGAGTACTTTGATAAATTTACCCTCAATTATCTATACTTAATCCTCCTCCCTGTCCAACCGCTTTCTTTATTAATTTATCTTCTACTTTCATGTTGTTTTGTCAATATTCTTTTTCTTTTTTGATTATGTATATAAGAAAAAATGTAATATTTGTCTTGCTTTTTGAATCAGGTTCAATTTTCTTGTTATGATCTCCAATTCCATCCATTTACATACAAACAACATCATTTCAGACTTCTTAATGATTAATGCTCCATTGTGTGTATATGTCACATATTCTTCATCTATCCAACCACTGTTGGACAACTAAGAATATTACTTAATTTTGATATTGGGCATCATTCCTCAATAACATGGGTATGCAAATGTCTCTGTTTAAACTGATTTGATGTAGCCTTCTCATTGCTGGGACAAACACCCAACCAGAAGCAGCTTATGGCAGGAAAAGGTTTATTTTAAGCTTACATATTCTGGGGGAAGCTTCATCATGGTGAAAAAAGCTGACTCATTTCACCATGCCTTCATAGAAAAGAGACAATAGCCAATACCAGAAAGCATGAGCTGATTCTGAATACCTTAGGGTTGGATTAAAGATCCACCCCCAGTAGCAAACCTCCTCCAGCAGGGCTCTGCCTTCTGGAGAGTAAGTAGGAAGCTTAATCTTAATAAAAACTACCTGAGGTTATAAGAGCTATTTACAACCAAACCACCACATTTGAGTTGCTTTGAGTATAGGAAGAGGAATGGTATGGCTGGATCATATGGTAGTCCTATATTTAGTTTTCTTTTTGAGGAATGTTTATACTGATTTCATAGTAAATGATGAACTTGTATTCTCGCCAGAAGGATTCCTTTATCCCTGCATCCTCACTGACATTTTGTATTTTGTTTGCTTTGTTCTCTTCATAGTAGCTATTCTGACTTGGGTAAAATGGAATCTCAGTGTATGTTTGAGTTACATTTCCATGGTGGCTAAAGGAATTGAACAATTCCCCATGTATATATTGGTCATTATCATTTCTTCATTTGGGAACAGTCCAGTTCATTTGCTAATTTCTGATTGGATCATTTGTTCTTTGGTCTTTAATACTTATAGATTCTGGATATTCATAGCTGTTGGATGAACAGTGGGCAAACATTTCCTCCAGGTCTGTAGGATGTCTTTTCAGTCAGGTGATTGCTTCTTTGGCTATGTAGAAGCTGTTTAGTTTCATGAGATTCATTTATCAAATCTTGTTACTAATTTCTGAGCCACTGGACTGCTGTACAGAAAATCCCTAAGTATGTCTTCAGCTAGAAGCTTCTGTCCTAAGTTTTCCCCTAGTAGACCCAAATGTTCCACTTCTTCCAATAAGGTCCTTGATCCATTGTGAGTTGATTGTAATAGACAGTGAAAAGTTGGAATTTGGTTTCATTCTCTTACATGTGAATATCCAGTTTTCCCAACACAACATGTTAAAAACAGTCTTTCTTCCAATGTATGTCTTTGGAGCCTGTTGTGAAATTCATATGATTGTAAGTATATGGGTTTATTTCTGGGGCTCTATTCAGTTCCATTTATATTTATGTCTGTTTTCATACCACTACCATGCTACTTTTTTTCCTATGGCTGTACGGTATAGTTTGAGGTCAAATATTATACTGCCAGCATTGCCTTTTTCTGGCAAGATTGATTTGGATCTTTGGGGGGAAGGTTTGCAGTTCAATATGAATTTTGATATTATTTTTCCCAGTTCTGTGAAGAATTTCTTTGGAATGTTAATGGGGATTGCATTTAATTTATAGGTGACTCAGTAATATGACCACTGTTGCAATATTAATTTGCTGATCCATGAACACAGATTGTCTTTCTTCTTTCTAATTTGTTCTTCAATTCATTTCTTCAGATTTTTTTGTTGTTGTAAATTTCATTGCACAGGACTTTCATGACTTTGGTTAGGTTTATTCATAGATTTTTTAATTTGAGGGGAGCTATTTGGAATGGTATTTTTTAAAGTTTCTGCTTCATCAAACTTGTATGTGCATTGGTTTACAGATTCAAATGTCTTATGATGGAGTCTTTAGGATCATTAATTATGGGATCATATCTTCAAATGAGGATCAAATGACTCTTTTATCTGCTTATATTGCTTTCTCTTGCCTTATCACTCTCTGGCTTCAAGCACTATTTTGAATAAGAATTATGATAGTGGACAACTGGTCTAGTTTCTGATTTTAGAGATACTACTTTCAGTTTTTCCATATAATATTAGCTATTGGTCTATTATATATAGCTTTTGTGCCGAGGTATAATTCTCCTATTCTTAGTTTCATTCAATTATTAATTTATACGTGTTGAGCTGTCCTTGTATTACTGAAATGAATCAAACTTGACCTTCTTAATGTGTTGCTAATTTGGTTGTTAAGTATTTAAGTGAGAAATGGCATGCCAGGGCCTCTAGCCACTGCAAATGAACTCCAGACATATGAGCTACCATGTGCATCTGGCTTACGTGGGACTTGGAGAATTGAACTTGGGTCCTTATGCTTCACAGGCGTGTACCTTAACCACTAAGCCATCTCTCCAGCCCTTAATAGTCTCTCATTCTTAGACCAGACTGGCTTGGAACTCACTGTGTAGCCTAAGGTGGGCTCAAATTCACAGCAATTCTCCAGCCTCCACCTCCCAAGTACTGTGATTTTTAGGCATAAAGTACCACCCCTTATTTTGAATCCTCTCTTCTTTTAACTAGTTTAATTCAGGGTTTGTTTGTACTGTTTTTCCTTTCAAAGAATCAACTTCATTTCATTGATCCTTTGTGTTACTGTTTTATTAGCCTCTATTTCATTAATTCAGCTCTGTCTTTTTAATTTCTTTATTTCTCCAAATTTGGGAATTGACTTGTTTTTATTTTTCTTTGGTCTAAAAAGTATCATTAATTTATTTATTGTGATCTCTTTGATTTTTAGTGTGTAAATTTATGATTATGAATTGTTTTCTTAGAATTATTTCCTCGGTTGTATTAATTGCCTCTTCTGTGCTCTGTGTTTTCATTTTTATTTTGTACTAGAAATTTATTTCTTTTATTTTTTCTTCATTTCTTCAAAAATATATTAATCACTTAAATATGTATTATTCAATTACCATGTCTTTGTATAATTTCTGAAGTTTCTCTTGCTATGAATTCCTAGTTTTGTTCCATTATGACCTCAAAAAAACAAAATAAATAAATAAAAAGACTTGTCTTATGTACAAAAGAATATTTTAGAGAAATTTTCATGGGCCATTGAAAAGAATATATGACTTGTAACTGTTAGTTGGGAATATTCTGTAGCTGTCTATTAATGCTGACCTACATTTGATCTATAGTGTCCCCAGCACTGCACAGAGAGACAAAAACTAATGGCAATAATAACCACAACATATAGACAAAGCAGGTAGAAAAACAGTGATGGCCAATTAAAAGTTATTCCCAGGCTGGAGAGAGTCCTTAGCAGTTAAGGCACTTGCCTGCAAAACCTAAGGACTCATGTTCTACTCTCCAAGTCCCACCGGATACATGGTGACACAAGTGCACAAGGTCACACATGTGCACAAGGGGGTGCACACATCTGGAGTTCAATTGCAGTAGCTGAAGGCCCTGGCATGCCAACTCTCTCTCTCTCTCTCTTTCTCTCCCCACCCCACACACATAACAAAGGCTGGTCTGTTAGATTTACCTCAAAATAATATTCTTTTTAAAAAGCTATTCCCACCACAACTCCAATTACAATAGAAGTAAAATGGAGCAATACCAATACTGTGCGAACTAAAAAGATATTAGTTAATAAGGATAATAATGGATGCAATAAGAAAAATAATCATAGAATAGTATTTAAAAGGTGGAAAGTCAACCAGAAGGAATAATGAGATAAAAAAGAAAAGAAGGTAGAGAAGATTCTGTTAAAGAAAAATAAAACAGCAACAACTACAAGTACAATGAAAGCAAAAGTTAAAAGAGGGAAAGATGGAGAATAAATGAGAAAGAAAATGTGTCTAATTGAAGAAAGAAAAAATAAAATTGAAGAAGAAACTTGCAGAGGAAGAAGAGACAATTAAATGTTAAAAGTGATCCTTCCCATCCCAGTATGAAGCAGAAATGCCTCAAGCCTGAGGCTGGAGAGGACCTCATAAGAAAGAGCCTATCTCTAAAAAGAAAACAAGACAAGGCAAATGAAGATAAATCACACATTAAAGGAGAATTGATGAGAAGGAAATATAAAAGAAAAAGAGTTGTATTTAAAAACAATAAAAATATATTTTATTTTAAAAGTCAGTAGAAAAGTAATTTTTAAAAAACTGCACAATACAAAAGAAAAAAAAAAAAAAAGAGGTGGGAATGAAATATAAAATACAGTTACAGGTCAGTTCCCCAGTCCTCTAAGAATTCAATCATGTGGACAGTCATGAAAGGTCTGGCCCTTTGATCACTAGCTCTCTGTGGTTGCTGGAATGTAAAATGACCCCTATAGCCTCATATGTTTTAAATACTTGGTGCCTAGCTGTTGGCAATTTGGAAGGTGAAGCCTTGCTGGAGGAAATGTATCACTGAGTGGTGGACCTTGAGGTTTATTAGCCCTACTGGGTGTTCATGGCTCATCTAGCTCACTCTTGTTGTTACTTCCCAGCAGAAGTGACAAGAGGTAATGCCCAGCCTATGCTCTGTCATTTGTCTCTGCAACAATGAAACATCCTCTTGAGACTGTAAGCTGAAATAAACACTTTTCTCCCATCAGCTGCTTTTGGTTGGGTGTTTTGTCCCAGTGATAAGAAGATAACTACAACACTCTTCCCATATCCACTTTAGCTATGTACCACCTGAAAAGAATGGAGTGTATGCTATTTGGCTTCCTCCCATTTCCCTTCTGGTAGTTCCCTAAGGAACCAGAATGTATGGATTGCAGGCAGCACTGTCTGTTATTAATCTGGGCTGTCTGCTCCTCAGGACCATATGTGATGAAGTGCAAGCTTTCTACACATGTCTGGTCATGGGGCATGGAAGTCCTGTGAGGATGCAGTGATCTGTAACATGGCATAGTACTCCCCACCCTCTGGGTCACTTATCTTCTGCAAATTAGCTTCCACATATAACCACTAGCAATGGCTTGCCCCCTCCACTTCCTGTATCTCTAATAGCTATCATCCTTGACCAGAGAGTGACTTCCGCCCCTCCCTGTGATTGCTTCTTTCCACATGTGAAGCACTCTCATATCTCTAAGTCTCTCTTCTGTACTTCATGCACTTCTTCCAGCCTCCACTTGGTGGAACAGCACCTGACCCTTGTGACCCTTGTGGGGATTTTCTGAAGGAAGAACAATGCTGGGACCTTTGACTTTTTTAAAGCCACAGGCACAGGAGACTCTCAAAATGGCATCCTGTCACTGCACCAGGCCAAATGCCAGAAAGAAGACAGAACATGCCAGTTGGCTATGCAGACAGCAATTCTGATCAGTACTAAGAGCAATGTTAGTTTTCTGAGTCTTTCCTCCTATTCTCTCTTCCTTACTCTGCCTTTCCCTTCTCCCTCCTTCCTTCCCTCACCTCTGCTCCCCATCTCCTCAGGCTGAGTTATCTCCTGCTTTTCAAAACCTTTCTATTCTTCTAAGATTTGGTCATTCTCTGCTACTGAATCTTCAATGCCTTAGCTGCCATCCACCTCAGGAGGGCAGCTGCCCCCAGCCCCCGTTGCTCCAAATCTATCCTCAGAAACACCAGCCAGCCATCAGTGGTGCCACTATTCTGTCATCATCCTCCTTCTCCTCTTCACATTAAGATCTAGAATGATAATCCCTTTTCATCATTTGAGTATTTTCCTTTTTGTCATGACTGGTTTAACCAGCAGCCAATCACTTATTTTATTCTTTTCAGTAAGTGAATTCTTGACTTCTTTCATCCTCTATTTTGTGTCTTTCATTTTTAATTTTATACTTTTCATTTTATTTTATTATTTCACTCATTTGCCTTTTTTGACTATTATAAAGGCTTTTCTCTGACTTACTAATTTTTGAGCAGTCATTTTCCTACCAGGTGTACTTAATGCACCTACCATTCCTTTGGTACCATGGCTGACATATTTTATATTTATTATAATCCAAATATTTTTATTATTCTTTCAGGTTTCTTTTTGAGTTATTTATAAGTATAAATATTAATTTTCAAAGAAGGACTTTTCTGGTTGTCGTTTTATGTCTGCGTCATTTGTACCTTGATCCTGCATGATTTGAACATTTTGCAATATTGAGACTTGTTTTGTGACCCAGGATGTAGTCAAATTTTATTATTGCTCTGTGTGATTGAAAGTAGTACTTCTCTTAACCATAGTTTGGCTTTCTGTGGTTTTAGTTATCTGTGGTCAACAATAGTCTGAAAGTAGTAAATGGAAAAATCCAGAATTAAACAACTATGTCAACTAATAACCCACAACTCCATGGTGAATACCAGCTAACCCACTAGAGGAGGTCCTAAGTGTAGTGGGAGCAGGAAGGAGGGGAATGACAGTACCAACTTGATGTAGCCATACAAAGTTTCAACTTAATAAAAAAGTTTATGTGTGCGCATGTATATGCATGTTCGTGTATGTGCAGGTGCATGTGTGTGAGAGTACAAGTGTAAGCCAGAGTACAACCCTAGGTGTCACTTGCCTCAGGCACTATCCAACATTTTTGAAACAAGGTCTTTTACTGGCCAGGAATTCAGCACTACATTGGCAGGCTGGAAAGTCCCAAGCCCTAGGGATGTGCCTGTCTCCCAAAACACTGCAACTATAAGCATGTGTCACCATGCCCAGCATACTGGAGATGGAACACAGGCCCTCATGCTTGTGAGGCAAACACTTTACAAACTGCACCATCTCCTCATTTCCCTTCTATTAGTTCTAAATTCTATACTATTCTGAGCAGTATGGTGAAGTTTCACACTGTCCCACTCAATCCTACCCAAGACATGAATCACCTCTTCATCCAGGGTGTCTGTGCCTGTATATGCTGCTTCTGGTTAATCACTTAGCAACTGTCTGAGTTATCAGATCAATTGTGCAACAGTACTTCTGCTTAAGTAACCCTTCTTTACTTAGCCTCAAGAGTAGTGATACTGGTGACTCAGATATGCCAAAGGTGACAAAAAATGCTATTTGAGTAAAATAAAAAATGAAAATAATACTTTCACTATATATATATGCATATATATTTAAATTGCACACACAGGTAGTGAAATATATAAACATATATAATATATGTAATATTTAAGATTCAGTATTATACATGGTTTCAAGTTGCCACTTTGGACCTTGGAATATATCCTCATAAGGTGAACTTATGAATCCTTTGAAATTTTTCTTTTGGTTTCAATGTTTATGTGTTACTCCATTTTGTATTATTCTTTCAGTTATTGAGGCATGTAATCATACACATAAACATATGTGAATCGCTGTGTCTTCACATATATATGGGGATGGAGAGGGTGGATAGACAGAAACAGAGAGAGCTTTGTTAATATTTTTACATTTTAGGTTTGTCCATTTTTATACAACAAATTTAAGGCAATATTTTTAGGTGCCTCCAAATTTAAAATTGCTATTTCTTTCTAGAAAGCTGGACCTCTAACAACAAAGAAATTCTTTCTACCTCTAGGACAGCTATTCCACTTAAAACTATATTTTATGATCTTACTCATATAGTGTAGGCTTTTAGATTGCTTGACTTTTTATTATATAATTTTCTATCATACTCATGTTGTTGTTAATTCTCTCAGGCCTGCATGTAACTGTTGATACATGTGTATGTACATCTACCATTTGACTATTGGCCTTCTAATACTGTATTTCTTCTGCTGAAAGGCAGTACTGTCGCTGTTTATACAAGCAGATGTATACAACTCAGCTGCATTTACACATGCTAACCCTTCATCTCTTCTATGTCTTCAATATCACTGAGCTTCTTTTACTTCTGACTGAAGAATGCCCACATTTCTATTAGTGTCAGATTTCCAGCAACAAATTTCCTTTTTAAAAAATGTGGCTATAAGTGAGGGAGGAGAGGGAAGGACTTAAGGGGATGGTATTGTATATATGTAAGTAGAGAACAGATTACAGAGAGGGAAAAGGTCTAAACGAGGCCAGGGGAAGAGAATATGTAAAAGAAGGGCAGGGAGAGGGTCAATCAAAATTCAAGATATTCTGATAAGACTTATGTAAACCTACCTTTTTGAATAATGGCACATCCAGAAGCTATAGATTGTTAATAGAAAATTTTCAGTGCCTGGGATAGGATACCTTCCAAAATATTAAAGGCTATTGCCAAGACCCTTGGTTTCCCATGAGAAACAGATGGTAAGACCCTATTGCTGAAGACATCTCTTGCCTGAGTGGCAAGGTCACTGAGAAAGCAAGCTGGTGCTGAGCAGAAAACCTTCTCCCTATAGACCAGCCAACTGAAAGCTGGAAAAAGCTGCACTGCATGCAGCTGTATGGGAGATAGAAATCATCAGTGGTGAAAGCAGTGGACACTGGAAACCTCAAGTTTGGACAGACAAGCCCAATGACCGAATGGGTGCAATAGTGACATGTCTGCTCTTGGGGAAACCTACTGCTCCCTAATTGGACTGAAAGCCCTCTCTATGGGAGAGAATACATGCTTGGTACTGAAACTAATCAAAAGTCTATGGCAGGGGAGGTCATGAGCTTTAGAGGTATAAAGCCTGCTCTTGTCTGACTAAATGTATATATTATTACCACCAAACTGCCCAAAAGCACTACGCTTAATGTTCATATTCACATATTAATGCTACTCTCATTTCTGGTTAGAGAAGCTTCTCTTTTCAGATGGAGATGACCACTGGGATGACCCAAAAGGCAGCATAGTACTGAGAAGAAGGGACAGAGGAGTGTCCAGCACTGAAACATCTCTGTCACATGCTCCAAGGCTCAGGTTCCATTGTGGAAAAGGTGGTGGAAAGAACGCAAGAGCCAAAGGAAGGGTATGACTCCTTACAATGCAACTGTCCAGACAGAAATTGGCCTCGATATCCATGACCTCACAGTGCCTAGCAAGACCTTCACTAGACCCTCATAACAGGAGAAAAAGATGATGACATCAAATTAAAAGAGAGACTAATGGAGAGAGGGAGGGGATATGATGAAGAGTGGAGTTCTGAAGGGGAATGGGGGGATGGGAGGGAAATGTCATGGTTTATTGTCTGTAAGTATAGAAGTTGTCAATAAAAATATATTTTATTATTTATTAATGAATTTATTTATTTGAGGGTACATTAGGACCTCTTGAAGCTGCAAATGAATTCCACATGCATGTGCCACTTTGTGGTTACTGGGGAATTGAACCTAAGCCAGCAGGCTTTGCAAGCAAGTACTTTAAACTTGTTGAGCCATCTTCCTAGCCCAACAAATTTCCTTCTTTCTGTCTAAAACATGTCTTTATTTTGTCTTTAGCCTGGAATGAAAGTTTTCAGAAGACGGAATTTTAGAAGGGCAATTATTTTATTTCAGTATTATGAATATTTTATGGGATTTTGATTTTCTTTTTGTTTCTATTGAAAAACTATCTATTACTCTAACTGCTAGACTTTCAAGGTAATCTATCTTCCGCTTATGATTCCTTTCTAATTTTCCTCTTTAGTTTTTTGTAATTTTAAAATGACAGACTTGGCTGGAGAGATGAATCAGCAGTTAGAGGCACTTTCTTACAAAGCCTGATGACTGGGGTTCAATTCCCCAGTACTCACATAAAGCCAGCTTCACAAAGTGGCATGTGTGTCTGAAGCTCATTTACAGTGGCAAGATGCCCTGTTGCACCCATCCTTTCTCTTTCTCTTTTTTCTTTCATAAAAAAGTAAATAGAGCCGGGCGTGGTGGCGCATGCCTTTAATCCCAGCACTCGGGAGGAAGAGGTAGGATGATCACCGAGAGTTCGAGGCCACCCTGAGACTACATAGTTAATTCTAGGTCAGCCTGGACCAGAGTGAGACCCTACCTTGAAAAACCAAAAAAAAAAAAGTAAATAATAAATTAAATGATAGACTCTGTGAAATCTTAATTGATTTTTATGGTGATCTATGGCAGTTTAAAATCTTATTTAAGCTAAGCATGGTGGCACTTAAACCCAACACTAAGGAGACAGAGGTAGGAGAGTCTTTCTGAGGTCAAGGTCCGCCTAGAACTAGACGACACAGTGAGTTCCAGTCAACCTGGGCTACAGTGAGACCCTACCTCAAAAATCCAAACAAGCTGGGCGTGGTGGTGCAGGCCTTTAATCCCAGTACTCGGGAGGCAGAGGTAGGAGGATCGTCATGAGTTCAAGGCCACCCTGAGACTACTGAGTGAATTCCAGGTCAGCCTGAGCTAGAGTGAAACCCTACCTGGAAAAACCAAAAAAAGAAAAAAAAATCATGTTTAATTTAATTGTTGGAAATTTCTCAACTATTATGTCTTATATATTCTCCCTCCCTCTCTCTCTCTCCCTTGCTCTCACTCTCTCTCTCTTTCTGTGTGTGTCTCGCTCTCTTCATTTCTGGACTTCAATTAAACATATTGTAGGACTAGAGAGATGGCTTATCTGTTAATGTGTTTGTCTGCATAACCTAAGGCTATAGGCTCAAGTCCCCAGGACACACATAAGCCAAATGCACAAGGTGGTGCATTTGTCTGGAGTTTGTCTGCAGTAGCTAGAGGCTCTGGCTTGCCCATTTTCTCTCTCTCTCTCTCTTTATCTGCCTCTCTCTCTCTTTCATAAATAAATAAATAAATAAATAAATAAATAAATAAATAAATAAATAAATAAAATTATAGAATATATCACAGTTTCCATTCTTATTAGTCCCTTCTTTCTGTTTGTGTGTTTTCCACCTTTTAGAGGACAAGACCTTATTCTGAATTATTTTATTCTGATCTATATTCCAATTAATTTATTTTTCCTTCAGCTGTGGCTAATCTTGAAGGCAATAAATCAATAAGGTTCTTGATTTAAATTGTTATATTTTTAATTTTATAATATATGTGGTTTTTAAAATGTTGCCAACTTTATAGTTTTTGGTTTTCTTTTGCTATATCCATCTTGTTTTTAACTATATATATATATATATATATATATATATATATATATATGTGTGTGTGTGTGTGTGTGTGTGTGTGTATATATATATATATATATATATATATATATATAATTTTATGTGTGTGTGTGTGAATTTGTACTTCATGTTTTTGCTAATTGGAGATTGGATGGGCTTTTCTTTGAGTAAATTTTGTTTACATTAGTCTCCTTGTATGGCAATCTTTGATTATTTACCAGGCAATATGTTTCTAAAAAGATATGTTTGTGGAAATAACTAAAAATGTAAAATGGAATTATCTTTCATCAGGGGTAATTTTCACCTGCTGTTGCCAAAAAAAAAAAAAAATCTGATCATAATAACCTGCAGTTGTTTCAATCCAGCTGCATTGGAGAAAATTTTGATCCACCTACTGGCTCAAAATAGGCTGGAGAGATGGTCTAGCAGTTAAGGCACATGGCTGTGAAGCCTAAGGACCCAGGTTCAATTCTCCAGGTCCCATGTAAGCCAGATGCACATTGCGATGCATGTGTCTAAAATTTATTTGCAGTGACTAGAGGCCCTGGAATGTCCATTCTCTCTATATATATATCTATCTCTAATAAATAAAAATAAATCTTAAAAAAAAATTTAAAAAATAGGCTGGAGTCTTTAGTGAATAGTTTTACTTCTGTTTCACTCTTTTCCTAGAAGATAGCTGTCCAGAATCCAATCCAGGTTAACAGTGATTTCCTAGTGTTTGCATCACTAGATTTTTATTCTCTCTTGAATGATTCTGTAGTACTTGATGAGCTTTCCAATGCCTCCTGGAAGCTTTTTGGTAGAGTTGTTCTTATTCAGCTTTTCTAGTTCTGAGCCCAAGGCCTGGTTCCAAAGTGTTCATCCATCAATTCTGGCACTAACCCATCCCTGTCACATGGATCCTGCCTTCTGACTACAAAGAGACAGTATCCCACACTTACCTTTTCCATAGAGACATATTACCAGCAAAGATAATCAAAAGTATTTTAAATTACTACCTAGAGGCCTTGACTTCACACTGTCTCTGCCAAAGTCTGACTTTGGCTCTGTAGTAGACAGCTTCAGGTTGTGGGATGAACTTCCAAACTAGGTACAGTTTATAGGAGGAATGGAATTTATTTAAAGCTTACAGATCCAGGGGAAGTTCCATAATGGCAGAAGAAGTTGGCCCCTTTTCACAGGTCCACACTGAGAGAAAAATGCAACCACCACCAACACAAGCAAGCACACTCCAGGAATCCCAGACAGAACTCAAGCACTTTGCATATCTTTAGACTGGAATTCAGATCTGTCCCAACACCTTAGGGCTGGACCCTAGGATCCACCTACATTGACACCAAGTAACAAGCTTGAATACACTCTTGAATCTATTGGATGACATCCATTCAACCTACCACATTTTGCCCCTGGCCCCCAGTAGATTTATAGTCATTTCACATTGCATATTATATTCAGTCCAATTTCAAAAGCCCCTGTAGTCTTATTTGAGAGATTTAAGATTGTCTGTTAGCTGTGAGTCCTGCAAAATCAAAACAAGCTATATATTTTTAAATATAAGAGCACAGAGTAAACATTTCCAACTGCTTTAAGGCATAACAAGGAGAGACTAGAACAATGCAAACTCAATAACCATCAATAAAACATCAAACATCTATAGTTCAAGTTCAATGTCATAACCAGTAACCAGTAAGGAGCTCTAGATTTTCTGCCCTCCAGCTGGGCTAAATAGCCAGGGAAAACTTTCATTCATAGCCAACAGCCTCCATGGTAGCCCTTGCACAGTCCTGGTATATCTAAACATCCTTGGGTCTCCACTGCAAACCACGGTTCATCTTCCAATGGCTTTGCCAGCCTAACAAGGTCATCATACCTTGCCTCATGCCGCAGCTCAGCAGTGGCTCCTGGAATTGTGTGCTTTTCATGACCCACTCCACACATTTTTCATGTTTCATAAATCAATACCATGTGTGCAGCAACTTTGAAGAACAGAATCCTTCCTTACAAAAGAGTTTGCATTTTTGCCATTCAGTCTTTCCTGGGTGGAGTCACCTCAGGCATCCTTTCCATTGTTTCAATGTGAAATAGGTGGCCATCTTCCTTCCAAATTTTAATGTATTTGACAATAGCAGTTTCAGCAGCCAGTCTTTGTGCCAGTAATTTTTAGACTTGTTTGAGTTTTTCTAACTTTAAATTTAAATTTTTTCAGTTCCATATTTTTAGCCAAGCACATCAGTCCATTATAAATTTAATCTAGATCAAATTCTCTGGGCATGGACACCAGATTGCAGCCAGCCCTCATGCCAGTATCTCAGTTCCAACAAAGTTTTTTACAGTCTTTCCTTCCCCTTATAAAGTTCATAAGCAAAGCCTCAAATACAATTCTTTCTGTACTTAGCATTTTCAAACTCTCACAAGAATAACCCATGTAATATGGTTTACCACTGTGGAAGGTGTCTTCAGTTACAAGTATCAGTCTATGCCCATACCTCTGAAACAAAACTCCAAAAGACCAAAATCAAAATGGTCAGATGCATCTCAGCAACTGTACCCCACTCCTGATACCAATTCTGTAATAGACAGCTTCAGGTTACTGGGATGAACTTCCAAACCATGCACAGTTTATGTGAGGAATGGAATTTATTTAAAATTTACAGATCCAGAGAAAGTTCCATAATGGCAGAAGAAGTTGGCCCCCTTTCACAGGTCCACACTGAGAGAAAAATGTAACCACAACCAACACAAGCAAGCACACATCAGGAACCCCAGGCAAAACTCAAGCACTGTGCATATCTTTAGACTGGAATTCAGATATGTCCCCACACCTTAGGGCTGGACCCTAGGATCCACTCACAGTGACACCAAGTTATAAGCTTGTATAAAACTCCTGAACATGTTGGGGAACATCTATTCAAACTACCATAGGTTCCATATCCCAATACTAATAGGACTACTTTCTTATTCCCACAACCAAGTAATATCAATCTTAGTGGCTGTCAATTTATTCTGTGCTTTTCTTTGCACCTAAAGTTATGCCCTGTTTCCAGGAATGGGACATCTTCTTGCTCCTTTTCATCTTGCCCTGAACTTCAGTAGCTCTGTTTATAAAGCCAGATCTCAGGACCTGCCAGTGTTCCTGGGATGCCACTTGCTGGCCAGGTTCTCAGTTGACAGCATCTCATGCCCTTCCTCCTTTTGAGATGCTCTGTGTCTCTCCTTGGACATTGCTGAGGCTAACCATCTGCCAGAGTCTAAAAAAATTACTAATACTGCCAGAACATCATCAGCAAGGATCCTCAGCTCCCACCACAAGAATCTCTCCTACAAACACAAACTGTCTACTAGCTTAGATAAACCCATCCAGGGCTGCCCCACCACCTAACAGGCCTTAGCTCCAGCCATGTCCATCCACTTCTGCAAGTCCCATCACAGTTTATTTCTCTATACCTAATCCCATGAGGAGGCAATCTGACTACCACAGATGACAGCTACCACAGTATTTCCCTCACTCATTCATTCAGTGATGCACTAATTTTCTCCTTGACAATTCTTAAAACAATTGGCTATCATCAAGTTAACTAGTCAACATCTACACTTAGTGGTAATCCTACACCCAGACAATAATTTTTTTTCAGGTCTTGACTAAAATCTATAAAACCTTATTCACTGTATGTCTATCTGCAATAAGCACAGTAATACTTTTTATATAAAGAGTGCTCTGTGGAAGCTCTTCTTTATTTATTCATTGAACAAATATTTATTTAGGCAACAGTAGCTGGAGATACAGAATTAAGGGACCAGAGGTGCTATCTTCAGTGGGTTCCTATCTATTGCCAGGTGTTTATAATGCACTGTGTCAGGGATCATGAGGGAGAGAAGCATGTAAATAAGGGACCCTGAACATGGACACAGGCAAGAAACAGTTATGGAAGACTTCCCACGCATTGCTACTGGCCAGTATGTGGCCATTGGCAGTCACCTGTTTCCCTTATGACACTGCTCACTGGTTTGACAGGTATATTTTTTCAAACAACAAAAACAAAATTCAGCTCAGTAGGTCTGAGTAACAGAAAACTAATTGAATTAGTGGAATTTGAAGTAATGAAGTTTAAGATGGTCCTATTTTCTTTAAGCAAGGCTATGGTTGTTCATGATGCCCCTAGTTTAAGACTTCTGTACTCTTATTTTATTATCCCACCCACCCAGTTTTCATACTTAATGGGCTCAGTAAAAATTCATATAATGAGCTCTGGGTGTGATGCCCAAAAGCTCCTACTAGAAGAATTGTCCAGTTGTGGTTTGAATTTTAAAACGTACCCCACTGGCTCGTGTGTTTGAACAGTTAGCCCCAACTGTTAGTGCTCTTTGGGAAGGCTGTGAAATATTTGGGAAGTGGAACTATGCTGGAAGAAGTGGGTTTCTGGGCATGGGCCTTGAGGTTTTATAACTTAGCCCTGTTTTTTGTTCATCCTCTCTGCTTCCTGACTACTAATGCAATGTGACCAGCGAGGCTCCAGTTCCTGCTACCATGCCAACATGATATAAAGTATCCCCTCAAGCTTTAAAATGAAATATGTTTCCTTCCTTAAGTTGCTTCTGATCAGGTATTTGCTTACAGCAACAAGAAAGTAACTAAACATGGTTGAGCAAATATATCTGAAGTGAAGAGTGGAGCCTTTAGGGTAGATGCCCAATAGAGGAATAGATGGGTCAGTTGATAGCTCTATTTTCATCTTTTTCGGGAGTATCCATATTCATTTCCATAGTGGTTGTACAAGTGTGTACAACACTTGTATAAGCAGTGAATGAGGGTTCCTCTTTCCCCACATCCTTGCCAACATCTATTGTCATTTGATTTTTTTTTTTAATGATTGCTATCCTGACTGAGAGTAAGGTGGAATCTCATAGTATTTTTTTAATTTGTATTTCCCTAATTGTTAAGGATGTTGAAAATTTTCTTAAGTAAGTATTAGCCATTTGTATTTCAACTATGTTTATAGCTGCTCAATTCACAATAGCTAAAAACTGGAATCAACCCAGATGCCCATCATTTGATGATTGGATAATGAAGATGTGGTACATATACACAAAGGAATTCTACTCAACAGTAAGGAAACATGACATAATGAAATTTGCAGGTAAATAGATGAACTTGGAACAGATAATACTAAATGAGCTCACAAAAGCACAGAAAGACAAATGTCACATGTTCTCCCTCATCTGTGGTTCGTAACCTAAAACACCTTGAACATACTTGACTGGCAACTCAAGGATTAGATAATAGGGATGGAAGTTTGTCAGGGAAGGGGAGGGTGGGGGATGATACACACAAAACTAAATCCAAAATGAATTGGTACCATAGAAACCTTTTTCCTGGATAGCAGACTAAATGATGCAACCCTCAACAGGAGTATGCAGGGGTTGTCAGGTAAGAAGGGCCCTGAGAGAGTGGAATGAAGCCTAACCCTAAAACATTTGGCTCCAGATTGTAACTCCCAGTTCCAGATATTAGATATAATCCACATTGAGTGGTTGATCAGAAAGACCTACAAGGTCCCCAAAGCAAGACAAGCTGTCAAAGCATCTGATTACCTGCCTGAAGTAAAAGGTAAGACCCCACTGCTGAAGAAACCACATGCTACTGACACATAACATAGAGAGATCTGGATAGAATCTGGAAGGAAGCCAGTTTGCAGCTGGTCTACCCATACAGTGCTGGAAAGTGCTATGTGAGTTCTTATGGGGAAATGGCCAACAACCTTGTGTGCTAACAGGGGACACTGCTATACCAAAGCAACCACCCTGGCAAGACGGATATGCCTATGCAACAGTGGCACCAAGCCTAGGTGCGTAACCAATGGCTCTCTGATTAGCTAAGAGATCAACTCAGTGTAAAGGAACCCTTAGCTAAAACTGGTAACTGAGTTAGAATCCCATGGAGACAAAAAGAAACTATGGAATCCTATGAACTCCAAAAAGAAACTTCCACTAATTTTTGGCCAAAAGAGTGGCTACACCCACCTAAATCTCTCTTAATTAATAATGTTTATCCCTTTGAACTTATGCTTACCCCAGTCTCCTTTGGAGAATCTGTTTTTCTTTTTCAGAATGAGGAGATAAACCACCACTCATACATCAGCCAGGGCCCACGTGAAAGCGCAGAGGAACTGTCAAGATGAACGTGAGAGCTGCTTCAATAGCAAGCCTGTCAACCAGCTCCAGCATGATGGAGACAGACCCTGAGGATACTCCAAATGCACCAAAGCAGAAATCCAGAACCTGGTGAAAGCAAAACACTAAAGTAGACTTAAAACACACCCACAACGGCCCAGGGAACTTTGTGGAAGATGGGGAGGAAAGAGTGTAAAAGCCACAGACTGGAAGGGAATGTCCAGACGCATTGCCCACCCCTCTTACAATGACTGACTGATGCTCTCACATTTATACCCTGAAAACCTAGGGGGAATGCCAGGAATCCAGGGCCCTCCTCAGTGGAATGGGGACAGGGAGGGTGGAAATGCTGGTGCTAACATATGATGAATCCGTATAACTTTCTACTTAATAAAACTTAATAACTGGGGCTGGAGAGATGGCTTAGTGGTTAAGGCGCCTGCCTGCTAAGCCTAAGAACCCGTTTCCAATCTCCAGGTCCCACGTTTAGCCAGATGCAAAGTGATGCAAGGGTGCAATGTCGCACTTGCCCACAAGGGGGCGCACACACCTGGAGTTTGTTCACAGCAGCTGAGAGGCTGCTGGCGCACCCATCCTCTATCTGTCTCCCTCTCCCTTTCTGTCTGTCTCTCTCTGTGTCTCTCTCCAAAAAAAAAAAAAAAAAAAAACTTAATAACTAATACACCAGGCACACCTCTACTTTCTCTACTAAGTTTCTCTGTTTACTTACCAGGCAATAATTCAGTAAGGATTTAATAATATAAATTTGTGTGCTTTATCCTTAGGCATTTTATATTTTTATGCAAAATTCCCATTTAAAATATGCTTCTAATGTAGATGATGAGTTGTATAATGTAGAAATGAGATATTTTCATGATAATCTAGGCAGCATGCACATATTTATTCACAATCATCATTGGGTATTGAGGATCTGCCAAGCTCTGCAATACACACCAGAGTTCTTCATCCAGTAAAACATATGGATAAGCAACCACAAAGCTGCAATGTTAAATGTAAGGGGAGTGTCTATGATTTCCTTGGCAACAGCAAGTACATGACCAAAGACTCTTACTGCTATCAGAGTTGCTGTCACTTTGAATAGCCTCATGGGTCAGGTTGAGCTTTGGATGCCTTCTATGACAACCACCCTTTCCAAGAGGCCTTCCCATATAGGTCCTCCTGCTGTCTGCCAGCTAGATGGATCAAATTTGTGGTAAGCCTTTAATTCAGATGAAAATAGCCTATATTAGTCACCAGCCTTAAAAATGGTAGCACCCAAATTTTGACCAACCAGGATGATGGTGATCAGATAGATATATTTTCTCTGTTGAAATTCATATGGAATAAAATGAACTACTTATTAATAACACCACAGAAATCATTCCCAAATTAATCAATTTGCAAAGTCTTGGAGTTTGGGGCTAGCCCAAATGAACAGAAGCTTCAAGTATGTAGAAATTCTCAGCTAGAACAAGAGCAGAGGACTAGAGCCAGATCTGCTTGTGGGTGGAAGGAACTGTGAGTGCTTTTTGTCTAGGGATTTCAGGAAAAGGCAGCACTAGAACTGGTCTGGTGGAGAAATGGCTCAGCTGTTCCAGGTGCTTGCTTGCAGACCTGATGGCATGGATTTGATTCCTCAGTACGCAAGAAAAGGCAGATGCATGAAGTGGTGTATGCATCTGGAGTTGTTTGAAGTAGCAGGAGGCCCTGGCATGCCCACATGCTCGCTCTCTGCCTGTCGCCCTTGTCTGCCTCTCTCTCTCTCAAGTAAATAAATAAAATCTATTGGCCTCTATGCTAAATCCCTCCGAGACCCAGCTCCATCACAGACTCTCTTAGCCATTCTCCTGAGTCCCTACTCCCAGAAGTCCAAGCTGTAGCTGGTCTGGCCTCATTTGATGTTAACTCCAACTGTTCACTGTCAGTGCCTGAATGGTGTGATGGCAAAAACCACTTCCTTGGGCTCTGGACTCCTGGCATGGATTCTAACAGCCACACTTCTGCATGCCCACAGTTTTGTGTCTCTGACATCCCTGGGCAAAGTCTAGTTAAGCATACGGATTGAACTCCATGAAGGTTGTAGACCATCACTGTGAGAAGCAAATTTATTATGCTGAAAAAGAAGTTATTATCTAAGAGGTGCATGTCTACAGACATGCTATTGGTGGCCAGGGGAGAGAGAAAGGAAGGTCCCTCCCAAGAGAAACAGAACATAACCTTTCTTGGTGCTCCAGGAGATAGGCGAGTCCTTCATTCTCACCCTCAACCTCCTTCCACACTCTGGTCCCCCAGATCTGGGTCAATACAAATGTGCAGGTGAGAAGGAAGAAGGGTGTAAAGTGACAAACCTCAGGTGACAAGCAGGGAAAAGGCCACAGGACAGATTGCTCCTCCAGGAGACATTGCAAATTGTGCCCACACTTTATGTAAATAGAGTCTCCGCTTATGCAAATACCCACGAAGCCTCTATTACTTGCCAGCAGCAAAAGGGCCAAGAGAAGGCCAAGGGAAGAAGACTGTTGACTTCCATTGAAATCCAGGTCTCTCCTCAGGTCTCCGTTTAAATACAAAAACCACTTTGTCCTCATCGCTTCCTCCTTGAATGAGAACCAGGACTTTAGATGCTGAGTTTTAGAAAGCTTTGCCCAAATTGAAAACAGCCAAGGTTTTCTTTAGTCTAACCAAAGCTCTTTTGGGAATAGCAAGTCTCATGTCAGACTTCAAACCCAGATGCCCCACAACCTCTTTGTCCCTTGCTGACTCCCTTCCCTAATCTCCAACTCAATATATCCTCACCTCAGTGTCCTGAGAGATGACTAATGCTAAGTTGGTACACATTTCATGCTAAGACAAAGGTCACACATATTTGAACAGGTTCCTTCAATGCCTTAATCTAGAGGGATACAAGTCTCCTTGCGGAACTCTATTCAAAGGTTTCATTTAAAAAAAAAATGAAAACGTTATTCTGAACGGTGGGAGGCATAGGTACCCCTTGAGCTTACAAAGTCAACTGTGTAAACCACCTCTTTCTTCCCCAACAATGACAACTAGGACCTGACCCTATACTGATGCCACCACCCCATGCTGACTCTGCATGTCCTGGGAATCCTTAATATCTCATGTTAGTTTCTCCTTCCCAAATGGTTATGCCCTTTAAGGCAACTCTCTTCAAGGAAAGAAAAAGGCTGAATTTTTAGGAAACAGCTTCCCTAGAGGCATGACCAGGGCTGGCTCGTGGAATTCATTTTCCAGCTAAGCACTTTAGTACCGTGTTCCTTGTGGTTATTAGCACAAGTGACAACAGCCTTTTCCTCCCTGAGCCATGCCGATTAAGGAAACCTAAGACTACATTTCTAAAATTGTTTCCATTTCAACCCACAGAGAATCAATACAAGAGAAGAACAGCGCCTTAAACGCTAATGTTATCCAAACTCAAATTCATTTTTGATGGATTGGTGGCTCTGTTTTCTTAAGGCCAGACCAGGATAAATATACACATTTTCTGAGATTCTTTTCTCTCCCTGCTCCCCTTCCCCCACATGGAGAGGGCAGTGATATGCTGGTACTCAGTTGTCCCTTCAGGACACAATCTTTAAGGGAGAATTGGAAGACTATTTCCAGTAAAGAGGTCCAGAGGCTCTGCTAAGGATGTCAGTCTGCATTGACAATATGACTCAGGAGTCTCCCGTCTGATGGGAGTCACGGCACATGCTGCAGGGAACCTCCGGCAGACAGGAAGCAGAGCCCCAACGCCACCCCTCGTCCTCTGCACAGATAGGCTTCCTTAATTCCCAACCCTCCTCTGTCTGCAGTCTGGTCCTGAACCAGCCATGGCTTAAAGCAGGAGGCGTTAACAAAGACCTAGTCCAAAAAGTTCAAACTTGAAACTCAGTCATTGCTGGCCTCAGATGTCTGCCTCTCCTCACCCCCAAGAAATCCCCGTCCTCACCTTCTTCTTTAAGGCTCAGCTCCTACATCACTTCCTCTGGGAAGCCCTCCTTCCATGTCCCCCTTATTAAGTTTGCACTCTCTCCTGTCTCTGCATTACATCTCTTAGACACACAAGCAATCCAAGGTTGGTTACCTGGAAATACAGGTTGGTTGATGTATCTCCACTGGAAGGAGCTCTTTGAGAGCAAAGCTCACCCTGACTCAGCAGCAATTAGTTCACTGTGTCAGTCAGGGTTACTTAGGGGACAGAGCCAAGAGTGTGTGTGTGTGTGTGTGTGTGTGTGTGTGTGTGTGTGTACAGAGAGAGAGAGAGAGAGAGAGTTAGTTGTTAAATTGCCAACAGACTAGAGGCTGTGTTATCCAACAGTGACTGTCTGCCTGCTGGAGAAGCTGAATGCCCAGTAGTAGCTAGTCCATGAGGCCAGATGCCTCAACAGTCCCAATTTGGTGCTGAAAAAACTAAAAGATTCTTCAAGAGTCACTGGTCTTCAGTCCACACTGAAAGGCCAAAGAAGCTGGATTCCAATGTCAATAGACAATGGCAGCAGCAATGGGTTGGACACACTCACCAGCAAGAAGGCAGGCAAGCAGGGTGGCCTTTTCCTCTGACTTCTTCCAATCTGGGCAGCCATGAGGGGAGGTCACTTCCCTCTTCCCTAGAAAAAGTCTTCTCCCCATAGTTAATTCTTCCTGAAAAAAATGCTGTCACATACCTACCCATGTGTGTCTCTCAGTTGACTCCAGATCCAATCAAGTTAAGAATCGAGATTAACCACCACATCCACAATGTTGGTTAGATGATAGATCATTTACAGAAAAAAGGAAAATCAGATGGAATAAAGAAATGAGTGGATATATGAAGCCCATTTTGGTTCTGGTACCCTATTAACACACAGATCTTTTGCTTTCACTTCTGAGACAATAGGGGGAAAAATGGGATTCGGCATTTTTGAGTATGTGCCATCAACAGCTGGAGTTTTCTGGCCCTTGCTTTAGGGCTTGGCCTCATGACTCACTTTAGCCAGTGGAACATTAGCCAATGTGGCAACATCAGAGGTTTAGCAAGATCATGCTCAAGGGAATGTGCCTGCTCTTGCTGCTCAAATCCTCTGCCACCATGTAAAGAAGCCTGGGTTTCCTATGGATGGCTGAATGCCATCTCACCATTGTTGCCATCCTAGCCTTGGCGGTCAGCAGTCACCTGGATATAGAGCCATGTTACCTGTACCATGTGCCCCAAGGCTGATCCAGCCCCTGATATGGAAATATGTGCCTGTGCTTATTATGCCTGTGGGGTGTGAGGCTTTACCCACATACCTGACACTCCTTCTAGCATTTGGGAAGAAATGCTCAGCCCATGCCGGCTTCTGCTCTGGGCAGCTTTGAGCTTGGTTATACTCTAGAGCTTCCGCATCTCAATGTGTCCAGGAAACACCTGGCTAAGTTGTCAGATAAGTTACTAGTAGAAAAATGATTCCACAGAAATGACAAACATGATACACTGATAAAACCAATTCTGTACTCAGGAGGGCCAAGGCACTATTGGCATTTTGATACATTGGAGACTGTCTGGGCTAACCAAAAAGACAGCTTAGAAAACCAGCATCCAAGCAGGGTTCTAGTGTGAAACAGAACAGCAGATTTGACCCAACCCACCCCAGCAACAGTCAGTAGAAATTAGATGGTAGGCACATACAGTTGCAAGGAGAGGAAAGCTCAAACCATCAATCCACAATGATAATCAGGACTTACTCTGGGCCACCTCAGTATCTCCACCAAAAAAAAAAAAAAAACTACAAAGGGAGGTAAATATAAGAAATTAGAATTTTCTATGAAATAATTGAAAATTAATCTAAGCTCTGTATGATGCTGTGCCTGGTTATAAGGATGGAGGGAGGACCAGGGAGGAACCGGGGAGATGGGCTGCAGCAGATGGACGGGGTTTGCTGAGAGGGATTCAGGTGGCACTTGGGAGGGTGTGTAGGTTGAATCCCAACCACAACAGGACACAATGGGGTATGGTATGGATTAGAGATGAGAGCAGTTAAGAGTGGACCCAGGCCTGCCCCCAGCCTGTGTATTAAAACTAGTTCAACCACAGCTCTCACTCCTTGAGAGAAGGGAAAGACCAGGGTCTGGGGCTGAAGAGATAACTCAGAGGCTAAGAGCAATTCCTGTGTAAGCAAGAGGACCTGACAAGGTCTGACAACCTGCTTGCATTTAATTCCGTGGCCCATATAAACATCTGGGCATGTCCATATACAATCTGTAACCTCAGTCATACAAGGGAGTAGAGTCTGGAGAATTCCCAGAGTTCAGGAAAAAGGACAAATTCCTGGATCAGTAAGAGATTCCAGCTCAATTAAGAATAGGCAGAGGAGGGCTGGAGAGATGGCTTGGCGGTTAAGGTGCCTGACTTCCAAGCCTAAGAATACAGGTTCCAATCTCCAGGTCCCATGTTTAGCCAGATGCAAAAAAGTGATGCAAAGGAGCAATGGTGCACTTGTCCACAAGGGGGCGCACGCATTTGGAGTTCTTTCACAGCAGCTGAGAGGCCGCTAGTGTGCCCATTCTCTCTCTCTCTCTAACTCTCTCTCTCAAAAAAAAAAATAAAGAAAGAAAGAATAGGCAGAGGAGGGCAGGAGAGATAGATATATATGGGGGGTTGAGGTAGGGTCTTATTCTAGCCCAGACAGACCTGAAATTCACTATGTAGTCTTGGGATGGCCTCGAACTCATGGCAATCCATCTACCTCTGCCTCCTGAGTGCTTAGATTAAAGGTGTCTGCCACCACACCTGGCAACAATATATTTTTTAAAACAATAAAAAGAACAGGCAGAAGGTTGGGTGAGTGGTTCACCCAATCAGCTAGCTACCACAGGCTAGGGCATCCTGCTACAAGCAAGTGCAAGGGGGCACACATAACATGTGTATACACCACAGTACACACACACACACACACACACACACACAGACACACACGATCTGGCTCAACACAAAGCCACACTACTGCCACATGCAGGGCTTAGGGCCAAATCTACAAGACCCCTGCATTTTCTTACCAGGTAAGAGTTTATCCATGTGAGGTTAAATCCAAATGCTTTCTTCCCCCTCACTCTTCTTATGGGAGCACCATGCACAGTTTTATCCTGGAAGGTTTCCCCCTTGCCCTGGACATCTTCTGGTCAGCACAGGTAAGACCTCTCTATCACCTCCCAAGTGTGCTCAGACCTCCACGGCTTGTGCAGTAGAGAGCCTGCTGCCTCCAGTGATCTTCTGCAGAGTGTGTGTTGGTTGGACCATCTTGCCAGTTTGGGGCTCTCTGCTTTCTCCTCCTTCTAATCACCTAGCTAGAGCAGACTGCTGCATTGTCACAGTTGTCCTTACTATGGTATACAGAAAACACTTGTCGGCCTTTCCGGTCACGGCAGCAACAGTCAGTCTAGGCCATTGGCATGGCTTTCTGGTGGGTGGATTGGAAGGTAAGCTTCTTGGAAGTTTAAATCACTGCCTTCCTATTTGGAAAGAAACAGAAGTGAGTGTAGAGAGAGATGATGGAAGCATACATACTCAAAAGAATTTACAATTTATTTGTTCATTTACTTCATACATTACTAACTAAGCACCTACTAAGTATAGACACTATGCCTGGTCTCAGCATCAGTGGGGGGAAAGAACAGGAGTTAGGCAATTCAAACCAAAGGAGGACGTCACTAAAGAAAGAATGAAAGCCAACTGGGTGAAAAAAATGCCTAATCTCCACTCTTGTCACCCTGTCACACATCTTGTCACCATCACAGATTCAAACAGTGCACACTTCTTTAGAGCCCACACAAGCCTTCTGCTCCAGCCTCTCCAGGGCAATGCTAAGCAAGAAAGCACCACCACAACTTGCACCATTATCTATGCCACTGCATACTCCACTGCATACGCACACATGTGCATGTACACACACGCATCCCTAGAAGGCTCACAGTTCCCCATAGAACTGCTTCTCTCAGGAGAGCATGGATTTGTAAGATAAACTCCTTTAAAGGTCGTTTGCCTGCCAGCCAGTAATGCAAAGACTATAATTAAGATGGAAAACAACCAAGTCTTGCAAGAAGCAGAACAAGATTGGTCCAACTCGGTGAAAAGGCCCCTCTCCCCTGTGGCTCTGTGCTCAAGAGCTTTCCACAAGCAGAGAAATAAGTGAGGGCAGAGAGGAACACATGAATAAAACAAAAGCTGCATTTATAAAACTTTGTTGGGCAACCCCTCTGTCGCCCCCTGCTGCCTTGACTCCTGGGTCCCTTTCCAGTCTGGGACTAGATCACTATGTTCTGCTATATTCATTCCCACAGGCTTCAGATGCTGTAAGTTTAGGGAACTTAAGAGGAACTGTGCTAGGTGCTCAACCACAGGGCAGGTGAGACAGGGATGGAGCCCAATTGTAGGCTAAGAAAACTGCAAGAACTACAAATCAGGGACTAAGAGCCCCCCAAAGTTAGGACAAAGTCAGCGTTGGCTCCAACAGGCACTTAGGTCCTAAAGAGAGTGAGAGGTAGCAGGACAGCCAGATACCAAGTGTTCTTTTTTAATATGTATTTATTTATTTATTTGAGAGCAAGAGATACAGAAATAGGCAGGTAGAGAGAGAGAGAGAGGGAGAGAATGGGCATGCCAGGGCCTCCAGCTGCTGCAAACGAACTCCAGATGCAAGCGCCCCCTTGTGCATCTGGCTTACGTGGATCCTGGAGAATCGAGCCTCAAACCAGGGTCCTTAGGCTTCACAGGCAAGCATTTAACTGCTAAGCCATCTCTCCAGCCCGCAAGTGTTTTTTTTTTTTTTTTTTTAATACTAGTGGAGACAGCTTCATGAGGTGAGTGTGGTTCATTCAGAACCAGAAACTAACCACCAACTTAGGAATCGAATGAAGTCTAGGCCAGAACTCATCAGTCAGGACCAAACAAACTCAGGAGGTCTGGACTTGAAGACAGCATTCTGTTCCATTCCAAAGAAGTAGATAGTAAGGTAGAAAAAAAAAAAAAAAAACTGAAGAGCTTCACTTCTGAGCACTGTGTCGCTGAAGCTTAAGGGAATGAATTTGCCAATCAAGTAGACATTGTAGACAGGACATTTGTAGGAAACATCTGAACCTAACTCCTTTCTGTCCGCATGCCCCATTGTTAGCAGGCTACTTGTGGTAGTTTAGATGTAAGTGTATGTTCCCTGCAGCCTCGGGTGTTTTTTTGATTAAACTTTCAACTTAAGTTTCCAGCAGCCTGCTGGAGGGTGTGTCGCTGGGTGATGGATCTTAAGTCCAGACCTAAGGTGTATTCAGAGCAGTCTGAGCTCCGGCTGTTGGTGTTTGCTGGCTATAGGTGGTATCTCTCTGCTATGAATCTAGGGAAGTGAGCCAGCTTCTTCTGCCCTGATGGAACTTCCCTTGGATTCCGTAGGCCTCCTAGAAGCTGCTTCTGGTCAGGTGTTTATCCCATCTATGAGAAGGTAATGGCAACATACTCTTCACCTGTAAAATAGAGCAAGTGTGTTTCTGTGGAGCTGCTGGAAGATGGAGTGAGGTAATGCAAAGAGAGTAGTCGACAGCGTGACACATATTTCCACTATTATGATGTGTGGATGGCAGAGGTGGGGATGCTGGTGTTGAAGGGAGTGTTATAGCAGTGACATCTAGGGTCATAACCACACTGTCTATTTCAGGGTCCACTGGCTCGTGGGGCTGAATCACACCAAGGCCAACTTTGGGGGTCGAGATTGATGGAGAAACTGATGAGCTGCAGGTGCCCAGAGCCAGGTTTTTTGCTGCTGGAGTTGCATCCAGGGACACAGACACTCATTTCTATTCCCACATTGGCCACCGCTGGCTCAGCACATAGGGTTGCATGGCTTGTTGACAATCAGCTAGCTCATTATCAGCTGCCCACATCTCCCAGCTACTCTGTAACAGAACAAGAACCAAAGCTGGGGTCCTGTCTCAGAGCCTCGTGCTCTTGTCGCCTTTCCAACTTATATGCCACTAGGGAGATGGCTCAGGGGATAAAGAACTTGCCACACAAGCATGAGCATCTGAGTCTTGAATCCCCATAAAGCCTACTGCCATAGGTCTGTAATCTTGGTACATCAGGGCAAGAAAGGATGAAGAGACTGGAAGAAACCCCAAAAGCTTATGGGTAATCTATCCTAGCATTTGTCCTAGTGAACCTCAAGTAGGTAGAAAGTAATTCCAACACCCGAAGGTGCCCTCTGACCTCCACATACACAACTATATCCACACACATGAACAGACATGTACACACAGACACACACTGTGGGGATTTGAAGGTAAACTGCCCTCCATAGCCTCATGCCTTTGTGACTAAGGCTGATATTTATTTTCCAGCTAGGGGAGTTTGGGGAACATGGAGCCTTGCAGGAGGCGTTGTGTCACTGGGGACCGGCCTTGGGAATTTATAGCTCAGCTCAGCCCAGCTTGCCAGTGCTAGCAAGCCACTCTCTCTCCTTCCTTCCTGCTGCTGTAGACATGTGCTGCTCATGTGTTTGTTCTTGCTATGCTTCCTGTGCCATAATGAAAGTCCCCTCAAAACTGTAAGATAGTAAGAATTTCTTTCCTTCCATTAGCTGCTGCTGGTCAGATGTTTTGTCCCAGCAATGTAACCGCTATACACATAAAAGGAAGGAAGGAAGAAAAGAAGGAAAGAAGGAAGGAAGGGAGGGAGGGAGGAGGAGAAAGGGAGGGACAGGGAGTGGAGGGGAGGAGGAAGGAAGAAGTAAAAAAGGAAGGAAAGAGGGAGGGAGGGGAAGGAGGGAAGGAGGAAGGAAGGAAGGAAGGAAGGAAGGAAGGAAGGAAGGAAGGAAGGAAGGAAGGAAGGAAGGAAGGAAGGAAGGGATGGAGGGAGGAGGAAGGGAGGGACAGGGAGTGGAGGGGAGGAGGAAGGAAGGAGTAAAAAAGGAAGGAAAGAGGGAGGGAGGGGGAAGGAAGGAAGGGAGGGAGGGAGGGAGGGAGGGAGGGAGGGAGGGAGGGAGGGAAGGGAAGGGAGAAAGGACCCTTGAGAGCAGATGTGGATGGTGGGAGAGCACACGCTGAGGGGAAGGGCTGGCTTTCCTCAAGAATGCAAGTCTTGTGTTCTTTTCCTTCACATCTTTCTTGTTGTCATGGGACACCAACAACTCTATTCCAAACATAAGGCGTGAATCAGAACTAAAATGCTGTTTCTTCAATCCACAACTGAAAAACAACAGCATTTACATGAGTTATTTTTGTCTAGAATACAAGGCTGGTCTATGAATAAAATACACACAGTTGGAGAGGGGGAGAATATTATCTTACAGCTCTGTGCCAATGCCAAGGCCAGTGGAACCATCTTCATGACTTTTCATAGCCAAGCACATAGTACCAGCCATCTAGAGCTGTTCAACCGTGTGTGGGTATTGTACTCAGCTCCCACCTGACCTGACATGTGTTTTGAACTGCTTTCAATTAATAAATCGAAATAGATGAATTTAACCCCATGAACTTCTGGGTTGAAATGAGTTACTTGAAGTAGAGTGACACGAAGTGAATTCAAGTCGATTCATTTTTAGATTCAGTAGACAAGGGTTTTTGTTTTGCTCTTGTTTGTGGTAGGATCTCATGTAACTCAGGTGGTCCTCAAACTTGCTATGTAGTCAGCAATGACCTTGAACTTCTGATTCTTTTGCTGCCCCATCCCAAGTGCTGGGATTACAGGGGCCTAATGATGCATTTGAATATGCACCAAGTGAATATGAGCACCTTCTCAGGAATACTTCATGGGCCTAGCTGGTCCATGGTGTCCAGAGATTTCTTCTGCATCCCCTACACCACAGCTGTACTAGAAATTCCCTCCAGTAAAGTGATTTCTCAAATGCTCCCAACCATGGTTTTCTAATTTCAGATTTTTTTTTTCAGTTTTAGCATTTAGCCTGAAGTCACCTATTCAATGAAGAATTGATATAAATAATGTTTCGAGACAGACAACCTATTTTTTCCATTATTTATGAGCTATACAGTAGATAACTCATTCCCATATCTCTCAATAAATTCTTTTCTCCTCTAGTTTGCACCATACTTTTGGAGAATAAAAAGTAATTTCATAGCCAGACTTTTGGGGCTTCTAATTGTCCTGAACTGCACCTTCTTCAGGAAGCAGACAGCATAAATCTAAGGAGAGACATTAAAATGGTTCTTGCCCCAAGAGACACACCAGTGGGTGACCAGGCCCTACCTCCATTTATATTATAGTTTTGGTTATAATCACTCAAATAATTTTTATAGGTCTCCACCATCAACACATATATAAAATGTGGAATGTGTTTAGGTATGATATCATTCAGCCTTAAGGAAAAAGAAACTTCCCAGAGCTATTACATGGATGAGCTTTGAAAACATTATGCTATGGGAAATAAACCCAAAACTCATAGGACAAATAGTGTATAATTTCACATACGTGAGGTACCTGGAGCAGCTGGAAGGGGCTATGGGGACTTACTGTTTAATGAATTCAGAGTGTTCATTTAGTGCATGACAAAAAGTTCTATAAATTGGGCTGGAGAGATGGCTTAGTGGTTAAGGCGCCTGCCTCCTAAGCCTAAGAAGCCGGTTCCAATCTCCAGGTCCCACATTTAGCCAGATGCAAAGTGATGCAAGGGTGCAATGCCGCACTTGCCCACAAGGGGGCGCACGTATCTGGATTTTGTTCACAGCAGCTGAGAGACTGCTGGCGCGCCCATTCTCTATCTGTCTCCCTCTCCCTCTCTCTCTGTCTGTCTCTTTCTGTGTCTCTCTCTAAAAAAAAAAAAAATTAAGTTCTATAAATTGATGGAGGTGATGATTATATAATGATGTGAATGTGTATACTTATAAAGAACCAAACTGGTAAATTTGGTCATATATATTTGATGACAATTAAGAATATACATGCAAAAGGTGGGGAGATTACTTAGCAGTGAAAGGCACTTGCTTATAAAGTGTGCTGACTGAAGTTTGATGACCCAGTACCCACATTAAGCCAGATGCACAAACTGACACATGTGTCTAGTGCTCATTTGCAGTGGCAAGTGGCCTAGAGTGCCCATTGTCTCCTCTCTTCACTCTGTCTCTCTGTATCTCTGTATAGATCATAAATAAAAAATAGAAAAAAAGAAAAACAAAATGCATGTGGGCTTCTAGCCTCTGTCCAAACACTGATTCATCCCAAAAGTGTCCATTGATGAATGACTATGTTCCAAGTGTTATTCAAGGTGTTTAGCTGGGAAAGGGTTACAGTTTTAGACAACATAGAGGAGGACTTATAATGAGGAGAAAATATGCATATAAACTTAACTGGAATAATTGTAGCATTCCAATATGTGGATAGAGCAGTCTTGGCAGAAGGATAGCCAGGGAAAATGCCCTGGGCACCTTACACCTGGATGGATATCTGTGAGCCATAATGATTCTGACAAAACCTGTGTAGACTGGCATGGTTATAACTACTGTAATGCCATTCAGCAAGCAGGTAGTTCTAGATTAGTGAGTGGTCAGGGATGCAGATAATCAATTCTGATCTCATCCATGTGGGAGCATAAAGCTATGACATAGGCCACAAAACACCTTCATATAATCAATCTTTTCACAAAGGTACCATACCCCTAGACCTTCATGGACAGAGTTTAAGCCTCTGTGGTTTAATGACTGTTTCTAGATGCTAAAGGAATTTTGTGGACTAACAATGACTCAAACAATGTTTCAATAAATCTACTTTTTAGCCCACTTCTGGAGCTTGCTCTCACTTCCTGTAGAGCCTAGCATCTCAATTTCCTTTGTCTTGAATCAAAGAACAAATGAGGGGCTGGAGAGATGGCCTCGTGGTTAAATGTACTTGTTTGCAAACCCTGAAAGCCCAGGTTCAATTCCCCAGTACCCATGTAAGCCAGATGTACAAAAGTGGCACATGCATTGGGAGTTCATTTACAGTGGTAAGAGACCCTGGCACACCCATGTGCACACTGTCTCTCTCTCTCTTTGTCTGCTTGTAAATAAGTTATATATATATTAGCATTGGAGAGATAGCTCCACAGTTAAGGCGCTTGCCTGCAAAGCCTAACAACCAGGTTTGATTCTCCAATTCCCCAGTATCCACATAAAGCCAGATGCACAAAATGACATGCATTTGGAGTTCATTTGCAGAGGGTAGAGGCCCTGGTGCACCCATATTATCTCTCTGTCTCTCTCTCTTCTCTCTATCTCTCTCTTTCTCTCCTTGAAAATAAATAAATAAATAATATTTTTTAAACAATAAATGCTCTCAAGAGTATGCATGAAACAAAAGAAAATGCATAGTTACCACTCAGGGGTTCCTGGAAGTCAGATGACCAGAAATCAGAAATGAGAAGTTTGGAATAGAATACATAGATAAACTGTGCCTCAGATAGAGCACACTATTCTGCTGAAAGCAAGCCTCTGGAAAGGTGGTGTTAGGGTTTACATCTGGAAAATGTCCCCCTCAGGCTCACAGATTTGGACACTTGGATCCCAGGTTTGAGAGGTTGTAGAGCCTTTGGGAGATGGACCTGGCTGGGGGAAGTAGATCCCTCGGTGGAAGACCTTGAGATTTGTAAGCTGCCTTTATTCCTGAAAAACCAGGATGTGAATAAACAGCCTTACTTTCCTGCCACCACAGTGAGAAGCTGCTCCCACCATGTCTTTTCCACTGTGATGAACTGTGAGCTCAAATAAATATCCTTCTCTTTTTATACTGTATGTAGTAGTTATATTCTTGTTGCTAGAACAAATCACGCAACCAAAATCAGCTGATGGAAAGACATGGTTTATTGTGTCTCACAGGTTTGAGGGGACATTTCATCAAGGTAGGGAAGGTATAACAGAGAAGAGGCTGGGCATCACATCTTGTCACATCGGCTGGAAGGTACCAGCAAAAATGAGCAATCTCTGAATACCCATTGGGCTGGACCAATAAACGTCAAAGTCCACCCCTCCCCAGTGACACATCTCCTCCAGCAGAGCTCCACCTCCCAAAGGCTCTCCCAGCTGGGATTGAGTATGAGGCTGAATCACAAACACATTGCACTTACCAAAAAAAGACTGGTGAGAATGGTTCCAGTTTACAGCATAGAGCTACAAAGAATGATAGGTTTTCTTGGTATGCAACAAATCACCCCAAAGCTTACAGCTTATAACAACACACACTTATTATTTAGTATGAACCCTATTTTCTGGAGGTGAAGAATCTGGACATGGCCATGCTGGGTCCTCTAGTTTAGCATCTCTCACAGCCTATTACCCTCATGTCCCCTGAAGCCACAGACCTTTCAAAGTCCACCTGAGACCCTCTTAAACTCACACAATGGTTGTTAGCACGATGTATTTCTTAGTGATCTTTTGGACTGGAGTGGGAGGGGAATCTCAGTGCCTCACTGGATCTTAGCTGGAGACTACTCTCAGCTTCTTGCCATTGGAGCACTCCACCATGGCACCTTGCTTCATCAAAGCCAGTGAACTTTTAAGAAAGCAAGGGAAAGAATGCCAACAAGATGAAAGTCAGTCTTTTGTATCTGCTATGGTTTGAATGAGGTGTGTACTCCTGCCCCTTGAAACTCAAATTGGAGTTTAACCTCCACTATGAGGTACAGAAAAGTACAAACTTTATCTCAGTATTTGGAAATAAGGCTTTGGAGAAGTGATTTTAACTAGATAAGGTCATTGGGGTGAAGCTCTCATGACTGAATTTTGGTGATTCTATAAGAAGAGAAACTAAAGGCTATGTAGATGGACCAACCCCTTATCTCTTGCAGTGTGATGCCCTAAGCTGTCCCAGAAATGCCAATGAAAAGGTCATTACCAGATGTAACCCCTTGACATTTGATTAGAACAATGAGCCAAAGAAAACCTCTTTTTTAATAACTTACCTAGTTTGTGGTTTCTGTCATAAGCCACACAAACGGAAGTGGCCACCTATCACTTCTGCTACTACAGAAACATATTAATATAACAGCTCTGATCTATGCAGGACCTACACACTGAGAGACAGATCACTTTGAACCTTGTTAGAAGCAGACAACTACAAGTGTGCCAAAGATGTCTAGCTGCTTGCAGATACGGTGGATCTGTGATCTAGTGGAGTACCACTTTCCTCCCTCCTCCCCTTCATCCTGACTAGCTCCAAGAGCAGGGCAGGCATAGTGTACACAAGCTAATAAGGAGAGAAGGAAGCAGAGGAGAAAAGAAAGAGAGACACCAATCCATTCACTCAAGTTTATTTTAGAAGAGAACTTAAATTTTTCAAAATAAGAAGTGACTACAGGTATGGATTTGGAACCCTTAATGCCAAAGCTTTCTAATGTTTTAAAGTATTTCTGTATAATATATCTGTAACGTTCCTGTTTATACTTAGCAACTAGAGAGGAGCACAGGCATGGTCCTGGCTGGAGCATCAAAGTGCAGAGATCTCCTGGCACTTAGTGTATAGGGAAGGGAAGGGGGATATTGTCTGCGGTGATTCTGATCCAGATATCACTGCCGCCAGGACCAGGCACTGCACCCGTCATTCTCTGATGCTGCTCACCTTCACTGTCCCCTGTAGGAGAACAGAAAGATTTTGGGAAATGCCACTTCTGGGCCAGGAAGACAGGGAGCAGGGCTCAGAAATCAGAGAGCTGGGCAGTTAATCCAGATGATCTGGACCCATAGGCTTTCCCTCCTCCGCCCACAGTTCCTTCTGTCTAAGACATCCCTACTGCATCCTCAGTTCTCTCCTCCTGCAGGGTAAACTCCTCTCCATTCACAAACCAGGCCCAACCCAAGGAATCTGGGGGATTTAGCAGTATCTAAGTACCCCTACCGTGTGTGTGCGTGCGCATGCACTCTCATTTTTCTTTCTGTCTGTGGTAGAAAAGGGACTGAAAATAACGTGTTGTTCTTGTCTTTAGAAAGAAACAAAGCAGCCATGTATGGTGGCACATGCCTTTAATCCCAGCACTTGGGAGACAGAATGCCTGAGGATCACAGGAGTTGGAGGCCACCCTGAGACTACATAGTGAATACCAGGTCAGCCTGGGCTTCAGTGAAACCCTACTTGGAAAAGAAAAAAGAAAAAGAAGGAAGCAAAGCAAAGTACGGTGACAATGATTACTGAGCGTGGATAACTGGGCCAGAAGGAAGAGGAAGAAAAGGCACATGTCAAGAGAGGAGCAAAGAAGTATACACATCATGTAGTCTTCTCTTCAAGTTGAGTTTTTCCGATGGGGGGGAAAAAAACTGAAGCTCAAAGGATGAAGTCGCTTGCTCCAGTAAGCTATTGGTGGTTTCCAGAATACAGGTCTCTTCCTGAATGAATCCTTGTCCCCAGAATGAATGCATCCATCAGTACCCTGAGTGCAGCCCAATAAGACCTCCACACAACCTTTTACCACAAGCATAAAACAATAATTCATGTTTATTTTTTTGAAACACAATGCTCATGACAATTTGTGACAGCAGCCATGCAAAACTATTCAGACACATCTAAGACCAGGTCATCTACATCAAGGGAGAAAAATCCTTGGGGTTCAGAGAAGTAACCTGATTCTTTACCTATGTGGAGCCTGGAAGAACTGAGGGCACATCCAGTCTCACAGAAGTCCATGGTCAGGGTTCTGGGGGAGAGATTGAATTCACTCTTTCACTTCTCATGGTCAGGGGTTGTCAGCGAGACCCCAGAGAGCCAGAGGCTCTGAGTCCCTTCTTGAGGAGCTTTAGGGTCATCAATTAAGAAAACTCAGGAGTGCAGGCCAGTGACTCTGTTTCCCTCCTCACCAGCATGCAGTGGTATGACAGCAGAATCCTTAAAGAAGCAAAGCCTTGACTTATTGCATGGACAGTAGCAATAACAGAAAAGAAAATGGAAAAAAAAATCCCATTTCTGGCTGCTAGAAACCCAGGAGAGAGAAGTGGGTGTTGGCAGCAGTTGAGAAGCTGTGTCCTGCTGGAATACACTGAGATGGTCAGGGGAAAGAAAGGACCTTGGGAGTCTATGGGAAGGTTTTCCATTCAGGCAGGAGTGAGAAGGAACCAAGACCACTTTGCTTAGCATGGAGCTGTGCCTCGCATTGATTTGGCACTCTGCAAATGTGGATGTTTCCTTTGTTCTACTATGAAGTAAGAGGGAATGTGCCCTTAAGGCATGTCATCTGATTACTCCTCTGTGAAAAGATGGCTACCCTTCAACACACCATTCAAAGCTCAGGGAATTTCATGGAAGAGAAAGTGGAAAGAACGTGGGAGCAAGAAGATGAGAAGTGGGCCTGCAGAATGCTATCTTCTGGACACGACAAGTCCGCTACACTCATGGACTGATGGTAGATAGGTTTTCCTGCACATGATTAAGCCTGTCGAGATTTCATTGTAGATGAGGGAGGGGTCCATGAGACTCCATACCTCCCAGAATAAATAGGAGCAACTGGCTATTTCTGAGAGAGAGGGAGTCTTGTCCTCTGGATTGCCCATTCTTCAGAAAATAACTTCCCATCCATGATCATGTAAAGGATTCTAGTTTAACTGAGTGGATCAGGCAGATAACCCAAAAGCGATTCATGAAAGCAGGATGGGGTTCTAAGATGAGGAAAGCTTTCAGTGGGAGGGAGAAGGAGGGTAAGTGGGGTGAGCGGGGTCGATACACAGTATGTCCATGTACAAAAGTGTCAAAAAGAAAAACAAAATATTTTTAAAGATGGCTTCTCGGGGTGGGGTGCCTGTCTATGATCCCCATGCTTAGGAGGCAGGGACAGGTGAATCCCCAGGGTTTGCTGGCTGGCTAGTCTAGTCAAATCAGTGCAAGCCCAGCCTGCATCTCAAAATTAAAAGGGAGAGTGGCTGAGGAAGACACCTGTTGTCAACCTCTAGCCTCTACATACACAGGTACATACATGCAGGCACAATGCATGCACATGAGCCCACACACATATGAACATGCATACACACAAATAAATCAATCACTTAATTTTTTTTAATTTGGAAAGATGGCTTCCCTTTTCACTCTTTCATGTGCATTATCTTTTCTGACTCTTCCATGGCTATGTTGACATGATAGGATTTCCCCCACTTTCTAGACTTCAAATCATCACACCAAAACATTTCCTCAGATGGGCAATGGGGACAAAGAACTCAGTGGGCAGCAAGAGATTCCAGGCCAGCAAAAGTAGGTGGACACTGGTCTGTGTCACTCAAGAGACACCTTGTGACTTCAACTAGGGGACAGAGTCCAGAAAGATTATGCTGTGGTTTCCAGGCCTTGAAGCTGGCTGCTGTCCAAACATTGCTCCCAGCTCCCTGTGTGGGCCTGCCAGCACCCTGCTTTAGTTTTCCCGACTGCCCTGTATTCAGCTAAGAGGGAAAAGGTCATAGAGGGGACCAGCCATTTGGCAGATCTCCCATCTCTAGAGGCTCAGAGCTGCACCTTGGCCAGGCTTCTAGTCATTTCTGTCTTCTTCTAGTTCCCAAAGGGGGAAAAACACTGATTGTAAACATCACTTTAAAAGCATGCCATCCACCAGCAGGCTCAGCTGCAATACATCAGCCTGAATTGTACTCATTTATGGTGAAGCATTTTATATTAATGTTTTCATTGCTTATCACAGACACTGGCTTTAAAGTGCTTAAGCCAGCTGTACTGAGTTATTTATTGAGCTTTTCTTTTCTCCAAGTTGCCTTTTCCTTAAATAAAGTGTTTGTTTTACTTTCTTATATTTAAGAATCCCCCTTGTCTACTGCCCATCATTTCCAATGCCGATGTGCATCCAATCCCCTGTGTCCAGAATACATTGGGCACCACTGGAAGTCAGGTAGGGGGAGGCCAGGGAGGTTATCATTCTAAGTGCAGTGTCTGCAGAGCCAGCTAGCTTCCATGCCTTTCCTTGTGCGCAAGCTGGATTCTGCCTCTGCTGTACGAGTGACTTCTTGAGAATCTCAAGTCCACTGACTTGATATCTAGCCTATAGTTCAGCACTATTGTTCACATCTCTGTTCATTACTCCACCTTCTTCCTATATCACAAGGGCGGGTGGCTTAATGTCAGCCTCGGGCTTGTCTTCTTCCGAAATAGTATCTACACAAAGTGAAGTCCCTGAATGGTAAGGCACCCCCTCCTTCAGTCACTGGGACCCAGAAGGACAGAAGAAAGACAGAAAACTGGAATGACTGTCCTCTAGAGAATCAGTCTCTTGACATTGTGATTCTAGTGTCCAGAACCTAAAACTATAAGTTGAGTAACAAAATTTCTAGGATCAATCTCTCCAAAGTCCAATAATAATCACTGAACTATAGCTAATGGCTCCTGACTCTGAAATATGAACCAGGAGCCACAGATCAACTCATTTAAGAACTCTAACATAATCCAAAACAAAATGAAAATAGAAAGAAGAGACTCCAAGAAAAACAACAGGAAGTAAAATAAGTCTTTAAAAAATACCTACAATTAGCCAGGCGTGGTGGCACACACGTCTTTAATCCCAGCACTCGGGAGGCAGAGGTAGGAGGATCACCATGAGTTCAAGGCCACCCTGAGACTACAGAGTGAATTCCAGGTCAGCCTTAGCTAGAATGAGACCCTACCTTGAAAAACCAAAAAAAAAAAAAAAAAAAAAAAAACACATTTAGAATCTTCAGAAAGGTAAAAAACAACAAAAAACTTTAGAAAGAAGAAGAGATACCCATTCAACAAGAACAGAAAGATATTATAAAAGGCCAGAACATTTTTTAAAAGTGTATGGGTGTTAAATATGTACAAGCATAATAAAGAGGTATTTAAGCTGGGTGTGGAAGTGCACACCATTAATTCCAACACTTGGGAGGCAGAGGTAAGAGGATGGCTGTGAGTTCAAGACAAGTCTGGAGCTACAGAGTTCTAAGTTAGCCTGGGCTAGAGCAAGGCCCTACCTCAATACATACATACATATATATATATATATAAAATGAAGGGCCATTTCACATTCAAACCACAATATGTGTCCAGCCAAATAACAAATCATGCATATAAGCAAAGACTGGAAAATTTCATTCACAAACATGTTTCCATGAGAATCTTCTAGAAGAGGAGCTTCAGCAAAGCAAGGGAATAAAACAGAAAGGATATGAGACCCAAGAAGCAAGAGATCCATCCAAGGACAGCAGTCTAGGGGAGACCAAAACAGGAGGGGTGCAGTGAACCCAGAGGAGCCAGTGGGTCAGGAAGCTTTCAAGAAAAAGAAAACTTGAAGTTCAGTCACCTGCTGGTCTTCATTCAGTATAATGAATCTTGGTATCTCTGCCAGAGAGTAAGGGGAAGAACCAATGGTGGTGAGTCCATAGAGAACTATGTACAATTCCAAACAGGACAAGTATTAGCTCTTAGGAAAAATACAAAAGAAAATATTCATAATTATATCTCTTTGCAAAGACTCTCACAGAAATGTGGAAGCCCAAAAAAACAACTAAACAGAAAATCACACCATAACTGTGTCAAGATAGAATTAAGCAAAGAGATGAACTTGAGCAGATAGAAGTTAAAAAATAATGTCCTAGAAACCACAGGAGGGGGCATGCTTGTAACTGTAATACCAGGAGGGTTCAAGGTCAGCCTGGGCTACTTATGGAGTTCCAGGCCAACCTGGGCTATATAGAACAAGCTTGTTTGTTTTTTTACAGTTTTCTTTAATTTTAATTATTATTTTTATTAACAACTTCTAAAAGCTTGTTTTTTAAAGGAATCAAAGAAAATTATCCTAAAGATATAGCAATGTTATAATTTAGAAATATGAAGGTAAAAGTCAATGATGTAAACTCAGAGTTGAAAATGGTCATTCTGAGGAGTGAGGCTAGAGAGTAGTATCATAAGCACACAATGTCAGAACATAGGCATGCTTCTGCCTTTCCACAGTGTCAGAATGTATTGAATTATCAATAAATTCGCAAGACATAGGGATTCTGATGGAGGCAATTAGCTAGATACTCACACTTTCCTTGAGAGCCTCAACCAAAATACATACAGGCTCTTTTATTCTGGTCTTAATTGCTAATGTTTAAAAATCACACATCTGGGGCTAGAGAGATGGCTTAGTGGTTAAGATGCTTGCCTGTGAAGCCTAAGGACTCAGGTTCAATTCCCCAGTATCCACATAAGCCAAATATACAAGGTGGTACATGCATCTGGAGTTTGTTTGCAGTGGCTGGACACCCTGGTGCACCCATTTTCTCTCTACCTGCCCCTTTCCCTGTCTCTCTCTCTCCCCACCCCAACCCTCTCAAAATAAATAAATGAAATCTCACCTCACCCAGTAAGTATATGTATATATTACTCTGTGTGATGTGTGGGTGTGTGTGTAACAGGGTTAAAAAGGCAAAGAGTTTTGAAGAGCCTCAGATGGAAAACTGATAGAAACACAAGAGTCAATATGGATAAGATAACCTGTGGCAGGAGAAGCTGGACATGTTTGTGCTGCTGACTTCTGGGCAGAGTCAGATGACAGGGTCAGAGCTGAACTACAGGAGCAGGCAGAGTAAAGAGCAGGACTGGGTTCAGATGAACAGATGGGTAGATAGACATAGACGGCTGGTCCACGGGGCAAACAGGGCAGGCAGCCACTGAGGAGACAGCATCTACAGTGGGCATGGAGCCACACTGAAGCCCCTGGAACAGCCAGGAGTTTCTGGATGCACACCCATGCGGGTCAGGAAACAGGTCAGGTCAGAGGGAGCAGAGAGCATCACAGTGCTAGGTATCAACATTTTTATGGGGCTCAGGTGAGGCAGTTATACCTGTTCCTCAGTCTGGTGTGTCTGGGAGCTTGGGCCTGGTTTTAATATGCCCATGTGTTTTTTCAGTCCTGATCCACCCTGATAAGTTTATGGAATGGCACTCTCTGTGCCACATGGGTGGTGCTAGACAGATGGTGCCATTCATGTGTCCATCCAGGTGCAGAATTATCCTCCACACTCAAAATGGAGTCACGAGCTGCTCTTAAAATGGAATCCCTCAGGGCAAGGCACAGTTCGAGAAGCCTGTTTACACAATGTGGAATAACTTAGAGCAGAGCCCAGCCTAATCCTAACAAGTGAGAGCTGCTAGGTATTTCTACTTCTTGGAGGGAATTTGAACCTTGTAATCATATGCTCTAGTTTAACAGGATGAAGACACCTAATTTGGGTATGTAAACTTAAAGATATATGCATAGCTGTGTATTTTATACCATGAGAAGATGTATAATGAGGAGCAAGAACTAATAAGGTTCCTGCCCTCCTGTTTGGATGGCTCTAAACAGCATGCTGTCTCTTACCTCTGGCTCTGCATATAGGTTTCCATTTGTCTGTTTGAAAAACACTGAGTCATTTATCAGTGCTCATTTCACACTTGCCTTGATTTCCCCCAGGTAGCCAAGCCTCTCCTAGGTCCCACAGCCCTTTGTGCAAAATTCCAGTGCAGCCATTGCCTCATGATCGTAGGCAGGTTTATTTGCAGGACTGTCGCTCAACTGGTCCAGGAGCCCCTGTAATGCCAAGGCCTCACTGGCATATCCTTAGTGCCTAGTTCACTGTCTGACTCTGTGTCAAAGTCCAGTGAAATGCTTGTCAAGTAAATGCATGCAGAGATGCAAACGTATGTAGGTGCATGCATGGAGAGCCAACCTGTATTTCCTTGTCATCACCAACAAGAAAGAGTACTACTGGTTCGTTAAACAAAGGAGTCTGTGAGCTTAGGAAATTGGTTATACCATCCTCCTGGACCAGGAATGATCCCTTAGCTCTTTAGTGAGAACTAAGGTTGTACACTGTTGCTATGACAACACAGTGTCTAACACAGAAAAGGCCAGAAAGGAAGTACCATGGGAATGGGAAGCTAAGGGCCCTAAAGGCACATTGCACTGGTGGCACTACTTTTAACTTCCAGAAGGAAATCCAAACTGTGTTTAGGCTTGCTCTTCATTAGTCTCCAAAAACTAACCATGAGGGAAGAAGCTGGGGCAACCTCCAGTAACAACGTGCCACATCTACCACAAGGAATAAATGAAATGATGTGTTCTTCTCAGGCAAGCTTGCAGTGCCAACAGCAGTGCTTAGTAATACTTTGCATTCTTTCCACAAAGTCCCCAAGCAAGATGTAGGAATTATTCACAACCCCACTTCTGTCCCTGGACCATCCAACAGAGCTACTTCCCAGATCAGTCTTCCTACTTCTTCTCTAGTCTGAATCTGATGGGTGCCGGGCCCTTATCAAGAATCAGAAGGGACTTCACAAGTTCTGCTCATTCCACATCCTCATACCAAAACCATCTTTAGCAACTGAAAGTTATAATGCATTTCTCATGCATCCATCCAACCCAGGATGGCCACTGGTCAGCTTTGCGAAATGATGGGAGTGTGGACTAAAAAGAACCATGCTGGCCCAAAATATCTCCCACTGGCCTGAAATTTATTCCATTTCATAACGTGCAAGAGTGGTTGGCTTTATTTGCTGCTGTTCTCGAACCTAAAATTAGGACCAATAGCTGGTCCTAATAAAGAAAAACGGATGGGCTTTCGTTTGACCAAAACAAAGCCTCTTGTCAGTTCTTGCTCCACATCTGGAGACTGACAACTCACATGAATTGATAAACAGTCTCAATGGCAAAATCTTCTTCTCCTGGGCAGCTTTAAAGGAATAGAAAGTTCTTCCTTGTGGTAGATTAAAATTTGCTTCCTGACATTCTTAGTGGTTTATCCCAGGTCTGCCCTCAACACAAAATCTAACCTTTGGTCCTATGTCAAATATTGTAAGCCGGGCTTCCACTCCCTGGGAGCTCCTGCAGCCCTTGGCTGAGCTGGTGAGATAAAGAAGGGCTTGAGGATTCATTGCTTACCTCTCCCAGAAAAAAAAAAAAAGTTGAGGAGAAGTTACAGGGTGTCTATGACATGGCAATACTAGCCCTATGGTCTCTGCCTCTATGGCCTTTACAGGGACATATGGAGTGGGAAAGATTAGGTAAACAACAGGCCATAAGCAGGGAAGTCAAATCAAAGAGAAGAGCTCAAGGAATTACCAACACCTTGGCTGGTTGGTTCTGGAAAGACATGAACCAGAGTTCAGGAGCGTCTGAAGGTGTACTTTGATGACAAGCCAGAGGCCGTTTGCCCTGTATTTCTGAAATTCTGCTCCTGAAGGTTTAAGATCTGGCCCTCTATCCTGTACCAACCTCTCACTAATTGGAGGCTCTTGGCAGGTTTTCAATTCCCATGAGTCTTAGTCAACTCAGGAAGGACATTTCTATCTATCAGAAAGTTTCTAATAATTCCTTAAGATGTTGAACTTGAGACTGCTCGGAAGGCTATATGCCCAAGAACTATGTAGCATCTGGCAGAGTGGGGAGACCGTGGCTAATGTTGGATTTGTGGGGATTCCCAGGTCCATAGCTGAGAGTGGTCAAAAGGAAGTGAACAATGTACATCTCTTATCAAGGCAGAATCCAAGGACCAGTATTCCAGAAGAATAGTCATCAGTTTATATAGTCTCCTATACAAAACAGAATCTGACAAGACAGCAAAGCAGTATGTAACTAAACATTCTATACCTGTGTCTTTTTCCAAGATTTATTGGAGTATAATTGACAAATGAACCTTATATATATTTAAAGACACAACATGTTGATTTGAAATGTACGTGTATATACAGTGAAATGATTACCACAATCAAACCAATTAAAATATCCATCATCTTACCTGTTTACCTTTTGTGTGTTTGTGGCAAGAACATTTAAGATCTCTGTTCTTAGCACATTTCAAGTGCACAATACAGTCATAATACTGTACTTCAGATGCCTGAAACTTACTAATCTTATAAATCTCCTCTATGGTAGGCATCTTTTCCATTTTCCTCAGCCCAGATCCTGGCTACCACCATTCTATACTGTGCCTCTGAGTTTGACTTTGTATATGGCACACATAGCATTTGCCAATGCCTGATTTATCTCGCCCTCCAGGCAATGTCTTCCAACATACTGCATGAGACCAAGATGATGAGGTTGGTTTCATAGCATGGCCTGTTGCACAGAGGGACCTCATTGTCCACATAAGTATACAGGATACACATTGGACTGTGAGCAGAGGCATCTGTCTGGGCACCTCAACAGCTGATCCTGGGAGAAATTCTTCCTTGTATAAAGACATGGGAGCCAGGAGAGGGATGTAGTGTTGCTCGGTTCCACATAAGGGAGACAGAATCAGAGCGAGGAGGAAACACGCAGAAGTTTGTGACTTTCCATGGTGGAAAACTAAGAGTATGTATTTGATGGTCTAATTCCTTTCCTCGTAGAAATCAGGACTTGGTTCTGAGTCTTCAACTAAATGTAAGTAAAACAAAGGGAATCCTGAAGCCTCACTATAATTAAGGAATAGGCCTGGGAAATCATAATATATAACTTACAATTATACCCCTACATTTTATTTCCCTCCTTCATCAAACATGGACAATTCTAGAACATCTTTCAAGATTCATCCTTATACTAGAAATATAGTTCATATCTAGAGTCCTTACATGTGTATGACCCTGAGTTCAGTCTCTAGTAATACAAAAGTAAGTACCCCCCCCCCAAAAAAGAAAACCCTCACTCTGCTCATTGCTGAAACAAAACCCCTGAATGAAAGCAACAGACAAGACAGCAGGGCATCATATCTTGTCATACGATCTGGGTAGAAGCAGTCCAGAGTAAGCTGGCTAGCCAATACCCAGCAGGGCTGGACTAACAAATCCCAATGGCTGTCTGCAGTGACACCTCCTGTGGCAGGACTCCACCTCCCAAAGGCTCTGCCACTAGGGATTGAGTATGAGGCTCAATCACAAACACAAGAGACTATAGGGACATTTCACATTCAAACCACTATGCCTCCTCATGTTTTCTTGCTCAGGGAGATCTCCCTATTTTCTCTAGATCAGGCTAAAGCCCCTGCCATAGACCAGGGAAATACTTTTATCCTTTTCTATATTATCCCCTAGTACTCTGTCACTATGTGTTTTATTGCATATTGTGACTGGCACAGAGCAGTTACAAGTTCAAGTAAATTAAAATTTAAAAGACTGAAGCTTGGCATAGTGGCTTACACCGTTAATACCAGCACTTGAGAGGCCAAGATAGGAGGATGGCTCTGAGTTTGAGGACAGTCTGGACTACAAAGTGAGTTCTAGGTCACTTTGAGGTATAGTGAGATCCTGCCACAACCAAAAAATAAAAAATAAAAGAATAGAAGAAAATGAGAGAGAAAGAGAGAGAGAGAGAAAGAATGAGAGAGAGAGAGATGTTTTTTAACCCCATTGGAATTACAATGGAAAATAAGAAAAAGCCCTTGGACTGAAAAGATAGTTTAACAACTATTACAAACTATAAATAACCCCAAGTTCTTAACAGTAAAACCTCTGCAATTAAATGATAGTGCTGACCAAGAGAATGTGCAAGTCCAATCCTATAGTTCAAAAGGCCTTTAGAGTGTGATAGCCCTGTGGTTAAGCCCCAGCTAACCTGCAGGAAATTAAGTGTCCCCTGGAGAAGAATAAAGTCACTTCAGCCAACTGCCAAAGTCCAGATGTTAAAGACACAGCTAGATCATCAAACCACCAATAAAATTCCCAGCTGACCAGATATATGCAAAGACCAAGCTAACAGTGGCCAACGAATCCAATCTAAAAGAGGTGAGCTTCCCAGCAAAACAAAGAAGCATAAACAAAATGAATGGTGGACAATTTGAAACCACAGCATTTGATAGTGATCTATTATACAGCAAAAGTTGACTGATACAACTTCTCCTTTGCCTCTCTTCACTTAAATTATCAGTTCCAACTCTTTATAAGTAGCAATGGAGGCCAAGGGCAGAACTAAACTGCATTAGTTATGTTAGGAGCCCAGGACCCTTTTAAGGGAAATACAACCTAAATCCTATTCCAGATAGCACAAATCTCAGATTTGGGGAACCCAAACACATGGACTGTAGTAACCATAATCAGTCATCCCTTCAGTCAATGTGGATAAGAGCTGGAAACCCTCCAGTACTTTATCTATGCCATAGACTCTTCTAAGAGAATCATTATGCCTAGTATCTCATTTAGTTTTCACAACCACCCTCTGAGATAATGGTATTTTTCATTCTCACTTTTCAGGTTAAAAGAATAAAAGGCTGAGGAGAAGGCTCAGTGAGAAAAGTGCTTGCAACCCAAGCATGAGGACAAGATTTTGAGCCCCAATATCCACATAAGCACCAAACATGATGGTCATGTCTATAATCCTAGCACTGGGGAGGCAGAGAATCCCTAGGGTTCATTGGCCAGCTAGTTTAGCTGAATGAATGAGTTCTAAATTCATAGAAAGACCATGCCTCAAAAAAATAAGTTGGAGAGTGACTGAGAAAGAAATCTAACATTGATTTCTAATCTCCAAACATGTACATGTATGTACATGTATATGTACATGTGCACCCATATAAATGTAAAAACTCATACATAGGCATTTTTTTAATGTGCATACAAGCAGGGGGTAGTGGCACACGCCTTTAATTCCAGCATTCAGGAGGCAAAGGTAGGAGAATTGTCATGAGTTTGAGGCCACCCTGAGATTACATAGAGAATTCCAGGTCAGCCTGGGCTAGAGTGAGAGTGAGACCCTACCTTGAAAAACCGAAAAATGAAAAAAAAAATGTGCATACAAAGGCACAAACATGATGTCATTCCCCCAGGGCATGAACCTGCCAAGTCCTCTGGCAAGAATGAAAGACCCAAAAGGGATGTTCAAGAAGGAAGGAGAAATGTGAACTTATGACATAAGATAGCTCTAGGACCTAAGAGTTTCATGAAGGCAAGGTGATTCTTCCATAGAACTTGGTGGAAACCAAGAGGATCCAGCCATTCCAGAGAAGTGATTTGAGGAACATTGGCTCAGTGTGTGAGTGTTTAAGTGAGGACCCACACCCACGAAAGCTCAGTGATAGAGTAGCTGGAGTTGGACCCATAAGACTAGCACTGGGGTCTAGACATCCAGGGGCTCAGAGAGCACAGGCTCTGTGAACCAGGGTGAGTAGCACCATGTACCAAGGAGCAGAGTGCTGGACATGCAGAGTCCTCAGAGTTTCTGGATTTGGGGAAATGAAGTGAGGGACGGACTTCCTGTACTAAGAACACAGAGGTGAGCATGTTTGAACCTAAATAAATGAGTAATCCTCTTTGTAGCTTCATAAATATTTGTTGACTAGGATTATAGTTTATAAAGTGTTTCTGATGCTTTATATGTGGCTCATGGCAACCTTGAAAGGTGGATGGAAGGGGCGCCATGGTCTATGCCTTTCAGATGTGGCTCAGGGGAAGTCACAGAACCAGGGAGAGGCAGAGCCAAGATGCGAATGCAGAATTTCGCCTTGTGCGTCTCCCGTTCCCTTCCTCACACCCTTGGCTCCTCTCCATATGCCTGATAAGTGGTGTAGCAATCAGAGAGAAGTTATAATAATTCAGAGCAGAAATTCACATAGACATTGGTAACTCATCAAAAGAAGAGCCTGGGCTCAAGATGGCCAAAGGAGGTCATGGTGTCCCAAGGCAATCAGCGATGGCTTCAGGGAAGAGGTGGGAAGTAAAGCTTGATTCAATTCATTCAAGTAATTCTGTTTCACTGACAAATGGCACCTTGAAGAGGCGCTGATGAATTCTGTCCAGTCATTTGTTAGCAACAAGTTGCTTGGGGCTGATCTGAAAATCGTCTGCTCCGTGCCGCAATCCATTTTTACCCAAAACTGTTTTATGTGCTAAACAAATCGTGGTGATTTTTTTTTTCATGTTTACTTGTTTGTTGGTTTAAAACAGAGTCTGTTCTAAGACAACAGCCTCCGCTCACCACCCCGACACCAAGTTCCAACTATTCCAACTGCTGCCTTGATGGCAAATCCAACTCCCCATGGGTGGCTGAGTGCTGAGCCACTGGACAGAGACCCAAGCAGAAAGCATCAGAAATCAGCGCCCTGAATATGGTTCTTCACTGGGGAGGGGAAGAGAGAAATCACTGAAATGTGAGGAATTATCATTTCTAGAGTCATCTTCAGATAACAAATTGCCAAAGCCTAAATATCCACAGATTATTCTATCTGAGTTTATCTTGTTACGACAGATCCGCATACTGTAATCAATCACACTGCGTATCCATAAAACAGCTTGATAGTACACATGTATTCTCCGCAAAATAAAGTTGTAACATTTACCCATAATAACTTATTGGGCTGCAGGCTTTGCCTGACGTATGCTCGATATCATCTGACGTTTTATTGGATCCCACACAAACTTGTGCCTAGTAGTTCTTCCACAGAGGAGAGTTCATTGAAGATCTGACTACAGTGTGGAAATTCAGAAAGTAACTGAGGCAGCCTGCTGGGGGGAGGGCCCTGCAGAGTGGCCAGCATGAGTAGGGCATGGCAAAGATGGACAATGTGGGATCTAGAATCCCCCCCATACACCTACTGGCCATTTGAAACAGGACAGGTCAGCCCGGCAGACCTTGGCTGACTCATCTGCAAACTATTTGGCATAATCAGATGCTAAAATGTAAATTCCACAGAGAAAGTGAGAGAGGTGGAGAAGAACAGAGAGAACGTGGGTGGGAGTTCCTGGGCAGACACTAAGGCATAATTGGCCAGTGTGTCACACAGCACAGAAGGCCACTTCCTCTGAGTCAGCATGGAGGTGGGTAGTGGCAAAATTGTGTGAAAAGTAGCTTACAGCTTTCTCTCATGATTGTCATTCTCCATCACAGCTGTAACCTGTTCATTTCTCTCACAACACTTGCCAGAATCTGTACAAATATTAGCTGTTTGTTGACTTGTATGTATCTCCCTCTCACGACCCTGCTCATTCCAGTTCCAGGAAGGGAAAGAAAAAAAAACATAGCCATCTTGTGCCCCATAGGGTCTACAGTGGCTACCACCTAGTGGGTGTGTTCCAAACAGCTAAGTAATGAACATCAAAATTAGGCCAGAATACATCTCTTTTGATACACTCAGACTTTCACAATCCTCCTGAAATAGGCAACCCCTCTGGCTACAATCCTGTGTTCTACCTTTCTTTCCATCGGACCCCACTATCCTGTATCCACACACTTGCCAGAACAACTAATGTTAAAAAAAAAAAGAGCCCATGGTCACATTGTCCTTTTTGAGTAATATAAGAGCCCCTCAGCTCTCTACTCCAGCCAGAGGATATGTGAAATACAAAAGTTGATTTGGAGGCAAACTAATAATCTATAGGAACGAGGAGTACCAAATCCACAATGCTTCCTCTTGTGGAAGTACCCAATGTTCAGATGAAATGTGGTTGTTCTCAGAGCATAGATATCACCTCCAGAGCCTTGTGACCTCTCTACCCTAGCCTGTGTCCTTGGAAATCCCCAGCTGGTTTGATCTGGAGCATGGACAGCTAGCATTCTAGAATTTTGACAGGTTCATAAGTTTGATAGCAGAAGGACCAGATAATAGCTTGAGTCCCTCTCAGTTCTAAGTCCAGTTTTTATGTGCTCTTTGAGGGAGGCCATGGAGAGCATGAGGATGGGAGGAAGGACAGAATAAAAGAAGGAAGGAGAGAAGGAAAGAAGGGAGGGAGGGAAGAAGAGAGGGAGAAAGGAAAGGAAGGAGGGGAGAAAAAGAGGAAGAGACAGAGAGAGGAAGGAAGTCTAGCTTTCTAAAACTCAATAAGCCTTGGACAAATCAAGTTAATTGGCCAGTAAGAGTTTAATCTGGCCTTTCTAGTTTAATGAAGATGAATCAGACCAGAGTTTCCACTGTCCCCTGAATATGGCATGTTTGTTCCCTGCCTCAGATTTGGTTGAGGGAACTAAAATCACTACCACTTTGATGGTTGATCCTACTCATTTGTTTGGGAAAATGAGAGTACCTGAATTATCATGTGGAAATCAGTGGACAAAGAACCTACTTCAATACTATTTTTCTAAGAGCTTTGAATTCTGCATAAGATGGTCCCTTCACAGTCACTAAACAAACATGCCTGACCCTCTCCTCTGCATCAACACCTGTGCTAGGGATTGGGTACCAAGCAGCCATTAAGGAACATGGACCTTGCTTCAGGCGTCAGCACCATTTCTTCAGAACAATCAGTAGTAGGTGCTTTGAAGAGTCTATAATAGGCAGCTTCTAAGAGTTTAGGAAGTGATAACTCTTCAAGAGAACCCTGTACATTGTCCTGATAGTTATCCTTTCAGTGGTCCATAGGTTCATTTTCACACTCCAGTAGAATGGAAAAGGCTACAGTTTCAAGTAAGTCTTAGGTGAGGCTCCTTTGCCCTCACCGAACACACACATAATTAGGACAAGTTTAGCTGCAAATGAGGGAACATTGGCCATGAAATGGATCTTGTATTTTGGCCTCTCTGCAATGCTGGCTGCCTCGTGCTGAAGTTCAGATGCAGATCATGACACACTCATGTATTTGACTTGTTGCCATGGCTGTTGGGTGGGAAGGAAACCCAGGAGCATGCCCACCATAATCACAAGCCAATCAACCTGGTGAATCTGTGCTGCAGGGAAAATCACTGATATTAGGAGTCAGGAATCTTCTTTCTTCTCTCGGCAGTTCTTGTTCTTGGTACAAAGCAGAAGGAAATGGTTTTCACTGGCCTGGGCTAACGTAGGTGCTGAATTGGAAGTATTGGGCTTAGGAATTGGAGGCAGTTCCTATGATATTCCACACTTTAGTCCTTGATTTTTTTTCTCTTCATCTTGTGCAGTGGTCATACTATCTCTTAAGAATAACTTGAGGGTGATTAAATCATTTCATTGGTAAAGTACTTGCCTCATAAACATGAGGACCGAACCCCAGTACCCACACTAAAATGCCAGGTCTGGACCATTCGCCTGTAATCCCAGCACTGGGGTGGTAGAGACAGAAAAAGCCCTGGAGCTCAGTGATCATCTAGTCTAGCTGGGTTGGGAGTTCCAGAATAATGAAAGGTCCTTTCTCACAAAAGGTGGACAACATTCCTGAAGAACACACACACAGATGAGCGTACACACACACACACACACACACACACACACACGAGCATGTGCATGCATAAATCAAAAAAGAATAGTTTGACCAGTGCTAGGTGGCTCTTGGAGCTGAGAATTTCTCACTTTGGACAGGTTTCATTACCACATGTTGTTCAGACAAGTTTTCACACCCGACTTCGGCTGCTAGTGCATCCCTCACCCAGCCAGGACCTCTGCTATGCTGAGGACACAGAGGACTCCCGACAAGTGACACTGCACACACTGAGGACACAGAGGACTTGTGACAAATGACACTGCACACACTGAGGACGCAGAGGACTTCCGACAAGTGACACTGCACACACTGAGGACAGAGGACTCCTGACAAGTGACACTACACACACTGACACAGAGGACGACAAGTGACACTGCACACACTGAGGACTTGTGACAAATGACACTGCACACACTGAGGACGCAGAGGACTCCGTGACAAGTGACACTGCACACACTGAGGACACTGCGCAGAGGACTCAGAGGACTTCCGACAAGTGACACTGCACACACTGAGGACACAGAGGACTCCCGACAAGTGACACTGCACACACTGAGGACGCAGAGGACTTCCCACAAATGACACTGCACACACTGAGGACACAGAGGACTTGTGACAAATGACACTGCACACACTGAGGACGCAGAGGACTCCCGACAAGTGACACTGCACACACTGAGGACGCAGAGGACTTCCGACAAGTGACACTGCACACACTGAGGACACAGAGGACTTCCGACAAGTGACACTGCACACACTGAGGACACAGAGGACTCCCGACAAATGACACTGCACACACTGAGGACACAGAGGACTTCCGACAAGTGACACTGCACACACTGAGGACGCAGAGGACTTGTGACAAATGACACTGCACACACTGAGGACACAGAGGACTTCCGACAAGTGACACTGCACACACTGAGGACGCAGAGGACTCCCGACAAGTGACACTGCACACACTGAGGACACAGAGGACTTCTGACAAGTGACACTGCACACACTGAGGACGCAGAGGACTCCCGACAAGTGACACTGCACACACTGAGGACACAGAGGACAGAGGACACTGCACACACCGACAAGTGACACACTGCACACACTGAGGACGCAGAGGACTTCCGACAAGTGACACTGCACACACTGAGGACGCAGAGGACTCCCGACAAGTGACACTGCACACACTGAGGACACAGAGGACTCCCGACAAGTGACACTGCACACACTGAGGACACAGAGGACTTCCGACAAGTGACACTGCACACACTGAGGACGCAGAGGACTCCCGACAAGTGACACTGCACACACTGAGGATGCAGAGGACTCCCAACAAGTGACACTGCACACACTGAGGACGCAGAGGACTCCCGACAAGTGACACTGCACACACTGAGGACACAGAGGACTTCCGACAAGTGACACTGCACACACTGAGGATGCAGAGGACTCCCGACAAGTGACACTGCACACACTGAGGACGCAGAGGACTTGTGACAAATGACACTGCACACACTGAGGACACAGAGGACTTCTGACAAGTGACACTGCACACACTGAGGACGCAGAGGACTCCCAACAAGTGACACTGCACACACTGAGGACGCAGAGGACTCCCGACAAGTGACACTGCACACACTGAGGACACAGAGGACTTCCGACAAGTGACACTGCACACACTGAGGATGCAGAGGACTCCCGACAAGTGACACTGCACACACTGAGGACACAGAGGACTTCCGACAAGTGACACTGCACACTGAGGACACAGAGGACTGACAAATGACACTGCACACACACAGAGGACTCCCAACAAGTGACACTGCACACACTGAGGACGCAGAGGACTCCCGACAAGTGACACTGCACACACTGAGGACACAGAGGACTTCCGACAAGTGACACTGCACACACTGAGGATGCAGAGGACTTCCGACAAGTGACACTGCACACACTGAAGATGCAGAGGACTTCCGACAAGTGACACTGCACACACTGAAGACGCAGAGGACTTCCGACAAGTGACACTGCACACACTGAGGACGCAGAGGGCTGCCGACAAGTGACACTGCACACACTGAGGACGCAGAGGACTTCCGACAAGTGACACTGCACACACTGAGGACTCAGAGGACTTCTGACAAGTGACACTGCACACACTGAGGACACATAAGTTTCCAAACCAATGTCACTGCACACAATGAGGACGCAGAGAGCTCCTATGGGAAGATACTGCGCACACATCTTCCCTTTAGTTAATCGAAAGCCAGGCTAGGACTTTCCAGAGGAGCTCTTATTAAAAATCCCTGGGAGCACTGAGAAGGGAAATAGATGAGTGCAATAAGCCTTCACATTTGTATAGCACTTTGCAGTTTTCAGAGCACTGGCACATTCATTACCTCATTTACCCAGCATGGATTCCTTCCCTTCACTTAAGTAAGGCCGAGCCAGACATTGGCATTGGCTCTGCTTGGAGTTTCCTCCCTTCTAACCTCACCACATTCCCCAGATCCAACCCTGACATCCTGCAGCACAGGCAATCCCTAATGGCCCCTCAAAATCTGATTCCTAACCCTCAGCCAGCCCATCCCTGTGCCGAAAATTGTGACCTGAACTCATTTCTATTTGCTAATGGTATTCTAAGCACTGAAGTCATTTCTTTTTTAAAATATATTTTTACTATTTTTTTTTAATATATTTATTTGAGAGGGGGGAAAGAGGCAAATAGAGACAGAATGGGCACATCGAGGTTTCTGGGCACTATGAATAAACTCCAGACGCATACACCACCTTGTGCATCTGGCTTACCTGGGTCTTGAGGAGTTAAATATGGGTCCTTTGGCTTTGCCAGCAAATGCCTTAACTGCTAAGCCATCTCTCCAGCCCATGAAGTCATTTCTCACTTCCAAGACAGAACTGAATTTCTCCCCTCTCAACCTGCTTGTAGAGAACAATAATAGCTGGACACTCTCTGAGTTCTGTCCCTGCCTTTAATACGCATACAAAAATCTTCAGCTGCTGGAACTGGGAAACAAGTCAGAGTCATATCCAGATACCCAGATAGCTTTTAAATATCAAGCTCCCACCAATCTTGGGCTACAAGAGGGCCTACATCTATTAAATTCTCTCTAAACTAACATTCAACCTGTGCTGACTTCACTCTCCATTGGAGAATCTGCATCTCATTTGCAGATGGAAGCAGGACCTGAGAGAAACTACCCATCTCACTTCACCAGGGCCCCAGCTGAAACCATAGAGGAATTGGGGAAAATGAGCAAGAGTGTGCTTTCTCAGTGAACCTGATATCAGCACAGCGGTGAAGGAGATAGACACTGAGGACACTCAACACCTACCAAACCAGAGATCCAGAGGCTCCTAAGAGCCCATCACTGAAGTAGACCTAAAACAAACCCAACATGGCTCAGGGAATTTCACAGAAGAAGGGATAGAAAGATTGTTAAAGCCACAAGCTGGGACATTACACAGAGAGACATTGCCTCTTCCTCATAAATGACAGCTGCCCCCACAATGCATGACCCACAATCCCCATGGGGGTGACCATCATCCCCAATGAGTAGGACAGGGATGAGAGTAAGGTTGATACCAACATGTGCTCTTTACAAACTGAGAATGTCCATAACCAATAATATATATCTTCAGGCTAGGCTGGAGAGATGGCTCAGTGATTAAGATGCTTACCTACAAAAACTAGGACCCAGGGCTGGAGAGATGGCTTAGCGGTTAAGGTGCTTGCTGGCAAAGCCAAAGGACCTTGGTTCAATTCCCCAGTACCCACATAAGCCAGATGCACAAGATGGCATATGCTTCTGGAGTTTGTTTGCAGTGGCTGGCAGCCCTGGCGTGCCCATTCATCATTCTCTCTCTCCCTCTCTCTCTCTCTCCTCTCTCTCTCCTTTCCCTCTCTCAAATAAATAAATAAAAATAATTTTTAAAAAAACTAGGACCCAGGTTAGATTCCCTAGTACCCAGGTAAGATTCCCCAGTACCCATATAAAGCCAGATGCACAAAGGGCCACATGCATCTGGAGTGGGTTTGCAGTGGCTAGAGGCCTTGATGTACCCTCTCTCTCTCTCTCTCTCTCTCTCTCTCTCTCTCTCTCATAAATATTATTTTAAAAACCCTCTAGCTGGACAGTATGATCTCCCTTTGCAGGTAACAGAAGCTAAGTAAACACAAATTACATGTTGTGTTATACATGCAATCAAAGGATTGGGTGAGGTGCAGGACAATGGCATTGACCCTGTTTCCTTCAGTAAGTAATAACTCAGTGGAAGCACACATTCAAGATGCTCTCCCAAGCTCACAACTATGACTGCAACCATGTACTTTCTAAGGTTCTGGCCCAAGGAGCCCACGGGCAGGCTGTTACTACCAACCTCTCTGCCTAGTGGCAATGCAACATAATAGGTCCTATCACAGAGGCTGGAGCTTTGTCTGGGCCTGAGAACATTGTCATCATTCATCAATCACAAAGGGAAGAGGGGACCTCAAAACCACTCGGATTGGAGGAAGAGAGCAGGTCACATCTGCACATGCCACTGGTCAAGAAGGGTGTGGTGAACTAGCAAGTCCTAGTTAGCTGTGGTGAGCTGAGTGCTGAGTTCAGGGAATTGGGTTTTGTCTGAAATCACTGAAGCACTGAGGATGAGCTTTAAACAGAGAAATGGTACGGAAGGGACTTTCCTTGAAGATATCTTTTAAATTAAGTCCCAGCTTCTCATCTTGTTTTCCTGTGCTTGCCTCTTTCCAATAAAAGTGTGCTCAAATGGGGAACAAGTTAAATAAGATTCTCCAGTTGCTAATGAGCTGAGGTTTTAGTGCCCTGGGTGGTGAGATGTGAGGTGAGTGTCTCTGTCTCTGCAGTCTCTTACTCTGATGTCAGAGACAAGGAGTTGACACTATTTGGTCCCAACAGGCTGAAAAAATCCAGGCGTGTCTCAATACCGTACCCTCCATTTCTACTAGATGAGTCTGCATTGGGTGTAACAGTCAGCTGTGTCCTACATAGTGTCAGATGGCCCACTATAGACAAGGCCCCCGCTGTCTGGCACCAAAGGGCTCACCACTGTCCTTGCTGTTTACCCTGAGGCTACTTCTTGGCATCCTAATGGGGAACTTTTGGCAGCAGGACCAGAGTGGTGCTTGGAGGGACCTGGACAGGGTCATACTCGGGGGTTCCCATGTAATTTCACCAGGCAGGGGCATGGAGAACTGAAGGAAGAGGACAATGGTTTGCCAGCTAGGGCTCCAAAGTCAGTTCTATGGGCAGATAGGGTTGTACCTGGTATAGCCAGCTGCTTCTTGTACCTGGGGCTGTATCTTCTATTGGTACAAAATGTCTCAAGTGCCCCAGCTCATACCTCATATGTGAGCTTGCCTTTACTTGCCCTTCTCTTCTGAATCAAAATCCTGTTTTGTTACACAGGTGGATGGAGGCCTCAGAAATCCAAGCTCTCTGTGTAGTGATCAAGCCATGAGATGCACAGCCTGTCTTCTTTAGGGTGGGGACTTTGCCCATGGACCATGACAGGTTCCAAGAAGGGGTGTCTGTTGAGACATGTACATGATTCAGTTGCACAAGGTGAGTGTTCACACACTGCTTTCATCAGACCCTGAGAGGATTTACAGTCCCCAGCATCTACACTCTCCAAGATTAATAAGCACTGTTGGAAAGTGCTGGCTGATTGGTATACGTGGACCCTACTGCAAACTTCCAAGACTAAGGCCAGCCTTCCACACAGGGGTTCTTGCCCAATCCCATCTAGTTGACTCAACAAATGCAAACAGGGCAATCATTTATTTCAGTTCAAAGAAATGCAAATTGGGTTAATATCCCTTTCTCTAAAGCATCACATATTCAATGTAAACCAATTCATTTCCACAGCAGTGAGTTTTTCCAGAAACAAATGATACTCTACTCTGCACATTTCAAATTCGCACATTTTTAATGCAACAAACATTTATAAACCACCCATCACTCCCTCCCCACCCAATCTTCCTTCCTAAAAATACCCATTACAGCTCCGACTTTGAGCCCACAGCCTGTCTTTCCAAACTGCCGTATTGTATTTATATAATGGGACATTTCCAGTTATTCAATTCAGTCATCAAATAGCCCTGTTTATTATTGTCCCCAATTTACAGATAAAGCAACTAGGACACTGGAGGTCAGCTGCCCTGACTGCC